>CM066986.1:24788699-25988699 GCA_033977485.1 Hydrangea macrophylla
ATCTTATAAATGAGTAGTAAAGGTACCTAATAAAGCGCCACTAAAAATATATGACACAGTAGGGTATTTCCTCTAAAAAACCATGAATGTGTTTGTAGGCCTTAATTGATATTCGAATACAATCTATAAATCCTGAATTTGAGGGAAGAAGTTGACCAAGATGTAAATATTAGAGACCAATTCATAATAGCTACTAAAATAGCCACTTTATTTGACATTTTAAATATTCCAGAACATAAATATTAGAGAAGAAGTTGACCAAAATGTGAAATTAGTGACCAATTCCTAAATAACTACTAAAATAGTCACTTTTTAAAACTTTTTCAAAGTGAATAATAAATATCTCAAAACTTGCTGACCTAAATGCAATTACACATATTACAATATAGGAATCCTAAATTTGAGAGAAGTTGAGCAAATTGTAAATATTAGTGACTAATTCCTAAATAACCACTAAAATAGCCACTTTTTTTAAATTTTTTATGAAGTGAATAATAAATATCCCAAAAAATATTGACCCAAATGTAATTAGACACAAATTGTTGATTGAAACCTCATTTGAGAGAAGAAGTTGACCAAATTATAAATATTAGTGATCAATTCTTAAATAGCCACCAAAATAGCCACTTTTGTTGACTTTTTTTGAAGTCAATAATAAATATCCCAAAACTTGTTGACCCAAATGTAATTAGACACAAGATTGTTGATTAAAACCTCATTATTATATTAAATAAAATTTCAAAAGTTGACTTGAATGTAATTATTTGTCCAAAATGACAGATTTACCCTCAGATAAATCAATATATCCTTATGATATATAGATAGATATATGGGTAATTATGGTGTTGTGAAGGGCAAAAAAAGAAGTTCATATTTTTTGACGTGCTTGTTTATTCGTTTGTATAGTATAGTAGATATATATGGGTGTGTTTGGATGATATATTTAGAATGCAATCCCATCGATTGTTATTATATTTTGCCATTCATTGTCAAATAATTTTAACGATGTGTTCTAATACTAGTTGGAAAAAAAAAAATTTGATTTGTTTCGGCTTTTAAGTTGAAGATGGAGTGTAGATATAGGGATGAGTTGGAGGTTGACAGAATCTTATCTATTACACAACTTTTATATGTTTCCACTTCCGTCCCAAATTTTGTTACGTACTTTTCGTCTCGCTACATTTGAAGAATACAACATTGGTATATGTACAACCAAAAAATAAATAAATAAGAAGACAATACTTCCCTTCCTAAGGGACATCTTAATCTTTCTGTATACAAGGGCGGACCCAAGAACTTACAAAGGGGTCTAATGTTCAAATAAAAACTAGCAACAAATTTTTTTTTTCACATAGACAAATTCATATCAACAATTGCCAAAAAGTTCATTAGATGTCAAAATTTCTATTAAAGTTGTGCATGACGAGGCTTTAGAGAGTCAGACTCATCTATTACTGAGTCTAAATTAATTTTCTTGGCAAGTTCTCGTTCAATATAAAGAGTCATGCAATCACTAAGAAAATCATCATTCATCTTGCTTCGAAGCTCTGTTTTAACATGCTTCATAGCTGAAAATGCTTGTTCCGTAGTCAGTGTGGAAACTGGAAGAGTTAGAACAAGAAGAATCAATCTCTCAATGAGATAGTAGTTCTTTGACTTTCTTGTTACAACCATTTCTCGACATAGTTCAGTGGTTGGAAATTTTCTGAAACTCGAGATCACAAGTTACACCAAGCTTATAATGTTTTAACTCACATCTTAAAGCATGAATCTCCATTCCAGTGAAATCTTGAGGATAAAATTGTGGCAAGATTGCAAATATCATCTATGTTAAATGATTTAAAAGAATCACTAGGATCCAAAGCTGAATTAAGAGTAAGAAGTTCCACTACTATAAAACCCGTGTACGGGCTTATTATTTTTCATTACATTGTCATGCATGATAATGTGATGTATTGTGTATGATAGCACATGAGAGTGAATTTTGACTCACGAGTCAATTTGGGTGTTTATGTAAGAGAACCCTCTGAGACTATGTGAAGTGAATGTTTTGATGATGTGACGTCTCTTCGAGATTAAGACGGTCATTGTAGAATACCTTAGATGTTTATCTGAAAATAAATGTTTAGTTGTGCATTTCACTATCTATATTATTATTTGTTTTGGTTGTTAATTTTAATATCCTGGTAAGGACAAATTTACACGTAACATAATTGGTAGGCTAATTAGCAAATTTCATAAAATTATGTGGGATCGCGTAATTACGAACCCAAACGAAACTTAGATAAAAACTTTTATGAATTACAGATTTCACTCGTGAAGCCATAACTTAGACGTTTAAGACGTTTTGGAGGACAATCGGAGGATTGGAGAAACTAACGGAGAGTTAAACACAAATTCCAAGAGTCATGGCTATATATAGAAAGAGGTGAGATATTTTCATTTCTTTAAGTTTTCTAATCTAAATCAAGAGGAGGCTAAAGAGGGATTTTGGAAGTTTCGATCTTCACGACGCCAAACGACGACTGTTCGTCCGTTGGTTTTCAACCAAAATTATATTTCCGAACTCCTAAAGGTAAGAGTTTCATTTTGATACCTCTTAGGCCTTGTGGATAAGTTTTCCAAAAACTCATTTTTTAGAATTTTTATAAAAAGTTGTTAATCGGACTTTTGATTCATAGGAATTGTACTAGACGGATTTCTACACGTTCCTTATGCTTGGGTTTTCCTTGTAACGAATTTTTATGAGCATTAATCGGAGTTGAGTGATTCAACTGTGTTTTTGAATGATTTCTTGACATGTATTCGTGTTTTGTGTGAAAAAGAATGTTTTAATTTGTAAATATATATTGTTTAGTTCATATTGGGCGATTATATTGATAAGTAGGCCCAATTGTATGGTGAAACGTGATTTGAGCATGTTTAGTTGCTATTTCGTTTAAAGGAGTACGTGGTACCAAGCCATTGTGTGGAGCCGTTATAGGCATAAGATCGCACGTTTGAAGAAAAGAAACGTGGGTCTTACCTAGTTGCATGGACTTATTGGCGAGAAGTCGAGGTTTAGGAGTGTGGACTGTACACGTGAGACTCTGGAGACTAGTATGAATTGTATAGATGTGAATGCGAGCATGTTTATCATTCATGTATATTGTTGTTTTATTCACTAAGCGTTAGCTTAAACAAAATGAAATATATATGGTTATTTAAATATCCATTGCAGGTTTAATGCCGACGAGGAATCGGGGAAGTGATCGAGGGAAGATGGGTGTTCACTTAGAAGGAGACTCTCCATGTTTATCTCGTGGTTTTGTAACCGAAACATTAGTTTAATTGTTTTGTTTAAGGATCTTGTAATAGAATCGGATGATAGTATTGTAATCGAACTTAGAACTTGTAGATTAGAAGCTCTGGATACATTCCAAACATTTGTAATTGACACGACTAAAAGGTTGTGCGCTCTTGTGCAACACCCAAGTGTAGGTGATCGTGCAAGTAATACTGGATAAGTCTAGGTCGATCCCACAGGGAAGGAATAGAAAGAAAATGTCTACTAAGTTACATCCTAAAGAAAATAAAATAAAAATGAATAATTGGAGGTGTACTAACAAATCCTAATTACTTAAATTAAACTAAATAATAAACTAAAGCTATAGAAACATAACTAATGAAATAAATAAATTAAAGGTGTTGGAAATACGTGAATCCACTTTGATCCTAACCATCTACCATGCTTATTCATTAACGTTCTATGGAGTTCATTCCTCTTCAGTATTCCGTATTTTTCTAAAGATAAAGAATCAATAGCCCTTTCATGACCGGGACTACATCATCACAGTTGATTTAAAATACTTGGAAGACGGTTTAAAACAATGGTTATTACTTGCACTCTAAATGGTGTTAGCATTCAAAGTGGTTTTCAAAAGTCATTGAAGAAAATGGTCTTTAGGCTTTAAGTTCTAAAAACTGTTGTGACAAACTGAGCTTATAGGGACAATTTGATGACAGATTTCTAAAACAGAAAGTCATGGAATACTTAAAAGAATCATCTCAGGAATTAACATGTTCGATCGATCGAAGTGCTCTCGATCGATCGGACATCTTCATCCTTCAATCGATCGAAATGTCTTCGATCGCTTGACTATGGCCCTGGTTCGATCGATTGAAATACCTTCGATCGATCGAGACCAAGGTTTCTAAAGATTACATGGCAGAGGTTGGGAATCAATGTTTCATCATATATTTCCAACGTCTAAACTACGGAAACATAATAAATCTAATGTAGAGATAGTAAAACAAGGCAATCATAACATATAAACTAATAAACAATGAAATAAAGATAAAGGAAAGTAAAAACCTGAATATAATCTGATTATAACTTGTAAATAACATGAAACTAACTTGAATCTTCAATATAACAATGGAAAAGATGAATAAGAACATGAATCTAACCTAATCTACTCCTAATCTAACCCTAAAACTACCCTAAACTGCTGTTTTCTGCGTTCTGGAGCGTCCTCCTTTCGTCTGGCGTCAAAACGGCTTATATATAGGATTACCGCAGAGTTTACGCAACTTTTGGGTGAATATAAAGTTCGATCGATCGAAGGTTCGATCGATTGAACTCTTCTCAATCGCTTGAACTTCTCTGATTTTGACAGCTCTGCGCACCGATGGGAGAATGGCCATAACGTTTTACTCAGACCTCGGATTGACCTCCCGTTTACGGCCACGCGATCGTAACTTAAAGATCTACATTTTATATCTCTGGGAAAATCTTCCAAATCTGATTTCTTCATTGTCAAAATTGGCGTTTTCGCAGCTGCTTCTGTTGTTCTATCCACCAGAATCACTTTTCTTTAGATCCACTTCATTGGTTTACATCCAAATACCTATAAAACAATGTAAAAACATATATTTAAGCATTAACACAATAAAAAGAACATTGTTATTAGAATGCACCTAAATGTAGGGACTTTGGGGATAAAAGTATGCATAAAGGACCATATAATCCGCTATGAACATGCACTTTTCACCTCGAATCAATAATATATTTCGTAGGTCTTCTGGATATGTTGGAGTTGTGAAAGAACTCATGAGTTGGGGTTTAAGTGTGCAAAGGAGCCAATAGTCCATATTATTCAAAACTTTGAGCACTATTGAGATTTGTGCCAAACGTGTCTTTAACGAGTTTTGTAAATGCTTTCCTTAAAGTGCATGTTGTTATATATGTTTAAATACCTTCCATGAAGTTTCTAAAGAAACGGATTTGAAGAGGGTACTTTTTGTCACGTCGAAAGTTGGACAAAACCAAGTGGTTCGCTGTTAAAGGGACTTTCGACCGGTCAAAGATACCCACTCAACCGGTCGAATGCCCCTCTGGTTGGAAAGGCACCTGGTCGATGGGACTTTCGATCGGTCAAGAGGGACGTTCGACCAGCCGAAATACCCCCTGCCAGCTTGGTTGGTTCTTCCACTTCCAAACATTTTCAAAAGTTCTAATTACAAACTTAAGATTCTTTTGGAAAAAAATTAAGGGAAAATTAATCGGATTAAATTTTGAAGCCTTCGAGCGAAAAGTGTACTTTGGATTGACTCTGGAACGTACTGAAATGAGAGTTATGTTTCTTTTTTTTCTGCATGTTCTTAAACTAATCTTTTTGGAAACGTTAAGGGATTGAGTTGGCCTTGGTGGAGTGCCACGGGCTTCGGTTCCACTTGTTGTGGGACCGGGCTGTGACAACTACTTCCTTGTTGAATCTACTATCTAACTCCGTCAACTGAAAGTCTATCGTATTGTTGACAACATCAAAGCGATAATGGTGTTCAACTGTAATGTGATCTTGTGGCTGACGAGAGCGACCTTCTTTATAACCACTCATGTCAGGTATATCAATGTCATGTCATTTGCAAAAAAGATTCCACTTTCTCAAAGAAGATATTCCACCCATCTTTTCTCAATTTATGAAGGAGTGCTTTTGTAGCTGAGAGTAACTTCAAAGCATTTAAAATGTCTTGAGACTTACGTTGCGGGGCTTGGCGAAGTATGTCAGTGATTCCCATGATTTTATCAGTTAAATGCAAGATAAATACGAATTTGAACATCGTGATCGCTTTGTAAATCTCTCTAAATCTCGTCTCTAGCTTCTCCATGAATGCAAGGCAAAGTATGTTAGTGATTCCCATGATTTTATCTATTAAATGTAAGACAAATACCACTAGCTATCCCACGAATTCAAATGTCTAATCTAAATCTCTCAGTAGTGTTTCAGTATTATGGACAACATTTTATTTTTTCTGTTCATACACATGGTGCCATTTTAAAATATGATTGATCCACACAGGATAAGTCCGCATGCACTGACAATAGTGCAAAGTCTTGTCCTTATATTATAAGGATTTTTGTTATGCTTTGGGGGGGGGGGGGGGGGAGAAGAAAAGCTATCAAAGGGACATATCTTCATCTTTTTGTAGTGTTTTGGTGTTATGTACTATGCTTTTTTATCTTATCTAAATCTCTCTGTAGTGTTTCGGTATTCAGGGCAAGACTTTATTTTTTTTTTCGTTCATACAGATGATGTCGTTTTAAAATATGATTGATCCACATATTATTGGTTCACATGTAGCTCTCATAGTAGCATATTTGATTAAACTTTTGACATTTGTCATTTTACAAAGGATATCTTTTCCTTTTGAGTATATGGGAGGTTTGTATTATAAATTTATAATTCATCAAATGCCTGTAAATATGGTATAAACATACCAATTGTTTTCTTATCATAGATAGAGGGAAATACTAGACTCTCAGATTTTTGTGACGCCGAGTGATTTCTTTTCTACGATTTAGTTACAACTACTTCTTAGTAGAGATTAAATACATACAGAATAGTTAAGAGAATAATGAGATTCCATTATTTTGGGTTAAAGACCATATCCTCCTCATTTACAAGAAGGTCTACATAAACTTTATAGTTGAAAAACTGAGTTATTTTTGGTTCACAAATTCTGTAAAGGAGATGGGGAACAGGGGAAAGGAAGCACAATATATATGTATATATTGATATGTACAAAATATCAGGTCAAATTCAAGCCTCGCCATCTCAGTAAAGAGAAGCCAAGTCACCTTGAATCTGGGCTGGCTACTCAACCATCCAGGGCCGTTACACAAAACCGACCGGATCAGTCCAAAGCCTGGGCATTCGCTCCAGACTGGCCCCACATGGGCCCATCTCCAGAAGGCATGGTTGCTTGCCCAACAAGCCTCTAGACAGTTTCCTATCCCAGCTAGAAGCCTAGAAGGCCAAATGGAAGGAGCAAGTGGTTTCCTGAACCACTTAAGAAACTCTCCTAAATTCATGTAAATCGGTTGTAATCAGATTAGGCTTCCTAATCTGCAGACTTACCTTGTACGAGTGGTCTCTTGCACTTATAAAAGTGGCCACTCACCCCCATTGAAGGGGATCGCATTCTGACTCTAAAGAATAGCATACAAATAACTTACTATTACACATATACCCAGTCGGTTTTCGGTAGTGCCGCTCACTCTGTTGGCTCACCAATAGCCGCCGGTGATCTATTAGTGAAAGCGCATCGACATACCCATGGACGTAGGTCACCTCATTAATGGGACCGAACCACATACAAAATCTATCGTGTCCATCTCACTCTCTAAATTATCTTACCCGTATTTCGGCATCATCAGTTTGGCGCCATATGTGGGAACGTCAGATTTCCTCTGAAAAATAAATTTTTAGCTGATTGCCATGGCACCGAATAAAGGCAAGAAGACTGCTGCTTCGACGGGTCAGGCGGAATCGCAGTCCTGGCAGTCGGCTGCCTTTATGACCCCCGAGCAGATTTTTGCGGCTCTCGTGTAACTTTTGGAAGGCCAGTAGCGAACCCAGCAATAGATCGAAGCACAGTTGGCCCGACAGGAAAAAGCTCCTATTGATCGAGGATCAGCCTGGGAAAAGCGTCCCCAATAGGAGCTCGTGCGAGTCCGAAAGCATACCCACTCTGCGCCGGTATTCTCGTCGAATTGGGAACGCCTCGGGGATGGTGAGTATAGCAAGGCAGCCAGGCGTACCAAATAGCGAACCCGGAATAATCCGCGCCGGGCGGAAGACACTAAAGATATCATCAACAAACGACTTGCCGCCAGAGGGGAGGGGCCAGGATAAAAGGCCCGAGAATTGGCCAAAGACCCTTCGGTCAAGAGCCGGGGAGATCTTAGGCACACGATTACCCAGAGTCAGAGCTGGGTCCTATCCCTGAGGATGACGCACTTCGAGGAAGAGGCTTCATCATCAGACCCGACGTACTGCTCAGATATGAAGAAGGAGATTGGCCAAGATGTAAAGGCCCAGATCGAGGACCTGCAGTAGCAAATTGAATGGTTGAGTCCTAAGTCTGGTCAGGACCTCACCAACACAGAGACCGAGTCGCCCTATACTGCCCAGATAACGGGATTCCCCATCCCACAGAAATTCAAACTGCCACATCTCAGTTCTTATGGCGGTTTAAGGAGCCCAGTGGATCATGTCCGAACTTACAAGGCTTAATTGGCGCTAGTCACCACGATCAACGAGTTACTATGGCTGGCCTTCCCCAGCACCCTTAAAGGGCTAGCTGAGCAGTGGTTCCATGCTCCAAAACCCCGAATGGTCGATAACTTCAAGACATTAAGCAAGCACTTCATCAACTAGTTCGTAGGGATGCTCGACCGGTCACAATCGGACACCCAGCTACTGACCGTCAAACAACGAAAGGAGGAATCCCTAAGGGAGTACGTGGACTGTTTCAATCAACAGAGGCTCCAAATTTGCAACCTGAACGAAACGGCTACGATCATGGCCTTCTGCTTAGGAGTTCAACATACCAAAGTTGCCACGTCATTTCATCGCGACCGACCGACAACCCTGGTGGAACTCTCAGAGAGGGTTGGGAAGTACATTGACACTGAAGAGTTTTTGAAATCAAAGTGCGCCAACTTAGCATGAGATGAGTCCTCAAAAGCAAAAAGGAAGGGTGGTGGCCTCGAGAAGGGACCGGGAAAGAAGCCGAAGCAAGACCAGTAGAGAGGTGGTCAGGATCAAGCCCCGATTACCTTCACACCACTTTCTCGGCCTATCCACGAGGTCATGGCCGTTGCTGAAACTCAAAGACTGCTCCAGCAGCCAGCGAAGCTAAAGACCATAAAGACCATGGCTACGACAAGCCCCGCTCGGTAAAAGGAACTGGGATAAATTCGGCCGGCACCATAAAGACCATGGCTACGACATGGAGGACTGTTTCAAGCTTAAGATCGCCATCGAGAAGCTGATCGAATAAGGTTACCTCACTGAGTTTGTCGCGACAGATAGGCGACCTCGGCAAGATGCCCGAGTGCCTGAGCCGCCATAACCACTCGGACAAATCAATGTGATCTCCGGAGGAACTTCAGGTGGTGGGGACTCACAGTCGGTGAGGAAGAGACATGCCCGGGCATCCCGAGCGGATGTCTGGCATGTCCAATCCACCGACTCCCAACCAACCGATGTGTTAACGTTCTCGTCTTATGATGTAGAGGACCTGCACTGTCCTCACGACGATCCATTGGTGGTAACGCTCTCTATAACGAACTATGTGGTCAAGAGGGTATTAGTAGACATGGGCAGCTCCTCTGACATGCTGTTCATTTCAGCATTCGACCAGTTCGAAATATCAAGGGATCAGCTCCGTCCTGTAGCCACTCCCCTGGTGGGTTTCAATAGATCAAGCACCCAACCGCTCGGGATAATTGAGCTCCCAGTTCTCCTGGGACTTACCCCCAACAGGTCACCGTACTAGCAAACTTCGTGGTGGTAGAGGCACCGTCGGCCTACAATGTCATCTTGGGTAGACAAACTCTCAACAAGGCCAAGGCGGTTGTGTCAACGTACAGCCTAGTGGTGAAATTCCCGACCCCTCAGGGACCCAGGAGCCTACGTGGAGACTAAGCGATCGCCCGGAGTTGCTATGTCAGTTCTTTATGCCTGGAAGCCATTACCGAAACATTAAATATTCAGGAGATGGACCCTAGAGACGAAAGTAACAGAGTAGGTCCAATAGAGGAGCTGGAATAAGTGATGCTGGATCCTCGGTTTCCCAACCGGTCCGTCAGCATTGGCACTCTCTTAGACTAGGCCACAAGGAGAAGTTGGTTCAATTCCTACGGCAAAGTCAGGGCGCCTTCGCCTGGAGCCATGAAGACATGCCTAGGTTAGATCCCCGGGTTATGTCTCTCTGTCTCAACATCAACCCCGACTGTTGGCCGGTCAAGCAAAAGAGGCGGGGTATGGCACCCGAAAGGCAGGTGGTAGTGTGTGAAGAAGTCGAGAAGCTCTTGAAGGCAAATTCCATTTAAGAGGTCCACTATCCCGATTGGTTAGAAAACGTAGTACTGGTTAAGAAAAGCAACAGAAAGTGGAGAATGTGCGTAGACTTCACCGACCTGAACAAGGCTTGCCTAAGGATTGCTATCCACTGCCCAGGATAAACCTACTTGTAGACTCTATAGTGGGGCATTCACTCCTCTCATTTATGGACGCCTACTCTGGGTATAATCAGATCAACCTGTACCCCAGGGACGAGGAAAAGACCGCATTCATCATGGACCAAGGCATGTACTGTTACAAAGTGATGCCTTTCGGCCTCAAAAATGCCGGGGCAACATATCATCGACTGGTCAATCACATGTTCAAAGATCTAATCGGGAAATCAATGGAGGTTTATGTCGATGATGTTTTGGTAAAAAGCCGAGACGAGTCCGACCATCTCGGGCATTTAGCCGTGGCCTTCAACATCTTAAGAAAAATTAGGATGAGGTTGAACCCGGCCAAGTGCATATTTGGCGTCTCGTCCGGGAAATGTCTGGGACATTTGGTCAGCAGACAGGGAATTGAAGTAAACCCCAAGAATATCCAAGCAATCATCAATATGCAATCACCCAGATCGACCAAAAAAGTTCAGAGCCTGGCCGGGCGGGTCGCCGCATTGAACAGATTTGTTTCCCGAGCTACCGATCGATGTCTGTCGATTTTCTAAATCCTTCGTAAGGCCTTTCAGTGGTCAGAAGAGTGTGATGAGGCATTTCAGGAACTCAAGAAGTACTAGGCATCGCCCCCTCTACTCTCAACACCCGCGCCGAACGAGGAGTTATTTTTATACTTGGCGGTATCACCCTCAGCGGTTAGTTCGGCTTTGATCTAAGAAGAAAATGGGATACAATTCCCGGTCTACTACACCAGCCGAGCACTTCAAGGCGCGGAAAGCAAATACTCCCGCATTGAAAAGCTTGTCTTTGCCCTCATCACTTCTGCCAATAGACTTTTCCTGTACTTTAAGGCCCACGTGATCGTGGTCCTCACAGATCAGCCTCTCTACTGAATCTTAAGCAGGCCTGAAACGTCCAGAAGGCTCGTCAAGTGGGCCTTGGAGTTGGGAGAATTCGAGGTGGTCTACAGACCTCGGACGACAATTAAAGGACAGGCCGTGGCAGAGTTTCTTGTGGAGTTCACATACCCGGAGGATCCAGTTGAAGAGCTCAACCCGCCCGACCTACCGCCTGGCCTACAGTCAAATATCCCGACCTGGGTACTTTTCGTGGACGGGTCTTCCAATATACAAGGAAGCGGGGTAGAGATCATCATGACTACTCCCGATGGAATCCAACTCGAGTATGCACTGAGGTTCGGATTCCATGCCTCAAACAATGAGGTCAAGTATGAAGCCCTGTTGGTAGGATTCCAGCTGGCAACTTCAATGGGTGCACAACAAGTTCAAGGGTACAGCGACGCCCAGATCATGGTTAACCAAGTTAATCTTACCTAGCCCTTGTCCGAATAGACTCGAAAAAGCTTAAGGGTTTCTCAATCACACAAATCTCGAGGGAAGAGAACACTAGGGCCGATCGATTAGCCCGCCTCGCCTCATCCTCCGAGTCAGACTTACCCGGGATAAGGATAGAATACTTACCCAAGCCAAGTGTGATTAACTCGGAAGGCATGAAAGTAGAGCCGGTCGCCTTGGGCCCCAGTTGGATGGATCCTATCATGACATTCCTCATAACTGGCATGCTACCAAACGAAAAGGAAGAAGCCCACCGGGTCAAGTACCGAGCGGCCATATATCACGTTATCGATGGAATCCTCTACAAGATGGGTTATTTATCCCCTATTTCCGTTGCATCCACCCTGCACAGGTCCAGGCGGTGTTGCACGAAATCTACGAGGGAGTTTGCGGGAACCACGTTAGAGGCCGGGCGCTTTTGCGAAAAGCCTTGTTGCAAGGTTATTACTAGCAAACGATGGCCCGGGATTCCCAGGAGTATGTAAAGAGGTGTGACAAGTGCCAGAGATACTCCTCCATGATCAAATGACCAGGTGAACTCCAAACACCCATCCTTAGCCCGTGGCCCTTCACTCAATGGGGTATCACATCGTTGGTCCCCTCCTGATCCGAAAAGGGCAAGTTAAGTTCGCTGTTATCGCCGTCGACTACTTCACCAAGAGGGCAGAGGCCGAGTCCTTAGCAACAATCACCGAGAAAAAGATAGAAAGTTTCATTGAGAAAAACATCCTCTGTAGGTTTGTCATTCCCCGGGTTCTGGTCAGCAATAACGGCAGACAGTTTCACACCCCAGTATTCAGGTAGTTCTGCTCGGGCTACGAGATATCAAATCACTACTCCTCCCCCGAGCACCCTCAAGCTAATGGCCAAGCCGAGGTGACAAATCGGACTATTCTACAATCAATTAAAACAAGGCTTGAAAACGCCAAAGCTGTATGGGTGGAGGAATTACCGACCCTTCTGTGAGCCTACCGCACTATCCCCTGAGCAGCAACAAGTGAGACACCATTCTCCCTAACCTATGGCTTTGAAGCAGTGGTCCCCACGAAGCTTGGGTTGCCTACATACCTGGTGGCAAATTTCAGCGAGTAGGGTAATGAGGAATCCCTCAGAGGAGAACTCGACCTAGTAGAAGAGAGAAGGGATCGGGCATATATAAAAGTGACAGCCTAAAAACAGAGGGTCTCCCGATACTTCAACAGTAAGGTAAAGAACCGCAGTTTTCAGGTGGGAGATCTCGTTCTAAAGGCAGTAAACCAATCTACCAGAGTCCCGAGCCATGGAAAGTCGGGGCTAAACTGGGAAGGCCCATACCTAGTCACAAGGGTAAACAGGCCGGGCACCTACTGGTTACAGACTTTGGACGGGCACGATCTATCTCACCCATAGAATGTGCAACTCCTACGCAAGTATTTTCAATGACGCCTGAATAAGGGCGATCGAGCATTAGTTAGGGAATTTGTAGCTTAACTTGGGAATTTATTATGGTTTTCAAAAAAAAATAAAAGAAATAAAGATTTTTTATTCTTGCTACAAGGTGTGACCCCTACAAGTGTTTTGTGTAAAGACCTCGGTCTAACACCTGAGGCAAAAGAGCTCGGGATCAACCCCCAAGGCACCGGTTTTGCCTAGTTCCAACCGACGATGGGGGCAAATCCCCCTAGGTGGATGATGAAGGCAAGCCTCAAAATACCTCGGGATCAACCCCCGAGGCATCGGCTACGCTAGGTCCAACCGACGATGGGGGAAAATCCCCCTAGGTGGCTGATGATGGCAAGCCTAAAAAAACCACAGGATCAACCCCCAAGGCACCAGCTTCGCCTAGGTCCAACCCACGACGGGGAAAAATCCCCCTAGGTGGCTGATGATGGCAAGCCTCAAAAGACCTCGGGATCAACCCCTGGGGCACCGGCTTCGCCTAGGTCCAATCAACGTTGGGGGAAAATCCCCCTAGGTGGCTAATGATGGCAAACCTCAAAAGATCCTGCAACCACCCACGTTCCAGATCGATTTCCTATGGTCACTCCCTCTATACGCCTTCCTTAGCAAAAGCTCGGGGGCCAGGAAAATACCAAACAAAAACAGGAAACCACACCGGGTACTAACAGGACTTGGAATCCTAGAACATTCCTAACATTCCCAAGCATCTATAGTACCTAGAGAAACTGCCCGGATAATAAATAGGACAAAAATCCTACACTATACCAGGCATGACCTTCAAAATAGGTCCCTACAAGACCAAATATTCTCTACCAGTTACAGTCCTAAACCTTTTGCTAACACAGAGATTTTGATCGGCTAACAACCGGTCGGGTATTGGCAATCACAAGCAGGCATACATGTACAAGTAGTAAAAACAATTAATGAAAAAGATGGCCTCAAAGGACCTTTTCATTAATTAAAAAGAAAAAATTGTACATTGCCTGGGGGACAGTTGTAGTAGCCTCCCAAAAAAAAAAGTAGTACAAGTCGGGGACTAAGCGTCGTTAATCTCGACCACATCTTCAGTCTCACCGGTCTCTCCCCTTGGAGCGGTTCCTTCTCCCGGGACCGAGCTACTGCCAGGGCCAGCAGAACCACCAGTAGCTCCGGCCAAGGCGGCAGAGTCATCAGCATCTCCAGCCAAGGCAGCATAATCATCAACAGCGGGAGGACCAAGGTTCCAGTAATTTGAATCAATCCCCTCATAGGACGAGATGTCACATTCGGGGTGATCCCGGGCTAGCCTTTGTTTCAGGTCTCGTAACCTTGGAAGAATCAGTCATCAAAAGCCTCCTCTGTGGCCCCCACTGTCGTTGCCTCAACCGCAACCTTCGCTCGAGCCTCTACAGCAGTCTCGATTGCCCGGGATGCCTCTATATCTGCCAGGGCAGTCGTCAACTTTGCCTGGGCCGCACCGAGGCTCAGGGCCAAGCCCTTCATCTTGTCCTTCGCCTGAGCCAGGGCGTTTTGCTTGGCCTTTGAGGTCGCCAACTCCTTTGACATAGTGGCTTCAATAGTAGCGGCCCTCCTGGCCAGAGAAGGCAGGAAGGACTCAGCCCCAGTGACCATGCAGCCGACCTGCATGAAGTCTAAATCGGTCAGTCAACAGGGCAAACACAGAAAAAGTAGTGGCCATAAATGGGCAAAGGCGCCAGTGCTTACCATATGGAAGAGGCTGTATAGCCATCCCTAGAATGCCTTGGAAGACTTGTTTGCACACGTCTCCACTTGACTGGGGAGAAGGGCGGATTTGACCCTATTCCTGATCACTGCCAATTCTTCAACTAGCAACCCAGACGATATTCCCACTCGGGGGGAAGTCTCTAGCACTACTACGTGGGGAGCTGAGGTCCCCACGGGCTCCGGACAGTTCGTGGTCCCGTACCGGATCCGCTTTAGCGGACGTTCGCTGCCTGAGGCCTCAATCTCTAGCCTCTTTCCTCATCTTATTGTCGCCCGGGCAGCGGCATGGCCCTCAACTATTCAAGATCTCTCTTGGGGGCCATTTCTGTAAAAAGAAGGGATAAGCAGTCAGTAACCAGCAAACACAGCGAAGTGTAGAATGGAAAAATAGACGAGACCAAATGTGCCCAGGCACTTACCAGGAAGTATGGGTGGAAGGACAGGAGCTTCGAAGGGCTCGGTCGGATCGTAGGAGGCCTTGAAATCACCCGTCCGGGTCAGCACGTTCCAAATATTCGTTGGCAAATCTGCCAAGCCCCTGATCCTAGCCTAGCACTCCTCGGGAATACTCGGTGGGTTGGCTGGCCCTGTTGTAAGGAAAAATACAAAGCAATCAGTCTTAGGATTGAAGTAAAAAAAGTAGACAGAAGATACTGGACTGACTTACCCCTTGGCTCTCTCGCAGAGGAAGTCCTTATCTGGATCCCCGGGGCCTGCTCACAAAGCCCAAGGGCAGATACTTGGAAGAATCTATTCTTCCAACCCTTGTTGTTGATCGGGCAGTTGACTATAATTTTTCTCCCCTGCCGAGTCCCGAGAGAGAAGAACCCGACCTCCCCATGTACGGGAAACGGTTGGTGTGTCCAAACAAATTCCTGAACGGAAAGCTCATACCCAAAAACTTGGGGCTAAACGGAGATGGACCCCATAAGAAACCTCCAACCGTTCGGGACCAACTGTCCCGGGGCGATCCCCAAATATATCAGGACGTCCCAGGTGACCGGATGAAGGGGAATGCAGAATTCAGCCATGGGGGTGTCCTCATAAAGGGTAGTGAAACCCCGTTGGTAGAGATGGGCTCCGCCGGCATTTATAGCTAGGGAGCAGTAGTTGGGAAGGCCATACCTATCCCTAATGTGGCTGAGATCTTGAGCGCGCAGGGTGGATGAGATGAACTCACAAGTGAATGCTACCTCGGGTTCGGGTTCCCCTGGTGTCTCATCACCCGAACCCTGGGAGACAGAGTCAACGGGGGCCTCTGGGTCAGACTCGTCATCAGACACACGGATGGGGATTCTACCCTTACTCTGATGGTCAGATGAGGTAACCGAAGGTGGGTCAAGAGTTGTGTCCGGGGTCCCAGACCGGGAGTGCTCACTCTCAGACTGGGAAGCGGAGTCAAAGTCAGAATGTTCCATCTCCTAGATCCCTAGGACTGAACGGGAAAGCAATCAACGACCTAGATATGGGTTGGGAACTCTGAGTCTGAGGTAGAATGGGGCTAAGGTAATGAACCTGAAATGCAAGAAGTACAAAGTCCTTAAAGTAAGATGGCACTCGGCTAAAACTACCCCGGGAAAACCTGCTCGGTGCAACCAACCTAAGGTACCCCCGGACCTAAAGAAGTACACAACCTAAGGAAAAAGAAATCCCAGTCCCGTGCGAATCCTAGAGGGTTCGTTCTCTCCAGCCTTACTCAAGAAAGGAAAAGAAAAAGGGAAAAGAAGGAACACAACAAATTGAGACTGGGGAGAGGAGACTTACAAAAATTAACGTAGAGAGGAGCTTGGGAAGCTTGCTTAAGAACTTTTGCTCTCAAAACCGATCGGTATCTCTATCACTTGGCAGTAGGATTGGCTGAACTAAACAAGTGTTCTTTATATATATAGCGCGGACGGTCCAGATCAGATCAGATCCAACGGCCAAGAAGCTTTCTCACTAGGACTGCCTGACAACTGTCACCTCGGGCACGTGAAGCATTGCCTCAAAAGACGCGCACATTACATGCAGGATGTGACTGCCCGATTTTCACGCGATTGTTTAGTTAATCCTAAACCAACCTCGTAGAATCTTGACCAGGCCAGTGACTAGTTGACACGCGGCAGAAGTCGGTCCCGGGCCCACATAGCCACCGCTCAGTCCAGACTCTGATTGACCAGCACGACTAGTTTCGCTCTGGGAGAGATCCCAACCTCTTCTCTGGATTGTTTTTCGGAAGCAGTCTTAATTTTCAAACCTCATCTGATAGAGCATCACATAAGTTTCGAAAATGGGGGGGGGGGAGGCAACTGATGTGTACAAAAATATCAGTTCAAAGTCAAGCCTCGCCATCTCAGCAAAGAGAAGCTAAGTCACCTTGAATCTGGGCTGGCTACTCAACCATCCTGGGCCGTTACAAAAAACCGCCCGGTTCGGTCCAAAGCCCGGGCATTCGCTCCACACTGGCCCCACCTCCAGAAGGCATGGTTGCTTGCCCAGCAGGCCTCCATACAGTTTCCCATCCCAACTAGAAGGCTAAATGGAAGGAGCAAGTGGTTTCATGAACCACTTAAGAAACTCTCTTAAATTCATGTAAATCGGTTGTAATCAGATTAAGTTTCCTAATCTTCAAACTTACCTTGTACGAGTGGTCTCTTGCACCTATAAAAGAGGCCACTCACCCCCATTGAAGGGGATCGCATTCTGACTCTAAAGAATAGCATGCAAACACTTACTATTACACAAATACCCGGTCAGTTTCCGGTAGTGCTACTCACTCTGTTGGCTCACCAATAGCCGCCGGTGATTTGTTAGTGAAAGCGCACCGACGCACCCGTGGATGTCGGTCACCTCATTAACGGGGCCGAACCACATACAAAATCTATCGTGTCCATCTCTCTCTCTCTAAATTATTCTTACTCGGATTTTGGCATCATCATATATATATACACATATTTTACTTGTGACTTCCTTTGCACTTTTGGGAGGTTATAAAAGATGGTAGGAAAACAATAAAACTGGATGTAAATGGCACAACTAAGAGCAAAATTTTGAACTAAAAAAAAATCTTTTTTTTTAAAGAAGAAGCAAAGAAACTTTTGTTTCAAGTTGCACATTTATTTTCCTTCAAAAAAATAAAAAAATTTTTGCACATTTATTTGGTAAAATCCAAAAGGCCTTTGCCCTAGTGGGGTACAAAATTGAAATCCCACAGAGATCTGACCTGTCATGGGATGATTGGCTGAGTAATTGCTGTAGCATATGTAAGGGGAACTATAGCAACTACACAGAAGTTGCTTCCCTTGCCAAGGATGGATCCAGGGGTTAGTAGGGGCGACTGTCCTCGAGATTTGAAAAAAGGTTATATTTATATTAGTACTAAACATGAATATGCTTGAAAGTTGAAATATATAGACTCTATCTCTCCTACTTTTTTTTTTGTTAAATTATTAAGCTCGCGCTCAATTCATGGATCCGTTCTTGGTAATTGCACATCGGTATATGTGTACGCAACAAAATTCAATTGTGAAATAATGAGAAAATTAAAGAACAAATGATATTTTATTGATTCAGAAAATATGGGTACAATCTCAGTAGATATTCTTTTACAATGAAAAGAAAAATCCTTTGATTTGATCTCCTTGGTTGTTCACAATTCAAGGCCTTTTGAGCTTGGTCTTGATCCGCAGATTTGTCCTTCAAATCTTTACACTGGATGAAGTTGTAAGAAAAGTTTGAACAAGGGTCAGTGGCTTGATTTGTTGAAGAGCAGATTAAACATGCTTGATTTGAATCTGAAGAACGAAAAAAGTTATGTTTGTTGTTCTTCAGAAAGGCTCGAGTGATTTGATGTGTATGAGAGTTCTCAATTTTGTGGAGAAATCTCAGTTTGTTGAAAGGCTAAAAGTCCTTTCCACAAAAGTGGAGACCTCTATTTATAAGCTTAGAGTGTAGAGTTTTTATTTGAGACTCAACACATCTTAACCATTCATTTGAAGTTCTTCCTTGAGATTCTGTCACGTGTCACCAGTTTAGAGAGCATTATTTGTATGGTTTCATATGATGTATATGACACATGTCCAGGGCCGACGCAAAGCGGAGAAGCTACCACATGGAGTCTCATTTTTAGGCTCATTTTCTTCTAATTTCTTTTTAATTTATGTGAAACTTTTCATTTTTAGGCCTTTTTTCTTTTAATTTCGTTCTAATTTTTATGAAATTTAGTATAGATGCCTTATTTTTTAGGCCCCTTTGAAAGTTCACTTGAGGCCTCGGATAATTTTTGTCATCTCAAGATCAGCCTTACACATGTCACAAATAAATTGATCCACTTGTATTTAATGGGACCCACATTGAGATAATTGAATCTCTTAATTTGTATTAAAATTAACTTAGTTAATTATTAATTAATCAATTGGTAATTAAATAATTATCAAAATTTTTAATGTCTACAAATACCCCCACTTTATAGCATGTTGAGATGTATGCTTGCTGTACATGGGCGGCTGAGACTTGAAGTAGTTGAATCACATATTTTTTAGTGATCGTCTTGAACCAATTTGTTGTCTATCAAACAAGTTTGGTGAATGTGCGCGCAGTAGTCCTTTAACAGGATTGCATATTTTTTTGGGTAAATTACACTGACACCCCTTGAGGTTTCACACTTTATCACTCACACCCCCTGAAGGTTCTGACATATCACTCACACCCCCTGTCAGATATTTCGGGCTAATGCCGTTAACAAGGATAATAAAAAGACAATTATACCCCTCCTTGCTTTTCTCTCTTCCTCTCTCTACCCTAAACTAGACCCACCTTGATTCTCTCTCTCTCTCTCTCTCTCTCTCTCTCTCTCTACCTTAAACCCATTTTATCCTTTATTTCTCACCCCAATACCAACTATCATCATCCTCCCACCAACATCATAACACCACCACCACACCTCAACCACCTCCTATCACCATAACCAGTCCGCAACCCACTTCCGGCGACCCACCAAAGCCAAGACCACCGATCCAGCTTCACACCATGCTCTGATGCGCTTCCAACTAGCACAAACACTTCATTAAGCCAACAATTCACCCATTAATCCACCCCAAAAACCCAAATCAAACCACCCCATCGCACCATGGTGCCAATCCCCAAATCCACCCTCTCTCATCTTCCTCTTTCACATTGAATCGGATCATGATCAAGATGGGCATGCTTTGTTCATGTTCAAATTCAAAAATTTGGGTTTTGAATGTGAAGAAGATGAGATAATGAGTCAATTGACTTGGGGTTTACAAAATTCATGTGGGTTTGGGTTTGAGAAGAAGAATGGTGGTTGGGTACATCCCCAAGAAGGAGAATCATCGAGCACCGCCCTGTACACAGTCCCCAGGCTCCCTTTTCCGAGCATTTCAGCCGAAGCTCGAAGCAAATCCTCGAGCTCAAATTGCTTCCTCCGATCGAAGAACACGAGCTTGCTTCGATCTGTAGCGGTTGATCCATCACTATCTCCACCACCTCCATTGTGATTGGGCCTTTTAAGTTGTTGTTCGATAGGTCTAATCAAAGGACTCGGGTCAGAGAATCGATTTTCGGTGAAATTTCGCCTGAAAAGTCGTTGCTGGAGAGGTAGACGAGCTTGAGGTTGGAGCAGTCGGCGATGGGGTCGATGGTGCCGTTGAGGCGGTTGCCGTGGAGGTCGAGGATTCGGAGCTGGTCGAGTGAGGAGAGTGAGTCGATCGGTCCACGGAGGTCCAGAGAGGGGAGAGAGAGGGCGATTACGCGGCCGTTAGAGCAGCAGACGCCGCGCCAGGCGGCGGAGCAGGCGTCGCCGGCGGTGGGGAGGGTCCAATTGGAGAGAAGGTTGCCGTGGGTGTCGGTTTGGGATCGGAATAGGGAGAGGGAGGCGGTGTCGTTGGTGGTGGGTGTAGAGAGAGAAAGTGTAGAGAGAGAAAAGGAGAGGAGGAGAGAGAGGAAAAGGAAGGGATGAACCTCCATTGGTTCAGAGAGCATAAGCGGGAAGTGAATGATAGTCTCTGTGTTTTTAGAGAGAGAAACAAGGCATGTATGTGTGTGTGTGTGAGGGAAGAAGAAGATAAGGGTATATTGGACATTTTAAAAAATTAACTTGCTGATGTAAGCTATTTTCTAATGTTAGTTAACAGCAGGGGGTGTCACTGTTACCAACCCACAACCTGAAGGGAGGTCAGTGCAACCTAAAAAACCTCAAGGGGTGTGAGTGATAAAGTGCGAAACCTCAAGGGGTGTCAGTGTAATTTACCCTATTTTTTTTCCCCTTTTTAAATGCAAAGCACTTTTACTTGTATGTAATTTTTCAAGCATGCACAAGCACTGTTACTTGCAAATAATATTATATATATCTATATAATATCGCAGGTCAGTCTTTTTGGCTCAAAACGAATCTGAGCTGTCCACTAATGTGGACACTTTTAGCCATTTAATCCCCCATCTTTCTCCATTGTAACGAGCACTCGCCTCGATTTTCTCCCTATATATATATATATTGTTATTACCACTCCATTGTTGAACTAAGGAACTCCATGGTACCACTCTTAAAACATGTGGTACCATGACATACATAGTACCACATGCTTTAAGAGTGCTACCATGGAGTTCCTTAGTTCAATGATGAAGTAGAAATAATATCACCATATATATATACAGGGGCGGATCTAGGATTTTTGGTCATGTGGGGCCTAAACTATACGGGGGTTCGGGGGCAGCGCCCCCGAGGCGAATTTTTTTAGGTCTACTTATACACAATTATGTGTAAAACTGTAAAATTGGTTTAACACCCTTAGTTTGGGGTAAATCGTGTAATTTTAGGGGGCCTATTTTAAAAATCTGTAATATATTACATATAAATCTAGAATTTTTAAACGTCCAGGGGGGCCTGTGTCTAAAATTTATAAAATATTGTATGTAAATCTAGAATTTTTAAAAGTCCAGGGGGCCTGTGTGAATTTTAAGAGGACCTATTTGTAAAATCTGTAAAATATTACATGTGATTTCGTAATTTTCAAAAGTCCAAGGGGAGCTGTGCCACCCCTGGGGACTACCTAGGTCCGCCAGTGTATATATATATATATATATATATATTACTTGGTTGAACAGATTCTGTCAAACAAGGAATGCAAGTCGTATTTGTACTTGTAGGACTCCACAACCCGCTGCCAAAGTGTACAGGCACACATGTTTGCAATGCAAAAGTTAAAGTGTACACACTTTATTGTTGATACATAATGCATGCACGGTTTGCAATGCATGTTGGCTTGGAATGGAAAGACTTCCAAATGCCTAAAGGAAACTCCAAATTAGAAGTTGACAAGTTGTATTTCATGAAACCAAATTAACACCTATTACTAACATGCGTGTGTTTTATTCGGGTCACAACTTTGCATACTGCACAGCACACAGGACTACAATTAATAATGTGTTATTTAGCAACCGGCTTATATATGTGCACACATATTACTAATTAATCAATAACTCTAAATTATATTTTTGTTTTAAATGCATGTATCCAGTACTGTATAACTGGTGCACAGAAAAATATAAAAAATTCAAACAACACCGGATACATATATTTAAAGCATAGAATATAATTTGAAGTATAATTGAAAGTGTGTGTCTAGCATTATTCCCATTACTAACATGTGTGTTTCATTCGAGTCACAACTTTCCTTACTGCACAGGACTACATTTAATAATGTATTCCTTTCAGCAACCGGCTTATATATGTGCATACATATTTTTTTTTGGGTACTAAAAATAGTCATATTTCTGTCAGGGAGCATTAGACCACACATCCTAGCACAATCTGTAAGAGTCCCCACCGCACCTATGTCAGAGTCGAAGCTTGGGACTCACCACGAGCACCAGTGTACGACGCTTATGTTTAGCCCCAATAACCTGTTGTGGGGGAGATTCAAACCCAATCATTGATAGCGAGTAATACGAACTCCTTACCACTTAGCCAACAGGTTATTGGTATATGTGCATACATATGTATCACTGATTCACTATGTATATCATAAAACCGAATAGATGTATTGCTGAGGCGAAAAAACAAAAATAGTAGGTCTTCATATGTTCTTCAAATGAGTAATACTAGGCACACTTTGAAATCCATACTGAATTTCATACCCAACTTAAAAGCATGTACTCTGTGCTATATAAGTGGTACACAGAAAAGTGTAAAAAAATTCACACAGTTCAAGGTACATATATTTTAAACATAGGATGTCAAATTTTCAATGTGAATTTCAAAGTGTGCCTATCATTGCTCTCTCCAAATTTTCAATGGTATTTTTTTTTCTTTCTTTCATACATAGGTTTTAGGCTTCAAAGCATTTTTTTTGGGTTGAATTTGGGAAGTAATATTTTTATCAATTTTGGAATGTGAAATTATCTCATGTGATAGGTTGTGTTATGTCGGATTATCGTGAACCGTTGATTTTGTGAGCCCCACGTTGATCTAACGGTTCACGATAACAAGTCACACGTGATAATTTTCCAATTTAGAATATTCCAAATAGAATATGAGTGGTACACATGTGATATAATCTTCAAAGCGTTTGAAAACTAAGTTGGGGGTTGAAATTTAAATACCATATATAGTGCTACTGTACCAAATCCGTACGGACTTACCGTAATTTGTTTCCACATGTACAAGCACTTTTTACTTGCATATGACATCACATGGTATTTATTAACTCATGTGACATTTTTAAACTCAATCAATGACACGTGCATATCAACTTCAAGGACTCACAATTGAGTAAAATTTGGGGACAAAAATACTTTACAAAAATACTTATAAACACATTCTATCTCACTCTTCATTCAGAACCCACAATGTCACTCGGTAAAGATATAGAGTGTATTTATGAGTATTTGTGTAGAGTATTTGTGTAAAGTATTTGTACCTTTAGTATTGTTGTTCACGATTTGAATTGGACCTTTTTTGAATGAGTAATGTTAGGGGTATAATTCATTCATACAACTCATTTACAATTATCTATCTCTCTCCTAAGTGGCATTATAGGATCTGGTTAAATTTTAATAGAAAAGAATTAGAGATGATTGTAAATGAGTTATAAGAATAAATTGTACCCTTAAAATTACACTAAATGAATTACCTGTGCTTTAATGGGCTCGCACTAGGATTGTAAAATCCTATCAAAAACTCAGTTCTAGGGAGCTAAAATTTGTTCTTGTGTGAATTTGGTTCCAAAGTTCGAATGCCAAACGCAGCTTTGGTGGCGCAAAACTCACATCTTCATAAGCAACCCTTTTTATGAATCGTGATGCTGTCATCACTACACATGGTAAGAAATTACATGGTTGCCTCAAATCTTTTCTCTTTATTACCATGCATATCCTAATAATCCAAAAATTGCATTCCTCTATCATCTGAAATCTTATTTAACAATCTTATTTAACTTGTAAATCATATTTTTTCAATATAAGTATAAAAAAGTAGTACATTAAAATTATTAAGTAAAGTATTTAAGAAAGGGATTTTTGGTCATAACTCCCTCAAAATTAAGTGTATTAGTCAAAACTCACTTAATTTGGCCATTTTTTAAAATATCCTTCGCTACTTTTTTTTTTTTTTAGGAAAAAACCCAAATGACATGTATTTGGCTTTTTTGAGTGATTTTTTTTTATATCATGTATTTTTCGAAATCTCCACATTAGACTTGAAACTAATAGTTAATTAAGAGTTAGTAATGCTAAAACATAGTGACATACCCCTAACATACAAATATTATAGTCTTAAGGGCACAATTGACTTTAATTTGTACATTTAAAACCACGTTCTACTTTTTTGGAACCAAACACATTCATAAGTTTCTCCTGACAATATAATCAGTTGTATACCTATCAACCAAACACCCAAACCATAATAAGTCGTTCTATTTTTAAACATATTTACAAATCACAATTAAAATCGCATAAGTATAAACAGAGACAAATGGGCTTACAGCTTCAAAGTCACGTTATATATCCGCAAATTTTGTGAGTATATAACAGCTTCAAATCCTAGCTAATTGGTACATCCGCATAAGTTCCCCAAGGAACTCCCCCGAAGCCCAAAAAGTTGCTTGCTAAGAAATTATTTTTGTTGTCTTACAATTAATCCTTGACCCAGTAAGCTGTTCTATCTTGATTCCTTTTTTCTTTGAAACATCCTAAGTCCTTGTTTGATTCAGGAATTCACTGTAGAAAAAAAAAAATAAGAAGGAAAAGAAAACAAGGTCCCTTGTATTCTTCCTTGTACAAGGAAATTACTCTTTCTTTTTTTTTTTTTTTTGAAAAATTAAATAGAAGTCCCTACTTCAGAAGAAAATAGAAGATAAATACAAGTGGTTTTGATTTAAGGAGATAAGTACAATCATTTTTGAATTATATGACCATAAGTCTATTTTTAAACTGAAAATAAGAATATTGGCAGATTTGCTTCCGTCACCTATGCGTTGCTGTTTTGCTAACTCATCATGTTCTTCAAGGAAGTAATTTTTTTTTTTTTCAAATCTTAAAATGCCATAACTTTCAAATCACAACTCTATTTTGAATAAAATTTACATATTTGTAACCTAGAAGGAAAGATCTATCAAACAATATGCATAGTTACTATGAAAAAAATGTAAAAAAAAGAAAAAGAAAAAGAAAATTCATGTTACTGTCGGACCATTGAAACGTAATATCACTGTCTCTTTTGCAAAAGTGACATGATACTACCTTTGAAACTTTTTTTTTTGCATTTGATAATATGTTACTGTCTTTATCTGGACATTAACATCTGAAGATTGGCCATAATTTTGGGATTATTAGGTTAATTTGAAGAAATGTTATTGTAGACATGTTACTGTTTCTTTATTCAATACCATGTTGTTAATCTTTAATGTTATATTACTATTTTTTGTATGGAGATAGTTTTTAAAGACAGTAACATATATTAAATGGCCCTAATTTTGCAACTTTTTACAACAACGATGTTACTATATTTGTAAAAACGTTTAGTTTTTCATAATATGTTAATGTATTTATTTGAAAAGTATTGTAAATGCAGTTCACCTGATGAAATAGCCATAATTTTGCAGTTATTTGGTCAATTTGAAGGAATGCTGCAGTCGATAGTATCATACATGTTACTATCATGTTACTGTATTTACCTGGGCAATACTTAAAGGCATCAAATTTTTTTTTTATATATATTTTTATTTTATTTTTTATTTTATAAGAATTTCATAGGCACTATGGATCTCGTTTGATAGATCATGTTTTATAGATTATAAAAATATAACTTTTATGAAAAAAAAAATTTATAGTTTAGAAATTATGACAATTTAAAGTTTGGAAAACAAATAATAACTAACTTCCTTAAATTATGGGTTGTGGTGACATATGTGTAGTATAATTGTTAAACATAAGGAGAGTGGGCATTTTCGTCCACTGAAAATCACAGAGACCTTTAACACAAAAAAAAGAAAAGAAAAAAAAAAAATGGGGATCTATCCTCTATAGAGGTGTATTCGAGCCGAGCCGAGTCTGCTCGCGAGCTACTCTTGAGCTCGCGAGCTTGGTCACGTACTCAAACGAGCCGAGCTTTCAAGTGTTCGTGAGCTTACTCGTGAACTTTTTAACGAGCTTTTTCACGCGCCCTTTTAAACTATATAGTTTAATATTAAAATAATTATTTATCAAGCATATTTATGAGATGTCATATTTTCTCTAAAATTATATAATTTTATAATAGAGTAATATTTGGGGCACTAACAACATCCACTAACACTTACTAACACACTCTATCTCTCTCTTAGTGGCACTGTGGGGTCCGCAGTGGACCCCGTTGTACTACTAGGAGAGAGATAGAGTGTGTTAGTATGTGTTAGTGGATGTTGTTAGTGCCCCTAGCATTGCCCTTTATAATAAATATATATATATATAAGTCACTATAAAAACTTTTTATCAAACTTATTAACGAGCTTTTTCATGAGCCATTTCCACGAGTCTTAATCGACCGTGTTCACGAGCTCAAATGAGAGCCGATCCTAGCCATTATCGAGCCAAGTTTCTAGTCTTTGTTGAGCGGTTCAACTCATTTACTCCCTTAATCCCCTATTATGGTCCAACGTGAGGACCTATGACCAACTGCCCATTTTTTCTTTCATATGTTTTCTCTTCCATTGTGTTTTCCTTAATAAAAAAACAAAAGCAAATATTTTGCTTTGTGGTTTGTTTTCTTTTCCCTTCTTTAAATCTATGAACCAAAACTAACCCAAAAGTGCTTGTTGATTAACATGCATATCTCGACATATTTGAACGTGAATATTTTTTTTTTGACTTCACTATGTACATTAATTGCAACATGCGATTGTAGTCTTCTTGACTGTGCAACACCAATTGATGACAGTGCTTTTTGGATTTTGACCGCAGTCTATACTTAGTCAATACCACATAGACAATCTTCATCATGACGTACTAGATAATCTCCATATGGCAATACCCAAGCGTGCCTTTCAACATTCTAGGCGACAAAATTTAATTTTGTCTAGATAATGTCCATATCACGAGTGACATTAGGAGCTTAAGCCACAACTTGATTTAAATCCTCATAACCCTTGTCCCACTTTTAGAGGGTGACTCTATATAAGAAACTGGCACACTTGAATTTGCAGATGCAGCAAGGCGTTGTTTTGTGAGGCATGTATATATGTATATACATATATATGTAAATAAAGATTCTCTAAAGAGTGTCATCTTTCTTTATTAAAAAGAGGACCTCTGTTTTGGCCGTTGGATTGTGTTAAAAAACTGTAAAATGACAAAAGTGCCATTAATAAAAACACGATCCGACGGCCAAAACAGAAGTCCTCTCTTTAATAAAGAAAGGGCACCCTCTTTATAGTCTGACTGTATATATATATATATATATTTGCTGGAACATAAACAAGTCGCCTTACGTGAATTTTTTTTTTCTTTTTTCTACTGGTACTTCCTTTCGAATATGTTTCCAGTCTTGAAACTTGCAGCATACACCTACTACCTGTAAACATCTCTTCAACTTTTTGTTTGATTGCCTAAAAATAATTCATTTTGTATAGAATTGCAACACTTTTTTTTTTTTTTTTTTGGTAGGCATTCAAAGCGCCGAATTCGGAGACTAACTTTAGACTTGCTACCCCAGAGCCATTAATACCTTTAGGTATAGTACTCTAAGGTGACTATAGAGATCTTTGGAGAACAGCTTTGGACTTGCCATCCCAGAGCCATCAATACCATTGGGCAAAGTACTCTAAAGTGACTTCGAAGATCTTTAGGGAACAACTTTGGACTTGCTACGCCGTAGCCATTAATACCTCATGGGAAAAGTACTCCAAGGTGACTCTAGAGATCATCGGGGAATAGCTTCGGACTTGCTACCCCACAGCCATTAATATCTCATGAGCAAAGTACTCCAAGGTGACTCTAGAGATCGTCGGGGAATAGCTTTGGACTTGCTACCCCAGAATCATTGATACCTTTGGACAGAGCACTTGAAGGTGACTCTAGAGATCGTCGAGGAATATCTTTGGACTTGCTACCCCAGAGCCATTAATACCTTTGGGCAAAGCACTCCAAGGTGACTCCAAAGAATTTTTTGGTATTTCAGCATCTTCATAAAGCATCTGTATCTAATATTTTAAGCAGTTTATGATTGTTACTGCAACTCATTAGTTAACCATCGTTTCTATCAACTGCAACTTGCATATACTTTTCATTAATGTTGACTAAACTTGAAATTTCAAGTTGCCTTTGTACCCTAAGAAAGGGATCAAATCATCACATAGTTCAAAGCATTTGTTTCCCGAAAGACAAATTTTTTTGGACCCGTACACAATTTATACTCATGCGGGCCAGGAGTAGTACACACTTTTTTTGTGTCATACACAGTTTGTACTCATGCGGGCCATGAGTAACATACAGTTTACACTCGAGTATCAAGGAACAACATTTATTTGGAGTATCATGCAGTTTAAGTTTGTGCAATTAGGAGCGTAACTTTTATTTTGAACATCATATAGTTTACGCTCATCCGATAAGGAGCAACATGAAGTTTAGATTCGTGAGTCGAGGAGCATTACTTTTATTTTGAACATCATGTAGTTTATGCTTATACGATAAGGAGCAACATGCAGTTTAGACTCGTGCGTCAAGGAGCGTCACTTTTATTTAAGGAATCATGTAATTAATACTCATGCAATTAGGAGTGTATGGTTTATTTTGAATACCGTGCAGTTTACACTCGTGCGATAAAGAACAAATTGCATTTTAGACTCGTGCGCCAAGGATTGTCACTTTTATTTGAGATATCATGCAGTTTATACTCGTGCAATTAGGAGCATGCAGTTTAATTTTGAATACTGTGCAGTTTATGCTTGTGCAAAATGGAGCAACATGTAGTTTAGACTCATGCGCCAAGCAGCGTCACTTTTATTGAAAGTATTGTCATTTTAAAAACTTATCAGTCTTTGGGAAAACTTGAAACCCGAATTTATTGACAAACTTGTATTAGTTGTGGTTGTAGATTCTGTTACCAATACCGGTCGTACTACTTTGAAGTGCATGCCCCTATCTTTGAGTGCTTGAGGGATTTTATTGATCTCCTCTATGTGAACTTTATCATGTACCAGTTCTTCAAATGTGACAAAGGAAGAAGTAGTAGGGACTTCACCCTCATCAATTTATGTGCTTTCCACTTTTGACTACTTTGTCTATACAATTGTTCGTAGTTTGCCTTTTAGTAGAGTGTCTACACTGACTTCTAATGTAGTTTTATGCTTCATATGAGAAGGGATCATAATTTGCATTTCTACATCTTCCTTGACTTCGGCTTAGTGCACTTTTTTCTTTTTGTTAGGTTGATCATTCCTTCTGTTAATTCGAGATAAGACTGAACTTCCTTTTTTGGGAGTTCTGACTTTCTCTCTTTGCGCAACATCACCCAACCTATTAAACACAAAAGTTTTATACAAGTGTTTTGTATGAGAAAGTGAACCACATCTTCTTTTTTCGAGTGCGCCCATCCTATTAAACATCGAGTCACGATACAAACTTGCCTCTATGCGGTCGTACACTAAAATACGAGAGACAACTTGTAGATTTTGTTCTTCCTCGACCTCTTCTTTGGTGATGTATTGAACATTCACTTTTTTAGCTTTCCTTTGATAGGGACACGAATATTTTGGGAAAAAATTTGATGCTTCTTGATGGCTAAATGTGGAGGCAAATCTTTAAGCTCTGTCGAGAATTCTTGTTTTTGACCTCGAAAACCTCTGCATTGTCCAACTCTTGTACTTGAAGATAGCCTTCAGTATAAGTTTCATGTGCAGAAACCTTACATGTAGTCACAACCTAATCATCTTTGGAATACTCTTCAAGAAAGTACTCTTTTATGGTGATTTGTTTGGAGTTATTGCAGTTCACCATTTTCTCCTTGTTACTTTTATTAGGATGTCGATATGAACTTCCCATATGCAACTCATTAGGCTTGGTGACATGATGCACAGGGACGCATTGATTTCATAATTTCTTTCTTGTTACGAGTATCTACTCTTCATTATCTTTGTTGGATAGTGATTCATGTTTGGGGAAATGTCTAGCCCAACTTTTTGTAGAATTTGCACTTCCACCGACTCAAATGTACCAAATTGAATGTATTCAAGACTTGCCCCTAGTGTTGATAATGTCTTAAGATGCAATATTTGGAGAGTGAGAAGTGACAGTAGCATGGTTTGATTATGCTACTTCATTTATGTGCAAAACTATTTTTCGCTCTTCAGTCAAGTTCATGATGACCACTTTGAGGATATAACATTTTTAAGTCGGATGACTGACTATTCGATGGTATTTGCAGCATTTTGGGTTATTAGTTTGTCCCACCTCATTAAGTCTCTTGCACTCTGGGGGTTGGATCACTTTCTTCTCGAGCAAATACTCTAAAATGTTTAGCACATTAGAATTAGGAAAAGGATATTCTTTTTGTTCCAATTCCTTGAGAGTTACTCGTTATGTCTAGCTTTCACGAGGCTGGTCTTGATTCTTTCCTTATTTATTCTTGTATTTTGAAAGAATCTTTAAAGAAGAAACAGTCACAACTATGGACTCTTCACTTACAGACTTATTAAACTCATCCCTCTTCTTTACTTCCTTTACATCTTTTCATTTTTCAACAAGATGGGGATTTTTGCCACCATATGATTTAAAATGCTGATTTCCATGTCATGTGCACGTGTAGCTAACTCCTTGAAAGTACATGGTTTAAACCCTTGCATGATGTAGATGAGACCCCAGTGCATACCTTACACACACATCTCGACAGCAGAAACTTCTGAAAGTCAGTCTTTACAATCTAGGCTAAGTGATCGCCATCAAAAAATAAAGTTGACAACTACCTCATCCTTCTATTGCCTGCACTGGTGAGTTCAAACATGCTCACTGCATGACGAGTACTACAAAAGTAATTTAGAAACTCTTGTTCCATCTGTTCCCAATTGTCGATTGATTGTGACTCCAAGTCAGTGTACCAATCAAAAGCATTCCCTTTAAGGGTACGGACAAACTACTTGACGAGAATATCCTCTTCAGTTCCAGCATTGTTGTATGTTTCAACAAAGTGGGAAACATGCTATTAAGGGTTGCCTTTTCCATCGAACTTGTAATACCCTGTATTTTTGGTATGTATATAAAATAATTGAGATTCTATATGAATACCCTTGTTATACTTGTAATTTAGCTTTCGATCGATCGAATTATTCTCGATCGATCAAATTATTCTCAATCGATTGAAGATGTGAAGTTTCAGTAGATCAAACCCTTTTTGATCGCTTGAAACTCTACTGACATAATTTATGACGTGGTCCCTCTTCCCAATCAATTGAGCCCTTTACAATCGATCGAACCCTGACCCACTTGCTCTCAATCGATCCAAATCGTTTCGATTGATCAAACATTTTTGGAAATCTTATCTACAGTTCACACGAAGCTGCCACCTTGCACCCACCTTTTCCTATATATATGGGTATTTTGTGTATGTGTGTTGTTTGCTGAACAGTAGAAGGTTTAGAGAGAGAAATATATATATTACACCGTCACATATATATACACTACATATACATATACACAATACGTGTGTATGTGTGTGTGAGAGAGAGAGCGCAAAAGAAGAAGAAGAAGACGAAGAATAAGGGAAAGAGAGAGGAAGAGGAGAGGTAGAGGCAGAGAGATGAGGAGGAGGAGAAGGAGAGAGAGAGAGAGCTCCATTAAAACTTAAGCTTTAAACTCAAACCAAACACACCCTCTATACCTTGGTGAGTTCTAAACTCACTCAGTAGCTTAGGTGTATGTTTTTACGAGTTTCGAACGTGAAGAAGTGGACCCAAACATAACCCATAAGTTCTGGATGTCACTGCAAGTTTCGATCGGTTGAACTTGTTTCGATCGATCGAACCTAACTATTCTCAAGCAATCGAAGATTCTTCAATCGATCAAACTCAACTTTTCCCAATTGATTGAAAAAACTTCAATCGATTGGTACTTACAAATTTGGGATATTTTGTTTTTATATATTTGTTTTTATACTGTTTCATGCTTCCATTATGCGATAGTGATTGAATAAGGAATACTGCAACGTGATAATGAGACATAATTAAGAATAACATGAGATCGTTCGTAATGTGAGATAACATGGTAGTCGGGAATCAATTTGGTATCCACTTCATTTCAATCAGAGTAGTTAGGCCAAAATGGGGATTATCATATATCAATGTAGTTCGGAACTGAGGTAGGTTTGATAAGTTCGGGGAATTGTACGTGGATGGACACTTGGTCATAGGTCCTTAAAAGTAGTGGGCGGTTATGTCCTTAAAAGTGGTCGGTGGGACCAAGTAGTCCTAAGATAGCCAGATGATTCATAGGTCCTTAAAAGTGGTGGACGGTTTAGGTCCATAAAAGTGGTGGGCGGGGATCACTGGTAGACGTCGCTAAGTCATGGCAATAAGATGATATGCTATTATTCGAGACGTTATATCCTTGACATGCGTTGGGCGGTTTAAGTCCTTAAAAGCAGGGGATGAACTGACGTGGCATCGATGACATGCGATGGGTAGTTAAGTTCCTTAAAAGTGGTGGACAAAATAGTGGTATATCGATAAAGTTGAACTATCGAGTCTGTTCTTCGATCAAGAGTACTGCTATCGGTCTCTGTGAGTAACCGATTAATGGGTTGGAATAAAGAGAAGGATATTGTTAGTAGAACTATACTTATTCTTCATAATTGGTAACTACAATGTACTTATGATACTATTTTAGTTTCTATTCACTCAGCTTTAAATAAGCTAACGACGTTTTATGCCTGGACAATCCCCGTCCAGACTATGCTATTACTTACATTGTAGGAGATGAACCTTACTATGAGGACGGCTATTACCTGGAGGAAGGCTATACCGGGGATGGACTTACTGAGGCTGGAGATGCTGGGTAAGACTACTACGCTAGTGACTATGTATACGCTAATTGAAGATTATAATAGACATTAGTTTCTAGTCAATTACCAACTTACCATCATGTTTGTAGTCAGGCATATGTTGCCTTAAACTTTTTATATATTATGTTGTAGACTCTGATGTAATAAGTTATAGAACTTCTTATCTTGTATATAAAAGATCCAGTTTGTTATCTTTAGCATTACTGTTTAGTACTGCATGGTGTGGACAATTCAGTGACTTCACCAGTCATTCCCCATGGACCCAAAAAAGAAATTTATTTTTCTCTATTTTTGTTGTTTCGAGCCTAGGTTGATACTATCGCTCACTAATTGTCCCACACCATCTGGTCCTAATACTTTTGAGATCCCTGAGATATGAGGATTGAGATAAGTTCGTCATTTTGACGTTAGATAGTTTCATTGTAGATTAGCATGGATCTAAACTTCCATAAGTTTGTGGATGATACCCACGGATGCCACGTGTTTTATGTGGACATTGTGCATCTAGCTGACCCGGAGTTTTATTAGAAGCGTATACATTGTACGGCCAACCAATATCTAGAGAAGCATGTATGGAGAGCTCTGTATGTTACTGGATGGGCTCACTCTACCAAGATTCGTACAGACACATATCACAACATGAGGACTCGGGAGGCTATTTGTCATGAGATGGCTCGCTTGGTCTGGAGAATGCTGGAGATGGATGTTATTGAGTTACGAGCTATTTTGGCTAGACTTGATCCCTTACCGGTACCTATAACTGCACCAGCCCAGGAAGCACCACCCACACCGGTACTAGTAGTGCCAGTGCTAGAGCTAGAGGATCTTGAACCGGTAGAGGATGACGAGTAGGATGAGGATCTTATTGAGGACATAGAGCCTAATGATGAGGATTTAGATAGGGACAAAGAGGAGGATCCCGTAGACGACGATGAGGATCTAGAGGATGACCCAGAGGAGGTCCCGATGACCTGGAGCCCGCGGATATGGATGTTATAGCCAGAGAGGACATTATACTAGAGGTAGATGACGATACTGGGTATGAGGGGCCAAAGGAGGTAGTGGTACCTGAGTTACCAGTAGGGCCTATATTACAGATGGCAGCCATTGCCAATATGGCAGCAGATTGGGTAGCAGGGATGGCCGCACACCCAGAGGGACTCATTATAGGAGAGGCCGAGCTAGCAGAGGCTATTACTATAGCTGAGGGATTTACCGTTGTAGCTTCTGATACCGCTGAGCCAGCATTAGACGCAATGGATGAGGATAATGAGGAGGTGATGGTGGAGGATTGGGATGTTGAGTTCGGGATAGGAGATCTTGATGCACCGATAGGGGATGATCTACCCGAGGAGTTGGATTTTTCATCTGAGTATGAGGCTCCCATGTGTGGATCAGACATGGATGACTATTGAGTCGGGACTTTGGGGGATTGGGTTTTCTAGTATATATATCAAGACATGTTGTCCACTTTATTTTTGGAGGATTTTAGGGATAGCTATTTGACTATAGCTCTTTTGTGTAGTTAACAACCACTAGTAGTGGTATTGTAAATAGTTGACTTTAGCGTTGTATTGGCATATGTCCCACGTGGTACACAGTTTGACTAGTGTGTACTCTGCGGTACATCTTTTGGTGGATATATATTGGTATTATCTTTTGGAGATATTATCTGTTGAGCATGATCTTTGTTTTGTGGTTTTGAGTAGCACTGATGGTTGTTCCGATTATTGTTTTATCTTACTTTTTGTTTCTTCCCAAAGACTATTAGCTGATCGGTAGGTCTTTTTGCAGGTACACTATGTACAGGATCATTATGGTTAGACCGAGGAATCAAGCACAATTAGGAGCCCTTACTCCGGAGGGTATGGACCCGACAGGCATTTTTAAAGGCTTTATGTGAAGGATGGAACATGTAGGTGACACCTACAACCATGCTACCAATCAACAACTTGTCCAGCCCCCTCTTGCGCCTTTTTCTCCAAGGCATACCTAAGATAAACTGCTAGAACATTTTCATAGCCTATGCTTGAAGAAGTTCGATGGATTGACGGAACCATGGTGGGCAAAGCAATGGCAGAGTGTGTTGGAGCTTATCTTTGAAGCTCTAGAATGCAACGAACAGGATAAACATTGCCTTGCTACATTTTATCTGACCTACGCTACCACCGACTGGTGGGAGGCCGAGCAGGCGATCATTGGGATGAATGTTGCAAGGGTTATGCCTTGGGAGACATGCAAAGGTAGATTCTTGGAAAAGTACATTCCAAAGGATGAGAAGGACCAGCAGGAGAAGAATTTTCTGAGCTTAGTCCAAGGAGATTGGACTGTAAAGGAATATACCATCTAGTTTGGGTGATTGTCGAGATTTGTTCCCCACATGATTGATACACCTCAGAAAAAGGTGAAGAGATTTTACCAGGGTCTTAACCCCCACCTTCACCACATGATGATTGATCATCTTAATCAATCATTCGAAGGACTGGTGAGATTTGCTGTGAGCCTGGAGAAGGATGCATATTCGGTGGAATGACAACAAGTGAACCGACCGCTACCATCGAGGAATTTTTAAAGGAGTTTCCAAGCCCCGCCACCCAGAAATACCCAAGGTTGGAGACCTCAGGGTAATTTCCAGAGTAGCAAGTGTACATGGGACAGAACCAGGAAACCTCACACTAGTGACCCTCAACCCCAGCAATATCTGCAACAGGGACCGCCACCCTGGGCACCATTTGTCGCCCCTTGACCAGGTACTGAAGGATGTTTTAATTGAAAAATTCCCGAACACATTGCAAAGTTCTGCACAGTCCCCAGAACTTGCCAGCGATCAGACATCGTCTGTCATAACTACAACAGGCTGGGTCACGTGAACAAGGACTATTGTGCACCTCGAGGAAGATCCTACGGGGCACCAGTTCAAGGACTTCAAGGGCCCCCAGATCAGACTCAGGCAAATGCTATCATCCAGAAAGAAGCAAGTTTTAACGACGAAGAGCAGCATGATCTAGAAGGTACGCTTGTACTTTTCCACAGTCGCATTAAATCATCATTTGATACTTTCTGCACGCTTGTTTATTGATGTTAAGATTGTGCGCCACTTGGGTTTAGAACCCTAGGCACTTGAGCTAGCACTTAATGCTATGTCACATTGGGAGTGACTGTTAAGTTGGGTAAGGTGTGCAAGGATTGTTCCTTGACCCTGGAGGATAGGAATCTTTCGGCAGACTTGGTAGTTCTGTCAATGTCAGAGTTTAACATTATCCTAGGAATGGATTGGCTTACCAAGTATGGTGCCAACTTGGATTGCCCTACTAGGACTATTCTGTTCACGACACCAGAATGTGCTATGATCAGATTTTAGTGCCAGCTGGCAAGCGACTTGTTTCTTACAAGTTGTGTAGCTACAGTCAAAAGTACGAGTACGGAACCTACTATAGACCAGATTCCTACTGTACGAGATTTTAAAGATGTTTTCTAGGACATTATTGGACTTCCATCAAAGAGAGAAATAGATTTATGTGTGGAATTGATACCCATAATGCTACTGATATCCAAGACTTCCTATCGAATGGTGCCAATTGAGATGTTGGAATAATAGAAGCAAGTTCAAGAACTTGAAGATCTAGGACTTATTTGCCCAAGTACGTCACCTTGGGATGCACTAGTGCTATTTGTAAAGAAGAAGGATGGAACACTTCGACTTTGCATCGACTTCAGAGAGTTTAACAAGGTCACAATTAAGAATAGATATCCACTTGGATAGATGACCTATTCGATCAATTACAAGGATCTAAGATCTTCTCAAAGATTGATCTATGGTCAGGATATCACCAATTATTGGTTCGACCAGAGGATGTGTCGAAAACTGCTTTTCAGGACAAGATATGAGCATTATGAGTTTTTAGTTATGTTTTTTTGATTGACTAATGCCCCAGCAGTATTCATGGGCCTAATGAATAGAGTATTCAGGCCTTATCTAGATCAATTCATTATAGTGTTCATCGATGATATCCTGATTTACTCAATGATGGAGAAAGAGCACAAGAGACATGTACATATTGTTCTACAGATACTACGAGACAATTAGTTGTATGCGAAGTTCAGTAAATGCAAATTTTGGCTACAGGAAGTCAAATTTCTAGGATATGTGATATCTCAGGATGGTATCTCGGTAGACTCATCTAAGATTGATGCAGTCTTGAGTTAGAAGAGACCGACCAATGCAATCGAAGTTAGAAGTTTTCTTGATGTGGCTAGATTTTACTAGAGATCTATGGAAGGATTCTCCAAAATTATAGGACCATTGACTAACCTGACAAGAAAGGAGATGAAGTACGAATGGACAGATAAGCACAAGGGTGCATTCCATGAGCTAAAGGAAAGATTACCTCTGCAACCGTATTGGCAATACCCAAGAGCGGTGAGAGATTTATAATCTTAGTGGTGCATCACACTAAGGACTTGGATGTGTGATCATGTAAGATGGAAATGTTATTGCGTATGGATCAAGACAACTGAAACCACATGAGAAGAATTATCCTATGCATGACTTGGAGTTAGCTGCAATAGTATTTGTATTAAAGATATGGAGACACTATTTATGTCATGACCCATCCCACTATGGCGGAAGTAGGACACATGGCATACCACCAAGGCTCACCCAGTTGAATTAAAAAAAAATTAGTTGCAAAATATCATAAGTAAAAATCCATAAAATTCGGAGTTATAAAAAAATTTTCCCAGTTAAAACCTCAAAGAAATAATCCATTTTGAAAAATGTAATCCAATCGACTGCGGAGACCCAGTCGACTGTTTTGAAGACCACAGAGAGTGTGGAACTCTCAGCCACACAATCCAGTTGACTAGCACTTGGTCTGGTCAACTAGGGTGTCAAATTCTGAGTCTATTGGAGACCATCCAATCGACTGGACTCAACTCTCAGGTAGCTCCCTCTTCTTGCAACTCAATCCAGTCAACTGTTTTTACAACTCCGGTCGTCTGGACACTATTCTAGCAGAACTTCTCATTTTGGGACATAAACCTGTCGACTGCTTCGGGGTACTCAGTCGACTTCTTTTACAAAGATGAGGCAGTGAATCATTTAAAAAAAGAATCCAGTCAACTGTTTTTAATCCAGTGAACTAGTTTTCCTTATATCAGAACATTCTGTAGAAAAATTCCCATCCAAGCTTAACAACTCTCATCCATGAGCTCATTTACCAATTCCAAACAATCAAGAAACATACAGAAATATATATTACACCCATTCGAACATGTCCCAAGCTTCTAATCTCCCAAATTCTATTACAATACCAAGTCACAAAGTGAATTAAACAACGTTCTATTACAAAACTACAAGTTAGACTTTCAAGTTGCCTGCTAAGTGAACTCCCAATCCCATGTGCTCACTTCTCCGATTCCTAGCCGACATTAACATCTATAGTGATTATTTAAATAACCAAACATATTTTGATTCGATTAAGCTAACGCTTAGTGAATAAAACAGCAATGCACATGAATGATAAACATGCTCGCATTCACATTCTCTATATTTCATATTAGTCTCCAGAGTCTCATGTGTACAGTCCACAATCGTAGTCTGCGACTCCTCATAATAAGTCCACACGACCAGGTAAGACCCACATTTCTTTTCTTCAAACGTACAACCTTATGCCTAGAATAGCTCCACAATAATGTCTTGGTACCATGCACTCCTTTGACCCAAATAGCAACTAAACATGTTCAAAACACATTTTACGTATAATTGGGCCTACTTATCAATAAAATTGCCCAATATGAACTAAACAACATATAGCTATGAATTAAAATATGCTTTTGGTACAAACATGAATACATGTCAAGAGATCATTCCAAAATACATAGTTGAATCACTCACCTCCGATTAACGCTCCTAGATCCCGTTCCAAGGAAAACTCGAGCACAAAGAATGTGTACAAGTTCGTCTAATATAATTCCTATAGATCAAAAGTTCTGTCACGCCCTGGCGTAGCCAAAATAGGGAAAATTTTAAATTTTCCATCTTGGACCCTAAGGCATGTGACTGGTTGTATTACCGAATTGCCCATGACCAAATACTAATGATAAACAACATAACTAAAAGGATAAAACCAACATCTACTTACATGAATATATTACAATAAGAAACCATAGTACTAGTTGACTATTACATCATTGTAGATACATCAGAGTCTTATGGCTCTAGGGCCTTACAAAAATTATTACAAAAGATAAGATAAGTCTTTTGGATTACAAACAAAAACATTTACAAAAGATAACTACTAGTCTTCTCCCTAACTAGCATAACCATAGTCATCTTCGGTGTACTCTTCCTCCATGTTCCCCACTTGCATAGCTTCATAACCTGGGTACTCATAACCTGAATAAGCTGGACATGGGAATGTCCAGCGACATGAACGCCATCAGCTTATAAAAGCCGAGTGAGAAAACTAAATCAAATGGAATGTATATAGCCGTCAAACTATAACCACTAACGTGCCCGACTACGTATTCGAAAAGAATACGAACAACCAACTTGACTCGTCCCGACATTCTTAATGCCACTACCATCCATCACTAACATCCGACATCATTTACTAACCACAATATCTCTCACTAACCACCTCGTCACGAAGAACCGAGGTATTGAGGAGTTCAAGAACATCCATTTCATCATGAAGAACCGAAAGGAGTCTTAACTCTACGAACATCATTTCGTCATGAAAAATTGAAGTATGCACTAGATCCGTTTCAGCACGAAGAACCGAAAGGATACTCAATAACCATCACTTCGTCACGAAGAACTGAAGTATGTACCATATCAGTTTTGTCACGAAGAATTGAAAGGATACTCAATAACAATCACTTCGTCATGAAGAATCAAAGTATGTACCATATCTGTTTCATCACGAAGAACCGAAAGGATACTTAATACCAATCACTTCATCACGAAAAACTGAAGTGTGTGCCATATCTGTTTCGTCACAAAGAACTGAAAGGATACTCAATAACCATCACTTCATCATGAAGAATGAAGTATGTACCATATCCATTTCGTCACGAAGAATTGAAAGAATACTCAATAACCATCACTTCATCACGAAGAACCGAAGTATGTACCATATTCGTTCCATTACAAAGAACAGAAATGATACTTAATCTCATAACCCAATAAACATACCATTTTTTCACTATCCTGGCCTCCGCGGCCTGGTTTACCTATTTGACACTTATCCTCAGTATAAGCTACTTCTGACATAGCACAACTGATTCTCACATAACCCTAACCGTGCACGTGTCACTCATTTTGGAGTTTGGTTCGTTAATGACTTCTGATTATACTTTTAAAGTTCCGTTTATACGTCAGTCATTCTATTTTACGTCACATCATACTTATGAAATCAGAATAAACGTTATCCCTCAGTTCATGGCTTTGATTATTCATTAAGGAAACTTTTCCTAAAAAAGTTCCTAAAAATCGGTTACTCCCACTAATCGGTTTCTGGGTAGGGCCCCAAAAACCAGTTTCTCCCTACTAATCGGTTTCTGATGCCCTTTTCTAGATTCCTTTGTTTCATGCAATATACAACACATTAAGCTCAGGGTATTATGCATAAAGACTGCTATGGACAATACAATACTTCCATAGTTATACTTATAATTTGTATAGTTCTATTCATGCATCAAAGGTACAACTTATTAAAGCATGTATCACAAGTTTAAATTATCATTTGTAAGTTTGATACATACAATACATGCATGAGTTCGTTTACACATCTATGATACTATCATGCAGTCTCTGAGATTTATATCACCAGGTCTCATGTAGATAAAAGCGAAGTACTCGCCATCTACATTCATATTGGAGTCAAGGTACAACTATCAAAGCTCTTTTCATAAGTTTCAAGCATCATAACATGAATTTGACATATAAACCATATGCATGAGTTGTTACTATGACCAAGTTACCCATATGTAGTTTCTAATAAACATATAGCAAAGTTTCATGTTGACAAGAACGAGGTGTAATCAAGCAAAGCATAGAAAGCAACATAATAGAAAATGTTACCCAGAAATCGGTTCTTACCCGCAAACCGGTTCCTCAAATCTATTCCCAGAAACCGGGTTTTCCCCAGAAATCGGTTTCTGATGCCATTTAGCAGTTCTTTGACAGCACTACTACACTATAGATTTAACTTTCAAAATCAACTTGCATGGCATGGAAACCTTACAATATCATCCTCAAACATATACTAAACATCATTAAATACTATATATATATATTCTAAAGTGAGTTAAAAAACTCACTGATGGTAAGAATTAAGCTTGGATGTTGAATTTGAGCTTGATGGAGCTTGAACTTAACTTTGATGGTGGGATCTTCTTCCTCTTCTTCCTCTAATTCTCTTAATTCTAGGATTCTTTTTGAACTTCTAGGTCTTATAATCACAGCTCCTAAGTCCCCATGGTAATGTGTATGTATGTAGGTGTTTGTATGTAAAAGGTGTACAAGGAAAAAGAGATGAATGCTTGGTTTTTCTTCCTAATTCTCTCCTATCTCTCCATAGAGCTCCCAACTCCTAGCTCTCTCTCTCTCTAATCTCTGTATGCAGATGTTAAGTGTCCGAGAGAGTAAAATTCATGTGTATATGCATGGTTTTATAGTGCTAAGTGTATGCTAGGTGTCACATGCATGTGTGCATGTGTAGACACCCCAATTTTGACCAAACGTCAAATCCAGGGATTGGTTACCTCTCAAAGACCGATGATGATGATATCCGTGACATTTGAGGATTTTCCCAAGAAATTCAAAATCTTCAAGAAAATTTTTTTAGAAAATAATAAAAATGATAAAGGGAGAGGATTCAGGCATTCGGGAGGGAAACCCGAACGATGAAGAACGTGTGAGAAACCCAGTCTGGAAATCCATTTTATTTTAAAGAAAAAAGAGAATTTATAAACAAAAAACAAAAAAAGAAAGAGAGAAAGAGGGAGTTTCCTTGAAAAAAGGAAGGACAAAATAAATGAAAAGATTTTTGAAAAAGAGAAAATACAAAAAAGAAATAGTATATTCAAAAATATACCATGCACATGGTTGATACCATGCACATGGGGGATCTTAATGCAAATATATACATACATAAAATAAAAAAATTTTGTTTACACCAACATACTTTTGAAAAATCAAAAAGAGGGACAAAATTCAGTTAGCCCCGGCACGCGGAAAACGCGGCGGCACTCACTGAGTGCCGCGCCGGTACTCACTGTTTGCCGCCCGGCACTCAAAAAGTGCCGCCCGGCACTCAGTGAGTGCCGCCGGCACCCAGCGAGTGCCGCTGGCTGTAACAGACTGCATCTTCTCACATGTTCTAGAAGAAAACCTTGCACATGGGTTTCCACCCGAATTTACCCATCTATCCCTGGAATAAAGGCCTATATAAACAAAACCTCCTCTTCCATTTTGAGGACTTGAACTTGAAAATCAAGAGATACATATATACAAGAATCATATAGATTTTTAGAGAGAGAGAAGAAGAATTTCTTGAAGAGCTTAAAGAATTTGAAGAATCTTGAAGAGAATTTGGGAAATCTTGGAAGATCCTCACAAGAAGTTGAAGAAATACTTGAGGTCCTAGAGGTAACCTCTTAATCCTTGATAGAATTAGGACCATTCAATCACAAGTTCATAGTTCTAGGAACTTTTTCACATTTTCAAAACCTCTCTTCTTATCCCATTTCATCACACACCACCAAGAACTTGTGATTGAATCTCATGACATTTCATCAATTTGGATGTAATCAGCTTTGGGTTTAAGACAAATTCAACTTTAAAGAGTTTGTATCCTTAGTCTTCTAAGTAATCCTTGATTTTCCTTATTTCTATTTCATTAAAAAGGTGCATGAGATCTTCCATATCTCATTGAACCTCTTTGAGTTTGATTATTTAATTTCCTATGATCTTATGATCTATATGGAGATTAGAATGAATCATAGTCTTAATCTACATATAATTAGTGAGATTCAAGTCTTAATCCATGACTTGAACCTCTTCATTAAGAAATCTTGTGGAATCCTTACTATATTCCAATGAGGTTTGAGTAGATTTTAACTTCATTTAGTCTCCAATGACCATCAAATGGTAGGAGTAGTGATTTGAATCCAAACTTTTATCCATGGATTCAAGTTCTTTGTTCTTTGGATCTTGTGAAATCCATGCTCTACTTCATTAAAACCTATGAGCATATATGCCTCATAGTCTCCAATGACCATCAAATGGTAGGAGAAAATGTGTTAGTTCAAGTCTATTCCCATGGCTTGGACTAATCTTTCTCTTAGGTTTTAAGAAGTCTTTCATACTTCATCTAAAACCTACATATGAGTATGTCTCTAACTCCAATGACCATCAAATGGTAGGAGTGATAAGTTGAATTCAAACTTGGGTCCATAGGTTTGAGTTCTTTATTTGAGGATTTTGTGAAGTTCATTTCAATACTTCATCAAGATCCATAAGTGTAGTATGCCTCATAGTCTTCAATGACCATCAAATGGTAGAAGAAGTAGTTTGGTTTGAGCCCCAACTTCATGTTTTAATAGTTGAGGCCAATCAACAAACTTGAACTAGCAAGACAAAAACAGTGGGTTCATAAACCGTTTTTGATCAAAGATTTTTAGTTTAAGATCTAACCGTTGAAATCAAGTGAAACCAACGGGAAAATATCAGTAACACATTGTTTTACCATTGTGATTTTTGTTTTAGCAAGATTTTGGGATTAGAGAGGTTTGATCATGATTTTTGTGAGCTAATCACAATCTGTCCAGAGTTCTAGAATGCTTTCAGAATAATAAGTCTGTTTTGAAATCAATAAATCAGAACCCTAATAAAGTTTTCGGGGTCTTAAATAATTTTTTATAAGTACCTTAATGTGTTAGGAAGGTACCCTAAAAAGATCTAAGTGTTACTCATTTTTTTACTATTTTTAGAAAATCATACAAGATCTCTGGACAGAGAGTTGCAGAATCCTGAGTGAGGTCTAGTATTTTCAGTATTCCCGGAGATCTAACCGTTGAAACCTCGATTTTCTTTTTTGGGTTAAAAACGAGACTCACAGAGGCATAACATATCCAAAAATCAGTAAGATCCAACCATTGAAAGTATTTTATTTCCATTTTTGAACGTCGGGTCTGCTCTCTGTAAATCACAAAAAACTGCTACTATTTTTGTCTAACCTTATTTATTTCAACTTAAGTAGTATCCCAATGGCTTAGGACTCAAACCATGTTTTGAACAAGGATAATTTAGATTAAACCCAGAGGCTAAGTGCTCCAAATTAGTGAATAAATTCATATCTTATTATTGTTCATAATCATTCATTCATTCATATACATTGATGCTTATAGTTAGAAATAGTTCTTGGACAAAGTTGGGCTTAATTGAATTTAATTGAACATGACTTAGGATTGATTACCTTTTGATATTATATCTAGTATGAGGCATGTGTACTAACCTTTGTTTTGTAGCGCTTTGAGGTACAATTTCTCAACCCTTCTCTAGTTTAATTTACTTCATTGATTTTAATTGATTTTTCAACCTCATGTGCGACACCTTAGCCTAGGTTTTGCCTTATATGTATATATGTGTTAGAGACCTTTCTTAGGTTTATTTTTGCATGCATTGCACGTTTGATATTCGCGGCCGGATCCCGGGTATGTTTTCTAGTTCTCTATTGCATAATCATGATGTTTGCTAGTTGAATTATGTTGGCTTATGAATGATATTTTGTCGTTAGCAATTTTACACCATTTCCAACATGCTTGTGTGATGTATATGTATATATGTACTAATTGAGGGCATGCTTAGATTAATAATTTGATTAAAAAGGATGTTGAGTAGAGGCCTATCGTGAGATAGGATGAAAGGGGGTGTTTTAGTCCGCCGGGCTCCTTCCCCTTTCATTCCATAATCCCCGGACCCAGTTTATCTTTGGTTTCGCAAAAGATCAGTTTGCTTTAAAATGGTTTCTTAATTTTCCTTTTTAAAAATTAAGTGGCGACTCTTTGAATTTGAAAAAAATTTGTTTTAAAAGTGGGTAAAATTTGAAAACCTGCGATATCCACAGCATGTTAGGACAAGTGTCATGGAGGTAGTGACATGTGTCTAGGTAGCTTCCATGGGCTGCCATTTGGCCGGCCATGGTGGGGCCCACCTTGGGTTTTGTTCCATTACCTTGATTTGCATGCATAAGTTATCGATAAGCGTGTCCGTCTCGATTTATGTGCAAATAGGTATCATTTTTAATATCCGAGTTTGAGTACAGGATTAAGTTAGTCTTATTACGGTTGAGTCAGTGTGGTGTACACTGTCTAGTTAGTAATCTTACGACATGTCGATACCGTCACACAATTAAAATAATATAATAATCAATAAAATATAAAAATTCAAAAAACTGAGATTATTAACGTAGAGAAATTACACGTATTATAAGTTCGATTAACAACTTTCTATGAAAATTCTCAAAGATGAGTTTTCAGAAAACTTATCCAAACAAGACCTAGTGGATATCAAAACGATGGCCTTACCTTGAGGAGTTTGAATATGAAATTTGGAGAAAAACAAATGGACAGAAGTTTGTCGATTTGTGTCTTGAAGCTCTAGGCCAAGAAATCCCCAATCTCTCCTCTCTTGATTTCTAATTTAGGTTATAACTTATGGAAATATCTTCTATATATAGCCACGACTCTCGAAAATTGTATTTACCTCTCCACGAGTTCTCAAAACTTCTTATTATTCTCCGAAATATCTTACACATCTAATTCATTGCTTCACTAGTGAAAACTATATATTATAAAAATTTTCATCTAAGTTCCGTTTGGTTGCTAAAACACGGTTCCACATGATTTTACAAAATTGCTAATTAGCCTACCAATTATATAGCGTGTTAATTTATCCTCACAAGGATACTAAAATTAATGACAGGAACATATTCTAAACTATATAATAATACAGATAGTGAAACACAAATGTAAACATTTATTTTTAGATAAATATTTACGGTATTCCACAATGAACATCTCAATCTCGGAGAGACTTCATAACATCAAAATATCCATTTCACAAAGTCTCAAAAGGTTCTCTTACACAGACACCCAACTCAACTCGTGAGTCACAAATCACTCACATATATGTCATAATACACATCACATCACATTATCATGCATGACAAATGTAATGAACTACTATAAACCCGTACACGGGTGTTATAACTTATATAGCGAGAAGTTCGACCTATTCTCGGATCATAAGAGTTTGAGGTATCTGTTCTCCCAAAAGGAATTTAACATGCGACAAAGGAGATGGATGGAATTACTCAAGGACTATGATTTTTCATTGCAATACCATCTAGGTAAAGCAAATGTGGTGGCTGACGCTTTGAGTCCATCTTGATCATAACTTGAAAAGCCTAGACATAAATGTCCATGGCACATCAACACCGTTAGCTTCAAGAAACTGGTGAGTATTAAAAACATATACTTGTAATGTAAAACTTACTTTCCTACCATTTTCCTTTCACATGGTTATTCTTCAACGTGTTAGAAATACTTGAGTGACTGTGTTTAAAAAGAAACAAAAGATCAACATAATAACATTCAATTAATATAACAAGTGACTGTGCATGAAATAATGTAGCCCACTCATCTCACTTACTCTTTTACCTCGACTACGAAACCCAACACAAATGGTTCCCCTGAACCACCGGCCCACAGCCGTTAGGTTTAGAATGTTTGTCGATATCTTTACTATATCCGAATCGGCCTGGACGTACCGAGACATTCAAGGTTATAATAACCTGATCGGTTTACCGTATCCGAGTCGGCCTGGGAATGATAAGATTGGCCTGCCGTATCATAGTCGACATGGGATCAATCCCTCTTAAATAATATACCATATCCGAATCAACCTGGGATAATTGAGGGTATAACATATCGCTGATTGGCCTGCCGTATCCGAGTTGACCTGGGCTTAATCCTTCCCAATAAACCAGCCATATCCAAACTGGCCTGGGATAATTAGGATCACAACTCTCATAACACATTTTCTCGACTCTTCTCAACTCACCAACACATACCATGCATGTGAACTTAACACTAACATGTATGTCAGATGACTTATGCGGGCAATACATAATTACTGGAAAGTAACACCAAACGTTCGTACGAGGAATCAGTCTTTTTAACTTAATCTTTTAAAAATAAATTCTGAAATAACACATTTCCCAAACAGTGCCTTAAAAACCTTTAAAACTTCTTTCAAACAGTTCCTTATATGAAAATAGACAAAAATCATAAAATTACCCAGTTGTGCCAGCGGGTCGCTCGTGCGGGCCGCGTGCGCGAGAAGGCCATTTTCAAATATCCTTTTAAAAATTTCCAGAACTATCAAAATTACACAGGTACACGAGCGGGTCTCTCTCACGATTCAGGCTCATGCGGGTCGCTCTTGCGATTCTCGCTCGCAGGTCGTTCGTACGACAATGCACAAAGACTTCATCTTCGTCGTTTTTCTCCTTTGTTTTAGTTTCTAGACTAGTTTTTGACCCATTTTCAATTCCAAACTTAAACATGGCATATAATATATGATTCTCTTCATTTTTCTGCAAGGATTATGAATATATGATCGGATTAACGTGAATCGAATTGTAGCCCTCAGATTTTACAAAACATTGAGAGGTGACGAAATTTCACATCTAATATACTTTCTAGTATGAACGAATTAAGCTCTAATACTTTAAAAATGGCATCTATAGACTGTAATTTTTCATTATTATCTATCAAAACCCACTTTGGTTAAGTTTGGAAAAATCACATTTTTAAGCTTTGGACTTCAAGCATGAGCTCATCAATGGCAACACAAAATCCTAACTATATAAACATTAAACAAAACATGTATTAAATTCAAAGTGAGTTTAAAATACTCACTGTGATTGAAGCTTGAGAGTTTAGTTGAGAAAGAAATCAAAATAAGCAAACCCAATTTCAAGCTACACCTATGGAGTTAAGCTTCTCTCTCTCTAAGATTTTTTTTTGTAAATTTCCTCTCTCTCTGAAACTCTCTATTTTAGTTGTCAAAAATATACAGATTGTGAGAGGTAATGTAAGTGTATATATAGAAATCCAACATTTACAAATTGGGGCCAAGCACATTCACCCTCACTCTATAAATTTTTTAATTATCAATTATACATATATACATATTATACACAGCACACATATACGTATATACAGACTATAGGCATAGATTGTATAACATATACTTACCAATTTGGTTATAGGAGTCAATTAGGTTCATAGGGGTCACTTGAAGTTGTTTGGGAATTTAGCTTATAGTCACAAAATAACACACACACTAATAGCATCCCCACACAAGCCCCAACACAATGATTGGGTGAATTAAATGTACATAAAGCATATGTCACTTATGATTTGATGGAGAATCCCAGATATGTGTGAGTTCATTGGGGCACAAACAGTTTTTGTTCATAATTGGTATTTTTGCGGCGCGATGATTACCACAAAAAATACAAAAAAATTATATTAACGTAAGAAATAATTTCCCAGTTATATAAAAATATAGGTTGAATAAAAAAGTTAGCATTTTCACCGTACAGTTTTCAAAACCAACACAGGTATTCCTGAATTTATAAAAATTACAATTTCACCTCAAAAAAATATTTCTATTAATAAAGACCCGTAATAGGAATTTAATATTGAAATGACATTTAGTAAATAAAGAAAAATGAAGGTTGTTACATCCTTCCCCCCTGAAACAGGATTTCTCCCCGAAATCTAGAGTAGCTAGTCATGAAATAACTCCAGGTACTTCTTCCTCATATCAGCTTTAACTTCCCACGAGGCTTCATTCTTGTCATGGTAATTCCACTGAACTTGCACCAAGGGAATGTGCTTATTCCTCAACTTCTTGATACTATAATTCAAGATTCTCACCGATCTCTCCTTATAGGAAACATTATGGCTGGTCTCGATATCATCAAAACTAACCACATGTGAGGAATCTTGTATGCATTTTCTTAGCATACTAACATAAAATACATTGTGAACCACATATATCTTTGGTGGTAGTGCGAGTCGGTAAGTCACTTTTCTAACACAATCCAATATCTCGAACGATCTGATGAAGTACGGGGCTAACTTCCCTCTCTTGAGACCAAAACGCACCACTCGTCGGGTCGGTAAAACCCTAGGAAGTATGTGATCTCTAACACTAAATTCAAAATCCTTTCGGCATCGATCGTCATAACTTTTCTATATGCTCTGTGCGGTTCTCATACTTTCCTTGACTAGAGAAATCTTCTCGTTGGTTTCTCTAACCAAATTTGGTCCCAACAACTCTGTGTCTCCGACCTCTGCCCAACACAACGGAGAACGACATGGTCGCTCATACAATGCTTCGAACGGAGCTATTCCAATACTCGTGTGATAACTATTGTTATAAGCGAATTCAACCAAAGGCAAGTGTTTGTCCCAAGATTCTTCAAAATCGATAACACAAGCCCTAAGCATATCCTCTATGATCTGATTAACATGCTCAGTTTGCCCATCTGTCTGAGGGTGAAAAGTAGTACTCATCTTAAGCGAGGTTCCCATAGCTTCTTGTAGAGTTTCCCAAAATCCAAAAGTGAAATGTACATCGTGGTCTGACACAATCGACACAGGTGCATCGTGAAGTTGCACAACTTGTTATATGTACATCCGGCTCATCTTTTCTACTAGGCCTATCATACTATAGGCAATGAAATGAGCCGACTTAGTCAATCGATCCATAATTACCCAAATGGCATCATGATTCTACTGAGACCGGTGCAATCTCACTACAAAATCCATGGTTATGTGCTCCCATTTCCATCCTAGAACAGGTAATGATTGTAATAATCCCAAGGGTCTCTGATGTTCAGTTTTAACTTGTTGACATGTCAAACATTTGGATAATGAATTCGGCCACGACCTTCTTCATACCTTCCCACCAAAAATTTCTTTTCAAGTTCTTATACATTTTTTTTCCTCCTGGGCGAACTGTAAATCTAGAGTTATGTGTTTTTTCCAGAATATCTTTTCTCAAATCTCCATAATTTGGTACATATAATCTGTCTCTGCACCTGTATCCTCCATCAGTCCCCACTTTTCCATTCTATCATATCCTTCTCTGATATCTTAACAAACTATGTCTAAAATTTCTTATCTTCTCTTTGTGATTTTATAATGTGTTCAATAAGAGTAGGCTGTAGGATAAGACATCCAAAAAGTTTCCCTTCTCTTCCTCAACACTCTGCACATTGAACTCAACAATGTCTCCAATGCCCACCATCTCTAACCATTAAAGAGGTAATTGTTCCACGAGTTTGCTGACTCAAAGCATCAGCGACCACATTAGCTTTACCATGGTGGCATTCTAACGTAAAGTCGTAATCTTTAATCAGCTCCATCCATTTGCGTAGCCTCATGTTCATCTCCTTCTGTGTGAACAAGTACTTAAGACTCTTGTGATCTAAAAACAAATTCAACTTCTCACCATCGAGATAATGTCTCCAAATCTTAAGTTCAAATACTACTGTTGCCAATTCTAAATCATGGGTAGGGTAATTCAACTCATTCAGTTTCAGTTTTCTAGATCCATAGGCGATAACTCTACCATCTTACATAAGTGTTCACCCCAATCCTTGATATGATGCGTCATTGAAGATAGTGAACTTCTCATTACGCTTGGGTATAGCTAGTACTGATGCTATTGTGAGTCTCTCTTTCAAGTCTAGAAAGGCGTGTTCATGCTTCTGTCCACTCAAAATATAAGCTTTCCTAGTCAGTCTGGTCAACGGCGCAACTATCTTGGAGAATCCCTTAACAAACATCCGGTAATAACTAGTGAGTCCAAGGAAAGTCCTGACCTCCATAGGGTTGGTCGGTCTAACCCAGTTTGATACAACATCTGTCTTGGATGTATCCATAGAAATTCCTTGGGATGATACCTTGTGTCCCAAAAATTTCACTTCTTGCAACCAGAACTCACACTTACTGAATTTGGTTTACAAGTGGTGGTCCTTTAGCATTTGTATCATAATCTGTAGATGTTGCTCGTACCCTTCCTCTGACTTAGAATAGATCAAAATATCATCTATGAAGACAATGATAAACTGATCTAAATAAGGCTTGAACACTCGGTTCATCAGATCCAAAACACAGCCGGGGCATTCGTCATTCCAAATGGCAATACCAAAAGCTCATATTGACCATATCTAGTTCTGAAGACAGTCTTAGGTATGTCTTCCTTCCGTACCCTAAGCTGATGATATCCCAATCGTAGATCTATCTTGAAAAATGTTGTAGCTCCCTGTATTTGATGAAACAAATCATCAATCCAGGGTAAGGGATACTTATTCTTAATAGTCACTCGGTTCAACTCTTAGTAGTCGATACACAGCTGAAGTGTTCCGTCCTTCTTCTTCACGTATAACACTGGTGCTCCCCAAGGTGATGTACTTGGACACACAAAACCCAAATTCTCAAGTTCTTAAACTTGTTCCTTCGATTTTGACAATTCGACGGGGACCATTTTGTAGGAAACCTTAGTGATTAGTGCAATACCAAGTATAAGTTCAATGCAAAACTCTATACTTCTCTTAGGCTGTAAACCATAAATATCTTAAAATACTTCCTCGAAGTCCTTGACTACATGTATAGATGACACTATCACTTCTATACTGACGACTTTGATGTTTGCTAGGCATCTTGTGAGGAACATATCTCCCAAAGGGTTACACTAGAAATCAAAGGATTGATTCCCATTGTCGAAGAATGTAATTCTTTTCCTCGCACAATCCAACTTTGCTTGATTTTGAGCTAGCCAATCCATCCCTAGGATTATGTCAAACTCCTTCATCGATAGAATAATCAACCTTGTAGGGATCTCACGGTCTCCTTGTCGTAGGGGACAATCCTTGCACACATATCCTAACTTGACTATGGATCCTAATGGTGAGGTAGCCTTCAAAGCATTTTCTAGATAGAAAGGTAGAATACCCAATCTCTGAATGGCTTAATAGATATGAATGAAAGTGGAGCACCCATGTCAAATAAAATTTTAAGATGGGAATCAAACAATGTTAATGTACCTTCCACTGCTTATTGTTCGGGCTATTCTTCTTCATAGTTTTCCTCTTCATAAATAGTTTCATCATACCCAGTAGCATCAGGAATAATAGCATTCAAGCTAGTCTGACCCTGCTGACCATAAGTCACTCATTTAGGAGTAGTGCAGTACTTGTTGTTGTGACCAGGTTCACCATAGTTATAGCAAACTATATTCTGATGGTCGTTGCACGTAGGTGCCTTGCCGTCTCAGGCCAAATGACTGGGGGTGCCACAGTTAAGGCATTTCCCATCACTTCCTCCCTCTCCCGCTCAGGACTGAGCTGGATAGGTAAAAGTTTGGGGTTTATTGCTTCTGTCAAAATTCCTCTTTTGCCCTTAGGTACGATACATCGGTGGCTTATTCCCAATATTACCTCTCTGAGGCAACCGAAAGTTACAAGTATCTTCTTCCAGATTAGTAGCCAAGCCAACTAGTCCCTCAAATGATTTATCCATGTGGCCGATAGTCAGGGGATAAATCTGTGGTGTCAATCTTTGATTATACTTGTGTATTTTCTTCTCTTCCGTATCAACCATATGAGGAGTGAACCGAGATAGCCTTTTAAATTGCGTAGTTTATTCATGTACAGATTTATTCCCCTGAGTTAGATCCATGAATTCCTTCTCCCTTCTATGCCTCTCAGTAAGTGGGAAGTACTTTTTCAAAAAATCTCCCCTTAATCATAGTCTGATTCATTCCCATAATAGCTTCATTCCAAATGGTGGCTTTTACTGAGTCCCACCAATCTCCGTCGACATCGGTTAGTTGAAAGGTAGCTAACCTTATCTTTTCCAAATCATTACACTAAACTGCTTTGAACATATAGTCCATCTACCTCAACCACTATTCTGGCCGCAGTGCATGGAATCTCTCTAGCAGTTTGTCCCCTGTTTGGTAGTCACATAGATTTTCATTAGGATTCCCAATCATTTTGAGGCATTGGATAAATGCCTCAAACATTCATAACGATCAAAGAATTAGGATCATGAATCATTACCATAATACAAATCAGTTTAGACTACAACAATATCCAAAATAGTATTTTCCATATATAACTTCATGTCAAGTAGTTACATCAAAAGGTATGATCAGTTCAATGCATACCCTATCTGTATGGGTTTGGATGTACATCGTCGATGCATGAGTTAATAGGTAAAAATATGGGGTCATCGCCCTATAGCTAGATGCATGCAATTACAATTGCAAAAATGTAGGGTCATGCGTGAATATAGTTAATATGTACAAAGTTATATCTGACATATCAAGCATCTCCATAGGTATCCATCAGAAGGTCTAATGAGTCGATGGGGCAGAAACGCTGGACCTGAAATGGCTCAATCACAAAGAGGCTACTACTCTGCGAGCCTGGTGATGGAGCATGATCCATAATATCAACCTCGACTAACAACTCCTCTAGTAAATCTGGTACAAGTGCCAGCTCTCCCTCGAGGTCGTCAATAAAGTCATCCAAACCCATACCCTCCTTATCCTCGTCATCCTCCATTACAAAAGGGGCCGCAATGACGACTCCACCGTTAATGACCTCAATAATGGGAATTAATGGATCCTTCGCTAGAACAACCAGTGGGGGTATAGCTAGGTGTGCAAGGTGAGCTTACACGATATGAATCTCCAAGGGAAGGTAGAAGGCATCGTTATTAACCAACCGAATAATCTCTAACAGAATCAACCGCTGAGCGTCTATAATGTATAAAAGCTCTAAACGAACCCAGGGTAAATCAACAAATCCCACTACGTGGACCTGGTGCCATAAATCTAACTCTACTACTGCTACTCTACTGCGGTGTGGTATAGCCAAACAAAAGTTGGAACCACTGCCCCGGGTGTAATCTAGTGTCTTTTGTACTCGCCAGGTACAAATAGTGGATGGATTGGATCCATACCTGACAAAAAAGTCACTAACTTATATCAAGTCTATTCTTACAAGAGATAGTCTTAAGTGTTTAGGCTGCGGGTTTGTCCTCCTATCGTATCATCGGGTGTACGAAGCTTAAGCTGGCAGAATGTGGAATTGGGTTTATACTTATAAACCATAACCTGACTAAACTGTCTTGATAACCTGGCTCTAATTCCACTAAATCCTATCACTCCCCGACGTTGCATAAATAGGGAAAGCATTTAATTTCCTTTAGGACCCGTAGGTCGCGACAATTTGAAGGATCAATTCTGTCCCAAACGTCAAACAGTATAATAATTTAGATCAAAATAAAAGCAATCAAGGCTTATCAAATTTTTCAAACATAATAATTGTTACATCACGTAGGTATCTTAAGGCACAATCTGCCTTGCATAAATATTAAGATCTATTACATAAACCCTTATTACAAGTTTGGTTTATATATAAAAGCATAATTTAATCATTTTGTTCACGAGTAGTTGTTCTCAATTTGCATAATCGTATTGTCCATCTTGATCATAACCTAAAAAGCCTAGACATAAATGTCCAGGGGGAATCAATGCCATCAGCTTCAAGAAGCTGGTGAGTATTAAAAACATATGCTTGTAATGTAAAATATACTTTCCTACCATTTTTGTTTCACAAGTTTATTATTGAACGTGTTAGAATTAGTTGAGTGACTTTGTGTTTAAAAAGAAACAAAAGATCAACATAGTAACATTCAATTAATATAACATGTGACCATGCATGAAACAATGCAGCCCACTTATCTCACTGACTCTTTTACCTCGACTACGAAACTCAAGACAAATGGCTCCCCTGAACCACCGGCCCATGGCTATTAGGTTTAGAATGTCTGTCGATATGTCTATCTTCTGAATCGACCTAGACGTACCTAGACATTCAAGGTTATAATAACCTGATCGGTCTACCGTATCTGAGTCGGACTGGACATGATCGAACTGACCTATCGTATTAGAGTCGACTTGCGCTCAATCCCTCTTAATTAACCTTTCGTATTCGGATCGACCTGGGAGAATTAAGGCTATAACATATCGTTGATTGGCCTGCCATATCCGAGTCAACCTGGGCTCAATCCTTCCTAATTAACTTATCGTATCCGAACTGGCCTGGGAAAATTAGGGTCACAACTCTCATAACACATTCTCTCAACTCTTCTTAACTCACCAACACATACCATGCATGTCAGCTCGACTATAACATGTGTGTCAGATGACTTATGTGAGTAATACATAATTACTGAAAAGTAACACCAAACGAGCGTACGAGGAATCATGTTTTTTAACTTAATCTTTTAAAAATAGAGTCTGAAATGACATATTTCCCAAACAGTGCCTTAAAAAACCTTAAAACTTCTTCAAACAGTTCCTTATATGAAAATAGACAAAAACTATAAAATTACCCAGTCGCACAAGCAGGTCCCCCATGCGAGAAATCGCTCGTGCAAGAAGGATTTTTACAAATTTCCTTTTAAAAATTTCCAAAACTGTCATAATTACACAGGTCGCGCGAGATGGTCTCTCGTGCAATTCTCGCTCATGCGGGTCACTCGCGTGACAGAGTGCAGAGACTTCACCTTCTTCGTTTTTTTCCTCTATTTCAGTTTTTGGACAAATTTTTGACCCATTTTCAATTTCGAACTTAAACATGGCATATAATATATGATTCTGTTTGTTTTTTTCGCAAGGATTACCAATCTACGATCGGATTAATGCAAATCGAATCTTAGCTCTCAGATTTTATGAAAAACCGAGAGGTGACAAAATTTCATTTCTAATATACTTTCTAGTATGAACAAATTAAGCTCTAATACTTTAAACATGGAATCTATGGATTGTAATCTTTCATTATTATCTATCAAAACCCACTTTGGGTAAGTTTGGAAAAATCACATTTTCAAGCTTTGGACTTCAAGTACGAGCTCATCAATTGTAACTCAAAATCCTAACTATATACACACTAAACAAAATATATATTACATTCAAAGTGAGTTTAAAGTACTCACTATGATTGAAGCTTGAGAGTTTAGTAGAGAAATAAATCAAAATAAGAAACCCCAATTTCAAGCTTTAGCTATGAAGTTGAGCTTCTATCTCTTTACAATTTTTCTGTAAATTTCTTCTCTCTCTCTCTCTCTCTCTCTCTCTCTGAAACTCTCTATTTTAGTAATCAAAAATATCCAGATTGTGAGAGGTAGTGTGAGTGTATATATAGAAATCCAACATTTACAACTTTGGGGCCAAGCACATTCACCCTCACTCTACAAATTATTTGAATTATCAATTATACATATATACATATTATACACAACACACATTTACATATATACAGATTATATGCATAGATTGTATAACATATACTCACCAATTTGGTTGTAGGAGTCAATTAGGTTCATAGAGGCCACTTGAAGTTGTTTCAGAATTTAGCTTATGGTCACAAAATAACAACTACACTAATAGCAACCCCAAACAAGCCCCAACACAATGATTGGGTGAATTAAATGTACATAAAGCATATGTCACTTGTGATTTAATGGAGAATCCTAGATCTTTGAGAGTTCATTGCTGCGCAGATAGTTTTCGTTCATAATTGGTACTTTCGCAGCGCGGTGATTACCACAAAATACAGAAAATTCATATTAACAAAAGAAGTAATTTCCTGGTTGTATAAAAATAGTTTGAATCAAAAGTAAACATTCTTACCATCTTGAAAATATAGTTTTCAAAACCAACATAAGTATTCCTGAATTTATAAAAATTACAGTTTGACCTCAACAAAATATTTCTATTAATAAAGACAGTAATAGGAATTTAATATTGAAATTACATTTAGTAAATAAGGAAAAAACACATGTTGATACATAATCTCCAAAAAGATGCATTGGATGAAGCACACAAGTCACGAATGATTGTTCATCCTGGAGGTACAAAGACGTACAGGGATTTAAAGAGAAATTTCTGGTGGGAAGGAATGAAGAGAGACGTAGCTGAGTACCTATCTCCATGTCTTACTTGTAAGCAAGTAAAAGTAGAACCCCAGAAATCACCCGGACTTCTACAGCTGCTACCGATTTTCCCAATGGAAATGGGAACACATCAATATGGATTTTGTGGTAGGTTTGTTGAGGTCTTAGCAAAACCACGATGCCATTTGGGTAATAGTGGATTGACTAATAAAGACGTCATTTTTTGTCACCTACAGCATGACATACTCGGTAGAACAGTTAAGTTGGTTATACATTCAGCAAGTTGTATGATTACACGGCATACCTGTTTTAATTGTGTCAGATTGAGATTTACGGTTCACTACAAAATTTTAGAGGAGTTTGTAAATAGCAATGGGAATGACACTGAACTAGACTGAACGAGTGAATCAAGTGATGGAAGACATGTTATGAGCTTGCGTCATAGATTTTAAAAGTTCTTGGGAGACGCATATGCCATTAATAGGGTTTGCCAATAACAATAGCTATCATACGAGCATAGGGATGGTGCCATTTGAAGCCCTATATGGACGACCTTGTCGATCATCGTTGTATTAGGCTGAAGTTTGAGATGTACATGAAACCAGTAACAAGATTCAAGTGGTACGTGAGAAGATGAGATTGATACGAACCAAACACAAGAGTTATGCTGATAAATGCCGTAAGGATTTTGAATTTTGCAGTTGGAGATCATGTATTCATCAAGGTTTTACCTATTCGAGGAATTGTTAGATTTAAACAGAAGAGAGGCAAGCTATCGCATCGATTTATCAGACCCTTTGAAATCGTGGAATGCATTGGAAAGTTGCCTATAGACTAGCATTACCGCCTATTATGTCGAACATGCACAATATCTTTCATATCAGTATGTCGCGGAAGTGTGCCCATAACCCAGCACACGAAATTAACTTCGAGGACATAGAAGTTAATGATAACGTACGAAGGACTAGTAAGAATCTTGGATCAAGAAATCAAGAAACTTAGAAACAAAGAGATCCCATTGGTAAGGGTTCAGTGGAAGCATCACGATGAAGGAGAAGCTTTGTGGGAATTAGAGTCAGAGATGCGCGAGAAGTTTTCATTTTTGTTTTAATCCTACTACTTTAGATTTTGAGGAGGAAATCTTTTACTAAGTGGTGCATGACGGAATACCTATATTTTGGTATGCATATATAATTAATGAGATTTTGTATGAATACCCTTGCTATTGTCACGCCCTGGAGTAAGCCAAAAATTGGGAAAATAAAAATTTTCCTTTATGGGTTCGTAGACACGTGACTAGTTTGTTAACCGCCCTGTCCTTCTAACTCTGCACCATTCAATCATAAGGGAAATTCTAGAGCATAAGCATGACCTAAACTTATCAGAGTATAAATATAGCAGCGGAAATTAAACAAGAGTTATAATAACTTCAATCCTAATACAAGAGGCCATACTAAACAATTTACATAAGCTTAAAAACTTGAGAAACTATCTATCAAATCTTCGGCAAGGCTTTATTCTCCTTGGCTCCACGGCACTGCATCCTGAACTCTTCTATCTATCTCCAAACCTGCAACACTCTGGGTATACGAATGCCCAGGGCGTAACATGCCGTCAGCCTTGGAACAAGGCTGAGTGAGAGTCTCAACCGCACAATAATCAATAAATACAGAACATCTCTCGACTCACGTTATAGGTTAGTATCTTAAGATATGGTTAATCTCTTATCAAAAGACGCATTCTCACCACGGACATAGCAGAGGTCTCAACAAGACAGGTAGACAGATAAACATAACATCATAGAATACATTTTCCTTATTATATCCTCGTTCGTACAAATGCATGACCAATGCGACTTACTCCCAACTCTTACTTTTTAAAACAGAAACTTTTCAAAACCATTTCATTTTAAAACCAAAACTTTCCAAAACCAAATCATTTCGAACCAAACCCTTTTACTCATCAATTCAATCTCATCGTTCACTTTGTCTTTCTCATCCACTTGACAACACGCGGTATATCAAAGATGATAACATGCTATAACAGTCGATTCATACTTATTCCCTTGATAGGCCGTCGGACGTCTTCACGGCGCACACTACCTGTAAACAATGAAACTGGCACATGGGATGTTTTCAACCATGTGTATACTCTCACCGGTCGTCTACACGGCTGAGAAGTGTATTAGAGCACTAGCCGGACGTCTTCAACTATACATGGGACATCTTCAACCACGTATGCGCATCACCGGACGTCTTCAACGACGAGAGGCGCGCTAGGAACCCTAACCGTTCATGTCCACCCGGCTCGTCAGTCGTTGATCCATCGGATCTAGAAATCACATCTCTTTCACATTCACATATCTCATCTTATTCACATTTTCATCAAACACCTTTCTTTCTCATACAATACATGCTAACACATGTCATGAAATGCAAGTGAGTCCACTAACGATACCTATATGCAAAACCACTTTTATTCTCTTTATTATTAACATAGCATGCGTTATCTAATCCAGTTAACAACCATCGTAAAATGTGCATTTACAGTTAGTAGCAGAAACATAACATATAAAACAGGGATCACATAACATGGATTTGATACGAATAATCATATAGATAAAACCCTTAACATGCTCACGTATGAGATAGCACTACCATAACATGCTTTGCATAGTCTTACAATTATTGGAATACATGTAGCATCATAAATCAACATATTACTTATACAAAACCTCATATAGGTAACTTTAAAACATCTTATATTAATCTTATTAGGATTAGAGTGAGGTTAGGAAACTCACCTCGAGTCACCGATCCTCAAAAAACAGATAATCGTCCAGTTCTATAACAATAAACGGAATAAACAACAATAATGTATGAGTACAACTATAGGGGCAAAATGGTAATTTTACCAAATGAGGTTATAAACCTTAAGGTAGTGATCTATGTGTCATTCTAAGTATAACGCCATTGACTAGACTCAAATCGGAGTCCGTCGCGTTTTACGAGATAATATGTAGGGCTTTCTAGACTGACATAGGCCCTAAAGACAAACTGTATTTTTGACCGAGTCAAAAGGTCACCAAACTTAAGAAAAACGATCTATACATTATTCTAAGACTCTGAAAACTGACCGCTTAATTTTCGGAGTCCTAGATTATTTATTATGAATTATTGAAGATAACATATACCCGAAAATACCCGAAAAGGGATTTAAATACATAAATATACCTATACTGTGAAATCAGTACTTTGAAGTATTTTTTATTAAATACTAGATATTAAAATACACTACCAGTATTTATCTCATAATTTTCGGAGCGCGCTTGGTATTTTTAATAATTAATATACTCATAAAATAGCTCCTTATTAATTATTAAAAATACTATACTATGATATTATAGCTTTATAACTCCTGAGATATAATAAAATAACATTTGGGACATTCCCCTAATTTTTCAGAATTTTTAAATACATATAGGTATTTATTAACTATTTAAAACTGATATTTATTATTTATATTAACCATATAAATAATAAATATATAATGTATATAATATAATAATGATATACATAATATTAAGAATAATATTCTATAATCTAAAACATTAATGGTATAATTATAAACCATTTATATTTATTAAAAACAATTAAAACATTTTAAACTAATTAAAACTAATAATACTTATAATAATAATAATAATAATAATAATAATCGTCAGACTCGCGGGTCAACCCGAACCGACCCGAGACTAAACGGGTAACCCGTTTACACACACGAAGAAACCCAACTAGGCTGGCCCACTAGGTCACACCCGACCCGACCCTAACTAATTTGGACTATCCAATTATACACTCAACTAGACCCAACCCACAAGCTATTCAGGTTGAACCAAACCCAAAATCGAGACCCAGTTATACTAACAACGAAACCTACCCATTTGCCCATACTCGAATCGAACCCAACCCAAGTCCGGACCCATCTATCTTCACACCACAACCCGGCCCAACTACCCACAACCCGACCCGACGTCAAAACGACGTCGTTACAATTAAAAGGACCCATGGGTTAATTAAACAAACCCGACCCACTACCCGTACCCATCTATAGACACAATAGAACCCGCCCCACTTAACCCAAACCCGACCAAAACCCAGCCCGACGTCAAAACGACGTTGTGCTACTTAAACCTACCCACGGGTTTTATAAAACCCAACCCGACCCGCTACCCTACGCACTTCTACACACAACTAAACCCACCCATGACCCGGCCTATACCTGGGTCTTATAACCCGAAAACCAAAACGGATCTTCATCTTCTCCGGCGATCCCGACGCCGCCGGTGATCCGCGATTCACCGAAAAACTTGCGAGGGCCATATCTCTCTCTTCTCTCCATGAAAATCGATGAAATCAACAGCAAAATGACCGGAATCTCCTCCCCTACCACATAGTATAAGCCCAGAGTCTGGTTTATTAATTTTGGGCACCTACCAATGGATTATTCTTTTGGCTGTTTCAAAGAATAATGGCATGCATGGCCTACCAAACGAGTCCTAAACCAAAAGATGAGCCTATGGGGTCTATCTGGGACCAAGGGGATCAGATTGGTATAACTTAGAGGCCATTTGGTTAAGATATGAAAAATCAAGCTTCTCAAGGTGCTCTAATGGTCACCAGAAGTTGCAGAGAGCCCTAAGCTCTGTTTGGCAGCTTGAATGTGTGTCCAGGGGGTTCCTACATGACATGCAAAGGTGCAAAAATACAATGTGGGGGGGGGGGGGGGGGGGGTGGGTTACCTCAGGGAGCTCTATCTCCCTCTTTCTTCTCCGGTCAACTCCTCTTTCTCTCTCCTCCTGCGTTCTCCTTCCTCCAGTCTTCTTCTTCTTCTATCCTCTGGCAGCAGTGTATGTGTTTGCTGTGTTGGACAAAGGGGAATGGAAAGAGAGTGTGTGGGGGATGTGTAGTTGGGTGATAAATACAAACCGGGGGTGTGCTTGGTTGAGCTCCAAGCTCTCACTCAGTTTCTCTCTCTATAAAAATCTGCAATGGACAGATTAGGAGGGTGGGTGAGGGTGTAATGTGGGTGAGGGAGTGTATATTTATAGAGGGATGGTGAGGGGGGTTTGGTTGTGTGTAATGCGTGCACAAGGTGCGCATGTATGTGTATGTGTCCAAGGGTAGATATGACGAGACCAATGGGGTTGTGGTTGCAACGTGACAAGGGGTGGGGCCCACATACTGTTAAAGGGTGGTATGGCTCCCACTCTCAGGTAATGTGCTTAGGAATGTGTGCCCGAGTCCCAAATACGTGCTCAATAGTGAAAGTGAGGCCAGATAAAAGATATGAATGTACTGGGCTAAGTACGAGCTTAAGTTCAAGTCTATCTAAAGATTATAATATGGGTATTATAATCTTCAAGGTTACGACTATCTTATTGGGTTCTAGATTAGGGTATCATTGTCGTCAACAAGATGTTGACTACAAGTTCGTATAGAGATTCCTAGTTGAGGTCATCCTAATGGACCTTTTGTAACCGTCAGCATGGTGACGTCACTATTTCTAGTTCTATGTGGAATTTCTAGGAGAAATTCAGGGTGTTACAGCTATACCTATAATTTAGCTTTCGATCGATCAAATTATTCTCAATCGATTGCAGATTTGAAGTTTCAATCGATTAAACCCTTTTCGATTGCTTGAAACTTTGCCAGCATAATTTATGACGTGGTCCCCCTTCCCAATTGATTGAGCCATTTTCAATCGATCGAAACCTGACCGACCTACTCTCAATCGATTGAAGTCGTTTCGATCGATCTAATGTTTCTGGAAATCTTATCCTCAATTTACTCAAAGCTGCCACCTTGCACCCACCTTTTTCCTATATATAGGTATTTCATGTGTATGTGTGTGTGTTTGTTGAACATTAGAAGGTTTAGAGAGAGAGAAACATATATATATATATATTATACCCTATCATATATATACACATACACATACACATATACACTACATATATATACACAATTTGTGAAAGAGAGAGAGATAGAGATAGCAGAAGAAGAAAAAGAAGAAGAAGGAGAAGAGAGAGGACGAGAAGGGGTAGAGGTAAAGAGAGGAGGAGGAGGAGAGAGAGCTCCATTAAAGCTTGAGCTTCAGACTCAAACAAAACGCACCCTGTATACATTGGTGAGTTATAAACTCACTCAGTGCCTTAGGTGTATGTTTTTACGAGTTTTGATCATAAAGAAGAGGACCCAAACACAACCCATAAGTTCTAGACGTCACTACCTAGAGAGACAAGTTTCAATCGTTTGAACTTGTTTCAATAGATCAAACTTAAGTATTCTCAAGCGATCGAAGATTTTTCAATCGATCAAACTCAACTTTTCCCAATCTATTGAAAATAACTTCAATTGATTGGTACTTACAGATTTGGGATATTTGTTTTTTTTATATTGTGAAATGCTTAGTTATTTAAATGCTATTTCATACTTCCATTATGCGATAGTGATCGAATAAGGAATACTGCGATGCGATAATGAGACATGATTAAGAGTAACTTGAGATCGTTTCTAATGTGAGATAACGTGCTAGTCAGGAATCAATTTGAAATCCGTTTCATTTCAATCAAAGTAGTCAGGCCAAAATGGGGATTGTCATGTATCAAAGTAGCTCGAAATCGAGGTAGGTTTGATAAGTTCTGGTTGTACGGTAGGCGGTTCAGGTCTTTAAAAGCGATGGGTGGGGATCACTGGTTGACGTCACTAAGTCATGCAATAAGATGATATGCGATTATTCGAAATGTTGTATCCCTGACATGCGGTGGGAGGTTTAAATCCTTAAAAGCGGGGGATGGACTAACGTGGTTTCCATGACATGTAGTGGGCGGTTAAGGTCCTTAAGAGCAATGGACAAAATCATCAATAAAGTTGAACTATCTAGTCTATTCTTCGATCAAGAGTGCTATAATCGATCTTCATGAGTAACCGATTAATGGGTTGGAATAAAGAGAAGGATATTATTAGTAGAACTATACTTATCTTTCGTAACTAGTAACTACATTGTACGTATGATACTGTTGTAGTTTCTATTCACTCAGCTTTAAATAAGCTGACTGTGTTTTATGCCTAGACATTCCCCGTCCAGACTATCTTGTTACTTACACTGCAGGTGATGAACCTTACTATAAGGACGGAGTTTACTTGAAGGAAGGCTATACCAGGGATGGACCTGCTAAGGCTGGAGATGTTGGGCAGGACTATTACGTTGGCAACTATGTAAATGCCAGTTGAATATTAGAATAGACATTAGTTCCTAGTCGATTACTGACTTACTATCATGTTTGTAGTTGGGCATATGTTGCCTTAAGATTTTTTATATATTATGTTGTAGACTCTGATGTAATAAGTTATATAACTTCTTATCTTGTGCATATAAGATCCAGTTTGTTATCTTTGGTGCATAATGGTATTTTAACTCCCACTAACAATAACCTCCCATATAATGGCTTATAATAAAGTTGTAGAAATTGTTTAATGTAACACTAAATAGTTGATATGTAACTCCCAAAAATTATAGATATAAATTCCTTTTTTATTAAAATATTCCAATAATCCCCCACTTATTTAAAAAAAAAACACTATATTAGTTAGGGCAAAGATAGAATATCATGCATCATGAAAGTGGCTCAGCCTTTAAACCATCACTTAGTGTTTCAATGTTGCCGTATTAGAGTTAGAGTGGCTTAGCCATTAAACAATGACTACTTGAGGATACGTAGAAGCATGTCACACACATGACACTTTAGGTGTTCTCCAAGCTTAATAAGCCATCACATTATTCAGCCTTGTACTTTATCCCAGTTTTCATGAATGCTTTAGAGATTAGCCCAATCTCATAGGAAGCAGCCCTAATTCCACATTCATATGAATGAGTCTATCAAGGATGCTCTTGTAACTGAGACAACCCACCCATAAGGGATATAGAACTCATTAAGAGATAAATCTTAACCTCCCATGAACGTTACAGGATCACATGCATTTATACCATAGGGATGAGCAATTTGTCATTAAGACTTTAATAATGCATATCCACATTCAAATCGCTCTATGATTCGTTTGGCCCTTTAAACCTAGTTCTTGGGATCACCAGTCCATAGGTAGGGTATCCTCATATGTGATTTATTACAATTTTGGGTTTAAGTCTCATCCCCCTCGATGTACATCAAACCTTTGCCTCTAGCTAGAGCTTTTTACTCAATTTAGTTCACACGTGTGTATAAAATATAACAAAGGTTTGGATTTCAACACCATGCCTCAATAGAAGTGCTACCAAGTAGAGTATTTATTTTCACCCTTGGGTACTGTTAATCCCCAAAGTGTTACACATGCTATATGGTGGGTTTAGTAATAATTGTACAATAACTCAAGACTCCACCATTGACAATAAAAATATGCCATCGATTTTGAGAATATAAATCATTCTCTCAATAATGCTTTACCCTCAAGATAAACAAAACAATCATTTGAAGTGATTGAACGTTTGATGATTTTTTTCGAATAAAATACCGAGGCACATTTTTTTTAATCACAGCAACTCATAATTTAGGATACATTATATAGATGTGCTTCATTACCAAAATCGTTTGGGAAAAAGTGGCTTTAATAATCAAGCCTCAACAATTGTTCAAAACTTCTTCAACCATTACACATATAAATTTAGGCTCAAAGTTTAAAGTTTAGTGACATGAATGCACATCCCAAATCACAAATCTTTGAAAAATATTTTCTAAATACTCGAACTTTTTTCAAAATAAGAAAGACATTTTCTACCACTATATATATCTTCCATTTCAAAATGACCCAAAACAAATCCTTTCACAATCTCAAATATTGAAATCATTGAGATTCTCATAACCACTGCACACCAAAATAATTATTTCTCCAATAGTTATGTATTGTGGTAATTGAGGTTGATGCTCATCTAATCAAGAGAAGCCAAACTTGTAACTTGTTTTTCAAAAAATCACAAACTCTTACTTCTAAAAAATAAATAAATAAATTCTCATTTCCTTCAAGAAGTTTCAATCGCCTGGAAGCTTCATAATTATACTTATACATTAGTCTCCAAAATTCACAAGCTCAAGATTTCTAACTAAAAGCTTCTATAAAAACACATTTTGCAAAAATCTCATAATTTAAATTCTGAATATTTTCTAAATAAAAGCACCACCAATTTCTTCTCCATGAAATACTAGGATTTCTTCTACAAATTTGAGATCTATGTATCATTCAATGAGCACAGAGTTTTGTCAAAATAATCAAATAACTGTTGCCAAAATTCTTTTATTTGGCAAAACTCATTTATATCAATTTTTCCATAAGAAAAGAAATACACAAGCATTGGGCCTCTAAATCAATTTGGTTCAATAAAAAAAAATACCAACTTCCAATAGTTAAACATTTTACAACCAATTGTTCCAAAAATTTCATGAATTGGACCCAATAAAAACATGCTTAACAAGCCTAACCTTTTTCAAAGGTAAAAGCATATAAATGTTCACAAACTCTAGTAAAACACATGCCCCCACTAATTCTATCGACTCATTGTTATTATTGTGAACATTCATATGTCATTTGTCTAATATAGGTAAATGCACATACAATATGGCAAGACTAGATATGCAACAAAATTATGATACAATATTTTATAAGAAAAAACTATAGAAACTATTTTCCAATCCATACAAACTCGTATACTTGAAAGGCATGGAAATCATTATTTCAAAGCTGACTACATTAATTAAGAATTCTCTCTTCCTCTTCTTCTTCTTATTTCTTTACAATTAAATAAATCTTTCAATCATAATTTCTAATAAGCCAATTTTATTCTTTTATGAAAAAACAAAATTCTTCTAAACAAACAAATTTTGACCCTACTATTTTTCTCCATATATATGTCATACATCTCTTTGAAAGCAAAAGGTAGAAAAACATACCTCTAAAATGGAGAGAGTTGCCTCGAGAAGGAAATAAAATCTTTTACCATGTACTTCTAATTTGTGAGATCTCCATGTCACACCCATTTCAGAATTTCCATACTTTTTAATATGACATTGTGGTAGCATGTGAATTATCAATGGTTATTAATAATTGTGAATGAGGTTGACTGTGAGTCAACAGTAAGGTGTCAGTAAGGGCACGAAAATTTGGTAAGCGAGATTGCATTGGCATGAGTAAATGACATTTGTATGACTTTATATGTTATTTGACTTTACTTGATTTTCATAAATAGTAATTATACCTGTGTAGCATAATTTTTTTTAGTTTTGATATTGTTAGATGTCATTTTGAATACTGTGGTGAGAACGTGAGTATTACGTGCTTAAAAAGGTAGGTGGTATAGAGATTCCACATAAATTTGTTTCAGAACGTGATTTTTGGACCCAAACGTAACCTAGACGAGAGAAAAGGGAGTTATAAAATGGACGTGCGCGATATCTAAGGAATTAACTAGAAGTTTTGGAAACTCACAGGGAGATAAACGGAATTTTTGAAGCTGTGCCTATAAATAGATAAGCTTGGATTTCATTTTTGTCAAAACTTTCAAAAATATCTTAGGAGGAGAGAGAAAAGGGAGGTTTCATTGCCCCAAACTTCACGACGCTGATCGACAACCGTTCGTCTGTCAGATTTTCACTAGATTTGAGATTTGAACTCCTCGAGGTAAGACCTACGTTTTGGTACTTCTTAGGCCGCGTTTGGATCATGTTTCTGAAAATCTAATTTCTAAAATTTGGGAAAAACCTATAAAACTTGTAGGATTTGCATATAACTTAAGATTCAACGTTTATTCAGGCCTCTAGTTGATCCTTCTAATTTTTGGAGAGATCGCACGAGGTATGAATTCTAGATCAATGAAATATATGGAAATTTCATGTTTTAAATATCGACTTTGATAATTTGGATCCGAGCAAAATTCACGTGCTAATTAGGCCCGTTAATTATGCACACGAAATTGCGATAAAAGCATGTATAACTATTTATGTGAGCACGTTACGTGTCTACTTGGGTCAAAGGGGAGTTTGGTGCACATTCATCCGGGGTAAGCTCCTCGAACCTTGAGGATTGTGATATTGATTATGGTGGTGTCTGGTATGGAGGAAGGCCCAACCAGGACACTGTACCTAGTATAGAGGAAGGCCCAACTAGTGTACAGGATGCGTGGGAGAGGTGTGCCTTCCACGACATCAGTTTCATTTACCAGAAGAATGCATACCACTCACCCTAGAGACTATTTCTATGTGTTTTGGATGTTTTAAACCATAAATTGTCATATAAGCATACATATACAATTGTATACTTAGCATATAGCTGAGCAGTGGAAATTTACTCCATTACAGGTGATAAGAAGGCAAGAAGAAGCGTGAGGAGTGAGGCCGGGGAATGCCGGGGGAACACTCTTGTTTATACTTTTATTTTCTTTCTAACTTGTAATAAGAATTGGATTGATAATATGTTGTAATCGAATCTTGTTACGGGTAGGATTAGTACTTGCAATCCTCACTAAATGCGTTTGTATATATATGTTTTGAATCGTCGATTATAATTGTGTTAAGGTTGGGAATTGGATTGGAGACCCTTGGCTTAGAATGCTGTAGAATTGGGCACTACTGAGAGAAATTAGTCGACTGGTCCATATTTTAGTCAACTGGACTTCTGTGTTCTTGAGTTATTTCTTTCAGTTTTCGAGGGCTTCAGTCGACTGAGGGTTTATCAGTCGACTAGTTCCTGCACGAAAACGTCACATTCTGCATGCATAGTGCCTAGTCGACTCGATAAGGCACCAGTTGACTAAAAAATCGAGGCCCCAGTCAACTGAGTCCCGGACACAGTAGACTGGACAGGGCTGTTGAACTTTTTAAACTTTCTGCTTCAGGTCTCCAGTCGACCAGACCCTCGATCAGTCGACTGGACCTCTGTTTCAAAATTGAATTCTTTTGGGAACTTTTTCAACTGGACAAGACTTTTTATAACTTTGATTTTAAAGGACTATACTTATGTTTTTCGTTGCTATTTTTTTACTTCAATGGAATTGGTTGAGCCTTGGTGGCGTGCCATGTGTACTATTCCTACGCGTAGCGGGATGGGTAGTGAAACTCCATCCATTTCAACTTACTCCAATAATTAAATTTGTCACTACACTCAAATTGTCACTTCACACATTTCAACAAACACATCAAATTTAATTGGTGACAATTGAAAAAATAAGAGAGATGAATCGTCGTAAAATTATTGGGGATTTACCTCCAAAACACAAATATTCATTGAATAAAATAATAATTAAATTATGACAAAAAATAGATTTTGTTACCGAATCACGAATCACATAATGTTAACTTGAAATGGTGTGACATCACTTGGAATATCGTACCACAAAAATGTTACATAGTTAGGTTGAGTGCAGACTAGGTCTCTCTCTTTAAGATGATTCGTGCCTCTCACGGTAGTCACTGGTGTAGGAGAATAACACATCACCTCTAGGATACTACAACTTAGCTCTAGGCTATGATCATCCTCAATCTACACAATGTAGGGAAGACTGAAGCTTCTCCCAACACCCTTCTTTGTCCAAATATAAAACACAATATACACACAAGAAAAGAAAATGTATACTAACACTATATCATTTCTTGGACGTATAACCAGGTTGTGTTATATACATAATGTGCCTTAATCCTTCTAAATATATCAACTCAAGAATATGACTCTTGAAAGTTTATAGTAAATACAAAGTGATCCCATTAAGTAACATGAGTATGTAACTTATTGGCTAATAAACCAAGCTAATAACTTTGGTGCATAATGGGTTTTTAATTCCCACTAACAATAACCTCCCATATAATGGCTTATAATAAAGTTATAGAAATAGTTTAATGTAACACCAAATAGTTGATATATAACTCCCAAAAAGTATAGACATAATTTTTTTTTATTAAATTATTCCAATAATGACAACTAATAGGAATGGTGGAGCCTAATTCCAAGAGCTAGGGGATAGTTTTGGTAGAGCTCATATTCGTAAAAGGAAAAAGGAGTCTGAGCAAGGAAGTTTCGCCTAGGCAAGTTTGGTGGCAAGCTTTTTTACAAACTCTCTGAAATGTCCCCCGCCATCTGATCTGCCCGAGCGGGATCGATGATTTGATAAGGATTTGCGTTTCCTAATTGGTTTAGGAAGCTATATTCGTAAGGAAAACTTTGTACAAGCTATAAATTCTCTTTCCTTAGGCTATAAACAGTGATTATAACTCTCTTTATGACCCTATAGCATAATACAACTTTGCAACTGTGTGGACGTAGGCATAACTGGCAAAACCAAGTAGAAATCCTATGTGATTATCCTTTATTTTCTTTTGTTCTTGCATTGATTTTTTACAGATCATGTGGGGAGATTGGATGTGATTACCCCAACAACTAGTATCAGAGCTTAGGCGAGAGCGATGGCAGAAAAAGGAAAAGTAAAGATAGACAAATTCGATGGTATAGACTTTGAATTTTGGAAGATGCAGATGGATGATTATCTTTATTAGAAGAAACTCTATGCTCCTCTTTCAGGATAGAAACCCAAAGGAATGAAAGATGAGGATTGGGCATTGTTAGACCGACAAGCCCTAGGTGTGATCTGATTAACGTTGGCTCGTAATTTTATCTTTAATATTGCGAAGGAGAAGACGACGAAGAGCCTTATGACCGCTTTATCTAATATATTCCAGAAACCCTCGGCTTCTAATAAGGTATATTTGATACGACATCTTTTTACCTTACATATGGGAGAAGGTGCATCTGTAGTAGAACACCTTAATAAATTCAATATTGTAACCACACAGTTGAGTTCGGCTGGTATTGAATTTGATGATGAGATCAGGGCTCTGCTCTTATTGTCATCTTTGTCGGATAGTTGGAATGGGACTGTCACAACTGTTAGTAGTGGTTCTAGGAGCAATATGCTAAAGTATAGTGATGTCCATGACTTGGTTCTAAGTGAAAAAATTTGGCGGAGGGAATCGGGTGAATCATCTGGGTCAGCATTGAACATGGATAATAGAGTAAGAGCACCGGGGAGGAATACGAACCAGGGAAGATCAAAATCAAGGAGGGGGGGTCTAAAGGAAAAGTAAAAGATGCCAATGCAGAATGTTGGGACTATGGAAAGAAGGTCATTTTAATAGAGACTGTCACACGAAGATGGTGATAAGGGGAAAAGGGAGAGTAAGGAGTAGGATTCTACAAATGCAATGATAAGTGATGTTGAAGATGCTCTTATTTTGTCCCTCGATACTTAGACAGAATCTTTGGTTGTAGATTCGGGAGCCTCTTTTCATGCTACATCGAACATGGAGGTCATAGATGACTATGTTCGTGGTGACTTCGGGAGGGCTTATCTTGGGGATGATAAAGCTTGTAATATTATTGGTAAGAGTGTGGTAACTATGAAGCTACCCAGTGAAACGACATTAAAATTGAATGATGTTAGGTATGTGCCATGCTTGAAGAGGAATTTAATTTCCGTGAGCTAACTTGCTTGTGTGGGATGCACTACGACATTTTCCAATGATGATTGGAAGGTTACCAAGGGAGCTATGGTGCTAGCTCATTATAAAAGGGAGGGCACTCTCTATGTGACTGCGAGGAGTAGAGATGCAATATCGGTTTTTGAGTCAAGCAATAAGTCCAATCTATGGCACTACAAACTTGGACACGTGAGCGAGAAGGGGATGAAAGCTCTATAGGCAAAGGGAAAGCTACAAGGTCTAAAATCAGTGGAGATTGACTTTTGTAAAGATTGTGCCTTTGGGAAATAGAGGAAGGTGAGTTTTTCAAAGACTGGGGGAAGTTTGAAGCCGAAGAAGATAGAGCTAGTTCATATCAATGTATGGGGACCGTCTACAGTATCATCACATGGAGGCTCGAGGTACTATGTGACTTTTATTGACGATTCTTCTCAAAAGTTATGGGTTTTTTTTTTAAAAATAAGTCAGATGTCTTTTCTACTTTTATCAAAGGGAAAGCCTTGGTGGAGAATGAGATAGGTTTGAAGGTAAAATGTCTTAGATCCAATAATGGAGGGGAGTAAAAAGACATGGAGTTCATTAAGTTTTGTTCAAATAATGGAATTAGGATGGAGAAGACTATTCCAAGGACCCCGCAACAAAATGGCGTTGCCGAATGCATGAATAGAACTTTGAATGAACAGGCCAGAATTGTGAGGATACATTTTGGGTTGCCCAAGATGTTTTGGGCGGATGCAGTTAGTACGGATACATTTTGGGTTGGACCATTAGTTCCTTTGGATGGGAGGTTATCGGAGGAGGTTTGGAGCGGGAAAGACATAAATCTTTCTTTTTTGCGTGTATTTGGTTGCATTTTATATGTGCATATTGATTCTGAAGCTAGGAGTAAGCTGGACCCTAAATTAAGGAAGTGCACTTTCATTGGTTATGGCACGGATGAGTTCGGGTAACGGTTTGGGGATAACCAAAATCGAAAAGTCATTAGAAGTAAAGTTGTCGTACAAGAATAGGATGGGTATAGAGTTAAGCAGCACAGAAGTTCAAGTTGAGAAAATTGGGTATGTTGACCTAGAAGAGCCCTCAGAAATTAAAGATTTTGGGGATTAGAACACATCGGTAAACACAATTCCGCAGAAAGAGCCGGTCACACTGGATTCCACGGCAAGGCAATCTTCCAAAGTCTCTAGAACTACACAAAGGTATTCTCCATCTTTGTATTATTTGTTATTGACAGATAGTGGTGAACCAGAAAGTTATGAAGAAGCTCTACAAGTGGATGATTCGGTCAAGTGGGAGTTAGCCATGAAAGATGAGATGGACTCACTCATGTCAAATGAGATATGGGAACTTACTAAGTTACCTATGGGTAAGAAGGCACTTCATAACAAATGGGTTTACAGGTTAAAAAAAGAGCATGATGGTAGAAAGCGCTATAAGGCGAGATTGGTAGTAAAAGGTTTTCAGTAAAAGGAAGGTATTGACTATACCGAGATTTTCTCTCCGATTGTGAAGCTACCTACAATCAGGGTGGTTTTGAGCATAGTGGCGGCAGAGGACTTTCATCTAGAGCAGCTAGATGTGAAGACAACTTTTTTCCATTGTGATTTAGATGAAGAAATCTACATGAAGCAACCTCTAAGGTTTGCAGCACCAGATAGAGAGGAAATGGTTTGTAAGCTAGTGAAAAGCTTGTATGGTTTGAAGCAGGCACCTCCGCAGTGGTATAAGAAGTTTGACAGTTTTATGAGTACAAGTGGCTTCACACGATGTCAGGTAGATCATTGTTGTTATGTCAAGAGGTTTGGGAGTGATTTCATCATTTTGCTCTTGTATGTTGATGATATGTTGTTAGCAGGATCAAGCATTCAAGATACAAATAGTTTGAAGAGTCAGCTGTCTGAGCACTTTGCTAAGAAAGATCTGGGAGAAGCTAAACAAATCCTAGGGATGAGGGTTAATAGGGACAGAGAAGCGGGTACGTTGAAATTGTCACAAGAAGAGTACGTGAAGAAGGTGCTTAGCAGCTTTAGCATGGGAGATGCAAAACCAGTGGGTCATTCTCATTCGGCTAGTCATTTTAGGCTATCAAAGGAGCAATGTCTAGAAATCAAAGAAGAATGGAAGTATATGGAAAAGATTCCTTACGCTTCGGCAGTTGGGAGCCTCATGTATGCCATACTATGTTCACGTCTAGACATTGCACATGCAGTGGAAGTTGTGAGTAAGTACATGAGCAAGCCGGACAAGAAGCATTAGAAGGTGTTGAAATGGATTCTCAGGTATTTGAGGGGCACTTCAGAGATGGCTATTTATTTCAAAGGAGCAAATTTGGTACTGCAAGGTTATGTAGACTCGAATTTGGTGGGTGGTATGGACAACAGAAAGAGTACAACGGGGTATGTTTATACTTTGGGTGGTACAACTATCAGTTGGGTATCTCAATTATAGAAGATCGTAGCTCTCTCCACTACTAAAGGAGAGTATGTTGTTATAATAAAGGCAAGCAAGGAGATGATTTGGCTACAAGGGTTCTTGAAGGAATTGGGGAAGGAACATGGAAATAGTGTTTTGCACTATAATGGTCAAAGTGCTATTCATCTAGCAAAGAATCGGATTTTCCATTCAAGGACAAAGCATATTCTTTTAAGATATCACTTTATATGGTCTCTCATAGCTAATGGGGTGATATCTCTTGAGAAGATCAATGGGAGTCAAAATCCGGCGGACATGTTGACAAAGGTGGTGATCATTGACAAATTGAAGTTGTGTTAAACTTCAGTTAGTCTTCAAGCGTAGGACTTGAAGACACATTGAAAAGGGTGTGATTGTGGCTTTGAGAAGGGTTTTTGGTTATATGGGTTACAGCGGTGTGATTAGTCTCCAAGTGGGGGATTGATAGGAATGGTGGAGCCTAATTCTAAGAGCCAAGGGATAGTTTTGGTGGAGATCTTATTCGCAAAAGGAGAAAGAAGTTTGAACAAGGCATTTCCACCCGGACGGGCTTCGCTCGGGCGAGTTAAGTTGTGAGTTTGGTGGCGAGCTTTTCTATAAACTCTTTAAAATGTTGCCCGCCATCTGATCTGATCGGGCGGGGGCTACCCAAGTAGGATCGATGATTTGATACAAATTTGTGTTTCCTAATTGGCTTAGGAAGATATTTTTGTAAGGAAAACTTTGTACAAGCTATAAATACTCTTTTCCTAGACTGTAAACAGTGATTCTAACTCTCTTTGTAATCCTAAAGCATAATACAACTTTGCAACAGTATGAACATAGGCATAATTGGCCGAACCACATAGAAATTTTGTGTTCTTGTGTGATTATCCTTTATTTTATTTTATTCTTGCATTGATTTCTTACAAATCTTGTGGGGAGATTAGAGATGATTCCCCCAACAACAACCGTGTGAGCCTTCACGTGTGCTGATTTCACCGGAGTGATTTGGATAGCCAGACATGTAGCAAGCTTTGTTTTGCTATGAATGGATAGTTCTGAGGAAACACTATTGATGCTATTTGCAAAGGAGTTGCAATTGCTACTTGCAGCAAAAATGTTTTTGCCACTATTCTTGGTATTTTTGGAGAGTTGAACCTTCTTAGATGCCATTGAATGCTACTAGAGTAAAACTACAAGACTTTGATGTTGGAGAAAGAGATGAGAGGTAGAGAGGTCCAGCCATGCATGCAAGAAATTTGTACGCAACAAAATTCAAGTGTGGAAATAACAAGAAAATTAAGGAACAAGTGATATTTTATTGATTCAGAAAATATAGGTACAATCTTGTGGACACGTGGCCTCCGGGAGTCCACCTCCTTTCTTTCCCGCGGCTTCGGAATTGATTTTCCTCTAGAACCTGTTTGAAAGAGAAGAAGAAAGAAAGTCTATTAAAACAGATACAGAGTCACCACTTGGTCTTTAAGGAACCAAGGAACCTAATTTTGACTCATCCAAATGGATAAAGGGCACCGACCCTTCATAACCAAAGAACTTGGCTCAGGGTTTTGGTACGAGAGAGGAAGGAGCCTTTGTCATGACTAAAACACCCTCAACTCGCCCTGCCTCTCGATGGACCTCAATTGGCATCCAAATAATCATCTTATACTATGTTCGGTTCAACAATTAATACAATGATAGTATATTACATCTCATAAGAATCTTGAAATGGAAGATCAAAAGATAAGATATCATTCATAAGATCTAAGTCAAGTATCATACAATGTAAAAGTGACAGATCACACAAACAAACTTAGGAAAAATCGTCTAATCACATATCAAGTAATCAAGTTTTCCTAATCTAAAGGGGACATGGATTGTTCTTGAAACAAATAAATCAAAGAAGTTAAAATATGCTTACAATACTAGTATGATGCATGTTGATTCTTGAGAAAAGAAGACCTCTCAATGCCCGGGGTGGATGAGAAAGGAACAATCGATCGAGGGGAAGCATGAACATGTGATCAAGTTCATTCCTTATAATCTTCTTAGATTAGGAGTCACAAACTCCAAATCTTGCATGGATGCAATGTATGATCCTAGAATGTGGAAAGTAGTAGTGTGTTTGTGGTCATGAGTTTGCTAAAGTGATTTAGAAATCTAAATATGCATGAACGCATGGAGAATGTTATTGTATGATATCTACAAATGTAGTAGGAACCACTTCCTAAAATATGGGCTAATTTCGAATGCATGTAAACATCTATTCAAAGAATTAAAGTTAAAGCATGCTTGTTGTGAATAGGGGATAGAACAGTGAGCTGATTTTGTAAAAATAGGAATATGAGGTTAGAAATGCTTTTAATTCATGCTTTTTTATGGAGATCATCCTTATTGTGTCTAGAACACATATCAAAAAGCCAAATCACTATTGAAGTTACAGATTGAGAGAAATCATATGAAAAAGAAAGGTTGCTCAGAAACAGAATCCATACTATCGACTGAAATGTAGAAACATCTTTGAAAATGAAAACAAAATATTTGGAAGCCCATATTACACAGAACATTCCCTAAGACACTGAAGTTCAAGGAAAAAATTAGTTGGGACTACTCTCTTTGAAAACGTTTTCTGTAAAATAAGTTGTAAGCCAACTAAGCTGCTGTGACAGAGACAACAGAATGTCTGGAACGAATGGTTGGGTCAAAATGGAATCCTTCCAAGTGTTTTTAAATCAAGACAAAAATCATGGATTTTCTTTAATGAGTTAGGAAGACTTTCCAAGTGGTTTTGTAATCATCCATTGAGTATTGAACTCAAAATGATGTTTCAAAGTTGAACGACTCACTGTTTTGAAGATTTGGAGAAAAACAAGTGTTTTACTTCTTGAAATCAAAGTGAGGGGTTTAAGAGGGATTTTAAATAGAGGTTTTGAGGGTATATTTACAGCACCAAATGGAGATTATAAGCTCTTAGAATATCAACATCAAACTCATATCAAGAACTTCTAAGATTGTTGGAAAGCATTGTTTTATTTTGGAAATAACTTTCAAGTATACTTTGGAAGTATTGAAGTTAGAGTGATCATCTATCAAACATGTTTTTGAGGTCAAAAGTTACTATCCATAAGGATTCACTCACCTCAAACACCATGTCATAATCTAGATGATGATAAGTAAGTAAGTAAAATAAGAAAAATAAAAAAGAAATGGGGTAGGAAGAGATGAACATATATAAACAAGCAAGTAAATAGTAATGAATAGATAATAATTAATGTGATTTTGGACTTGTAGCTTGGTGGTTCACTCTTATGTGGTGACATTTGGACATGGAAGTAGATTCCGGTCTTATAAACACTTAAGAATGGTGGTTGGGGGGGATTTAAATGTAAGAAATGAAGATTAGTAATAAAGAACTTGAGTTTAGAACTCACTTTCTATAGAAAATCAGTGGAGGAAGCTCCATTTCTCACTTCTAACTCTAACTCTATCTCTCTTTCTCTCTAAAACTTTCTCTAGCTTTGCACTTGGCCCCCCAAAATGAAGACTAAAGGGGGGTTTATATAGGCCAATTTGGAGTGGTTTTGGGATTTAGAAAGTGCTCTTATTGGTTCCAAACATCTGTGAACAAGAAACTACATCGTTTTAACTTCCAATTATTCAATTGGGACCCCCAGAATAAATTACAAAAATGGACCCGTTAGGGGTTGAGTGATGCCACGGTACTGGCCATGTGCCATAGCGGTACAGACTAGTGCCGCACTCCTCCTCAGTTGCCAAAAAAATTATGTTCAGCCCCCCAGAGGTTCCGGTATTCGCGAAAAGGCCCTATTTCGTATGAAATTCACAGAAAATGTGTACGAACTCCAAACTGAGCCTATGATATACCGTTGGAAAGGTAATGGAGTGTACTTTACATAAAAAAAAAGTTTGGAGTCAGGTCACATTGAAAAGTTTTGCGGTATTCGAAAAAAAAGCCGATTTGATTGCCTTTTTCTTCTTCGAAAATTCATAATAAATTCATTTTAAATCCAAAATTATGTACGATATACCGTAGGAAAGCTATTGACCTCTAATATACATGGAAAATATTTAAAAAATGATACAGTGCTCTAGTTTGAAAGTAAACTTTTAGGTCAAACCAGGGACCTCCAGGAAGTTCTGGGAACCTCTGGGAGCTCCCAGGAGTTGACATTCTTGTTTAATTTTCTTTTGAACTCGTTTTTAATACTTTTCACATGATCTATAATGATCTCAAAACTTTCCATCGAATTTGGATGATTTCGATCAAACCTAGGTCAAACCAGTCAACGGGGACTTTCCCGGAACTTCCTGGACTTCCGGGGACTGGCATTTTTGTATGATTCTCTTTCAAAACTTGTTTTATTACTTTTCTTATAACGTAGTGTTTTTCCAGAATTTTGGTCCAAATCTGGGAGCGTTTGGGCTTTTAGGGACATTTTGATCATTTGTACCACTTTTTGAGCATCTTAAGAGATAGAACGAACTTGCATGAGTCCTTTTCAAGTCTTTTTCAATCATCGTGAACCACCAAGCTATGGGTCTCTTAAATCTGATAGCCAAAAAAATGGGGTGTCTATAGTTTGCCCCTCTTTGGCATAAACTTGCAAGGCAATGCATGTCACAAGCGAGTGCCAAAGCTTTAAAGAGGCAGGTCTTTTGGAGGCTATAGATTTAGGATAAAAGCGTTAAAAAAGATGCAAGAAACACTAATGTTAAGGCTAGTGATGGTCACGCTCTATGTGAGCTGCCTACGTATCCCAAGGGGAATTAGACCAAGGCGTAGTTTGGGGCACAAAGGTACAAATCACACACGTACAATAAGACAGGCAGATGTTATGCTATGAGGATGATATGCAATTCATGGATGTGATATGAATTATGTTCTGAGTCCTATCATGTCTAGCATTTTAATCCTAGTATGAGCTGGTATTGTGGGTGTGTGCCACTCCAAGTGGACTTATGTTGTGCTAGTGTTTCTGACTATGATGCAGTGGTTGACTAGGATAAAGATACCAAGGTTTGGAAGACTCTAGGTCTCGAGGAAAACTTATTGAATTTTAGGGATTGTGATCTTTGTAAACGGATCATTCGAATGTAAAATCCTTGAGGACAACAATTAAGGATAACCGATGGATATGCAGCCCTGACACGAAATGACGAATGATGAAGCTTAAGATAACCAACAGGCGAGGGAGCTTATGATAACCGACAGGTAGGTGAGGGGGCCCATAATATCTGATAGGTAAGTGAGGGGGCTCACGATACTTGTCAGGTAAGGGAGCTCATGATTTTGGATAAAGGAGTGAAGATTCTCACTGTACCTATTGAATGAGAAAAATCATGATAACCGACAGGTAAGGAAGCTCATGATTTTAGACAAAGGAGTGAGGAAGCTCATGATAGGTGAAGAAGCTCACGATAACTGAGTGGAGAGAAAGCTCATAGTTTTGGACAAAGGAGTGAGGAAGCTCATGATAACCAACGGATATGGAGCCTTAAAAATCAGGAGACGGACATAGAAGCCCTAAGATGCCAAGTGATGGACATGGAAGCCCAAGATTTTGAGCGATGGACATGGAAGCTCCATTAAAGGACACAGAAGCCCAAGATTTTGAATAAGAGCGATGAAAATGACATATCTTGAATGAGAGTTACGGTGAACTAATAATGATTAATGAATTGACGATGTACGAATCGAGATGACAAGTCAATAGTGAACTACTATGACTATCATGGGTTGGACCAACGGTTGGACTAACCGTGATCAGAAGAACTGACGATGTACTAATCGAGGTGACGAGTCGATAGTGAACTATTATAACCACCATGGATTAGAGTGACAATGTACTAATCAAGATGACAAGTCGATAATGAACTACTATAACTATCATGGATTGGATTGGCGGTATACTAATTGAGACAACGAGTCGACAGTGAACTACCGTGGCTATCATAAATTGGATCAACAGTTAGACTAATCGTGATCAGAAGAACTGATGATGTACTAATCGAGATGACGAGTCAATAGTGAACTACTGTGACTGTCATGAAATGGATTGATGATGTACTAATCAAGATGACGAGTCGATAGTGAACTACTGTGACTGTCATGGATTGGATCAACGGTTGGACTAACCATGATCAGAAGAACTGATGATGTACTAATCGAGATGATGAGTCGACAGTGAACTACTGTGATTATCATGAAAAGGATTGACAATGTACTAATCAAGATGACAAGTCAACAGTGAACTACTGTGATTGTCATGGATTGGATCAATGATTGGACTGACCATGATCAGAAGAACTGACGATGTACGAATCGATAAGCCTACTGGGGATAAAATTGAATCTGCTACGGATAAAATGACTCTTTTGGGGATAAGATGATTATGTCAATCGAGTAAACGATTGTACTAAACATAGACTGAACTTGTTGGAAAAAAAACATCTCTTCTGGGGACAATCATGTTAGGAGTGAACTAATTATGTTAGAAAGGTAACGTCCCTTTTTGGGATGAAAATGGTTTCTTCTGAGGATTTGGAAAGGATGTGGTTTTGATTGAGATGCACTACATTTGTTTGGGAAATTTATTAATTTTTTTTGGAGATGAACTAGCTCTGCTGGGAATGACACTTTGCTGGGGATGAAAAGATTCTACTGGGAAGGAGGAAATTTGTGACATGATTTTGGTTTGGTTGCTGAGGAGCTGGCAGAAGCTAGCCAGCAAATCTTATAGACTGATTTATGAAGACAGATGACTGTGATTGGAGGGTGTCACTAATGCTTGAGATTCTTGGGACACTTCTTATGTTGCAGCCTTGACAAGTGCAGTAATGGTGTTCGGAACTTCTGCTTGTATCAATAGGTTTTACAATTGAGAATCACCTTAAACCCACATATTTGAGACCATTGAGACGACTGGACTTGGCAGGAGCAGAGATGACAGGCTAGATGGGTTAGTTCATATAAAGCTTTGAGCTTTGACACAATTTTGATCAGATTACTACTGACTCAAACAAAGAAGGATTGACTTGGACATGAAATTCTCCAACTACCATGATCTAACGTGCCTTTGTCATAATACCACTTTTCTTATATGTGCACTTCTCGTCAGTTCGTGGTAGTACTCTACTGATAAATCTAAGATTTAAAAACTTCTCCCTAAAGTCTAGCCAATTATTTGCTTATCCAAAGTGTGCTTCGAATTAGTGCCCTAGCTTTTAGAATAAAAGATGCTCTATTTCAAAATTTTCAAAGCAACTTGGTGATTTGAAAACTCACCCTTGGTGTGAAGGGATCTTGTTAGGCAAATAGAGTTTGCCCCTAGTTTGAGGTGTATGAAGTAGAATTCATGGACAAATGAGGTGGGTGACCAAAGTTTGACCCTAGTTTGGACGATGGTTTATTGGAGGTTTTGGCCAAACGAGGTAGGTGACTGATGTTTTCCCCTTGTGTGAAGGGTAGATAGTAAAATTCAAGCAAACGAGCCAGGTAGCTTAAGTTTGCCTCTAGCATTGAAGGTGATTTCTGGCTTGAAGGAAGGATCGTGACTTTAATCTCTCAAAATCTCATAACTTTTGCCTAGGCACCAGTGAGGTGACCTAGCAAGCTCTTTTTTCTCTTTTGTTATTGCTCACTTTGGATTTAGCTCTAATTTTTGCCTAGGCCACCTTTTGGGTTTTTGACCTAGCGAGTCATCCTTCTTTTTTCTGAAAGTCTGCCTACATAACCCCGAGCGGGGATCAGGTCCAACGTAGTTCGGGCCAAGGCTTTGAAAGAAGGGGTATTGATTATGATGGTGTCAACCAAACTAATGCGGTTACCTACGTATCCCCGAGTGGGAATCATGGGCGTAGTTCAAGGCAAGGTCCTGAAAAAGTTGAAGTATAAGGGTTTTCTAAACCAATTGTCAAAGAAGTTCAAACTTGAGCCACTTGTGGTAGCTTTGAATCAGAGGATTCAGTTTCAATCTCCCCTTCTTATAGTTTTCTTTTTTTGTTGTTTTGAGGATTGATCCTTTTCACTTTCTCTCCTAGCCAGTCAATTTTGCTTTTCATGTGGTTGATTCGTGTGAGATTTTCCGATTACTATCTCTAAATTTCACAATGTGCATGATAGCTCTCAGAATTTGTTTGCAGTCGTTCCGAACCCTTTGAAACATGATCTAGGTGCATTCTAATGATGTACCTTGAAGCATACAATTCTCTCATTTGTCTCATCAAAATTTTTTCCAACCTTTTGACTGGCTAGGGCTAGATTTTGGAAATCAACTCCCTTTTTGCTCTAAGTTTTGCCTAGGTGCCCTTTTAGGGTTTTCATCCTAGCGAGCTTTTATTTTCTTTCTTCTTCTTTTTTTCTTGAAGGGAGAAAAAACTCATTGAAATGTTTGGCTACCAACAAAGACTAAGTCTGCATGGCTTTTAATTGGACATATTCTCATGGCCCTCAATTGGATTGGGCTCAAGGCTTTGAAATAGTGGAAGAGGGTGTTGGGTAAGCCCCAAGTCAGTCTCAAGTATGTCTTTTCGAGATTTGAGCAAAAGTATCTTTAAATTCTTAAAGTACGACTATTCAATTCTCGGCTCTTCATCGGTGTCAGCGCGGAATTGACTTTGACCATTTCAGGATTCCTTTTTCTTTTTTTGTTTGATGCAAAAATTTATTAGCAGAGTAATATCTATGGTAATTTGAAAAGTGACATTTTAGTTCAATGATTCATGCATTTATGACTAGACACATCAGGTTAAGCAAAATGAGATTTCATCCCATCAAAAGAGAAGGATTATATTACTCGACATAGACTCACAACAACTTCATGATAGACAGACTAGACTCAAAACATAGAATAGACTCGGCTTGACTCGACCTGGTCTCAAATGGAGTGTCATGGTGACTCGCTTATTCTCCCTTTTTTTTAAAAGAGCATCCTCAAAAGCTCCAAACACCATCACTTCACTTGTACAAGTTTAACATTCAAGGGCCTTAGCGAAGGGGATCATTTGAATAGATGAGCCAGGGGCTTTAGTGTCGATGAAGCCGGGGCCTTTTGGTTGACATATGGTTGGATGGGTAATGGCTTGATGATTTTCTAACCAATGAGGTCTTGGATATCATGGCAAAGGCGTATAGGACTGTCGATGTCATGGCTTGGGCCTTGGTAGGTTTATGACAGTTCGGGCTAGCCTGCGAACAAGGTAACGAATCCGGGGAGGTACAAAAGTGTCCTTACCCGGGACTACGATAGAAGTAAAAGCCAAAATTAGCAGAGGCGCGAAATACTTCTTATGGACTTCTAGTGGGGAGTGATGATCAGAATTTTGAAGGATTTATTGATGTGAATCGATGACGGTTGCGATAAGTATACGACTTCTATACAATGATTGAGATGTTGAGGATGATGACATGTATGCATTTGATGTGTAGAGACTGACATATGTGAGACTAACAAGATGTGCGTGCACGCGAACTAATATGAATTGTGTAGGCACATGAGACAAGCATGTAGATGCAGGCCTTAATCTATATGATGCCCCTACTTCTAACATATAGCAGTTAAGAAAATAAGGTCATAGCCATACAGAGTGTGATAACCTTTCTTTCTAGTATGATTACCGTCACGGGAAGGGTAAGAAAGACAGGTTTGTTCTTTGAGGAATGAGAATTTAGGAAATTTTGTAAATAGAGATTTTTGGAAATCTGGGTGAATTTTGACGGGGTTTCTAGGAAAAAGGGATTTTGGGAAATCTGGTGGATTTTGGCAGAGTTTTTGGGAAATAAGGATTTCTGGGAAATTTGGGTGAACTTTGGCTGAGTTTCTAGGGAAAGCAGGTATATTTGGGTGAGTTTCTGGGAAATGGGAATTTCTGGGAAGCTTGGGTAGATTTTGGAAGAGGTTCGGGAGGAACATGGGTTTCTGGAATTTTTGGTGAAACAAGGATACCTGGGGAGTTCAAATAGGGTTTCTGGGAGAAACAAGAATATCTGGGTGATTCGAACAGAGTTTCTGTAGTGTTTCCGAGAAATGGGAATTTCTAACAGAGTTTTTGGGATAGATTAGTATATCTGAGTTTTTGGGAGAAACAGTTATATCTGGCTAGGTTGGATGGAGTTTCTGAGAAAAACTGGGTAATCATAGTTTCTGGGAAAAACAAGGTAAAATGGGAAAAGTTTCTGGGAAAAGTAGGGATTTCAAGATATCTGGGAAAAACTTGAATTTTTAGTAAATCTAGGTGGATTGAATAGAGTTTCTGGGGTAAACTGGCATATATGAGAGTTTCTGGGAGAATAAGGAATTTCAGAGTTTCTTGGTAAAATAGGGGTTTCTGGGTGACTTGGACAGAGTTGCTAAGAGAGGCTGGGATATCTGGATGGTTCGGACAGAGTTTCTGGGAAAAATAAGTATATCGGAGTTTCTGGGAGAAACTGAGATTTCTGTATAATTTGGGGAGGAACAGGGATTTCTAGAAAATTTGGACAAAGTTTCTGGGAGAAATTGTTATTTTCTGGGAAACCTGGGAGATTTTGGCAGGGTTTCTAGAAAATTTGGGAAATTTGGATAAAGTTTCTAAGTGAAATAGGTATTTTCTGGGAATCTAGGAGATTTGGACAGAGTTTTTGGGAGAAACAGGGATATATGACAATAGCAGGTGATGATGGCGATCATACTGTCTAGCAAGTTTTCATACTCCTATGTCTTCGGACCAACAAACAAGGTTTGTGGTGTATATCTTTGTGAACACAGAGCATACATCCTTATCATGGTGCCTAGGAAGGTCAATTCAATGTGATCACGTATGACTGATTGCCTTAGGAATCATAAGAAAGAGGTTCTATTTTATGCCACAGAAGCATCTACACCGCGCAGGTAATCCTACTAGGGCATACAATAGGTATATCACATTCTCCTATCTGATAAGATAAATCAACAATCCTATGAAAGGTTCTACAGAAATCTATTTGCAAAGGCTGGGTTTAGTCAAAGAGGGTCCATTGACGAGAGTTTCAATATACCGCCAGAGAGACAGTACAGAGTTTTAACTCTTTTTTATATACCTTGGAAGGTATAGTATCAACGGTGACTTGTGCCCTGGCACAGCAAGATCTAAACAATGTCAGTGCCGCGTTTCAAACACAATCAGAGGGGAAGATGCAAAAGTGCAATGTGGTGAACCAGACATAGTAAAAAGATGATTTTAAGGATGCTTCTTATAAGTCAAACCTCTGTATTATTTTGTTTTGAAAATAAAAATCTGCAACAGAGTCACCAAGTTGTGGACACGTTGCCTCCGAGAGTCGACCCCTGTTCTTTCTCAGGGTTTCAGAATTGATTTTCCTTTTGAAATTGTTTGCAAGAGAAGAAGAAAGAAAGTCTGTGAAAATAGATACATATTCGCCACTTGGTTTTCAAGGAACTAAGAAACCTAATTTTGACACACCCAAATGGATAAAGGACACCGGTCCTTCATAACCAAAGAACTTAGCTCAGGGTTTTGGTACGAGAGAGGAAGGAGCCTTTGTCATGACTAAAACACCCGTAACTCACCCCGTCTCTCGACGGGTCTCAACTAACATTCAAATAATCATCTTATACCATGTTTGGTTCGACAATTAATACTATGATATTATAGTACATCTCATAAGAATCTTGAAATCGAAGATCAAAAGATATGATATCTTTCATAGGATCTAAGCCAAGTATCACACAATGCAAAAGTGAATGATCACACAAACAAACCTAGGAAAAATTATCTAATCACATATCAAGTAATCAAGTTTTCCTAATCTAAAGGGGACATGGATTGTTCTTGAAACAAATAAATCAAAGAAGTCAAAATATGCTTAGCAAGCTAGTATGATGCATATTGATTCTTGAGAAAAGAAGACCTCTCAATCCCTGGGAAGGATGAGAAAGGAAGAATTGATCGAGGGGAAGCATGAACGTGTGATCAAGTTCATTGCTTAAAATCTTCTTACATTAGGAGTCACAAAAACTCCAAATCTTGTATGGATGCACTGTACGATCCTAGAATGTGTAAAGTAATAGTGTGTTTGTGTTCATGAGTTTGCTAAAGTGATTTAGAAATCTAAATTATGGATGAATGCATGGAGAATGTTATTGTATCATATGTATAAATGTAGTAGGAACTACTTCCTAAGATATTGGCTAATTCTGAATGCATATAAACATCTAATCAAATAATTAAAATTAAAACATGCTTGTTGTGAATAGTGGATAGAACAGTGAGCTGATTTTGTAAAAACGAAAAAGTGAGGTTATAAATGTTTTTAATTCATGCATTTTTATGGAGATCATCTTTATTGTGTCTAGAACACATATCAAAAATCCAAATCACTATTGAAGTTACAGACTGGGAGAAATCATATGAATAAGAGAGGTTGCTCAGAAACAGAATCCGTACTATCGACAGAAATGTAGAAAAATCTTTAAAAATAAAAACAAAACATTTGGAAGCCCATATTACATAGAACATTCCCTAAGACACTGAAATTCAAGTAAAAAAATGAGTTGGGACCACTCTCTTTGAAAAACGTTTCTGTAAAACAAGTTGTAAGTCAACTAGGCTATTGTGACAGAGAAAACAGAATGTCTGGAAGGAATGTTTGGGTCAAAATGGAACCCTTCCAAATGTTTTTAAATCAAACCAAAAATTGTGAGTGTTCCCTAATGAGTTAGGAAGACTTTCCATGTGGTCTTGTAATCATCCATTGAGTATTGAACTCAGGATGATGTTTCAAAGTTGAACAACTCACTGTTTTGAAGATTTGGAGAAAAACAAGTGTTTTACTTCTTGAAAAAAAAAATGAGGGGTTTAAGAGGGGTTTTGAAATAGAGGTTTTGAGGGTGTATTTCGAGCACCAAATGGAGATTATAACCTCTTAGAATATCAACATCAAACTCATATCAAGAACTTCTAAGATTGTTGGAAAGCATTGTTTTAATTTGGAAATAACTTTCAAGTATACTTAGGAAGTATTGAAGCTAGAATGATCATCTATCAAACTTGTTTTTGAGGTCAAAAGCTACTATCCATAAGGATACACTCACATCAAACACCATGTCATCATCTAGATGATGATAAACAAGTAAGTAAAATAAGAAATATAAAAAAGAAATGGGATAAGAAGAGATGAACATATATAAACAAGCAAGCAAATAGCAATCAATAGATAATAATCAATGTGATTTTGGACTTGTAGCTTGGTGTTTCACTCATATGTGGTGACATTTGGACATGAAAGTAGCTTCTTATCTCGTAAATACTCAAGAATGGTGGTTAGGGGGGATATGAGTGTAAGAAATGAAGATTAGTAGTGGAAGAACTTGAGTTTAGAACTCACATTCTATAGAAAAGCAGTGGAGGAAGCTCCATTTCTCACTTCTAAGTGTAACTCTATCTCTCTTTCTCTCTACAACTTCTCTACCTTTGCACTTGGCCCCCCCAAAATAAAGGGCAATTTGGGGTGGTTTTGGGATTTAGAAAGTTCTCCCATTGGTTCCAAACATCTGTGAACAAGAAACTATGTCGTCTGACTTCCAGTTATTCAATTTAGACTCCCAAAATAAATTACAAAAATGGACCCGTCAGGGGTTGAGAGCCATCGTGGCACTGGCCATGTGCTGCTGCGGCACAGGCCCAGTGCCCCTACGGCACTGCTCCTCAGATACCCAGAAAATTATGTTTAGGCCGCCAGAGGTTTCGGTACTCCTAAAAAAGCCCTATTTCGTCTGAAATGCACAGAAAATGCGTACGAACTCCAAACTAAGCTTGTGATATACCGTTGGAAAGATAATGAAGTTTGCTCTATATAAAAAAAAATTTAGAGTCAAGTCACCTTGAAAAGTTTTACGGTATTCACAAAAAAGTCGATTTGATCGCCTTTTTCTTCTTCAAAAATTCATAATAAATTCGTTTTAAATCCATAAATTATGTGCGATATGCCGTTAGAAAGCAATTGACCTCTGGTATCTATGGAAAATATTTGAAAAATGACACAGTGCTCTGGTTTTAAAGTCAACTTTTAGGTCAAACTGGCCAAACCAGGGACCTCTAGGAAGTTCTAGGAACCTTTGGGCGCTCCCAGAAGCTGACATTCTTGTTTGATTTTCTTTTAAAACTTGTTTTAGTACTTTTCACATGATCTAGAATAATCTCAAAACTTTTTGGCGAATTTGGACGATTTTTGTTAAACCCTGGTCAAACTTGGGTCAAACCAATTAACAGGGACTTTCCGAGAACTTCCGGGACTTCCAAGGGTTGACATTTTCGTCCAATTCTCTTTTGAAACTTGTTTTATTACTTTTCTTACGACGTAGTGTGTTTCCAAAATTTTGGTCCAAATTTGGGAGCATTTGGGCTTTCAGGGGCATTTTGGTAATTTATACCACTTTCTGAGCATCTTGAGAGATAGACCGAACTTCCATGAGCTCTTTTTGAGTCTTTTTCAATCATTGTGAACCACCAAGATATGGGTCTCCTAAATCATATAACCGATAAAATGGGGTGTCTACAAGTCTCAATAGATATTCTTTTACAACGAAAAGAAAAATTCTCTAATTCGATCACCTTGGTTGTTCACGATTCAAGGGTTTTTGAGCTTATTCTTAAACTGTAGAATTGTCCTTCAAATCTTCATATTGGATAAAGTTGTAGGAAAAGTTTGAACGAGGGCTGGTGGCTTAGTCTCGAACAACGAACAATTATTCTTTCTTTTATTTGTTGAAGAGCAGATTAAACATGCTTGATTTGAATCTTCGTATCTGAAGAATAACAGATCTATTTGATGTGTATGAGAGTTCTCAATTTTGTGGAGAAATCTCAGTTTGTTGAAATGCTAAAAGTCCTTTTTCACAAAGATGAAGATCTCTATTTATAGGCTTAGGGTGTAGAGTTTTTATTTGAGACTCAGCACATCTTAACCGTTGATTTGAAGTTCTCATTTGAGATTCTGCCACATGTTGTCACGCCCCGGATCCATACATATGAATCTAGGTCACGTGGCACGCCATCAAGGCTTACCAAATTGATTAAAGTTCCCAAAAATGGCCTTAATAAAAGTTTTGCTCCAAAACCACCAACTTTCAAATAGTTTTTCAAAGGTTATATTAAACACGTGCCCAAACACGCCTTAACGAGTTTTGTTTTCAAAAGTAACATTTCCGTAGGTCAAAGGGTCCCAAAAGGTACCTCCATGCCTAATTAGAAGTTGTTCCGAACATTGGAAGTATGAGTTTGAAATTTCTGGCAGGGGGCATTTCGACCGGTCGAATTGCCCCGTTCGACCGGTCGAATGGGGTCTGTGCAGAAAACCAAACCTCCAAAAGACCGTATTCACAATTGCCGGCGCTTTTCCGCAAACGCCGTTAATTACCGGCGCTTCTCTAATAAACGTCGTTAATTCCCGGCGCTTCCGCACAAACGCCGCTAATAAATCAATACCTCTTTTACCCAAAGAAATCAACCCAAACCAATTCAATCCAAACCATTCCAAATCAAATTATTCCAAACCAAAACCATTTCAAAGCTTTGTTTAAACCTTCTAAAGACTTGCAAAAACACATACACCATTTACACAACAACCATAAACCCGTTCCGAATTACAAGTATCAAAACTACAAGTTTCACACGTCTTGGCAACCAAGGTCCTAAAGTGAACCAAGCGCCGTACTCGCATATATAACAAGTCTTAATACAAGTTGCACGGTTAAACAACCGGCAAGAGTTAAACACATATTACAAAAGTGCTACAAGTTCTATAAACATTAGGAGCTTCCGGTCCTTCCTCGCCTCATTACCCGCGATTCTCTCCTCCAGTCCTTGCACCTGAATGGTTATTTATATAACCACATATATAGATTTGTTTAAGCTAACGCTTAGTGAATAATATGAATCAAGCATACGGATGACAAATATGTTCCAATCCATCATAACACATAACTATTGGTCTCTAGGGAATAAGTGCACCTTCACCGATCCAAAGTCTTAAGACTCAACCACGACCCATGCCCCTTCGACATGTCGCGTTAATGCCTTTCTCGGCAAGTGACCGTCGTCACTACTAATCCTCCCCCTTCGAGAGGACGTCTCACGGTGAATTAGCCCATATCCCCCTTTAACCCACATAGGCACATAAACATGCTCAACTAGCAAGTCACCATGCTTTTCATTTCAACATGCCTTGGGCCTACTTTACACATTAGTTTTGCCCAATATGAACTACACGTGTTATCTATATAAGGTTCCTAGCATATCAAATGCATTAAACCATAGAATCATCCAAAACTCAAGATTAATATCACTCACCTCCGATTTACGCCCTTAAACGCCGATCCAAGGAAAACTCAAGCACAAAGAACGTGCAGTAATTCTTCTAATACAATTCCTATTAATCAAAAGTCCAATTATCAACTTTATATGAAAATTATAGAAAATAAGTTTTCGGAAAACTTAACCAAACAAGGCCTAATAGGTATCAAAACGACGGCCTTACCTCGTAGAGTTCAAATACGGAATTTGGTGAATAACAAACGAGTAGAACTCCGTCGATTCGGGTCTTGAAGCTCTAAGCCAAGAAATCCTCCATTTGGCCTCTTCTTGAACTTAGGTTAAAAGTTTATAAAATTATGAAAGTCATCACTATCTATATATAGGCAACACTTTCGGAAATTGTGTTTACCTCCCCACGAGTTTTCAAAACTTCTAATCAGTCTCTTAAACTTTCAACACAGCTAATGCATAGCTCTACAGGTGAAACCTCAAAATTATAAAGGTTTCCGACTAAGTTCCGTTTGGTTGCTAAAACGCAAGTTTCTATAAATTTTACGAAATTGCTAATTAGCTTACCAAATTATGTAACGTGTTCAATTCCGTCCTCACCAGGCATCTAATGACTCCGATGAGTCGCTATTAACAATATAAAATCAATTATATTCACATATGCCTAAATAAACATTTAAGCACATAATCATGAGTTGTTACTCATTTTCCCAACCGTAGGGAATTCTCACTTGCCCACCTTCTGGACTGCCTTCAAGGCCAAATACTGGGTTCTCAAAAGACACCCTCCAACAACTAGTGAGTCATCACTCACATCACACGTGTTAATTAACACAATAGTAAGCATGTCATGCATGCTAAAATGATATAAATAAATACCGCGGGAGCGGGTATGACATCCTCTCCCCCTTAAAAGAAGTTTGTCCCCAAACTTTCAATACCTCATGCTTCAAACAAAAATGGATACTTTGCCTGCATCTCATCCTCTCTTTCCCACGTGGCTTCTTCCACTGAGTGATTTCGCCACAAGACCATTACCAATGGAACCGTCTTGTTTCGTAACACCTTATCCTTTCTATCTAGGATTCTCACTGGACGTTCAACATACGTTAAGTCTTCTCTGACTTCCAATGGCTCTGGAGTAATCACATGACTTGAATCAGATATAACTCTTCTCAACATCGACACATGAAATACATCGTGTACATTAGCCAACTCTTGTGGTAACTCTAGTCGATAAGCTACTGGTCCCACTTTTCCAACAATCTCAAACGGTCCAACGTATCTAGGATTCAACTTCCCTCGCTTTCCAAACCTCGTGATCCCCTTGGAAGGTGAAACCTTCAAGAACACACGGTCTCCTACTTCAAATTCTAGTGGCCTTCGTCCCGTATCCGCGTAGCTTTTGTAACGACTCTGAGCCGTTTTCAACCGTTGTTGTATCACCTTTACTTTATCTGCTGCCAACTGAACCATCTCAGGTCCTTCTAGCCTTCGTTCCCCTACCTCGGTCCAACAAATCGGTGATCGACACTTACGCCCATATAGTCCTTCATATGGTGCCATCCCAATACTAGCCTGAAAACTGTTATTGTAGGCAAATTCAATCAAAGGTATATATTTTTCCCAGTCACCCTTAAAATCAAGAACACATAGTCGAAGCATGTCCTCCAATATTTGAATTACACGTTCGGACTGCCCATCTGTCTGTGGGTGAAAAGCTGTACTAAAGTTTAACTTTGTACCCATAGCTGCTTGTAGCCCTTTCCAGAATCTAGATAAGAAACTACTATCCCTGTCTGAAACTATAGACACTGGTGCTCCATGTAGTCTCACAATCTCTTTAACGTATAACTCCGCGAGTTTCATCGGTTCCTTTGTCTTAATCGGCAAAAAATGTGCTAACTTAGTCAATCGATCTACAATTACCCAAACACTGTCATTCGATCTTGTAGACCTTGGAAAACCCGATACAAAATCCATGGTTATCTTTTCCCATTTCCATTCCGGTACATCCAAAGGTTGCAACAACCCTGCAGGCCTTTGATGTTCCGCCTTGACTTGCTGACAAACCAAGCATTTGGCCACGTACTCGGCTACCTCTCTTTTCATTCCAGACCACCAGTACACCTCTCGCAAATCTCGATACATCTTGGTACTACCTGGATGAACTGTATATTTGGTATTATGAGATTCTTCAAGTATTAACTCCTTAATCCCATCCACATTAGGTACACATACCCGATTCTTGAATTTCAGAATATTGTCCACAAAGGTAAACTCTGGCTGTTTATTTAGCGGTATTTCATCATAGATCTTCTTTAAAACTGGGTCTTGAAGTTGTTTCATCTTTATCTCATCTATCAATGTCGGTTGTGCGACAATAGCTGCTAGCAAACCTCCCTCGGTTGTTGAAATCACCTCAAGTTCCAACCTTTCCATTTCACCAACAAGTTGTTTCTGTGAAGTCAAATCGTAGGCCAAATTATTTGTAGACTTTCTGCTTAATGCGTCAGCAACTACATTTGCTTTCCCAGGATGGTAGTGAATCGACAAGTCGTAGTCTTTCATCAATTCCAACCATCGCCTTTGCCTCATATTCAGTTCTTTCTGTGTAAACAAGTACTTCAGGCTCTTGTGATCTGTGTAGATATCACACTTTTCCCCGTAAAGATAATGCCGCCAGATCTTCAATGCAAAGATCACCGCTGCTAACTCAAGATCATGAGTCGGATAATTCACTTCATGTACCTTTAACTGCCGTGAGCCATAAGCAATCACCTTGCCGTTCTGCATCAGAACACATCCCAGTCCTCTATGTGAAGCATCACTATAGATTACAAACCCCTCCGTACCAGAAGGAATCGTCAAGATCGGTGCTGACATAAGTCGAGTCTTCAGCTCTTTAAAACTCTTGTCACATTCCGAGTCCCAATTAAATACTGTGTTCTTTCTCATCAGTTGAGTCATTGGCATCGCTATCCTGGAGAAATTTTCCACAAACTTTCTATAATAACCTGCCAATCCCAAGAAACTTCGAATTTCTGACACATTTGTTGGTTTTGACCAATTAGCTATAGCCTCAATCTTCTTCGGGTCCACTGAAACTCCATCTTCAGAAATTACATGCCCCAAGAAAGCTATCTCAGTCAACCAAAACTCACACTTCTTCAATTTCCCATATAATTTTCTCTCTCGCAGTCGTTGTAAGACCAATCGTAAGTGCCTTTCATGTTCTTCAACATTTTTGGAATACACCAAGATATCATCTATGAACACAATCACAAACTCATCCAGATATTCTTTGAATACTCTGTTCATCAAATCCATAAACGCCGCTGGTGCATTTGTTACTCCAAATGGCATGACCAAAAACTCATAATGGCCGTATCGAGTCCGAAACGCTGTCTTCTCTACATCCTCCACCTTGACTTTCAATTGGTGATAACCCGATCTCAAGTCAATCTTTGAAAATATATGGGCCCCTTGTAGTTGATCAAACAAGTCATCAATGCGTGGTAGTGGATATTTGTTCTTGATCGTCAACTTGTTCAACTCTCTATAATCTATGCACATTCGCATTGTTCCGTCTTTCTTCTTAACAAACAATACCGGTGCTCCCCATGGTGAGACACTTGGTTGAATAAACCCTTTATCAAGTAGCTCCTGTAGTTGGATTTTCAGTTCCTTCAATTCCACTGGTGCCATTCGGTATGGTGCCTTCGATATCGGTTGTGCTTCAGGTATCGTATCAATGGTAAATTCAATCTCCCTTTCAACTAGAGTATCAGGTAACTCCTCAGGAAACACATCAGGAAATTCTCTCACTATTGAAATATTTTCAATCCCCGTTCCGGTGACTCTTGTATCAAGAATACTACATAAGAATCCTTGACAACCCTTCCTCACTAGTCGACAAGCTCGTGCAGCCGATACAATATACGGTGGTGACGTGATCCCCACCCCATGGAAATAAAAATCTTCCTGATCTGGCATTTGAAATACAACTCTTTTCCTTACACAATCAATTGAAGCACAATTCGCTGATAGCCAATCCATTCCCAAAATTACATCAAAGTGATGAATGGTTAAGGGTACCAAATCAACAACTAAGGTCTTTTCATTTACGTTGATGTCACATGCTTTATATACCAATGAACTTATTATAGGATTCCCTAACGGAATTGAAACGGACAAATCAAATCCCAATGGTTCTGACATCACATCCAAGCATTTAGCAAATTCATGTGACACAAATGAGTGTGTGGATCCTGAATCCATAAGTACACATGCAGGACGTGAGCAAATAAGTAGTGTACCTGACACCACAGAGTCTGCGTTGGCCGTCTCTCCTGGCAAAAGGTTAAATGCCCGCGCCTCCCTTTGTTCCTTCTTTCCTTTGTCTGGTTGTTGCACTGTTCTCGTTCCACTAGAAGCCACAGAACTGGCCCCGCGTTGTCGCTTGTTCGGGCAATCCCTCTCCCGATGACCCGGCATACCACATTCATAACATTTACCCCTCATATCCACATTCGCACTTTGGGTTCTTGTCTGCGTACAATTCTTGGCAACATGTCCTGGTTGATTACAAATATGACAAATCGTATTTGCCATATAACAAACACCCCAATGTCTACGGCCGCAAATAGTACACACCGGTTTATCCCCTCCAGAGAATGAACTTCCTCCTTGATTTCCTGAACCAGCACCAGGTGCCCTTGAATAGGATTTCTTAAAGTTACCCTGGTTCCTCCCTTGATTCTCATTCTTCCTCTTCCCTTGTTGGCTAAGCTTATAGTTCCCAATATCTCTTTCGGCTATTAGAGCCACATCTAGAACTCCAGCAAATGTTGGGAGACGAAATGTATCCACGCGACTATGGATATTCTCCCTCAGACCTTCTTCGAACTGCCTGGCTCTATCCACTTCTTCCAAAACTATACCAGGTGCAAATCGAGCCAACCCATTAAATGCAGTCGCATACTCGTTTACAGTCATATCCCCTTGTTTCAAGTTCATGAACTCTCGCTTCTTTTGGGTCTTTACTGAATCTGGAAAGTACCGCTTATCAAATTCCTCTATAAAACCTGCCCAAGTAGTCGGTGCTCTACTTGCGAGGATACCAACCCACCAATTCTGAGCTCCCTCTTTCAACGTATCAGTGGCATTGTCTATTTTCTCTCTATCGGTGCACGCTAGGTTACGGAATATACGTTCCATATCCATTTTCCAAAAGTCTGCCACATCAGGATCTGATCCCCCAGTGAATATTGTCGGATTCTTCTTTGCGAACTTTTCGGCAATTGATTGCCCAGCTCTTGGTGCCAAATTTGGATTTTCCGGCTCTATTCTCCTTGGTGGCACTCTGTCATCCACTGCTCTAATGAACCCCTCAATAGCGGCCTCTATTCGATCCATTCGTGCATTCGTTGTATTGTCATTATTTATATCCATACTTTCCACCACTTATTCCTGATAATCATCACATAATGATATCATGCATGTCATGACATATATTTCATAGTATACATGTAAAATACGATGCACACAACCTTTATTCATATGCATATGTAATGCACTAATCCAAATTCCGCACATATTAATCAATATTCAAACTTATGACGTCGTCTCTCGTCCCCCAAGGCTCTAAACCTAAACCCATAGCTCAAGGTCTATAACCTTTTTGCTCTGATACCACTACATGTCACGCCCCGGATCCATACATATGAATCTAGGTCACGTGGCACGCCATCAAGGCTTACCAAATTGATTAAAGTTCCCAAAAATGGCCTTAATAAAAGTTTTGCTCCAAAACCACCAACTTTCAAATAGTTTTTCAAAGGTTATATTAAACACGTGCCCAAACACGCCTTAACGAGTTTTGTTTTCAAAAGTAACATTTCCGTAGGTCAAAGGGTCCCAAAAGGTACCTCCATGCCTAATTAGAAGTTGTTCCGAACATTGGAAGTATGAGTTTGAAATTTCTGGCAGGGGGCATTTCGACCGGTCGAATTGCCCCGTTCGACCGGTCGAATGGGGTCTGTGCAGAAAACCAAACCTCCAAAAGACCGTATTCACAATTGCCGGCGCTTTTCCGCAAACGCCGTTAATTACCGGCGCTTCTCTAATAAACGTCGTTAATTCCCGGCGCTTCCGCACAAACGCCGCTAATAAATCAATACCTCTTTTACCCAAAGAAATCAACCCAAACCAATTCAATCCAAACCATTCCAAATCAAATTATTCCAAACCAAAACCATTTCAAAGCTTTGTTTAAACCTTCTAAAGACTTGCAAAAACACATACACCATTTACACAACAACCATAAACCCGTTCCGAATTACAAGTATCAAAACTACAAGTTTCACACGTCTTGGCAACCAAGGTCCTAAAGTGAACCAAGCGCCGTACTCGCATATATAACAAGTCTTAATACAAGTTGCACGGTTAAACAACCGGCAAGAGTTAAACACATATTACAAAAGTGCTACAAGTTCTATAAACATTAGGAGCTTCCGGTCCTTCCTCGCCTCATTACCCGCGATTCTCTCCTCCAGTCCTTGCACCTGAATGGTTATTTATATAACCACATATATAGATTTGTTTAAGCTAACGCTTAGTGAATAATATGAATCAAGCATACGGATGACAAATATGTTCCAATCCATCATAACACATAACTATTGGTCTCTAGGGAATAAGTGCACCTTCACCGATCCAAAGTCTTAAGACTCAACCACGACCCATGCCCCTTCGACATGTCGCGTTAATGCCTTTCTCGGCAAGTGACCGTCGTCACTACTAATCCTCCCCCTTCGAGAGGACGTCTCACGATGAATTAGCCCATATCCCCCTTTAACCCACATAGGCACATAAACATGCTCAACTAGCAAGTCACCATGCTTTTCATTTCAACATGCCTTGGGCCTACTTTACACATTAGTTTTGCCCAATATGAACTACACGTGTTATCTATATAAGGTTCCTAGCATATCAAATGCATTAAACCATAGAATCATCCAAAACTCAAGATTAATATCACTCACCTCCGATTTACGCCCTTAAACGCCGATCCAAGGAAAACTCAAGCACAAAGAACGTGCAGTAATTCTTCTAATACAATTCCTATTAATCAAAAGTCCAATTATCAACTTTATATGAAAATTATAGAAAATAAGTTTTCGGAAAACTTAACCAAACAAGGCCTAATAGGTATCAAAACGACGGCCTTACCTCGTAGAGTTCAAATACGGAATTTGGTGAATAACAAACGAGTAGAACTCCGTCGATTCGGGTCTTGAAGCTCTAAGCCAAGAAATCCTCCATTTGGCCTCTTCTTGAACTTAGGTTAAAAGTTTATAAAATTATGAAAGTCATCACTATCTATATATAGGCAACACTTTCGGAAATTGTGTTTACCTCCCCACGAGTTTTCAAAACTTCTAATCAGTCTCTTAAACTTTCAACACAGCTAATGCATAGCTCTACAGGTGAAACCTCAAAATTATAAAGGTTTCCGACTAAGTTCCGTTTGGTTGCTAAAACGCAAGTTTCTATAAATTTTACGAAATTGCTAATTAGCTTACCAAATTATGTAACGTGTTCAATTCCGTCCTCACCAGGCATCTAATGACTCCGATGAGTCGCTATTAACAATATAAAATCAATTATATTCACATATGCCTAAATAAACATTTAAGCACATAATCATGAGTTGTTACTCATTTTCCCAACCGTAGGGAATTCTCACTTGCCCACCTTCTGGACTGCCTTCAAGGCCAAATACTGGGTTCTCAAAAGACACCCTCCAACAACTAGTGAGTCATCACTCACATCACACGTGTTAATTAACACAATAGTAAGCATGTCATGCATGCTAAAATGATATAAATAAATACCGCGGGAGCGGGTATGACACATGTCACCACTTAGAGACCATTATTTGTATGGTTTTATATGATGTATATGACACATGTCACAAATAAATTGATCCACTTGTATTTTATGGGACCCACGTTTGAGATAATTTAATCTCTTGATTTAGATTAAAATTAATAATTAATTGAATTAATTAATTAATCAATTGGTAATTAAATAATTACCAAAAATTTTAATGTCTACAATATGTATTGCTCTTACTGATGAGAAAAATATTGTATGGTCCTGGACCATAAGCAATTGCCACGGGTTCAAGATTTTGAGGCAAAAAAAGGTTGCACTTAATTGCATAGCAGATTTATGGTCCAAGACTATACAATAATTTCTCCTTCTTTACTCTTGAAAATTTACTTGTGGTAAAATGACTGGGCTGTAAAATTTGTCTCACCTATACAGGTATGCATGACACCTATTAGTGGCAGGCTAGCAGCTCTAAATTTACTGTCACGGTAATCCATGAGTTAACTAGCTCAGAGGTGAAGGATTGGATTTTAGGGCAAGGGTTAGACTCTCTTAAAAGTTGAAAAAGTTGACCTTTAATCCGTAGAACAAACTTCTATATATATATATATATATATTACTTACGTTCCTGAATTTGTATGTACCCCCTTTCTTTGGGGCATTCTACCATATTTCCCTAGTGGTTTTTGTGTTACCATATAGCTAATTTGATCCCAACAAATTGTAAGTTGGTCCCAATGTGTTGTAGTTTTTTGCCGTGGTGGAGCCAAGAATGTACACAGGGGGGGGGGAGTTTGTCTTATAGGCTGTCCCCAAGAAATTTTTTTGGGTCTATTTAGTACTTATCTATTATTTTTGGTAGGATTCTATGTCAAAACAATTACATATTTGCATAGAATTAGTAGTACAATGCACACATTTACATAGACCATTGCAAAAAACCTAAAAGAAGGGTAAGCATATAAATTAATTTCATTTACAGGAGCCAAAATGTATAGTATCCTAAAATTTAGAGGCAAAATCAGAATTCTTGAAAATTTTGGGGGGCCCTTGGCCTCCATGTGGCTCCGCATCTGGGTTTTTGTTAGCCTAAAAACCACTTTGACTTAAAAACCAAAAATCATTTAAAGTTACAATATTTTGGGACAAAATTATAATTTATTGAAACCAAAAATCACTAGAATATATAATACATAAACCACTAGTGTCGTGCCCGCCCCGAAGGTGGGGGACGGTCCCCTCGAGGGTCGCGACCGTTTACGCCGAGAGACGCGTGTGAGAGAGGTGTGAAAAGTACGTGATAGTGGGAGTAGGTCGTTTTCAAGGAAATAAAATGAAATAAGATAAAAGGCTCAAAGCAGCGAGCAAAAGCGTGAAAAGAAATGTGTGAAAGTACGTGCAAGTGGGAGTAGGACCAGTAAAAATTTCAGAGTCGCCACCTAACGTTATCGGGAGTTAGGATCCCTGCAAAGACGATTAGAGTAATCATCTTCGACTTTTGATAAATTATTTGAGAAAAGTGGGCCCTTTTAAAAGTGTGACTCTTGATAGTCGTGTGAAAACCAGAGTTCTTGAGATGGGTTCGAGGACTCGATTATGTCGAGGGAAGGTATTAGGCACCCTCGAACATCCGTGACACACGGTTGCCAATTTATTGGTTTTCATAGTAATGGGGCGTAACTAAGAAGTAGTAGAATACATATACAAAAAATTAATTGCGAGCATCCACAACACGCGGTTGCCGATTTATGTATCTCGACACTAGATAGTTCTGAAAGTATGTACCTATCTTGACTCGAGATAGTTTGAAAGTATGTAGTTATGTATATGTATCGTGACACGAAATAATTTGAAAGTATGTATACATATCTCGACTGGAGATAATTTGAAAGTATGTATACATATCTTGACACGAGATAGGTTGAGTAAAAAGAGTTATGGCCGCACCCAAGTATGGGTTACATACGTATCTCGACACAAAACAGTTTGAAAGTATGTATAGGTATCTCAACACGAGATAGTTTGAAAGTAAATAGTTATGGTTGCACCCAAGTATGAGTTGTATACGTATCTCGACACGAGAGTCACGCTGTACGTAGTTCTGTGCTTGTATGTGTGTGGGTGTTTTGGTCAATATAGATCGTGAAAGTGTGAAAAAGTATTTTAAGTAAAGTCGCTATAGCTAGGAACTTTAACCTACACGGTATAGTCCTAGACTTTAACCTTTGAAGAGTAGAAAGTTTTGGAAAATGTATAGTAGATCGACCATGTGAGTAATGAGTGCTATTCCCGAACATCCTGTCATCAGGCTAATGATTAACTTGATGGAATAAGCCCGTTCGGGGTAAGTGAAAAAATATTTTTGTGTTTTATGTTTTATAAATTTTTTTGTCTTTTTTTTAGGTGTCAGAAGTAAGGGTCGATGCCCAGTGATTTAAGAAAGTGTCGGAAGTAAGGGTCGGTGCCTAGTGATTTTGGAAAAGTGTGCCGAAAGTACGGGTCGATGCCCACGTAGTTTAAAAAAGTGTACCGAAAATATGGGTCAGTGCCCAGTGGTTTGAGAAAAAGTGTCGAAAGTAAAGGTCAATGCCCACTGGTGTAAAAGAGTAACCGGAAGTAAGGGTCGGCACCCAGTGACGTAAAAAAGTTGATGTAAAAGTTTTATCGGAAGTACGGGTCGGTGTCCAGTGCGAATGGAGAGAAGTATCAACTTTTTTGTTTCTCTGATTTATATCAATGAATATCTAAAACAGGAGATAACATGCAGTCGAGTAGGTCATTAGATCTCTTTCTGGTTGGCACAGGATATAAATTCCAATCAGGTGGAGTTCGAGGTCTCCTTCCAAATGGCGCAGGATATAGCACTTTGATAAAGTTCATCCGGGTCGGTCATTAGATCTCCTTCCGGCTGACGCAGGATATAAAGTCCAATCGGGTGGAGTTCGATGCCTCCTTCCGACTAGCGCACAATATAGCAGTTTGATAAAGTTCAACCAAGTGTGTCATTAGATCTCCTTCCGGCTGACGCAGGATATAAAGTCCAACGGGTGGAGTTCGAGGCCTCCTTTCGACTGGCAAAAAGAAAATGCGGAATATCCGACCAGTGGGTTTATAGGGAGACCACACCACTAAAAGAAAATGAAAGAGAAAGAAAAAGGCAGAATATCTTACCAGTGGATTTATAGGGAGCCCAGACCACTAAAAGAAAATCAAAGAGAAAGAAAAAGGCGGAACATCCGGCCAGTGGATTTATTGGGAGCCCAGACCACTAAAAGAAAATACAAGAGAAAGAAAAGGGCGGAACATCCGACCAGTGGATGTATAGGGAGCCCAGACCACTAAGAGAAAATAAAAGAGAAAGAAAAGGGCAAAACATCTGACCAGTGGATTTATAGGGAGCCTAGACCACTAATAAGAGAAAATAAAAGAGAAAGAAAAAGGCGGAACATCCGAACAGTCAATTTATAGGGAGCCTAGACCACTAAGAGAAAATAAAAGAGAAAGAAAAAGGCGGAACATCTGACCAATGGATTTATTGGGAGCCCAGACCACTAATAGAAAATAAAAGAGAAAGAAAAAGGTAGAACATCCGACTAGTGGATTTATAGGGAGCCTAGACCACTAAAAGAAAATCAAAGAGAAAGAAAAAGGCGGAATATCCCACCAGTGGATTTATAGGGAGCCCAGACCACTAAAAGAAAATCAAAGAGAAAGAAAAAGGCAGAACATCCGACCAGTGGATTTATAGGGAGCCCAGACCACTAAGAGAATGAGTTTGAGGGAGTTACCTATGCAGAAGTGGGAAATTTGAAGCCCAGTCGGTGTTTTGTTGAGAAAGAATGAAAGAATTCAGTTTGAAAGGATCGTCATCGAGAAACATCGTAAAAATAACTGAGAAGGGCCGAAGTCATATTTTGACGCGAAAGTGACTTGAACGGACGTCATAATTGGGTCCAGAAGGGCCAGAATAGTCATAATACCTATTAAGCGGGCTGGAATGGGTCCGGGCTGGGCTAAGCGGGACCTGCAGGGGTTAGAATGGCCGGTAGAGCCTGAAATGGCCTTACAAAAAGCCAAATAGGTCCAAAAAAGTTGGATTCGGCCAAATCTGAGGTCACCAATGCGTCCGTAACGGCCAAATTAGCTTGGGAATAAGTGTCCATTCATCGCTATCTAGACCTGGAGTGAAGGAAATAGGGAAAAATTGAATGTGAGCCCAGGGTATCACACATGGCAGGTCAACGCCACGTGTCAGTTGCACATTGGCTAGTCAAAGTGACTGGACAGCTAACGTGGCAGTGGACTGGGCAGTCCACGTGGTAGCTAGTACCGCGTGGCAGCTTTTGATTAGATAGTCAGTGCTGACTTAGCATGCCATGGACGTATGCCACGTGTCACACCCTGATTAGTTGATCAATGCTGACTCAGCGCTGACGTGGTGATACACATGGCAAATGACGTAGCAATCTATGCCACCTGTCAATTGCTTATTAGTTTGTGAATGATGATGTGGCATCGACATGGCAGTACACGTGGCAGTCAATAGTCACGTGTCATCTTTTGGTTGGGTGGTCAACGGTGACATGGCACTACTTGCCATCCTCTGGTTGGCTAGTCAATACTGACTCAGCACTAACTGGGCTTACCTGCCCGTAGACACGGGGCAGAGCGCTGGTGGCAAGTGCTGCGCGTGTGTCCTCTTCAGGTGACTGTTGGAGATTGGGTTGCCAGTATTGAGATCGTCTGGTCTAGACGATGAGTCTGGTGGTGGTGGTTTTGTGGTGGTGGTTTTGTGGCGGTGATTGCCAGAAAGGCCTTCGGAGAGGGTTCTGTGTAGCAGCGGTGCGTGGAGTCTTCTAACGGTGCGTGTAGGTTTCTGCAGTGTTTTTTGGTGTTCAGACCACCTGGGTTGGCTTCGATTTGATGAGGGGGAGGTTCCGGTATGGGTGGTCAGAGAAAGAGAGGTGGTTAAGGGTCTATTTGGTTGTTTTTTCAGTTTCTGGGGAGGTTCAAGGCTCTGTTTTGTTTGAGCAGCTTTTTTGGGCTATCCGAGGGTCTTTTTGAGGCTGGGTTTGTGAGGGGAGTTGGGTAATGGGGTGGTGACAGTGGGTTTTTAGTGGTGGCAGTGGGTGGTTGATTGTGGTGATGGTTTTGGGTGTGTTTGGTTAGAAACCAAACATAGCCTAAGGGTTTGGGACAAGTTTTGGCTTGAGCCAAACAAAGCCTTAAAAGAGGGAGGTTGTCTGTTGTTTTTTTTTTGTATACAGGAGGTAAGCTTTATATTTATAGAATGTTTTCCAAACCTTACATGGATTTTGATTCCATGTAGGCGGAATGCGAAGTGGTATGTGGCAACCTTCGATCGGGACCATCGATCGATTCCAAACTTGGGTCTCTGATAATTTTCAATCTGGACGTTCAATTCAGACGATTTGAAAAGATTTGGGCTTGGTTTAATTTCCTCTTTAAATTCGTGTGGTTGGATCAGAATTTCTTTGAAACCCGAAAATGCCTCTGTTTTCTTCAGACTATCGACGTCTGATCTAGACTGTCTGAACTTCGACTGTCGATATCTTTTGATCCGACCATTCGATCTTCCTAACTCAAGATGATTTGAATTCGTATTGTTGTTCTCTTTGAATCGGTACAGTTCGATTGAGAATCTTGAACTTAGAAATGACCGTTTTGCCCTTGTCTTTCCCGATTGATCAATCGATAGCCATTTCTTCTCTGATTATCTAATTGGGCTGATTTGACTCACAGAAGTCCTGTTTTTCTCTATATTTCCATCCAGTTATGCCTAGTCAAACTTTTGGTGTTTCTATATTGACGATCATGTCCTTTTTCCCTGATTTAGTCATGACATAATCTAATTTGGCCTTCGATCATCCCAGACTTTGATATGTTAACTTTTGTTTTGAATCAGTCTGGATTCTTAACCTCTGGGAAGTCCGGAATGCAGTACATTTGCATCGGCACTGCTTATGGCGTTGATTTGACCTCTGGGATCTTGGTTGGACTCTGGAGCTTTTTCTCTTATTTGCGTGCCTGGTGGGCCCCCTACAGTAGTTATTTATTTTTTGGCAGGTCAAAATGGGGTGTCTATAGCTGCCCCTCTTTGTCATGTTTTGCGAAGTAAATCGTGACAAAGAAAAAGATGACCCATTTTGACCCTTTTCTTTTAAGTGATGAGAATAAGTGAAAAGACGTGCCAAAGTAGGCAAGTGAGTATGAGATACCAACATAAGCATGTATGAGATGCCATCATAGGCAAGTGAGTGGTGTGCCAAAGTGGGCAGATGGGGATTGTGAGTATCACCAGAGTAGACAAATAGCTCCATTGGGGATTAAGAGTGTTACCAGAGTGGGTGAATGACTCTGTCGGGGATTCATGTGAGAATCGAGTAAAAGAGCGATGGTGTAGTCAAGAAGTGTGTAATCTCAAATTTTAACCAAGAATGTAGAAAAGTAAGGGTATGGTCAAGCCTTTACAAGTGCCTACATATCTCCTGTCGGAGAATTAGACCATGCATAGTTCGTAAGAACTTGGGTAGCTGAGAGATGGTGGGAGACGGTGTAGTCGAGAAGTTCGTAGCCGTGTAATCTTGAACTTTAACCAAGAATGTTGTAAAGTGAGGGTATGGTCGAGCCTTTACAGGTGGCTACGTATCTCCTATCGGAGAATCACATCGTGCGTAGTTTGCAAAAGGGTGAAGAGGATGCCATGTTGCAATAGTGAAGAGCAAAATGCCATATCAGGGCGTGATTGTAATGGATACAAAAGAGCAAAATGCCACGTAGGGCATAATCACTACGAGATAGGAGAGCAAAATGCCACGCGAGGGCGTGATTGCTGTGGATATGAGAGAGCGAAATGTCACATGGGGCATGATTGCTATGAGGCAAGAGAGTGGTAAAATGTTATATGCATGATTGTCGTGAAGGTGAGAGATGAGAGCAACAAAATCCAATACGGGTGTTCGCTGTGGAGATAAGATTAGCTGAATGTGATGTGTGTGACTGTTGAAGATATGAGAGAGCAAAATGCCAAGTAGGGCGTGATTACTGTAAAGAGTTCGAGATAAGAGAAGCAAAATGCCGCATAGGGCGTGATTGCTGTGAAGATTCGAGAGCAAAATGCCACGTGGGGCGTGATTGCTGTGAAGAGTGATGAAATTAGAAAAATGAGGTATGCGTTATCGTCATGGAAAGGTGAGGACAGCAAAATACGATGCGCATGATTTCTATAGAGTGCGGGAGGGTAAGAGAAATACCTAATGCTTGATGTCGATGCATGTTGGATGTCATTTTAGGGACTTATACCTGATGGTAAGTGATATGAACAGGATGCCACTTGACGGACTTACTCTTGATATTGAATGGTAGACGATGACGTGAATAAGATGCCGCTTGACGGACTCACTCCTGATTCTAATGATTGATAGTGTGAATAGGATACCACTTGATGGACTTAATCCTGATTCTGATGATAGATAATGTGAATAGGATGCCACTTGATGGACTCAGTCCTAATTCCTGTGATAGATAGTGTGAATAGGATACCACTTGAGGGACGCACTCCTGATTCCAGTGATAGATAGTGTAAATAGGATGCCACTTGACGGTCTTACTCCTAATTCCAATGATAATAGTGTGAATAGGATGCCACTTGACGGACTCACTCCTGATTCTAGTGATAAATAGTGTGAATATGATGCCACTTGACGGACTTACACCTGATTCTGGAAGTAAACAGTGAACAGGCTGCCGTTTGGGGCCTTATATACCTGACGCTTGTGATGAAATGGGCTGCCGTTTGAAGTACTCACTTCTTATTCTGATGATGGATTCTGATGACGAGTGAATAGGATGCCGCTTAAGGGTCTTATACCTAATTTTGGAAGTGGATAGTACACAGGACGCCACTGGGGGTCTCATACCTGATCCTGATTCGATCATGAATGGTTAGTCCTGAGCGAGGAATAGATTTCTTGACAATCTACCAAGGAAAAGACTGATCTGATATGTGGATCTAAGCAGATGGATCAGTGTGAAGTTGGCGAGTCTGAGCAAAGGTTGATATCATGGCTTGGTTAGTGGCGAGCTTTTGGGTCATTTGAGAGTAGTATCGAAACCAATTATCCTTGCTATAGAAAGTATGCACTGTCTGCTATGCTGAAAGATATGAATGGATTCTGAAAGTTATGTCATGCTTAGTATACGTATTTACAAGAGTATGATGTATGAATCTATCATCTGTGAAAGAATGCTCATGAGTTAGTGAATATTGACCATTTTGTTGCTTGTTGAGTACTAGAAGACAAAGTATTTGACTGTGTAGGCTCATTGCCCCAGTGATCGTCCTTTAGAAGGACCCAATTTTTCAGTATTTGATTTCTCTCGAGATCTCATTCTCTCTGAAACCATTTTACCTTCGGCTCCCTTACGGGTTTTCACCGAATCCGGTTATATGATCATTGCGCTTCAGTGTATCTTGTGATCTAAAAATATGTGGCACCCCCATTATTTGGAACAATGCAAGTATGCAATCTTGTGAACCCAACAAGGCTTGTATCAATCAAAGTGGACTTTATTGGGTTGTAATGAAGGCCAGGGTCATGGGTTGAGAAATGAAAGGATTGCATAAAGGCTCAAATGTTGTTTTAAAAAGTCGGTTGAGATTCCTAAGATCACCTTATGCCCTGCGTCTTTCCTTGTTTTGATTTTGCTATTTTTCTTTTAGTATTTGTTTTCGTATTCATCCCAATCTAGTATAGGGTATGTTATTGCCAAGTAAAGTATGTCCTGGAGAGATTTGTCCCATTTTGAAGTATGTATTCAAGTCGGATCGTATCTTTTGTGGATTTGCTCCAGTTTCGCATTGAGTCTTTTTTGTTTGTTTTCTCTTTTTTCTCCTTTTGGCATTGCCCCAGTATAGGGGGTGATCCTCAGGGGTTTAAGTTTGAAAAGAAATCATTATATGGCTCAAGTAGGCTAACGAGGAGAAGTTAGAGATCACATATATGCATCGTTAAAGTTAGAGATCGTGGGAATGCATCACTACTTTCCTAATGAGAATTAAAGTACCCCATGTGGCTAGCAGTCATCGTCATGATCTTTTTGGTGAGTTGTGGGGGGCAAAGACTGCCCCACTCTATGTATGTCATGATCCTGAGAATGGACCAAGGTGCTCTTGTCCTTGCATGCCCGTCGGCTATTTGCTCTGTTCTTGTGTACTCAGATGACATCAAGCAATCATAGAGAAGTATTCATTGAGTATGCTTTTGTCATTTGATTATTGTTGAGATGTAAGCATCGTCAGAAGGTGAAATGGCTGATTCGTGGACTTGAGTTTGTTCTTGGCATGATTTTGTACTGGTCGTACTTTCAAGTAAACCCAAATATAGTTTGCTATATTTTGAAAGTCTAGTACGATGTCTAAGTCATACTCAACAAGTAATGAGATAGTAATATCCAGTAAACCATGAGATTTAAAGAACGAGAGCAAGATGACAGTTATTGAGTGATGTAAGGAAATTTTTTATTTTTCATTTAAAAGTACGTACTTTATGCAAAGCAGACAAAGCATAAATTTAATAGTATAGAAAAACTGCCCCTATGTGGCATATGATGAGAAGCATTGTTTTAAGACAGTGGGCTGAGTATTGGGTCTCTTACGAGAGTCGTCTTGGACATGACCAAAGGCTTTTGGGTGTATATGGATAGAAGTAGGCCTATTGGTTTAGCGGCTTGAGGGTTTGAACAATCGCGAATGCACTGGTACTGCTCGGATTTGATCTCCTCAGATTTTATCATCTGACCCTACTTAGGTTTGACGCTTGGACATGCTTGGATTCGGAATTTAGAGATATTTGGACTGGTTGTCAAATTCAGACTTTCTCGATCATTGAAGAAATCGGTGATGCTGAGAGTAGGTTGAGCTTGTAGAAGCTTCCCGTGTTGACTTCTATCTAAAGTGTACCTGTATGGAGGCCGGAAGAAGTAGAGGTAGACATAAAGTTAGTAAGTTGCTTCAAAGAAAAAAAATAGGGATTCTTTTCCCAATGACTCGTTAGAGATAGGAGAGTACTGCCCCAGTGTGATGTGTGTTCCCAAGGTATAAGAAGAAACTGGATAGCCTTTTGGCACACCAAATGTCTTTGAAAAGTGGTTTTGTCCTTGGGGAGTTTTATTTTTGCTTAAAAGGTGAGAACAAGTATGGAAAAAGTTTGACAGCCTTCCGGCGCCGTTATGAAGTTTTGGAAAAGTGTAATTATCCTAGTTAAAATGTAAGGGTAGGGTGAGTAAGAATGCGCAGCCCTTCGATGCTGTTTTGAGTTTGAAAAGTTTTTCCGTCTCCTGGTTTGTAAAAAGTACAGGGGAAAGACAGAGAAGGATTCGGTAGCTTGTTGGCTCCGTTTATTATTTTTGGAAAGTTTTCTGTCCCTAGTTTAAGGGGAGGATAGGAAGAATTGGACAGCTTATCATCATCGTTTTTTGGAAAGTTCTTCAACCCCTGGTTTCTAAAAAGTATAGGGGAAGGGTAGAAATGAATCGGGCAGCCTACCGGAGCTGTTTATTTGCTTTTGAAATGTTTTGAATGCACACGTGAAGAATGAGACTATGTGGAAAGGTTAACATCTAAGGTAGTCTTATTTAGGTCCGGTTCCCCAACCTTCAAACCTCCAGCGTCGTAGCACCTTCTCAGGTTAGTGGTTTCAAGTAGGGAAACTTTCGGTACAATCGCAACGGCCATGCCACTTATTCATCCTCCTATCTAATCGTAAAGGTTATTCAAGAAGTAGGACATGTCATGCCTGATGCTAGTTTGTAGTGTTTATGACAGTAAAGTATGGCATTGGCCTTGCAGTTTCGTTGACACACGGTTGCCGGTTTAGTGGTTTTCATAGTAACGGGGAGTAAGCAAGAAGTAGTAGAATACATATACAAGAAATTAAACACTAGCATCTGTGACACGCGGTTGCCAATTTACGTATCTCAACACGAGAGAATTTTGAAAGTATGCACGCATCTCGACTCCAGATAGTGTGAAAGTATCTAGTTATGTATATGTATCTCAACACGAAATAGTTTGAAAGTATGTATATGTATCTCAACTGGAGATAGTTTGAAAGTATGTATACGTATCTCGACATGAGATAGTTTGAAAAAAAAAATAGTTATGGCCGGACCCAAGTATCGGTTGCATACGTATCTCGACACGAGATAGTTTGAAAGTATGTATACGTATCTTGACATGAGATAGTTTAAAAGCAAGTAGTTTTGGTCGCACCCAAGTATGAGTTGCATACGTATCTTGACACGAGAATCAGGCCATACGTAGTTCTGTGCTTGTATGTGTGTGGGTGTTTTGGTCAATCTAGATCGTGAAAGTGTGAAATAGTATTTTAAGTAAAGTCGATATAGCTAGGAACTTTAACCTACACGGTATAGTCCTAGACTTTAACCTTTGAAGAGTAGCAAGTTTTGGAAAATGTATAATAGATCGGTCATGTGAGTAATGAGTGCTATGCCCGAACATTCTGTCATCAAGCTATCGATTAACTTGTCAGAATAAGCCCGTTCGGGATAAGTGAAAAAATATATTTGTGTTTTATGTTTTATAATTTATTTTTTGCCTTTTTGTTTTATGTACCGGAAGTAAGGATTGGTGCCCAGTGATTTGAGAAAGTGCCAGAAGTAAGTGTCGGTGCCCAGTGATTTTGGAAAAGTGTGCCGAAAGTATAGGTCAGTGCCCACGTAGTTTCAAAAAGTGTACCGAAAGTATGGGTCGGTGCCTAGTGGTTTGAGAAAAAGTGTCGGAAGCAAGGGTCGGTGTCCAGTGGTGTAAAAGTGTAACCGAAAGTAAGGGTCGGCGCCTAGTGATGTTAAAAAGGTTATGTGAAAGTTTTACTGGAAGTACAGGTCGGTGCCCAGTGGTTGTTTTTTCAGTTTCTGGGGAGGTTCAAGGCTTTGTTTTGTTTGAGCAACTTTTCTGGGCTATCGGAGGGTCTTTTGAGGCTGGGTTTATGAGGGGGAGTTGGGTAATGGGTTGGCGACAGTGGGTTTTTAGTGGTGGCAGCAGGTGGTTGATGGTGGTGATGGTTTTGGGTGTGTTTGTTTAGAAACCAAACATAGCCTAAGGGTTTGGGAGAAGTTTTGGCTTGAGCCAGACAGAGCCTTAGAAGAGGGAGGCTGTCTGTTGTTTTTTTTTTTATACAGGAGGTAAGCTTTCTATTTATAGAAAGTTTTCCAAACCCTACATGGGTTTTGATTCCATGTAGGTGGAACGCGATGTTGTATGTGGCAACCTTCGATCGGGACCGTCGATTGATTCTGAACTTCATCTCTAATAATTTTCTATCCGAACGTCCAATTCGGACGATTTGAAAAGGTCAGGGCTTGGTTTAATTTCCTCTTCAAATTCGTGTGGTTGGATCGGAATTCATTTGAAACCGGAAACGCCTCTGTTTTCTTCAGACTATCGATTACTAATCTGGGCCGTCTGAACTTCGACTGTCGATATCTTTTGATCTTACCATTCGATCTTCCTGATTCAAGATAATTTGAAATCATATTGACGTTCTCTTTGAATCGGTACGGTTCGATTGAGAATCTCGAACTTAGAAATGGCCATTTTGCCCTTGTCTTTCCCGATTGATTTTTGAAACTTCGATTGACTGCCGTTTTTTCTCAGATTATCTTATTGGGCTGATTTGACTCACAGAATTCATGTTTTTCTCTATATTTCCATTCAGTTATGCCCAGTAAGACTTTAGTGTTTATATATTGACGATCGTGTCCTTTTTCCTTGATTTCAGTGCGCCGAAACATCAATCAGAACATGATACTTCATCAGTTATTATATTTCAATGATTTGAAGCAGTTTGGGCCTGTATTGATGCCTGTTTAGTCCTGGTGTAATCTAATTTGGCCTTAGATCATCCCAGACTTTGATATGGTGACTTTCGGTTCGAATCGGTCTTGATTATTAACCTCCGGGAAGTCCGGAATGCAGTACGTTTGCATTGGCGCTGCTTACGGCGTTGATTTAACCTCTGGGAATCTTGGTTGGACTCTGGAGTTTTTTCTCTGATTTGCGTGCATGGTGGGCCCCCTGCAATAGTTATTTCTTTTTTTGGTAGGTCAAAATGGGGTGTCTACAACTAGGATGTATTATAAAATTTCCCATCTTTTGAATGCGAAAGAGTGACAATGTAGGGGTAATGTGCTCGAGAACCCATTTTATTTGACAAGTATAATCCTGCATGGAAAATATTTGATTACACATAAATATTTCAATAAATTTAGGTAAGGACATTAGTCCATCTGCAAAACCAAATCCAAACATCAAATATACATTTTGATACATGAAATTCAAACTTGGTATATGGAATTTGATGTGCAAAAATTGAGCACTCCAACATATGCCTCAAATCTTCTAATAATTTTATAAGGAGTAATCATGGTTTAGTTTATTTTAAAGTACTTTTTAAGTATTAGGTCCCACAGTGAAAGAATTTTAGTGAATGGTTCTTCTATATAAAACTAGCTAGGCAAAAAATCCAGACGATTTTAACAAAACCATTAAGATAGTTTAGTGAAATTTCACAAAATCGTCATAATTTTTGTTTAATTCTAACAAAATATTTGTGTTGAGGGATTTTTCACTAAATAAAGTTTCCCTTCTGTCATTCAACTAATAACTTTCCCTAACAGGAAATTTAACAATAATTATCTATTCTTTTCATACTTCTTCTAATTTTTTGCATTCTACTCATGCTTGTATAAATTAATGATTTGATTTGCTGCATCTCTTGCAACAAATTTGTAGCAACAACAAATTAATGATTTGGGAGGGGCATTAAATTTGTAGCACCGTTTGTTGCATCTCTATGGTACGTTTTCATAGTAATTTTTTTAGGTATTGTTGGCAATGCTCTTTTTATGTTGCAGACTTGGAAAAGATTTCAAAAGTAGCTTAAATGGGAAAATATTTATTTGTATGACTGAGCCATGGGGTGACGGTAATTGTGATTTCTTTGGTATTGAGAAAACTCACGGAAATCTATCCAATACTTAATTAATACGGAGTAAAAATTTTGGGAAGGGTAATTCTTTGGTGACAACTTTTATACAACTTTCATACAACCTCTTAAAAGATGTGTCTATTTCTCTCCTGTGTCACTGTGGGGTCGAGTGACATCACAGGAGAGAGATAAACACATCTTTTTAGGAGGTTGTATGAAAGTTGTATGAAAGTTGTCATCAAAGAATTACTATTTTGGGAAGGGTAAAATGACATAGGTGTAATATTCACATGAAATGCCTTTTTTCCTCCTATAAATTAATAATTATAAAAGCAGGTGGACATAATAATTATAAAAAAATTCGAATAATTTTCCAAATTATCATGATACATCAACACATAAATAGTTTAGGTGTCCCATTTAGGTGTACTAATATTACTCTTATAATAATAATTTTTCTTCTAAGTGGTCTAGAGCACTTCATCGTTCCATTAGTCCAATGGGTTGGGGAGAGCCTATCTTGAAAATTGGTGCCAACATGAAATGTATTGAATGCTACCCTGCAAGGAATTTTTAGAACTTTAACATGTGTTCTTAGGGCACATGTTAACAAAACTCTAACTTTTGTAGTTAATAAGTGCCTATACAATTACAAAAGTTAAAAGGACAACCTCTTTTTCTTTTTTCTTTTTTTTTGTTCAAAAATGGGAAATGTTTGACAAATCAGTTTTTGTGATTCAACAAATAAAAAAAGATAAATAAATAAATGAGTCGATCACAAAAATTTGTGATAAACAAAGCAATTTTTTATAATTGAATCGCAAAAACAGAAATTGTTACCAAATAGGCCATAATTTCTTTTCCATAACAAAGCTCTATGCAACCCCCCCCCCCCCCCCCCCCCCCCCCCCCAAAACAAAAAAACAATATGGAATTTTTTTTTTTTAGTCCATGTGATATTTTAGTCTAAATAGAGTTCAGCCCCACTAAAGTTTGAGAAATCATTTTAGTACTTATGATAATTTAAGCCCAAATGTAATCTAGTCCACCCTAATAATAATTGTCTATGTGATTTTTTAGCCCAAACGCACACCCTGATATTTGATATCAAACCTTACTAAGTCCATTTTTATTTCACCGAAACCCATTAGTGTTCTAAATTCAAATTATTGTCAAACACACCTAACATATGACACCATACATAATATCCCATGTGATATTCTAGCCTAAGACCACCCTAATATTTGACACAAAATCTTATTATGTCTATTTTCATTTTAGTCCAACCCCATTAAATACACCAAACCCAAACACACATGTCTATTTATGAATAAATAGGCCCCCAAAAATTTTATTGAGAGTACTCCCCTCGAACAACGTATAACTTCGCCATCACAACCCCCCACCCAAAATATATATATATATATATATATATTCCTAGCTCCGCCCTTTGGCCCTTGGTCCTAGGGGTTTGTTTGGAAAAGTTTAAAACTGGACTAAGTTAAGTCCTGGTCTCACCTGTATTTGATTCTAGTGAAAATCACGTAGTGTTGATTAGACAAAGAACCATATTTTAGATGGAGTATTTTACTAAATTGGGCATGGACTCCTGTGCAAGAATTGGCCCTCACAAAATATTTGAATTTGTAAAACTAGTTCATTTTGAACCACATGACCAATTCTTAGCTTTCCCACATGGCCACACGGCCTTTCACATTGCCAAAGAAATTGACATTTAACAAAAGAGCATTATTACACCCACACTTTTTAACACCCAATTTTAAATGTATGTATCATGTATTGTGTAAGTGGTATACAGAAAAATATAAAAAATTCAAACACCACAAAACATGTATTTAAAGTATCATGTATCAAAAAATATATAAATATATATATAGCATTATTGTTAACAAATACTTGAATTTGTAAATCAATTTCAGCTATGAACCAAAAAACAAATTATTTATTCACCAAACCATCTCCTAAAGGGGATACGTTGCTGGTTTTGTTCTATTCTAAACCAATGCGGTGGAGAGAAAGCATTGGCGGGAAATTTTAGGATAAAAAATATTCCTTTCATTGAAGCAAAATATATGTTTTAGATGATGATCATGATGATGAAAATACTGGCATTGGTTAACGTGCTCTCAAAACTCAAAAAGTGCGTGTATATATATATATATATATGTATAGTTTGTACTATAAAGCCCGAAATTAGGGAAAAGATGGGATTAGAGTTATGCTTAATTCAGATTAAAAAAGTACACTTAAATTTTAGATGATAATTTATTGAGAGCACTTGCTCATTCAAATTTGGTTCACCATTACTCGCCTATGTCTTCATTGTCTGATATGAGCCACATTTGTCCTTATATGAGACACATGTCAGGCAATAAAAATATGAGTGAGCAATGATAAACCAAATTTGGGTAAGCAAAAGTGCTCTCTAATTTTTTAGCATTTCAAGAAACAAAGTTGTGATACTCCTACAATATTAAATTAGTACTCTCTCCGCCTCTTAAAAATAGCCCATATTTTTTTTTGGATGTTCCAAAATTACTGTCTATTTGATTGCTTAAATTGGTATACAATTTTAATTACTTTCTAAAACTACAAATCATTGAAGTAAGCCCAAAAGATTTGAAGGGCTAATCTTGTTCCGAAAACATATATGATATATGATGATGAGAAATGCAAAATTGGCTGGCTAGTAAAAAGGTGAAAAGAATCAACCGTAAAAGACAAAGAAAAAGAAGAAAAGAAAATAAAAAGGAGAGATAATTTAGTTTCTTTCAACGCTACCACAAGTGACCTGCTCCAGAATATCTGTCTGATGACATGGCATGAAAAGCCCCCCAATTCTTGAATCCTTGCACTTTCAAAACCTCCAACCTTCGAGGAACTACGCTTGACCTTATTCGCACTTGGGGATACGTAGGCAACCTACTCGGTTCTGTCACTACTCCTGAGACACTCTGCCACATCTCAAATACATTCCTTCAAACCTCGGCCGAACAACTTTGGACCTGATTCCCACTTGGGGATAAGTAGGCGAGCTTCATTGGCTCTCGGTCCCTAAACCCTGCAAACTAGGGGAAAACTCTCAAGTTTGCCCAGAGCCTCAAGATATCAGTACCACACTAGTAGTTTGCCCAAGCTTTCATTTATCACCATCACCTAGGGGCAAACATCATTTGCCTATACCCCCCTCTACATTATAACCAAATCCTGAATCGTCAAGTATATCTTTGAAAACATTTGAAATAAATTGTCTGTTATTCTATAAGCTAAGGCAATAATTCAAAGCACACTTCAGAAAAAGCAAAGGATTGATTGAGATCCATATGGAGTATTTTTCAAGGCATTAGTTTATCAACTGAGTATTATAACACTAAGATGAGAAGTGCACATGAAAGCAAAGAGATACATCAAACATGACAAACGCGCATTAAGATTAAGGAAAATTGGGTTATCTCCTCCAAACTTCTACTTCAGTGTCAAGAATGTCAACTTCCTATGACAATGTTTATCAATCTCTATCGTGGTCTAGTCTGTCGTCATCTAGTCTATCGTGATCTTGAGTGTGTGGGTCCAGAGTGATCTACAATAAAATTTTCAAAAAAACTTTAAGAGCATCCAAAGGTGGAAACAAGTAGAAGTTCCAAACATTGTTATTGCATCAGTTAATCTAAGTCAAGATGAGGTGTCGAGTCGTTAATGGAAAAATGCTAATCAGAATGTCGGCCTTAGATGATGAGTTGAGCCATTGTTGAAACAAGATCAGTATACCTTGCATGAATATCTGCTAGAATTGGTTGAAAATTTATTAAGCACATCAAAGTCATACCGAAATCGTCAGGTCTTTTGAGTACCTATCAATCATGGATCAGAATTGTGATATCAGGAACTTAGTTTTAACCTCGGATTAATCCAATCTTGATATATAAGCCTTAAGAGTGCTTGAAACTTGTTGAAATTGGTCTGAAGGACTTGTGGGAATTTGAATCTTGGTAGAAGCCATTCAGAGTTGAAGAAAAGTCTCCATACATGAAGAATCGAGGGCGTCGCAGCTTGAAATAGCCAAAAATTATTGATATACAACAAAGTCCTGTAGAATTGGGTTGATTGTGTGTTGGACATTTGGGTCTACTGTCGCTCAAGAAGTACATCCAGAAAAGATTTGCAGAAGATGAATCGGAATTTAGAATAGGGTCAGAATAAACCAGATGTATTTGCAATAATATTTGAGCTGGTCAAAGCACCGATATGAGTCTCAGATTGAATCAACAGAGCCTCTAGAATAGAAGCCTTTTACTCACATCTCAGAATCCTAAAATCTCCCGAGCAGAGAACTTTCAGATATCATCAGAATTACCTCCAGAAGAAGGGTCTACTTCACAAAGTCATCGTAAGGAGATGCCCTTTACATAAGAAAGTCGTCGTAAGGAGACGCCCTTTTTTCTACAAAGTCTTCATATGGAGATGCCCTCTACTTCAGAAAGGCGTCGTATGGAGATGCCCTCTATTTCAAAAAGTCGTCGTATGGAGATGCCCTCTACTTCACAGAGTCAATTTATGGGGATGTCCTCTACTTCAGAAAGTCATCGTATAGAGATGCCCTTTACTTTTGAATGCCATCATATGGAGATGCCATCTACCTTTAGAAAGTCATCATATGGAGATGCCCTTTACTTTTGAAAGCCATCGTATGGAGATGCCCTCTACTTCAGAAAGCCATCGTACAGAGATGCCCTTTACTTCAAAAAGCCATCATATGGAGATGCTCTCAACATTAGAAAGTCTTCGTAAGGAGACGCCCTTTACATCACAAAGTCATCATAAGAAGATACCCTCTACTTCAGAAAGTCGTCGTAAGAAGATGCCCTCTACAATGTCATCATAAGGATATTCCCTATACATCAAAAAGTCGTCATAAGGAGGCGCCCTCTACAATGTCATCATAAGGAAATTCCCTCTACCTCAAAAAGTTGTCATTTGTACCCTCTACAAAGTCATCGTAAGGAAATTCCCTCTACCTTTGAATGTCATCATTTGGAGACGCCCTCTACAAAGTCATCAAAAGGAGATGACCTCTACATTTGAGAATCATACCAGAAATCATCAAAGTATATCCTTCAGTCTTAGCCTCTGCTTATCGTCAAAGATGATCTCTCAGTCTCAGCTTTAGCTTATAATCACGCAGTCTCTACAAATTATCCCAAAGAATATAGACACCCTCTACTTCATATAAAGATCATGAAAGCATCATACAAAATTTTCCGTTCGTGAGAAAGTGTCGTCGCATCCCTTGCATTAGATTCTGCATCTAGAACCCTTGAGGGTGACTCCTCCAGCACTTGTACATTCACGTTTTCATACTGCATCATCATCCTAAGATTGGAGCATTTCATCCATATTACTATTTGTGTGTTCTTTGTCTCCTTGCGAGCTTGAACTACACCCTGGTCTGATTCCTGGAAAGGACACGTAGGCAGCTCCAGCGGAGCACGACCAGCAGCAGCTTAGATTTAGCAGCCTCTACCCAGCATTGCATTGCATTCTTACATTTTGTAATTTCTTAATTTTCTTTGATTTTAAATGTCTATATTTTTGTGGATTTTTTGTTTTTCCTAAAACCTTTCAGTATGGTTATTGGGTGCCTTCTAGCTTTGGCACTCACTTGCAGTTCACGTTGTTCACAACAAGCTCTGCCAAAGAGGAGCAAACTGTAGACACCCAATTTTGACCACACTAATAGGATTTAGGGTGGACAACATCTTGGAGGATTCGATGATGAAAAGTGCCCCATGGAAGGTACTGGATTCCACACAATCAAAAGATCGAACTTTGAAAAGTGACTTCAAGCTCAGAAAAGCCCTTTTCCATGGATAAATCCCAGTTTTGTCAAAATCGTCTCTCAAAATTCATATTCACTCAGGGTTATATGAACATTAAGTGTTCTAAATGCAGTATTCTAGGTATCCAAAGATTTAATTTCAAAGGAAAGTTTGAAATCGGTGCACATTGAAAATCAATTTTGAAAAAGACGTCGTTTGATGTCAAAAAGACGACTAAAGTTCCGGAGGACTTCCGAGTTTCAATTGGACTTCAATTCTCATTTCAAAACCTCGGAATATTTTTATACTAAAATTCAACTCGACAACTTTCCAACGGTACATAAACGGATGATTTTGGACACCAAAAAGCATTTTTACAAAAATCTGGAAAAGTAGTGCACTTGAAACTTGAAACAGGACCTGTGGCTGACCAGAGGAGCAAGAAAAGGGGATGGCGATTTTGGGAAGTGGGGTGGAGGATCCCACCATAACCGCCACCTATAAGGAGTGTCCTCCATTACATTTTTATTAATCCATACCCTTCTAGAAGGCTCCCACTGCGAGGAAATTGCCTGGAAATTACGTTTAGGCACCGAAATGGCCATTTTAACCCTTTTCTGCTCTCTGAAAATCCTTTTTTAATCCTATAAATTAAGAGCTAAGTCTTCAAAACTCTGTATATAGATCCATATGAGATCATCTTTGACACAAAAGAGATAGATAAGAGAGTACACACAAGTACATACAAGAGAATATACAAGATATAGAGGAATATACTTAGAATTCAAGAGAGATTTCTAGAGAGATGAAGTAAATCATGAATTAAAAACTTTCCAAGCTAATATCTAGGTAATTAGATTAGAGATAAATTAGACATCAATTGCCTCCATTAACTGCCAAGGATGAGTGTTGAAGAGCTTGAAGCACACTTGAAGAACAAGATCTTCAAATCAACTTTATTACACAATTGAGAATCCTCCAAGAGGTAAACATCTATGATTCATCTCTAATTCCTATTTTTGTATGTAGAGATCTATAAGATTTAGATCTAGCTTAGTTTTATTTTATTTGTTAGAACACTCATCTTCTTCATCTCTTGTTCTTCACATACTCACATAACTAGATCCAAATCTCTTTGATTTTGTTGATAATTCATAATTAGAGATTGATTTTCAATTTTGATTTCCTTTTTCTATTCTAGTTTTAGATTCATGCATACATGACTATACATATGTATCTATTTTGAATTCTATGATGGTTTAGAAGTATGATCCATGAGAGGGATGATTCTATGTTCATACCTATCTCTTGATTATTTCTATTACCTAGAATTTCTATTGAAATTCATCTCCAATATGATATTTGTAAGTCCCTTTGTTCCATGATCTAAAGTGTTTCATAGAACTTGAGGGCTAAATTGATAGGAAATCATGACAGTCAAGTAGATCTATGAATTTGATCTCTCAAAATAAGCTTAAACCATCACATAAGATGTTTTCCTCACACTTTAAAATGAATTAGTCAAAATTCAGCAAAATAGATTGGTTTTGTCCATGAGATTTGGTCCATCAAAACCCATAGTTTGATGGATTTCAAATTTTTTGGGTAAACTTTGATGAATTAGTTTTCATCCAGTCCATTTTGAGAGCTTCTAGGATCTATATGCTATTTTTAGAAATTGTTGAAAAATTGATTGACAGATTTGAACATAGTCTCTTTGTGCTTGAATTTCAGAAAATCTATAATAGTTATCGATGTTCTGCTTTTGGGGGATGATTCCTAATTCATGTATATATATGCCGATGTAAAATTGTGAGCATATAATCGAGTTATGATCATTTTCTAAGCATTTGAAGTTGATATTACTATTCTGGAATTTTCTAGGTTTAACTACAATTATGATCATGTATACAAAATGGTCCTATCTTGATCACTCAACAACAATTGATGAATAAAACTTGGTTTGGAAATCATCTAGGATAATTGGATGAGAGATCAAAAGCTTACATCTACTTGATTAACATGATTCATGAATTTCTATTATGCTTCTATTATGTTTTGCATTTTGTCAAATGATACCAAATTTCCAGAATAACAGAGTCTGTTTGAAACAAATTTTCAGAAACCTTATATTCCTGACATGTCCATAGGATTATTTTTGTCATAAACTAAAATGAAATAGTTTCTTTTGACACCAAATAGAGCTTCATATGATTTTTTCAGAATTAATTATGATTTTTATAAGAACAGTGGACAGTCCTGTTCCATTGTTCCAAAAACTATTATTTCTCAAACTTCAAAAATGGTAAAGAGGTTCTACTTTTTGGAGAAGTTCCCTAAGACATATATCTAACTTTCAATAAAAGGGTTTTAAACCAGCTCATGTTTAAGACCACTTTTTATAGGATTCATTAGAGGTTGCTGAATCTGGAAATTTGATTGATGACATTTTCTAGTTGCTTTTCATGCATGTCATATGTTTGCTTGTGTTTTTGCAATGCTTGGATATTCCTTGGTGTCTTAGTGCAGAGAATTAAATGTTGTGGACCCAGACTTCAATTTATGAGCTGGCCTCGTGTATATGTGGCTTAGTGCCCATATATCGTGTACCTTCTCTATCCTTTCTCTTAGAATTTTTTTAGGTTTACAACTTTGTTTTCAACGACACAAATTCCTTTAGGATAGTCTCCGTTTATATGATTATTTGTTAGAGACACCTTATCTAGGATTATTGCATGATTGCATTACATGTTTCCATTCTTTTTCTTTTGCGACTCCGCTTGAGTTAACCCAATGTAAGTCTTCTTGTTCCCTTTTGCTTATCATGACATGTTTCCTTTATTTACATCGGTCCTGGGCGGGATTAGCCACTGTAAGTATACCACTCTCTTGTATTACATGTCTATCTGACTTCTACTTGATTTAATCTCTTGAAATGATTTTCATTAGATGTTCCCTTTTTAACATGTATATATTTAGTATGTTTGAGGAAACAACACCAATTATGAATTAAGAACAAGGATATTTGAATCAAGGCCTACCATTTGGTAGGGCGAGGAGGGGGTGCTTTAGTCCTGCTTGGGCTCCTTCCCCTCTTATACCAAGACCCCCGAACCTAGTTTCTGTTAATGAAGGGCGAGTAACCTTATTCAATTTTGGGCGAGTCCAACTTGGGTTTCCTAATTCCCGATAAAAATTAGGTGGCAACTCTTTGTCTCTAGGATCACGTGAGGAAGTTCTAGTTTTCCATGAAGTGTGCTCCTTAGGATCCGTCCCAGGACACTATCGAGGGAAGACGCTAGGACCCCCGAGTGCACGTGTCCACAATCTGGTGACTCTATTGGGGATTTGAACATGAAACCATTGGTTTCTTGTTCTTCGAGGGTTTGACTTGAGCCGAAGAATATCCTTGTTATTAATTTGATAATCGTGTTGTTTCTGCCTACATTTGCACTTGCATTGTTCTTTCGCCGCGACTACTTGAGGCCATTGCCTTGAGGGTGGAGGGCCCTCTTTCCTCTCTTTGTCAAGAGTTTCATGTAGTCACCATTAGCCTTGTACCTCGTGCGGTATAAAGAGCCCATGTATGAACAGCACGCCCTCGGGGAGGCGGTCACCCACACTACTGAATTTGCTAATGGACCCTTTATGAGACTAAAACCCGGCCTTTGCAGATAGTTTCGATAGAACCCTTCAATTAGGATATTGTTTATCATCATTAATTAGGACAATGTGATGAATTATTTGCGTTTGTCCGCAAGGGATTATGTGGATGATGAGGACGTGTATGCGAAGGCATCATCAAACCTTGTATGGTAGATTCCTCTAGAGTAGTATGGTCTTTATCCAAAAATCCAATCATTATTCAAGGACAATTTTGAAAATTTTGAAAATACAAGCACTTCATTGAAAAACCCGAGTCTTTTGAAAATTTCGGTAATATCCCTTTCACAAAATTCTTCCAAAAATCTCCCTAGATTTTAGAGAATTTCAAAATTCCTACTTTGATGATTCAATTTTAAAACCTCCTCTCAGATTTTAGAAAATTTCAAAATTCCTACCTTGATTTTCAAAAGAAATCATGATTTCACGCTTTGGTGATTCAATTTCAGATTTTAGAATTTCTGAATTTCCTACCTCGATTTTTAAGAATAATGATTTCACACCACAAGCTTTGATGGTTCAAAAATATTATTGAAATTTTCAAATCTCCCACTCTCTTTCAAGATTTTCATGAAAAATTCAATTTTGTAAACCTGAGCCATCAAAGAATTTCAAAGCTAAAAATCGTTGGATAATGATTGGATTAGTAGGATGATTGGCATACTCAAGGAATCTTATGTGTTTATGTGTTGATAAGCTAGGTCTAAGATAGATTAAGGTTCATTGCATTTAGATTAGATTGCATTTCATCTGCATTGCATGCACTACACGAGCATTGCATATACGACTCACGAGTGCTACACCTCTAATATACTTTCAAAGAAAAATTGTTGTTTTCCTTAGAATTTCGGAACTTGATTTCTTCGATTTTAGAAAAATGTTTTTGAAAAAGGAAATGATTTTCAAACCACTTTTTGTAAAATATCATTCTTTGAAAAAATTCTTTTGTAAATAAAGATACCTGATTATTTGAAAATCCCTAATAAACAAAGAGTTCTACTCCTTCTTGGGTCAGAGCTCCGAACAGTTGTTTGATCAGATCAGAGTTTGGGTTAAGATCCACCGAATCAGTCAGGGTTGGAAAGATGACACATCAAGCCGATATAGATGCTAGGATGACTGCTGTAGAATCTACTATCAACTAAGTCAGTGAACTGCTTGTGAAGATGATGGGTGTGATAAAGCAATTAGCTAACACAATGCCTCCGACTCCACCTCTTTCACCTTGTGATGATAATGCATGGTTTGAAAGATTGGCTAATCTAGGCATACAAACTCTGGAACAGGAATTCCTTGATAAGCTCTCCAAGAGTGGTAAACTGGAGAATGTGACTCACAAGAGCAGAAGAATTGATGACCACAAGCTTGATAAGGAGTGATTATTTGAAATGCCCAATGCAAGGCCTTCGAAAAAGTTTAAAGGGCCACTTCATTTGGACAAATATCCATTACCTGATACTGATGTATTGGCACCACAACTGCCAAAGAGACCGATTCAGCAACAATAGGCGAAGAATACCAGAGTTGCAAGGGGAAACCAAAATCAAGGGCAAAAGAAAGAGAATAGAGTGTTTTCAAAGCTAGGAATATCCCAGAGTCGCGTACATGAAAAAATACTAGAGGGAGGGTACTTGAAGAAGTTGAAACCCAAGCCAGAACCTGATCCACTTCCACAAGGCTTCAAGACTGAGTATTTCTGCAATTTCCATCAAAGTCGTGGGCATAGCACAGATAGGTGCTGAAGACACATGCATGAAATTCAGGACTTGATCGAAAATGGTATCTTTATTCCTCCACCCCCAGAAGGCTTGAGGAACTCAAGCCTTTGTTAAAGAATGAAGAATCTGGGAGAGCCTACAAGGGGCAATGTTGTGATGATGGTTGGAATAACTGCATGTTGAAACCGAATGGATGTTTAAGAGGAATAAATGAGTCACAGTGACGCTCCACTTGAGATCAGGTCGGGTTCAGTCGAGTCAGTTTTAAGTCTTGTTTTCAAGTTTGTCTATCGTCAAGTTATGTTTTGAGTCTATGTCGAGTACTGTAATCCTTATCTTTCTAGTGATGAAATAAAGTCTTCATTTTCTTGATCTAATGTGCCTTGTCATGAATGAATAAATCTCTAAGCTGAAAATATCCATTCTCTAATTATTGTGAAAAATACACTGCTGATAATTTTGTGCATTGAAAAAAATCCTGAAAAGATCAAAAGTTGATTTTGCGTTGACGCCGAAGAAAGCTAAGAATTTATTAGTTTTACTTTAAGAATCTTGAGATAATTTTGCTTAAATCTTGAAAATATATACTTGATAGTGACTCGGGACTAGCTTATATCTCTGATCTTCTCATTTCAAAATCTTGAGCCCAAAAAAATGAGCCATTCAAACCTGTCTAACCTGCAAGCCATGTACACTTTGTCCTTGACGGTACCCAAACATTTGAAATAAACTACTTCTCTCAAAAAAAAAAAGAAGAAGAAGAAGAAGCTCGCTAGGTAGAAAACCCGAAAGGGCGCCTAGGCAAAAGTTAGAGCATAAAAAAAATTGCATGTTGTTTTAAAGAACTTGATCCTAGCCAGTCAAAACTTTGGAGAGAAAAGAAAAGAAAGAAGAGAAGAAGAAAAAAAAATAGAATGTAGAAGATTGAGAAATCGGGAACATGAATTATCCCAAAGCTTTGATTTAAGTAAGCCCAAAAGATTTGAAGGGCTAATCTTGTTCCGAAAACATGTATGATAGATGATGATGAGAAATGTAAAATTGGCTGGCTAGTAAAAAGGTGAAAAGAATCAACCGTCAAAGACAAAGAAAAAGAAGAAAAAGAAGAAAAATAAGAAAAGAAAAGAAAAGGAGAGGTAGTTTAGTTTCTTTCAACGCTACCACAAGTGACCTGCTCCAGAATATATGTCTGATGACATGGCTTGAAAAGCCCCCCAATTCTTGAATCCTTGCACTTTCAAAACCTCCAGCCTTCAAGGAACTACGCTTGACCTAATTCTCACTTGGGATATGTAGGCAACCTACTCGGTTTGGTCACTACTCCTGAGACACTCTGCCACATCTCAAATACATTCCTTCAAACCTCGGTCGAACTACTTTAGACCTGATTCCCACTTGGGGATAAGTAGGCGAGCTTCCTTGGCTCTCGGTCCCTGAACCCTGCAAACTAGGGGCAAACGCTCAAGTTTTCCCAGAGCCTCAAGATATCAATACCACACTAGGAGTTTACCCAAGCTTTCATGTATCACCATCAACTAGGGGAAAACATCATTTGCCTGTACCCCCTCTACATTATAAGCAAATCCTGAATCGTCAAGTACATCTTTGAAAACATTTGAAATGAATTGTCTCTTATTCTATAAGCTAAGGCACTAATTCAAAGCACACTTCAGAAAAAGCAAAGGATTGATTGAGATCCATATGGAGTATTTTTCAAGGCATTACTTTATCAACTGAGTATTATCACACTAAGATGAGAAGTGCACATGAAAACAAAGAGATACATCAAACATGACAAACGCGCATTAAGATTAAGAAATATTGAGTTGTCTCCTCCAAACTTCTACTTCAGTATCAAGAATGTCAACTTCCTGTGACAGTGTTTATTAATCTCTATCGTGGTCTAGTCTGTTGTCATCTAGTCTGTCATGATCTCGAGTGCGTGGGTCCAGAGTGATCTATAATAAATTTTCAAAAAAACTTTAAGAGCATCTAAAGGTGGAAACAAGCAGAAGTTCCAAACATTGTTCTTGCATTAGTTAATCCAAGTCAAGATGAGGTGTCGATTCGTTAATGGAAAAATGCTAATCAGAATACCGGCCTTAGATGATGAGTTGAGCCATTGTTGAAACATGATCAGTATACCTTGCATGAATATCTGCTAGAATTGGTTGAAGATTTATGAAGCACATCAAAGTCATACCGAAATCATCAGGTCTTTTGAGTACCTATCAATCATGGATCAGAATTGTGATATCAGGAACTTTGTTTTGACCTCGGATTAATCCAATCTTGATACATAAGCCTTAAGAGTGCTTGAAACTTGTTGAAAATGGTCTGAAGGACCCGTGGGAATTTGAATCTTGGTAGAAGCTATTTAGAGTTGAAGAAAATTCTCCAAACATGAAGAATCGAGGGCACCAAAGCTTGAAATAGCCAAGTGATCTTGTCAGAATCAAGATATAAAAAGTGTTCTTTACTTTTCAAAAGATTTGTAGTGTGAAAGCAAAGGTCGAACCCACAGGGATTGGTTAACTACAGCGACTTAATTTTAAAACCTAACTTCAGTTAATTATGAAAACGGATTTTGATTTGATTTTAATTAAACGAATAACAATAAAACTAAATCTAAGCTATGAAAGCAATTAAAAGTGTTTTAAATAATGTTTAAGGGAACCTAGGATTGCAAATCCACCACTAGCTTCATAATAGGAATATTTATGAATTACTTTAGCTTATTATGTTGGATGATAATGGGGAATTGTAGCTACAAGCCCAATTCCTCCGACAAGAAGATAATCATGGTTCAAGCACCAACATAATCCATCTTCGGTTAGCACGAATTATCCTACACTAAACTAGGGTTGCGATCTAATCCGTCTAACCTAGGCATGGACTATTCGGATACTTGATAGCACAAATCAATAACGCACTATCACATGTAAACAATCTAAACAAGCACAGCAAGCATAGATCGTTGAGCACATCACAGTCAAAATAGATCTAAGACAAGAATAAATTCTGAAAGTAATGATTTAATCACTAGAAGTACGATTTATTTATAAAAATTCTCTAAACATGTGACTGTCATCCATACATAATAAAACTAAAATAAAAACATAAATAAAACCCTATTACTCGTCTAGGGCTTCATTGAAACCCTAGATCTATGATCTAGCCGTCCATGGAAGTGATGGATGGTAAGTAGTTGATGGAGGAGGCCATGGAAACCCTTGGTCTTCTTCTTCTTCTTCTCCTTGCTTCCCTCCCTTCAATGGCTGGAAGTATGGTTGTAGAATGTGTGTATATTAATTTCCAACAATGTCTAACCCTTTAAATGTAATAAAATAGGGTATATATAGATTTACAACAAGTTTTGGAAGCCTTCCTAACCCGAAACGGACTGAAACTGATGTAATTTACAGTCTAGACGTCATTCAGCAGTTTCGTTTGCACAGGAGTCTTTAGTATACTGAAATATGCATAATTGGTTTTTACACATATCGCGCGAGCGGTCCGCGCGAGCGCGACATTTGGTACCTCGCGCGAGTGGATCGCACGAGCGATTTCTGGGTTTTCGCGCGAGCGGATCGCGCGCGCGATGTGGATTTTTCAGCTTCTTCTCTTCTGCTTTTTCACCCTGTTTAGCCTGGTTTAGGTGATTTCTTCCAAAACCTGTCAAAAACTAGAAAACGGAGTAAAAATATACAAAAACAGGATAAAAAGGAACTAACAGATGCTCGTTAAGGCGTATAAATAGGATTTGCTCTCTTCCGATCACCAAGAATAATTTATTTACAACGAAGTCTCGTAGATTTGGTTTGATTGTGTGTTGGAAATTTGGGTCTACTGTCGCTCAAGAATTATGTCACGCCCTGACGTTGCATAATTCAAGAAAGCATTTAATTTCCTTTATGGACTCGTAGGTCGTGACAAGTGAGTTTGACCAATTGTCCCTGCAACAAAAGACTTAAAAGCATTTCTAAAGAGAAGGATACTAAGTAAATATAAGCACCAAAGTTAAACTTATTAAACTATTACATAAGTCAAGTCTTAGGCACAAGCCACCTTATTCAAATATCTAATGAAGTGTTTATTACAACTCCGAAATAAAAAGACATAAGGAATATAATTCGCCCTCCTGGAAAGTCTCCTGACCCTAAGTAGCATAGTCAAAGTACCCTGGTTGCTCCTGACTTCAAAAATCTGGACATAGAGTCCAGGACGCATCAACGCCGTCAGCTTATGCAAGCTGGTGAGCAGAATAAACATGTACTTGCAATGTATATATAAGCATATAAATAATGGTACAATTTAAACTGTAAAAGCAATAATTCAAGGTTCCAACTTCAACATAAGTCACGTGGGGATGTAGTAAACAATAAATATGAGACCGTGCATGAACAATGTTATATCTCATCTTACTGACTCTTTTCTCTCGACAAAATACAAGATCACATCATCCAAACTCCCTCGTTCTAATACCTTGAAAATACTCAGGCAGCCACACTATAGTACAACGGGTACCAAGGAATGTCCAGTCAGCCTTGATCCATGGCATCACACTATAATACCACCACGGCATACCAGAGACAACCTCGATCAGTATTCGAAACTCGGGTATTAGGAAGTGTCCATGGAGGCGTCACACACTATAACACTACCACGGGTGCCAGGGAGTGTCCAATTTGCCACCGTCATATTAAAAAGGTACCCTAAAACCACATCATCACGACATCCACTGCCTCAATCCATGGCATCACAATATAGTACTACCACGGCATACCAAAGATTACCTCGATCAGTATCCGGAACTCGGGTACTAGGGAGTGTCACTATAATACCACCACGACATACCAGAGATAACCTCGATCAGTATCCGAAACTCGGGTATTAAGGAGTGTCCATGGAGGCAACCCATACTACTACACAATCCCTTTTACTCTTTTCACACTTTTCTCACATACTATGCATGCTGACTCCACCTCGACCCTATCATACATGTCAATGTCCATGAAATTGTAACCCCAAACAAATGTATGAGAAAATCAAGTCTTTTTATTTTTCTTTATTAACAAGGTACAATGTACTTCAAATCATTGAGTTAGCACCCACGATCTAAATTATCAAGTCATATATGAAGCAACAAGTAAATTCATCAAAAACTACTTTAATACGTTTTTTTTTCAGCTACTAGTACACAAGCAGGTCCACTTTGAAGCAATTCACTTAAAAATGAATTATACTTTTTATGGATGAATTACATATCAAATGAAATGTCTTTGAGTCTAGTTTCCAACGCTTCAAACGGTGCGCGTTTTCGAGTTTCCTAGAGGAAGTTATGACAGTTTTAGTAAAAGTCGTTAGTGCTGAAACATGTCAATCGATTGGCAAAAGTGTCAATCGATTGAATGACATGTCAATTGATTGGATGACATGTCAATCGATTGGATATGTTTCCAATCAATTGGAACTTCATCTTCTTCCACAGTTTCGAATTTAAAAGCTAGTTTTTACCCATGTTGCAAACTGAACTCAAACAAGTCATGTAATATACCATTTTCTTCGTTTTTCCGCAAGGATTACGAATACGTGATCGGTTTAAACTAATTTGAACCGTAGCTCTCGAATTTCACGTAAAACCGAGAGGCGACAAAACTTTAAATCAACGATACATCGCAATACGGATGAATTAAGCCGTAGTATTCGAACCGCATCTTATTGGGACTAAAATCTTTCATTCCCAATTCACGGAATTGATTTTGGTTAACTTTTGTAAAACTCCAATTTTCAAGCTTCAATGGTGATTATACATATATATATGTATATACACATCTATATACACTGAAATATACATATATAAACATTGAGAGTGAGTTTATAATACTCACTGAGCTGTTTAAACTGAGAATTTAGAGACCGAGAATTCCGCCGAAGTTTCTGTCGTTTGAGAATTTCTCCGTTCTTCTCTCTTAATTTTGAGATAACAATATCTATATCTAACTGTGTGTATGTATATAATATATCATCTCTGTGTGTGTGTGTGTGTGTGTGTGTGTGTGTGTGTGTGTGTGTGTGTGTGTGTGTGTTGATCTTGAGAGTGAGATCAAGAGAGTTGAGAGAATTAGAGGGAGATTGAGAGAATAGAGAGATACAGTGAGTTAGAGAGAGAGAGACGTGTACATATATATACTAAGAAATTTATTTGGGCTCCAAGCAACTACCGGAAATCGCACGGTGTGGTTGAGCTCACGTGCTCCCACTCCAAAGACGCAGTATAAACGCAGATTAAAACAAAAGCTGGCATTTTAACAGTTGAAAACAAAATACAGAAAATCATATACTCGTAGGAAATAAATTCCCAGTTTATACAAAATTATAAATATTGCTTTTAAAACCACATAAAGTATTTCTATATTTAAAGAAATTACGGTTTGACCCTAGATAAATATTTATTAATAGAAATAAAAGAAATATTCATTTATTTATGGAAAAGAAAATACGGGGTGTTACAAATTACATCCAGAAAAGATTTGCAGAAGATGAATCGGAATTCAAAATAGGGTCAGAATAAACCATATGTATTTGCAATAATATTTGAGCTGGTCAAAGCACTGATATGAGTCTCAGATTGAATCAACAGAGCCTCCAGAATAGAAGCCTTTTACTCACATGTCAGAATCCTAGAATCTCCCCAGCAGAGAACTTTCAGATATCATCAAAATTACCTCCAGAGGAAGGGTCTACTTCACAAAGTCATCGTAAGGAGATGCCCTTTACATAAAAAAAAGTCATCGTAAGGAGACGCCCTTTTCTCTACAAAGTCATCGTAAGGAGATGCCCTTTACATGAAAAAGTCATCGTATGGAGATGCCTTCTACATCAAAAAGTCGTTATAAGGAGCACCCTTTACATCGAAAAGTTGTCATATAGAGATGCCCTCAACTTCAGAAAGCCGTCGTATGGAGATGCCCTCTACTTCAGAAAATCGTCGTATCGAGATGCCCTCTACTTCATAGAGTCAATGTATGGGGATGTCCTCTACTTCAGAAAGTCGTCGTATAGAAATGACCTTTACTTTTGAATGCCATCGTATGGAGATGCCCTCTACCTTTGGAAAGTTGTCGTATGGAGATGCCTTTTACTTTTGAAAGCCGTCGTATGGAGATGCCCTCTACTTCAGAAAGCCATCGTACGGAGCTGCCCTCTACTTCAGAAAGTCATCGTATGGAGATACCCTCTACATCAGAAAGTCATCGTAAGGAGACGCCCTTTACATCACAAAGTCATCGTAAGAAGATACCATATACATCAGAAATTCATCGTAAGAAGACGCCCTCTACAATGTCATCATAAGGAAATTCCCTCTACATCATAAGGAGACGCCCTCTATAATGTCATCATAAGGAAATTCCCTCTAACTCATAAAGTTATCGTTTGCACGCTCTACAAAGTCATCGTAAGGAAATTCCCTCTACCTTTGAATGTCGTCGTTTGGAGACGCCCTCTACAAAGTCATCAAAAGGAGATAACCTCTACATTTGAGAATCGTACCAGAAATCATCAAAGTATATCGTTCAGTCTTAGCCTCTGCTTATTGTCAAAGATGATCTCTCAATCTCAGCTTCAGCTTATAATCACGTAGTCTCTACAGATTATCCCAAAGAATATAGACACCCTCTACTTCATATAAAGATCATGAAAGCATCATACAAAATTTTCCGTCTATGAAAAAGAGTCGTCGCATCCCTTGCATTAGATTCTACATCTAGAACCCTTGAGGGTGACTCCTCTAACACTTGCACTTTCACGTTTTCATACTGCATCATCATCCTAAGATAGGAGCATTTCATCCATATTACTATTTGTGTGTTCTTTGTCTCCTTGGGTGCTTGAACTACGCACTGGTCTGATTCCTGGAAAGGATACGTAGGCAGCTCCAGCAGAGCACGACCAGTAGCAGCTTAGATTTAGAAGCCTCTACCCAGCATTGCATTGCATTCTTACATTTTGTAATTTCTTAATTTTCTTTGATTTTAAATGTCTATATTTTTGTGGATTTTTTGTTTTTCCTAAAACCTTTCAGTATGGTTATTGGGTGCCTTCTAGCTTTGGCACTCACTTGCAGTTCACGTTGTTCACAACAAGCTCTGCCAAAGAGGGGCAAACTGTAGACACCCAATTTTGACCACACTGATAAGATTTAGGGTGGACAACATCTTGGAGGATTCGATGAGGAAAAGTACCCCGTGGAAGGTACTGGATTCCACACAATTGAAAGATCAAACTTTAAAAAGTGACTTCAAGCTAAGAAAAGCCCTTTTCCATGGATAAATCCCGGTTTTGTCAAAATCGTCTCTTAGAATTCATATTCACTCAAGGTTATATGAACATTTAGTGTTCTAAATATAGCATTCTAGGTATCCAGAGATTCAATTTTAACAAAATGTTTGAAATCAGTGCGCATTGAAAATCAATTTTGAAAAAGACGTCGTTTGATTTCAAAAAGACGACGAAAGTTTTGGAGGACTTTCGTGCTTCAATTCTCATTTCAAAACCTCCCAGAATATTTTTATACTAAAATTTAACTAGAAATATTTGCAACGGTATGTAAATAGACGATTTTGGACACTAAAAAGCATTTTTACAAAAATCTGGAAAAGCAGTGCACTTGAAACTTGAAACAGGGTCTGTGGCTGACCAGAGGAGCAAGAAAAGGGGATGGCAGTTTTGGGAAGAGGGGTGGCGGGTCCCACCATAACCTCCACCCATACGAAGTGCCCTTCATTGCATTTTTTGGGTTCCAGACCCTTCTAGAAGGCTCCCACTGCGAGGAAATTGCCTGGAAATTACGTTTAAGCACCGAAATGGCCATTTTAACCCTTTTCTGGTCTCTGAAAATCCTTTTTTAACCCTGTAACTTAAGAGCTAAGTTTTCAAAACACTATATATAGATCCATATAAGATCATCTTTGACACACAAGAGATAGATAAGAGAGTACACACAAGTACATACAAGAGAATATACAAGATATAGAGGAATATACTTAGAATTCAAGAGAGATTTCTAGAGAGATGAAGTAAATCATGAATTAAAAACTTTCCAAGCGAATCTCTAGGTAATTAGATTAGAGATAAATTAGACATCAATTGCCTCCATTAACTCCCATGGATGAGTGCTTGAAGAGCTTGAAGCACACTTGAAGAAGAAGATCTTCAAATCAACTTTGATTACACAATTGAGAATCCTCCAAGAGGTAAACATCTATGATTCATCTCTAATTCCTATTTTTGTATGTATAGATCTATAAGATTTAGATCTAGCTTAGTTTTATTTTATTTGTTAGAACACTCATCTTCTTCATCTCTTGTTCTTCACATACTCACATAACTAGATCCAAATCTCTTTGATTTTGTTGATAATTCATAATTAGAGATTGATTTTCAATTTTGATTTCCTTTTTCTATTCTAGTTTTAGATTCATGCATACATGACTATACATATGTATCTATTTTGAATTCTATGATGGTTTAGAAGTATGATCCATGAGAGGGATGATTCTATGTTCATACCTATCTCTTGATTATTTCTATTACCTAGAATTTCTATTGAAATTCATCTCCAATATGATATTTGTAAGTCCCTTTGTTCCATGATCTAAAGTGTTTCATAGAACTTGAGGGCTAAATTGATAGAAAATCATGATAGTCAAGTAGATTTATGAATTTGATCTCTCAAAATAAGCTTAAACCATCACATAAGATGTTTTCCTCACACTTTAAAATGAATTAGTCAAAATTCAGCAAAATAGATTGGTTTTGTCCATGAGATTTGGTCCATCAAAACCCATAGTTTGATGGATTTCAAATTTTTTGGGTAAACTTTGATGAATTAGTTTTCATCCAGTCCATTTTGAGAGCTTCTAGGATCTATATGTTATTTTTAGAAATTATTGAAAAATCGGTTGATAGATTTGAACATAGTCTCTTTGTGCTTGAATTTCAGAAAATCTATAATAGTTATCGATGTTCCACATTTTGGGGATGATTCCTAATTCATGTATCTATATGCCGATGTAAAATCATGAGCATACAATCGAGTTAAGATCATTTTCTAAGCGTTTGAATTTGATATTACTATTCTAGAATTTTCTAAGTTTAACTATAATCATGATTATGTATACAAAATGGTCATATCTTGTTCACTCAACAACAATTGATGAATAAAACTTGGTTTGGAAATCATCTAGGATAATTGGATGAGATATCAAAAGCTTAGATCTACTTGATTAACATGATTCATGAATTTCTATTATGCTTCTATTATGTTTTGCATTTTTTCAAATGATACCAAATTTTTAGAATAACAAAGTCTGTTTGAAACAACTTTTCAGAACCCTTATGTTCCTGACATGTCTATGGGATTATTTTTGTCACAAACTACAATGAAATAGCTTTCTTTTGGCACCAAATAGAGCTTCACATGATTTTTTGTAGAATTAATTATGATGTTTACAAGAACAGTGGACAGTCCTGATCCACTGTTCCCAAAACTCTTATTTCTCAAACTTCAAAAATGGGAAAGAGGTTCTACTTTTTGGAGAAGTTCCCTAAGACATGTATCTAACTTTTGATAAAAGGGTTTTAATCCAGCTCATGTGTATGACCACTTTTGATAGGATTCATTAGAGGTTACTGAATCTAGAAATTTGATTGATGACATTTTCTACTTACTTTTCATGCATGTCATATGTTTGGTTGTGTTTTTGCAATGCTTGGGTATTCCTTGGTGTCTTAGTGTAGAGAATTAAATGCCGTGGACTCGGACTTCAATTTGTGAGCTGGCCTTGTCTATATGTGGCTTAGTGCCCATGTATCGTGTACCTTCTCTAGCCTTTCTCTTATAATTTTTCTAGGTTTACAAATTTGTTTTCAACAACACAAAATCCTTTAGGATAGTCTCCGTTTATATGATTATTTGTTAGAGACATCTTATCTAGGATTATTGGATGATTGCATTACACGTATCCATTCTTTTTTGCTTTTGCGACTCCGCTTATCATGACATGTTTCCTTTATTTGCATCGGTCCCAGGGGGGACTAGGCACTGTAAGTATACCTCTCTCTTGTATTACATGTGCATCCGACTTCTACTTGATTTAATCTCTTGAAACGATTTTCATTAGATGTTCCCTTTTTGACATGTATATATTATCTAGTATGTTTGAGGAAACAACACCAATTATGAATTAAGAACAAGGATATTTGAATCAAGGCCTACCATTCGACAGGGCGAGGAGGGGGTGCTATAGTCCTGCTTGGGCTCCTTCCCCTCTAGTACCAAGACCCCCGAACCTAGTTTCTCGTAATGAAGGGCGAGTAACCCTTATTTAATTTTGGGCGAGTCAAACTTGGGTTTCCTAATTCTTGATAAAAATGAGGTGGCGGCTCTTTGTCTCTAGGACCGCGTGAGGAAGTTCTTATTTTCCCTAAAGTGTGCTCCTTGGGATCCGTCCTGGGACACTATCGAGGGAAGATGCTAGGACCCCCGAGCGCACTTGTCCACAAGCTCAAGGGATGAATGGTGCAAGTTTTGTACCAAACTCGCAAATCAAATGCTTTTATTATGGTACCATTGGACATCGAGCGAAGGATTGTCCGAGGAAGCATCCTCAAAAAGGAACTAGTTCTATGGCTTTAAGTGGTTTGAAGGCTAGACAGCCCAATGATGGGGGACAGAAGACAGAGCAACGTCAAGGGAGATTATTTCATATGAACCCTGGAGATATGGCTGCTTCGGAAACAGTGGTCTCAGGCATGGTTCCTATATGTTCACATCTAGCATGCATACTTGTTGACTCAGGATCTACGCATTCATTTGTATAACAAAATTTTGTTGAACATTTGAATGTTAAGTCCGTGCCACTAGGATATGATTTATCCATTGCCGTGCCACTTAGTAAACCAGTAGTAACGTCTACGATATACAAGGATTGTGCGATCAAATTAGGTAAGAAGTTTATGACCGTAGACCTTATATCGATTATTGTGAAACATTTCAATGTGATACTAGGAATGGATTGGTTATCTCTTAACCAAGCCACGATAGATTATGAATGGAAAGAAGTCAATTTTTGATCACCGGTGCATGGGAACTTTTGTTTCCAATAGAGTGGGATTACACCGCCACCGTATTTGATTTAGCTATCTGAGCAGGAAAGTGGTTAAAAAAGGGATGTCAGGGATTTCTTGGTTCAGTAGTTGACACTTCGACGACCGACCTGAAAATAGAAGACATTCCAATAGTGTGAGAGTACCTAGATGTATTCCCAGATGACTTGCTAGATATTCTTATCGAGAGGGAGATCAAATTCACCATTGAGATAGTACTGAACTCAAGACCCGTATTGAAAGCACCGTATAGAATGGCACCTGTAGAGCTAAAGGAATTGAAATTACAACTACAAGAATTACTTGACAAAGGTTTTATTTGACCAAGCATATCATCGTAGGGAGCTCCAATGTTATTTGTGAAGAAGAAAGATGGTTCAATGCGTATGTGTGTTGACTGCCGAAAATTAAATAAGTTAGCAATCAAGAACAAGTATCCATTGTCAAGAATTGACGATCTATTTGATCAACTTCATGGGACATAAGTATTTTCCAAGACAGACTTGAGATTGGGCTATCATCACTTGAAGGTAAAGGCCGAAGATGTTGAGAAAATAACTTTTAGAATGCGCTACAGACACTACAAAATTCCTAGTCATGCCATTTGGAGTCACTAATGCACTAGCCGCGTTCATGGACCTTATGAATTAAGTCTTTAAGGATTATTCAGATGACTTTGTGATAATGTTCATCGACGATATTCTTATCTACTCACCGAGTGAGATGGAGCATGAGAATTATTTGAGATTATACTTCAGAGATTATAAGAGAAGCAACTGTTTGATAAATTGAAGAAGTGTGGATTTTGGTTGCCTAGCATTACTTTTCTTGGCCATGTAATTGACGAAAATGGAGTTTCAGTTTATCCTCTCAAGGTAGAGGATGTATCTAATCGACAGAGGTCGACTTCAGTGTCAGAAATTCAAAGTTTCTTAGGTTTAGAAGATACTACTGCTGTTTTATTGAGAATTTCTAAAAGATTTCATTGCCTATAACAAAGTTGATGAGGAAGGGTATTACTTTTGAATGGAGTTAAGAATGTGAAGACAGTTTTCAAGAGTTGAATTCATGTTTAACGAGAGCGCCTATCTTGGTAATACCATTTGGAGCTGAGGGATTTGTGATCTACAGTGATGCTTCGCATCAAAGCTTGGGGGGTGTACTTATGCAAGGTGGCAAGGTGATTTCTTATGCTTCAAGACAGTTAAAGACACATTAGATAAATTATCCGACTCACGATCTCGAATTGGCCGCAGTAATTCATGCTTTGAAGATTTGGAGGCATTACCTATACGGGGAGAAATGTGAGATATTCACAGACCACAAGAGTTTGAAATGTATTTTCACACAACGAGATTTGAATATGAGATAGAGAAGATGGTTAGAGTTGATGAAGGACTACGATCTTTCGATTGAGTATCATCTGGGAAAGGTAACTGTAGTAGCTGATGCGTTAAGTAGGAAGATGACAGGGAACTTAGCCGAGGTGCTAACCAAGCAAAAAGAATTAGTCAAAGACCAATGGTAACTTAATGATGGCAATCATAGCTCACCTAGAAATTATAGATAAAATCAAGGCAGAACAGTTTAACGATTGCTATTTGTGTCAGATGAGAGATGAGATGTCTTTAGGGAAGCGATCGGGGTTTATTTTGGAACAAGAAGTGTTAATGCTTGGGAATTGATTGTGTGTTCCAAATATAAAGGACTTGAAAGAGAAACTTTTATAGGAAGCACATAGGACCAATTACTCAGTTCATCCGGGAAGTAACAAGATGTATTGAAATTTGTGAGAACACTTTTGGTGGAGAGGTATGAAGTAAGAAGTTGCCAAGTTGGTGTCCGAATGTTCAACGTGTCAACAAGTCAAGGCAGAAAGAAAAGTACCCGTAGGACTACTACAACCATTACTAGTGACAGAGTGGAAATGGGATGAGATCACGATGGATTTTGTTTTTAAATTTCCACGTTCGCCTAACAAGAACGACAAGATTTAGGTTATAGTGCATAGATTGACAAAATCAGCCCATTTCCTACGGATCAAGACTACTAAGCCGCCTAGACTAGCTGAGTTGTACATGAAAGAAATTATGAGACTACACGGGGTTTGTGGACACGCGGGATTCCACCACTTTGTTTGTTTTGAAATTGATTTAGATCAAAGGAAAGAGAAAAGGAAGTCTGTTGAAAACAGATACAGAGTCGCCACTTGGTCTTTAAGGAACCAAGAAACCTAATTTTGACTCACCCAAATGGATAAAGGGCACCAGCCCTTCATAACCAAAGAACTTGGCTCGGGGTTTTGGTACGAGAGAGGAAGGAGCCTTTGTCGTGACTAAAACACCCTCAACTCGCCCCGTCTTTCGACGGGCCTCAATTAGCATCCAAATAATCATCTTATACTATGTATGGTTCGACAATTAATAATATGATAGTATATTACATCACATAAGAAACTTGAAATAGGAAGATCAAAAGATAAGATATCATTCATAAGATCTAAGCCAAGTATCACACAATGCAAAGTGAAAGATCACACAAAACAAACCTAGGAAAAAATCGTCTAATCACATATCAAGTAATAAAGTTTTCCTAATCTAAGGGGACATGAATTGTTCTTGAAACAAATAATTAAAGAAACCAAAATATGCTTAGCAAGCTAGTATGATGCATGTTAATCTTTGAGAAAAGAAGATCTCTCAATCCCCGGGACGGATGAGAAAGAAGGATTAGATCGAGGGGAAGCGTGAACGTGTGATCATGATCATTCCTTATAATATTCTTAGATTAGGAGTCACAAAAGCCCCAAATATTGCATGAATGCAATGTATGATCCTAACATGTGCAAAGGTTGTAGTGTGTTTGTGTACATGGACTTGCTAAAGTGACTTAAAAGCCTAGAGAATGAATGAATGTATGAATGAAATCATGAGATATGTAAAAATGTAGTATGAACCACTTCCTAAGATATGAACTAATTTGGAATGCATGTAAGCATCAAATCAAAGAATGAAAGCTAAAATGTGCTTCCTGTGAATAGTGGACAGAACAGTAACATGATCTTTTAGAAATTGAAAAGAGGGGTTAGGAATGTTTTCAATGCATGATCTTTTATGGAGAGCTTCCTTATTGTGTCTAGAACACAACCCAAAAAGATAATCTTTAATAATTATCACAGATTGAGAGAAATCATATAAACAACAGAGGTCACTCAGGAACAGAGTCCGTATTGTCGACTGAAATGTTGAAACATCTTAGAAAATGAAAACAAATGATCTAGAGGCCCATTTTATACACACATTTCCCTAAGACATTGAAGTTTAAGGGAAAAATAAGTTAGGACCACCCCTTTTGGAAACGTTTTCTGAAAAAGAAGTTGGAAGTCAACCAAGCTGCTGTGACAGCAGAGGCAGAATGTCTGGAGGGAATGTTTGGGTCCAAATGGACCATTTTCAAGTATTTCCAAGTCAAACCAAAAATCATGGGTGTTCTCTAATGAGTTCGGAAGACTTTCCAAGTGGCCTTGCATCTATACATTGAGTATTGAGTTCTAAAGAAATCTTTGAACTCAGATTACTCACTGTTTTGACTCACTGTTTTGAAGATTTTGGAAAAAACTAGAGTTTTCTTTCTTGAGATCAAAATGAGGGGTTTTAAGAGGGGTTTTGAAATAGAGGTGTTGAAAGCATATTTTCAATACTCAATGAAGATTATAGCTAATTAAAATGTCAACATAAAACTCATCATCAAGAACCTCCAAGATTGTTGGAGAGATTTATTTTCATATTTGAACATAACTTCAAGGATACCTTGGAGGTATTGAAGTTATGATCATCATCTATCAAACATGTTTTTGAGGTCAAGAGCTACTATCCATAAGGATTCACTCACCTCAAACTTCATGTCATCATCTAGATGATGATGAACTAGTAAGTAAATAAAGAAAATCAAAAAATAAATAAGGTAAGAAGAGATGAACATTGTATATAAGCAAGTAGATAGCAATCAATAGATGATATTCATGATGTATTGAACTTGTAGTTTGGTGTTTCACTCATATGTAATGACATTGGACATGGAAGAAGCTTCCACTCTCCTAAATGCTCACTAAAATGGTGGTTGGGTGTATTGAATATTGAAGTAAATAAGAGTAATGAAGTAAAAACAATGTTTAGAACTCACTTTTGTTTTTAAAATCAAAGAAGAAAGCTTCTTTTCTCTCTACTCTAACCTTATCTCTACAACTTTCTCTCCCAAAACTTTTTAAAGCTTACATTTTACCCCAAAATGAGAAGCCAAGGGGGGGTTTATATAGGCCAACTTGGGGTGGTTTTGGGGTTTTAGAAGTGTTCCCATTGGCTCCAAACATCTTAAAACATAGAACTACGTCGTTTTGGTTTTTAATTAATCAAAATGGGACCCCAAAAATATTTGCAAAAACATACTGTTCTGGAGGAGAGTGCCGCGGCGGCATTAGGCCTGTGCCGCAGTGGTAGTGGGCCAGTGCCGCGGCGACACTGCTCCTCAATCGTCTGGATAATCCCATTTAGGCCCCCAGAGGTTTCGGTATTCGCGAAAAGGCCCTATTTCGTCCAAAATTCACAGAAAATGCGTACGAACTCCAAATTGAGGTTGTGATATACCGTTGGAAAGGTAATAGAGTCTAATTTACATAAAAAATAGTTCAGGGATAGGTCACCTTGAAAAGTTTTGCGGTATTTGTGATAAAAGCCGATTTGATTGCCTTTTTTGCCTTCAGAAATTCATAATAAACTCGTTTTAAATCCAAATATTATGTGTGATATACCGTTGGAAAGCTATTGACCTCTAGTATCTATGAAAAATATTTGAAAATTATTAAGGTGCTCCGGTTCTAAAGTCAAATTCTAGTCAAACTGGTCAAACCTGGGATTCCCGGGGAGTTCCGGAAACTTCTGGGAGCTCCCAAGAGATGACGTTTTCGTCCGATTTTCTTTTAAAACTCATTTTAATACTTTCCACATGATCTAGAATGATTCTGGTGAATTTGGATGATTTTGGTCAAACTTGGTCAAACCTTGGTCAAACATAGTCAAACCTTGGTCAAATCGGTCAACGGGGACTTTCTGGGAACTTTCGGGTCTTCCGGGGGTCTCTGGAAGCTGACGATTTCATTTGATTTTACTTAAAAACTTATTTAATCATTTTTCTTACGACGTAGCATATTTCTAGAACTTTTGGACCAAATCTGGGAGCTTTTGGGCTTTCAGGGGCATTTTGATCATTCTGAGCATTTTGAGAAATAGAACCAACTTCCAGGAGTCCTTTTGAGTCTTTTTGATCATTGTGAACCACCAAGCTATGGGTCTCCTAAATCTGATAGCCGACAAAATGGGGTGTCTACAGTTTGCCCCTTTTTGGGGAGAAATACTTACCATTAATTGAGTTTGCGTACAATAATGGATTCCAATCGAGTATTAGAATGGCACCTTATGAAGCTTTGTATGGACATAAGTGTCGATCGCCGATTTGTTGGATTGAAGTTGGAGAAAGAAAGTTGTTGGAACCTGAGATAATACAATTGACTACGAAAACATTAAAGTTAATACAAGAGCGACTTAAGGTAACTCAGAGTCATTTTAAGAGCTATGCGGACTCGAAACGACTACCAATGACATTCAAAAGGCATTGTTCAGTTTGGAAAGCGAGGGAAACTTAACCCGAGGTTTGTTGGACCTTTTGAAATCCTAGAGAAAGTAAGACTAGTGGCTTACCGATTAACTTTATCACCCGAGTGGGAACATGTACACAATGCATTTCACGTATCAATGTTGAGATGGTGTATGACGGATGCGAGTAAGATTAACGTACCGGAACCATTGCAGATCCAGGAAGATTTGACCTACATAGAGCATCCGATAGAAATCTTGGATCGAAAAGAACAAGTGTTGAGAATAAAGATGATTCCGTTGGTAGAACCATTTCTTGATTCCGTTGAACCTTAAAAGTGTTATGGCATAGTCATACATTCGAGGAAGCTACGTGGGCGAATGAGGAAGAGATGAGGAAGGAATATCCGTATCTTTTCAACTCATGAGGTATAAGTTTGGGGACAAACTTCTTTTTTGGATAGGAGAGTTGTCACACCCATCCTGAAAAATTTCATTGTTTAAAATTTGCATATGGAAATGTTAGAATTATTAATATTGATTAATAATCGAGATGGAGTTGACTATGGGTCAACGGTGAATGTCAAGTGGAGACACGGGAACTTGGTAGATCATGATGCATTGGCATAATTAAATGACATTTATATGATTTAAATGTTATCTGAAATATCTGGTATTTTATGAATAGTTACTTTACCTGTCTAGAGTAAATCTCTGGTAGTTTTGACCTCGTTTTGGATCATTTTGCATACTGTGGTGAGAACGTGAGTGATACGTTGCATAAAAGGTAGGTGGTGTAGAGATTTCACAGAATTAGTTTCATAATGTGTTATTGGACCCAAACAGAACTTAGACGAAAACTTTTATAATTTTTAGTTTTCACCCATGAAGTAATAAAATGGATGTTTAGGATGTTTCAGGAGATAATTAGAAGTTTTGAGAAACTCGTGAGGAGGTAAAAATAAAAGTGGTGCCTATAAATAGTTAGGGTAAGATTTTATTATTTCCAAACTAGCTAAAAATATCTTGGGAGAGAGAGAAAAAGGAAATTTGGTCCCCACGAGCTTCAAGTCGCCGATCGATAAACTTCTTATCGTTAGCTTTTCTCCAGATTCTAGATTTAAACTCCTCGAGGTAAGAGCTTCATTTTGATACCTCTTAGGCCACGTTTGGCAAACTTTTTCAAAATCTAATTTCTAGAAATTTGGAAAAAACCAGGTAAAACTTATAGGAATCACGTATAATCTGAGATCCGACGTTTATTCGGGCCTCTAGTCGATCCTTCAAAGTTAGGAAGAAATCGTATGAGGTATGAATTCTAGATCTATGAATTATATGGAATTTACATGTTTTAAATATCAGATTTGATATTTTCGATCCTAGCAAAATTCATATATTAACTAGGCATGTTAATTATGCACGCGAAATCGTATAAAAAGCATGTACAACTATTTATGTGAGCATGTTATGTGTCTACTTGGGTCAAAGGGGGATTTGGTACAATTTCATCCGCGGGTAAGCTCCTCGAAGTTTGAGGATTGTAATATTGATATTGGAGGTGTCTGGTATGGAGGAAGGCCTAACCAGGGCACGGTACCAGGTATGGAGGAAGGCCCAACCAGTGTACGGGGTACGTGGAAGAGGTGTGCCTTCCACATCACCGGTTTCATTTCGGATGGAAATGTACCACTCACCCTAGAGACTATTTTGATGTGTTCAAGATGTTTATAGCATGAATTGTCATATAAGCATATATTTAGAATTGTACACTTAGCATATACTTGAGCAGTGAAGCTTTACTCTATTGTAGGTGATAAGAAGTGAGGAAAGAAGAAATGCGCAGAGTGAGGTCGATGGGACGACGGGAGCACTCTTGCAGATATTTTGTTTTCCTTTTCGAATGTTGTAATAAGAACTTTGAATTTGTATCGTGTTGTAATTGAATCTTGGGAAGGATTAGTAGTATTGTAATCAGTAGTAAAAACTTCTATAATCGTGTCAAAATAGTGGTTGTATATTAACGGTTGTGTTGGTTTTGAATTCGAACAATCATGGATTGAATTCTGCAGATTGCTTAGAAAACTGATAAGAAATAGTCGACTAGGTTCCTGACATAGTCAACTCCCTGTTTTTAATGAAAATCCTTTCTGTTTTCAAGGTCATCAGTCGACTGAAAGACAAAAAATAGTCGACTGGTTTCTACATGAAAACATGGCATTCTGTTAGATTGAACTCCAGTCGATCGGACCAGCTTAGTCGTCTGAGAAATTGATACCCCAGTCGACTAAGTCCCTGATACATTTGACTGGACTGGGCTAGTGAACTTTTATACTCTCTGTTTTCGACCTCCAATCGACTGGGTCCCCGACACTGTTTTTAAAAGGAATTCTTTTTTAAAGTGTTTCAATTGGGCAAACTTTTTATAACTCAAATTTTCATGGATTTTACTTATATTTTCCGCTGCTATTAATACTTTAATGGAATTGGATGAGCCTTGGTGGCGTGCCACGTGTCCTATTTCCGCACGGTGCTAGATGGGTCGTGACATATTATAGCACACATGCCAATTACAAACCTAATTATTACAGAAGTCTCTAGATATAAGCATAAACTAACTACAGCACAGCTTTAAGTCTTCAACTCACGTAGTAGTTGTCTCCAGTATAGCCTCCATCATAATAGGCTTCCTCCTTATAGCCCCTCACCATGTATTCTTCACCTGTATTCTCGTAACCTTGGTCAACTGAACGTAGAATATCCAGCGGTATAAAACTCCAACAGCTACTAAAGTTAAGTGAATGCAAATATTAACAGAGTATCTATAGACATGCAGTATATAAAATAACATCTTTAAAGAATCATCTCGTCATTCATACTCATGAATGCACCAACTCAATACATTACAACTGACCTCATCCTAATTAATCCCAAACATAACATGGACTCTTGGGTCCACATTTCGTACGCAACTCTACATTCCATAGTAACCTGGCATGTAGCCCAATACAATACAGTCTATCCATCCTGACACTCAGTCCCAACTTTCCAACGCATAACTTAGACACGTAGTCCCATACCACATATCCTATAAAACCTAATACCCAGTTCCAAGTTGCTAATTCACACATCAGCCTGACACGTAGTTCCAGTTTCCTAGCAAGTACGCCCCGATACATTCTCAAAGTTCTAGCCTGACATATAGTCCCAACTTTACAACATAAATGCCTGACATGTAGCCCCAGCCCATAACATCCATGCCTAACACGTAGTCCCAGTGTTACCACACATATGCCTGGCACGTAGTCCTAGCCCGTAACACTCATGCCTGACATGTAGTCCCAGCGTTACCTGTCATACCCCGAAATAGAAAAAATAGAGAAAAATAAATTTCTTTTTTGGGTCTATCAGGAATGACGGGTGAATGTCACTAAATTGTCCACACCACACAATACTAGCCAACTAAAGAATAAGAACAGCAACATAAACAAGCTAAATATAATACAATAGGTATCTATTACGAACATCAAAGTGGTCCTCAAGATCACAATAGGTCTGGAGACAACATATGCCCAGGTACCCACTAACCATAAGTTCAACAGAAATAAAACTAAATATAACTATCATCAGATCTTCAACTGGCGTATGGGTAGTCGTCAGCATAACAGCCTTCTCTAACATAACCTGCATCAGTGGGGCCACCCTCTACATAATCCCCTTCCGGGTAGTAGCCATCGTCGTATGCATCATTACCTACATTGTTAAGAACAGGGTAGTCTGGACAGAGAATGTCCAGGCAACAACGACCGTAACCTTACTGAGAGCTGAGTGAATCGAAACTTATAAGGTATCAATGATATGATGTAATAACAAGTTATTGAAGTGTCTAATTTCTCTGTATTTCTACGTCGTTTACTCAACCCTTATCGTCTTGTTAATAACAAACTCAGCACACTACTGACTCTTGGAATAGACTTGATTGCAAAACTCCTGGATACACCAATGGTCTGTCTACCGCATCACCGCAAGTCATAGATACCTTCTACCGCGTAACACTGCAAGTTGTAGAGGTCATCTACCGCGTACACCATAAGTCATAGATAATACGTCAGTCCATCTCCCGTTTTTAAGAACTTATGCACAGTCCACCGCATGTCAGGGATTTAACGCTTCAAGCATCGACACATCAGATCTATTGCACAACCTATCGTCAGATCTACTGCGTACTTATGATCAAGGTTCACCACATGTCATAGATATTGTATCACCGCAATCATAGACACATACGTCATTCTACCATATTTGCTAATTGATCAAGGTTTACCGCATATCATAAACACCTTCGTCTGTCTACTGCATACTTATGATCAACCAGTAGGCATCTCCGTTCTCTTCCCAGAACTTATTAAACCTACTTAACATTATACCACTAATGATTACATGACAACCCCCTTTGTAGCCTAACTACTCTAAATAAAATAAATAGATATCGAACTTGTACACGAACCACATGGTTTCAAATGTCATCACGTTAATCCATTATTCTTAATCATACTCAACTTTGTTGTCACATTATCCTAAATCAACCCATAATCGCATAACAGAGTTTGAATCAAGAATTGAGTAAATGAACCCTTATAAAATAAACTAAAGAAACAAAACTATGTTCTGCAAAGTTTGATCGATTGAAATCATTTCAATCAATTTATAAAAGAAATGTTCGATCGATCAAAATGTCTTCGATCGATGAACTCTATTCAATCGCTCGAGAATCGTCTTCTCTAGCAGATTCGTCAACAGCAATACATAAACGTCTTAGGGACGTGCTTAATGTAACAACCCTAAATTTTTAAGTGTATAATAATTATTTTAAATAATTTTTTTCAATTAGCAATGATATATGAGTGTACCTAGGTAAGACATGTGTTTAAAAAATTTTAAGTTTGAAGAACCCATAAATTAAATTGCTAGTAAGCATATTTAATTTGTCCATATTTAATTTGTTAGTAATACCAGTAATATTTCCCCGTTTATTTTTGTATTAAAATTTCCAATGTCTCATTATTATTATGACATGACATTTTGAGCTTTAATTAAATTGTATGATAGATTATTGTCTGACTGAGTTACAATTTTTGTAGAATGACGAGTTTAGTGTCGGGTAGTGTTTCGGGGCCCACTAGTAAGTTAAGTAGTGAATTTAACATGAAAATTAAGTACCCGGGGTATGAGTACCCTTTGGGCTAGCCATTTTAGTGGTTTGTGTTACATTCTGGGCTCATATGGGTCTCTTTTGTTAGCCCATAAAAAGAAAAACGGGATTATTAATATTTGTGTGAGTAATATATGTATTGTGTGTGTATTATATGTATATAGATAGATAACACATCCTAGGGTTAGAAAAAAAAAAAAAGAGAGCAGCCTCAAGAGAGAGAGAGAGAGAGAGAGAGAGAGAGAATAAGAGACAAAGAGAGAGAGGCAACCCTAGTCACCTAGAAGGAGAAGAAAAAGAGAAGAGAAGAGAAAAGAAAGGAGTTCACCATCATCAACATCATCTTGCTTTTCCCAATTTGGTGAGTAAACATTTAGATTTGTAGGGTTAATTCGTAGTTTGATTGATTTTTGATTTGTGTTCATTATAGTTTGAATAAATCGTATGGATGAGTGTTTATATAATACGGATCTATAGTGATATATACATATATATATATATATATATATCAAAGGTTATATATAAGTTATTTAGAAAATTGAAGAAAAAAAAAAGAAGACTAACACAAATTCGGATTTAGGTAAAATAAAAATAAAAAAAAACTCTCAGATCTGTTTTAGAAAATAATTCGTATTAATTCACACATTTTGTTTATGGTAAAACTGTTCGTGTAAGTCAATGTAAAACTCAATTCTGCACGTTTTTCGTGTAATGATATTTTTCTCAATTCTGCACCGTTTGGGCAGAAAATTCATATTACAGTAGCAGTAAATGTTAACTCCGAATTTTGATTTATGTTTATGAAAATTGTTAGAGATGTTTCTTTGTACGGTATTATTATGAAGAACAATTTCAACCCATGCTGGTTTTGGGGCTGTTTAATATCATATTTGTTTGGGACAATTTTAGATAGTGATGTTGAATGCCGATTTTAAATGCTATAACTTATGCTATATGCGGTATTAAATGATGATTGTGGAAATACAACGTTAGAGACGTGAATAGAAGTTTGGCGCAAGGGCCTTATTGTGAATAATCGGATAATGATAATCCATGTAATAAATGATAAATTTTCGAAGTGGTTAATGACGTGATTAAATCCTCATGAATGGTACTTGTGTGTATTAACGTAGATGGTAAAAAAAAATGGTTTCAAGTTCCTTAGTGTTCACCGCTCCCCGTTGTGTGATATGTTTTTTTTTTGGTAGCTCGACTTGCTGAGTGTACCCTTTTGCCAGTGGCTTCGTGATCAAGCTGGCCTAAGCCTTATGCCCGGCTTATTTGTTAGACGTCTAGGCATATTGACTGGCCTTCTGTGTGTATACCTGGTTTGGTTGATACCCCAACCAAACTAGCACCAGAGTGGATGTTAGTAGTATGTCCGGGCACACATGGGATATATGTGTGGGTGTACCATGGAGGGTGACCAAGTGGTGAAGCTAGGAAATTGAATAATGAATCGTTCATAAATAGTAAGTTGACCATGAGTAGGGTGACCTTAGTGGTGAACCTAGGGCAAGAAAAAAAAATGATAGTGATTGTAGTGCGTCAAATACAAATGGATAAACTATTGCGAAACATGAAATTGAAAACCCGAAATGGTTACCGTGGTATAATGCGAAGAAAATTGATTAAATGATTTGGTATTGAAGAATTGTTTATTATGATACTAAGGATTTGTGCTAACTCTCGAGTTGCAGGATGGTGGGCCCACTAACCATTGTATGCAGGCTTTGGCTCACCATGTTATTTAAGAGTAAGTGTTTATTTTACTTTGTGGGTGGAACAAACTGTCGCCGTGACTTGAGGAAACTACCGCTTGTCCTCACTCACGTGTGGAACTACAGTTCTGCCTACAACTTTGTATGTGTTTGTGGTCAAGAGAGGGAGGGAGTCCAGCGGATTCCCAACCTCCGGGAAATTTATTGGGTATTATTATGTTAATTGATTATTGTTGGGTTGGAGTTGAGGGGACCACGAGTGATCCTTGAGACTGGAGCGTGTTTACTCATACCAGTGTTGTTATACAATGCTGACCCGTGTGATGTTTATCATGCGGGGGTGTTTCTCGGGAAACGCAGCCGTTTTGCAGATTAAGGAGTAGGCCGGTATGACTATTGGATTGCATGGATTTGCTTGAGGGCATGAAGACCTTTACTGTTCATTTGCTATTTTCATTTATTTGGCATTGTGGGCCATTATTGTAGTTGGTATTGGGACGTTTAGTAGCTCTGACCAAAGGTTGTAATAGAGGTTATTCTTTCAAAGCTTTAATTGTAAATAAAAAGATTTTTATTCTTAATGAGAATTGAGAAATATTTATTCAGTTTCTGCTTTTCAATATAAGTGATTTAGTAGTTGTACCTTTAATCAAATATATTTGAGTATTTTCGGAACCGCATGAGTGTTTTTTTTTTAAATGGAAATGTGGTGGTTTTGTTTTAAAAACATAAATGGAGATTTATTACAAATGTTTTAACCAGGTTTTTAAGAACATCTATTTTCATTAAAAAGTTTTATTAGGATGGGCTTCATGGTATTCACTCCGATAGTTGAGCAGTCGAATAGTAGTCTAGATTTAGTTATATGCTGATTATTTGGCTTTCCAAAAATCGGGGTGTGACACTTAATACGTCTAATCATCCCAAAAACTTGTAAACATTATATTAAATGAGACCAAGTGAGTAAAGGCTCACTTAGGGTGCGTTTGGGGTGTATGTTGAGCTATAGAGCTTCTAAGCTTCTCTCTCCTCTTTCTCTTGCTGGCCTCTCTGTCTCTCCTTCTCTTCTGCCTCTTCTTTTTTTCTTCTTTCTTCTCTTCTCTTCTCTTCTGCTTCTCCTCTTTCTGACTGTGTGTATATATATAGATATATGTGTGTATGTATGTATGTCTTGTATATATATATCAAACATAAGCACACAACTCTCTCTAACTCTCTTAAGTTCAGCAACCCTCTCACACACACAAGCACAAGGTACATATAGAGGGGATGGGGGTGCAGATGTCATTGTTTGTGCATAAACTAGAAATTCAAACAATTACACATTCGATCGATTAAATGTAGTTCGATCTATCGAACAGGTCAGTCAGGTTAGATCGATTGAAAACAGTTTGATTGATTGAAGTGGGGACCACGTATTAAATTTATGTCGGTAAGGTTTCGATCAATTGAATAGGGTTCGATCGCTTGAGCTTTGAAATTCTCGATCGCTTGTACAAACTTTGATCGATTGAAAGTTGGATATTAGCTGTGATCAAGGGAAGTATATAGAAACTCTATGTATTAAATAATTGTTGAAGATACAGGGTATCATATTACCATATAACTGACTCCCACATACTTGGCTATCTTAACTCCTTAAGATCCCACACCTGACCTTATACGATCTTCGCGATCGCATTTACGAGTACCAACGTAAACAATATCGACCTCGGTGGTCCGAGGTCAATAGACCCACTACCATCTACGTCGGCTTCTCATTCTAACTAACAACATTATTATACAAATGATTATGATGTTCAATGCATTAAGCCCATTATTCAACGTGTGTATTATTCTAATATAGCTTTAACTATCAACGCATGATATAAAACTACTTAACAGTTCGATTGATTGAAGAATCCTATTCTTAATCGATTGAAAGTAGTTCAACACTTGAGACCACATCTTCTTCCCAGAGACAACTGGACACTCCGTGCACATTTGGGGTCACATATATATCAACTTATCTATGCTGCTAAGTGAGTATAGGCACTCACCGGTAAAGTTCGATGATGCCAGTGAGCTCGGGGTGGTCGCGGGGGTGCTCGAGTGGTCGCTCTCTCTCCTCTTTCTCTTCTCCTTCTCTCTGTCTTGCCTCTTTCTCTACTCTTCTTCTTTTCCCAGAACTAAGAGTATGTGTGTGAGGGCTTGTGTGTATATATACATATGTATATGTATTCAGATGTGTATATATATATGAGTGTGTGTATATATGTTGCATTTCTCTCACTAAGCTCTCCCCACAGAAAAAACCCAAACATATGTGTGTATATGACTGATACATATATATAGGAGAATGGAGTGAAGGAGGGCCACACGAAATAAACTTGGTAACCAAGTTCAGTAACTTTCGATCGATTGAAAGTGTGTTCGATCGATTGAAACTAGTCCACATAATGGATTCAGGTCGGTAGAGTTTCAGTTGATTAAGGAAGGTTTGATCGATTGAAAATATACAATTTAGATCGATTGAGAATAGTTCAATTGATTGAAAGTGTCACAGTTAAATCGATTAGAAAGAGCAGTTCATGATAGGTAAAGACAAGCATACTGAAATTTATTTATTTATACATAAATACAAAAGTACAATGAAAATAGCAGGTACTACACATCCTTTCAAAACTTTTTGTTAAAAATTTTAGATGATCATCAAAGGTTGATTTCACCACCACGTCATCAATGTAGACTTCCATCCATTTTCCAATCATGTCATGAAATATAGCATTCATAGCTTATTGGTAAGTGGCTCCATCATTCTTTAACCCAAATGGCATAACAACCCATTCAAATGTCCCAATTGCCCTCGGACACCGAAAGGCTATTATAGCCACGTCCTCTTTAGCAATAAAAATTTGGCTATAGCCAGAGTGTTCATCTATTAAAATGAGAATCTCATGCCCGGATGCTGAATCAATTAACTTATCTGCAGTAGGCATGGGATACTCATCTTTAAGAGTAGCCTTATTAAGATCTCTAAAGTCAATGCATATTCTCAGTTTTCCATTCTTTTTCAAAATAGGAATAATATTTGAAAGCTATTAAACATACCTGGTTATACAGATGAACCCAGCCTTCAGCAATCATTGTACTTCCTCCTTGACTTTTAGGATGATCTCATTTGCTATTTGTCTTGGAGATTGCTTGTAGGGCTTGTACCCTATTTTTATTGGGAGTTGATGCTCCACCAAGCTTCTATCCAAACCAGGCATCTCATGGTTGTCCCAAGTGAAACAATCTTGATACTGACTCAGTAGGTTGACCAAATGTATTTTAAAATATGTTGGGAGAAGTTGACTTATAAAAGTAATCCTCCTAGGACCACCTGCCCTGCCCAAATTAACTTCTTCTAACGGATCCTGGACTTCATCCCTGGTATCACCAAGCTTTGTAGGAGCTAGTGGCTGTTCAGACAAATGAATTTGATCTGTTTCAGCCCGATCAGTCTCTCCCTTTATACAATCTGCTAAGCAGGCTACCCCTTGAACATTGAGCTGGACATCATCCTGAATTCGATGCAAGATATTGAGGTATACTTTAAGATGGTTGTCTTCCATTAAACAATGTCGTTTGATTCATTGTATTCATGGCTACCTCTATTTATTGCAGGAGCAATCCCCTTAGGATGACCATTTTTGTCGATTCCTCATAATCGTAGTGAGACCACATCAATATCGTAGAATTTTGCCTTAGTCACATGAGATTCTACCAAGAATGGTTTCTTATAAGCCTCGACTATCTCTGGTTCATCTTCTTTTTCATTCCAAAAAATCAAACATTTTTGCAGAGTAGATGGCGCACACTATGCTGTATGAATCCAATCCCAACCCAAAAGGGCATTGTAGTAAGAGGTAGTATTGACCACAAAGAATGTCGTTAAGGCATCCTACTCGCAACGGACATAATGACTGGAAGTACTCCTTTTGGTTGGACTGATGCTCTAGAAAAACCCATTATTGCCACATACGTCGTTGAGATCATTTCTAGTTTTTTGTAATTTTTTAAGCATGTGTGAAGGCAATAAGTTAACAGAAGCTCCATTATCCACTAAGACCTTGGATACTAAGACACCATTAAAATTAACCTTCAGATATAATGGCCGTAAGTGTCTAGCCATTCTAGTATTTGGCTTATCAAACACTATGGCCATCTTTTGCTTTGAGTCTGAGATCGGTATGTTTTGGATCACTAGCTCAAGTGATTTTGCCTCTTTAAAGATGAGCACCATGGAATCTGACTCATCATTGACATCTCCCTCCAGACCATCAGGCTGCCATTCTTGTGTCGCAAATATAGATGGCATCGTATACACCATGTTGTCATAAGACACAATAATGATTTTTCCAACTAAAAAATCATAGATACTAGCTGAATTGCCACCTCTGATCGATCTGAATCCACTATGTTTATCAGGAGCTCGGCATCTGACCGTGGTTGCCAATAGGATCTGTATCATCCTGTGCCGTCACTCCAAATTCTAACATATTAAGATTTTCTTGGTCTAAGGACTGGAGATTTACCCCTTCTAAGTTTTCCTGTCCTAGCTGATCGTCGAAGTCTGATAAGTCATCACCCACGTCTCCTTTTCCATCACCCTGACTTTTAGAATTGACTCCAACCTTCTGCATCCACTAGTTTGACCTGCCCTCAAAACTTCTAATGAATGGTTGTTTCTTTTTCTGGGCAGCCTTCTTGCGCAATATACGTCTTTTTTTAGTCTTGGTCATAAAGGGTGGGTCATGGTATTGAGGAAACTTAGGATGTTGAACATATATCCATCGTCCACCTTGTAGTATAGGAGGAAGTACCATCCTTGATTTGGTATTTGGATAAGGTGCAGGCTCTGATCTTCTTTTTTGACCAAGTTGACTAGAGCCTTGAATTTGTTCTATTTATTGAACTTCTTGGTAGGATTAGGCCTATTGTGCTTATTTTCTTGAGACATCTTTACCCCTTTTCAGACCTACTGTATTCAACATAACCTGAAATTTCGTAGGCTATTAAACAATCTTAACCTGCTTGCCTTCTACCCTTAACGTTCTTTCATCATCCTCAACATCACAATTTTGGTTTCGGAGTGGTACTTCCAGAACCTCTGTGTAGCTAATGCAGAGAACTGGTTGTTCACTCACTTCTGCCAACTTGACCGTCTGGACATCACGTACGAATCATAAGGATTGGTAGCATGGTAGTAAACCCCTACTCTTGTCTCGAATAGTGGTGCCTTTGGATTTAAACCTTCAGGATTTTCAACCACACTTTTCATTTTTCCACCCTTGGATGAAGAAACTTGAGGATATGGTTTTGACCTAGATGGCCTTGTCATGTTGGCAAAATCTATTGAAACCATATTGACTAGTGCCTCAGCCACGAACGGGTTCTTGTCAACCTGTTGAGCAGGCTTATCAACAGGGAATTTTATAATCCCATTTTTGATCCATTTTTGGATAGATTCCCGAAAAGTTGTACAGTTATTTTTACTATTGGTCCATATATTATGCCATTTGCAATAAGTTTTTCCTTTAAGCTCTTCATTCATTGGCAAGGTATGTGTCAATTTGATTTTCTTTTCCTTAACTAGCTAATCAAAGATCATATCAGCTCTGGTGATATCGAAGTCATGCTTCTTACTAGGCTTATCAGTCTGGTTAGTTGGATTCTTTCCTTGACTTTGAGGAGGTTTTCGTAGGACATCGCATATCAATGGCTTCTGAGCCATTATTTCGACCGCAGCACATTCATATTCATTCTCATCATCTTCATCAGCATGTTCTTCATCCTCAAATTCGACTAGATGTGCAGGCTGATGATGTCCTATATAATATACCCCACTGGCATTATTTTTCTTTTGATTTTCTTCATCTAAAACCTTCTCATATCGTGCCACAGCATCAACCACATGGAACAAGTCCATGAATTGTTGGCCTACAAACTGTATTCTGAGTGTTGATTTTAAATTATCTACAGCTAGACGCACATATTCCTCTTCTGGTAACCTAGCCCTACACCTATTCTGGGTAGATTTAAACCTAGCAATATACATTTCTACATTTTCTCCTGTACTCTGTTTTAGCCTGGCCAAATCAGCAATAGTCACATCCAAGTCAATCTGATAAAACTAACTATTAAAGATTCTTTCCATATCTTGTCAAGTTTGGACTGAACCTATGGGAAGGTTTATATACCACGTAAAGGCAGGTCTAGTTAGTGAGTTGGCAAATAATCTCAATTTTAGCATATTATGGTGAGAAACTTCTCCACATTATGCAGTAAAATATACAATGTGTTCTAGTGTGGTCTGCCTATCTCTACTAGAGAATAAAGTGAACTCAAGTATCCTGTAATACCTTGGGAATTCAAAAATTCAGTCAATGAAGTCTGGGTATTGTTTTTGGTATTGAGGATCAATAGGGGCCCTAAATACTCCCCCAAACTGTTCTCTCAGTTGGTCAGTGACCTGTTCCCTGACTTGCCCATGGACCTATTCTCTAATAGCCTCTACCATGTCATCCCTATTCATCCCCATGGGAATGGAACCATTAAAATCGAGCTAATAGAGAATACGTACCTCATTGTCGGCACGTTGATGACTCGGCAAACCTATTGCAAGCACTACTGCCAGATGGTGCCCCCCAGTCTGTATTGCTGGTTGATAAAGAATACGTACCTCATTACTAGTTATTAGTACCCTCCCATCTGTACTGCTGCCTGATGGTGGCCCCAGTCTGTGTTGGTGGCTGATGGAAGTGCCCCTCAGTCTGTGATATTGGCAGATGGTGCCCCCAATTTGCGTTGCTAGCTGATGAAAGTCCCCCCCCCCCCCCCCCCCTCCCCCCAATCTGATACATCTGTGATTAACGTAAGCCTGCCATGTGAATGCCTGACTGAGCCTCCTACACCACATTTGGCATCACCGGTTGCCCAGATGGCCCCTAGGGTGGTAATGCAAGCATCTAAGGTTGTGTACCTTTATGATATCCACTCTGAAGGACTAGGACCATCATTTGTCCCACTTGAAAACTTGTATGAGGCCCCATATTAGGACTAGTTAGTACTCGTTGACTCTCATGAAGTCCTGAATTCTGACCAACCTGGTTTGGAACCGACTGGTTACTTAGTACTTGATGCATGGTCAAACATGCCAAAATCATGGTGGTTAAGGAAACCCAGAACTACAGGACAGTTAAGGAGCTTAACATTCCCATAACTCAGCTGTGGAGCTTGATTAATAGGAACCAATATGGGTCCTTTTGTGCACTGGTCTTCAAGGATGATGTTGGGCCCAATTTTTCTATCATGTATGACATTTGACGGTCAATACTCTTAGTAATTTGGTCACCCATCTTCTGCATCTTATCTGTGAATGGTTTCACAATCGTGGATGTTTGCTGTAAGTTGACTTGGAGCCAATCGTGCAGTACGTTATCCAGACTGAAATGCATCGCGGTTGCGTAATCCTTCAAAACCTATTGATCTGGGCCAACAGCAAAGGCTCTAACCTCTTTTGGCTGAGGCTAGAGTGATTCATGACCACCAGTATGAGAGTGGTCACTGGAGTTGCCATGAACCCCTTCCTCAACATTGTCTTCCATGGTTGGTGCATCCATCTTTGGTTGCACGGCTATTCCCTTATCTTTTGTCAAATTCTTCCTTGGGTGGCATGATGAACTACTAGATTTATCACACCGGTCCCACTAGGAGTGCCAAAAATTGTATAGCTAAAAATATGTAATTATATGAGTACGGGCGTGCCAGACAAGTGTCCTCTTTAAATATGAGTATTTGACAAATCAAACAAGTGAAGTGACAAAGGAACAAAATCTCTTTAAATAGGTCCCAATTGCTTTAACTAGAGATTAAAGACTTGAAGTATGAAAAACATCGAGATTGGTAAAATAAATAAGAGAGAGAGAGAGAGAGAGAGAGAGAGAGATAGAGATGTCTATGAAATCCTTATAAATAGGGTTCAATCAGAAGTGACAATCCGCCTTCTAATTGGAGTTTAACTGCAGATCTACTCCTAGAACAAATAAGTAAATTGGAATTACAAGATAAAGGAAAGATAACAGTGAAAAGGTAAAAATGCTAAGTGTTTTGATAGATCAGGGATCCTTTCTATCTATCATTCCAATTCCTTAAATAGATCGCAATAATTGTAACTGTTGCCCAACAGTTGAGAAACTACCCACTACATCCATGATTTTGGCATAATGGGTCTTCGTCCCTAACTGCACTCATCATGACCTTCGCATCACATGTGTCATTGGCCAGCTTTGGAATAACTATCAATAGCCACTCCGCCATTGACGTGGCACGCGAACTGGGTTATGACATTCATTATGTCGCATCAGCCTGCCTTTTCCATCAGTCTACTCTCACATACTCTCCACGTGTAATTCCCAATTTAATTTGGTAGGCCCATTTTAATTTTATTTTATGGTGAAAACAAGTTCACACAAGGGGTGTAGAGTACACCAAATTGGCCCAACCCATCACTGTTCCACCCCTCCACGTGGGGGCCCATTTTGATTCTTACAAAATGAATCTATATAATTGCTAGATAATAGGATTTAATTACCGTTGAAAAGCAATACATGCATGCACATTATAATTATTTCATTCTTACCTATTCCTTGCTATGTGTGTGTGTGTAGGTTTAGGTCTAGATCAAGATTATTATCAGGTCAATTGATAATTAACAGGGCAGCTTCAAAGCCACCACACAAAATTAGAGAAGAAAATGTTATTAAATCAACACATGAATTACTTTCAAATCCAACCCAGCAAACACTCAAATAGCTTATTTTATGGTGTCTTTTTTTTTTATGTAATTTTGGCAAAAGTATCATTGAGTTTTCAAATATCATAAGAAGTTAGTTTAGTTTAAATTTAAATATTTTCTAACAAAGTACAGTGTATTGCACGATTTTTCATCTAATTTTTTTTCTATTTTTAATTATTTTTAACTCCAACGGCCACATATTAATAGAAATATTTTTTTTCCCTCTCAAACAGCCCTCTTTAATCTCGAGTCCAATTCATATTCTGGGTAGTTAGCATTGACAATCAAGTTCCGAGGTAAATAAATTAGTCAACTTTCTAATTAAATACTGAATTTGAATTAATCACTGGGCATTTACTTCTTTAAAATGGCCCACTTAATTATTAATTTCAAAGTTCTAACATTATTTTGTTGTACGTATATGTGTGGAGAAAACGAGAGAGAGAGAGAGAGAGAGAGAGAGAGAGAGAGGATGAATGACAAGTTGACAGGGAAACGGCTGGAGGAGAAGGAATCCAATGAATTGGCCATAAAGTAGTGCAGCTATTTTCGCCATGATTAAATGCTGTATTGGAAGTAACCAATTTGTTATGCAAAAGGCTTTGAAAATACAGAAGGCAAAAAGTCATTTGAAATAGTCAAATGTTGAATTGAATGACTTTGATTTATTCTCAAGGGAAAAGAAACATTTAACATTTTTTTTTTCAACAATGCTAGGGACACTAATAAATTCCACTAATATTCACACCCACACTCTATCTCTCTCTTAGTGACACTTTGAGTCCACTGCGGATCCCACAGTGCCACTAGGAGAGAGATAGAGTGTGGGTGTAAATGTTAGTGGAATTTGTTAGTGCCCCAAATATTACTCTCTTTTTTAAGGGTAAATATCACTTCCAGTTTTTGAGGTTTGCTTTAATCATACTTAGATCACCTCATATTTTAATAATATTACCTGCACCTCTCGAGGTTTGAAGCGCGTATCAATTATACCTCCTCCGTCAATTCACTGTTAAAAAAGTAACGGATTATAAATAAATGCAAAAAAAATACCCCTGAAAGTTTGGTCCCTGTATCATTTTAGTCCTTGTATTTTCAATTGGGTCAATTTGGGCTCTAAAGTTTTAAATTGAAGCAATTTGATCCAAATGTTCAATTCTGTGAGAAAAATTAACAGATACTTACATACTATGCATTGTCACACTTTTTAAGTGAAAAAATGAAACATCACCAATCTCCCAACCGCTTATTAGCATAATTATGCCTAACTGTGGGTAAATTCTGCCAATTTTTCTCATAGAATAGGGCATTTGGATCAAATTACTTCAATTTAAAACTCTACGGACCAAATTGACCCAATTGAAACTACAGGGACTAAAATGACACAAAGGACCAAACTTTCAAGGGTATGTTTTGTATTTTTGTATGTCAGTCCATCACTTTTTTAACGGTGAATTGACAGAGGGGGTCCAAGTGATACGCGCTTCAAACCTTAGGGGGTCTAGGTGATATTACTAAAACGTGAGGGGGTCTAAGTGTGATTAAAGCAAACCTCAGGGGTGTAGGTGATATTTATCCCCTTTTTTTATACTTACCTGGATTCGAACTACATACACACACACACACATACACTCCAACCACAACCCAACCCCAAAGCCCCACACGGACCACTCATTCTGACTGAAGAATAACTGGGGTCAAGCAACTAGAATTCCCTATGAAGATTCGAACCCTCTGTCTCCCCAGTGGAAAGAGAGAGTCTGTGCCAATTAGGCTACATTCCGCTCGGCAAACATTTAACATATAAATAAAGACAATATTTTAATTTAGAACATCTCCAACAGACTAGTTATTTTAATTTTACATAATACTTTGCTCACAACCTTCCCACTACCATGTATCTATCTCTCTCCTAGTGGGCACTATAGGGTCCACTGGCATTATGAGACCCATCAGGAGAGAAATAGACACAAAAGAGAGGTTGTGAGCAAAGTATTAGTCTTTAACTTTTAAGATAAAATAGCTAGCCAAATGGAATTTTATGTACTCCAACAGGCTAGCTACAAGCCTAGTCATTTTAACATTTAGTTTTTTGACTCGACAAATTCAGTTAGTCAAGAGGGGCTCTCTACATTCTCTCTCCAAATCTCAACATTTGGATCTTTTATTACTCAATCAATTGGCACAAATCTCAATCATAGATAATAAACACAAAGTAAGATGGTTAGATAAGAAGAATACTGCTGGAATTGAAAGTTAAATAGTGGATACCCAAAATAGTTTTTAACTAAAGTAACTACCTATAAACAATTTTACTGCTAGAGATGCTTTAAGAGCATCTCCAAGGGAAATGCCAAATTTTGGTTTGTTAAATAAATTTGAGGGCTTACGTGGTAATTTGACATATTTAGAATTTTGCATTTCGGTTGAAGATAAATGCTACCAATATGTCAAATTTATTATTTTGTAATTTTTTATACTTTTTACTCATTTAGCAAATTAAGTGATTAGCATAATAAATCAATGTAATACTTTTTTAATAGAAAAAGTGCAAATGGCCTGGCAACTTTTGATATGCATTTTTTCTTTTTTTTTTTACAGCAAAGCACCCGCAGGAGCCACACATGCAATACTTTTGACATATGAGTAAATTAAGATGCCATTTACCACATAAGATTTTGGCATATCGGTTGGAAGGGTAAAAACAGTCAAATATTGTCATTTGGTAAGCCACATTGGAACTGGCATATCGGTTGGAGGTGCTCTTACACAATTGATAAAAAGTGTTTCATGTAACGCTCATTACTGAGGTTCGAACCTCACCCCTCCTGCTCCCTGTCCCTCAGGCTCCGACATTTATGTACCCGTAGAGACACTTCGATCATCAAATGATCCCCCCCCCCCCCCCCCCCCCCCCCCCCACCCCCCAAAAAAAAAAAAATTTAACAAGTTGCTTTTGTTTTTAGGGTTAAATACACTTACACCCCCTGTGGTTTGGCCGATTTGCACTTACCCCCTTATGGTTTAAATTTTGGCACTAATACCCCCTATGGTTCGGACTAAAGTGCAACTGTTAAATATGTTATCCACAACATATTTAACGGTTGCACTTTAGTCCGAACCATAGGGGGTATTAGTGCCAAACTTTAAACCACAATGGGGGTAAATGCAAATTGGCCAAACCACAGGGGGTGTAAGTGTATCTTACCCCTCTCTTTTTTTAATCACTGTACTAAATAATGAAATCTTTAGATAAATGCCATAGTTCTCCAATTTGAGATATTTTAAAGTGTTGTGGGTGTGATAACTCATGTAGTGGTCTATAGTGGTACCACGACTGTTGCCACAAAATGTAACACCACCTTTATAGCATTTGAAATATCTCAAATTTGAACAATTATTCAAATATCTGCTAATAAATTTTCTGATTTCCAACACATATGATGGGGTTACATTTAATAGTAGTTAGACCACTTAATTTATTTACTGAAAGTTCTTGTAAAAAGTAACACTATAGTCTTCAAATTTATTCTCAATTAATAGTTTGACAATTGTGTCACATTGTGGTAATGATCATGGTACTCGAGACCACTGCATGTAATACTACTTCAAATAGCATTTGAAAAAAAAAATCAAATTTGAGATCTATGAATTTACAATATTTTAAATGGTCCCACTCTCACAAGTACTTGACACATTAAGAGAACACAATCTTATTATATTATTATAATATGTAAGCCTCAAGTGTCAGATGGCACAAAAAGAGGCATTGCTAGAAAATTTTAAAATTTTGCTCATTAAATTACTACAAACACCTTATTATTAACATCAACACCCAATACACCATTAATTACATACACACATATATGCAACACGATATAAAAATGCTACCACCAAAACTATACGATCATGTTAAGATTTTCTACCACTTGTGATTTATAAACTTTTTTCTTTTTCATTTTTTTAAAATTAAAATATCATACCAATACCAAAAAATTTTGATTAAATATTTCTCCCGTGCATTGCACGAGTCAACAGCTAGTTTTAAATATAGACTTGAAACCATAATATATTACTCCATCTCTATTACAATCTTGACAAAGCCATTTCATACATCCTATTTTTCATATTTAGTTCAATGAAAAAAAAGAAAGAAAGAAAGAAACTAGTGTTGCTAAAAATTGATTATGGTGTTGACTTGTTTCTTTCCATTCAGCAATGATACACACGAATGGCATTGCTACTTCATTGCCTATTAAAGTAATATATTGAATTGCATCTCCATAATACCATATGTAGAGGCGGGCCATAGAGGGACCGGGGCACGGCTCATGCAAAAAAAATAAAATTTTGAGGGTTTATATAGAATTTTGAAAATTTAAAAATATTTTATATAGTGATTTTTTTAAATTTGTGACTTTACATGTGGAGGTTCTTAACACTTAGTGTCTATTTGACTTTCATTATGTTGAAATGGTGATGTGTTAGAAATCACATTTGGGGACAAAAAATTTTGGGAAGAATAATATTGCAGGATTAATAATAATATCTACTAGTGTGACCGTGTGACATTAAAAGTCCCTATTAATAGTGAATGAGAAGAGTAATATCCCCTTATTCAGCTTAGGAGATAAGCAATGTCTAAATCTAATTTGTCACAACTATTCGTTCGACTCTCTGTCTCACTTAAAAATAAAAAATATGTATAAATGACCTAAAAAAAATTTCTCGAGGGCGCTGCCCTGAACTCCCACATGAAACTTGGCCCCACTAGTACAAAATCCTGAATCCACTACTAACCATATGAGTTAAAGTGAAACAAGTTCTATTAATATGATAGAATTAAAAATGAAGGGGACAAAATTCTATAAAGCCAAATTATGATAGGTAAAGAAACAGTATAGTGAAAGTAGAAAAATAAAAAATAAATAAATAAATAAAAAATAAATAAATAAACAAAATAAAATCATATAGTTACGAGTCTCTCACAATTCACAATATGGTTTAAATATCACTCTGACAGTAGCACCAAAATGTGTTACATTAAGCATAAACAAGTGCTTGAGGCTTTTGACTTTTGTCTAGTCTTTAATTACCATACACGCGTTATCAGGTATAATTAAGTGCTACCAAGTTTTGACAACATATATATAGATACGTTAAGGCCCGGTTTGGCAACAGTGTTTGAACGTTTAAATTGGATTGGCCAAGAGAGCATTTTTGCTCACTCAAAATTTGGTACACCAATGCTCACTCAAGCATCCCATTGGCCAATGCAGTGGGGCCCAGGATTAAACAAATGTTAAAACAACATTTGTTTAATCCTGGGCCCCACTGCATTGGCCAATGGGATGCTTGAGTGAGCATTGATGTACCAAATTTTGGGTGAGCAAAAGTATTTTCATTGGGCAATTGGTGGCTCTTATATTTGTGCTGCAATTTTTATTTATTTATTTATTATTTACTTGAATTTAGACTGGATTAAACATACCCCACACATACATATCTTTTAATTTCAACCCAATTTAAAAATCTCACACTTATCCCACCACGTAAAGAGATTGAAGCATGGAAAGTTTTTGGACCAAATATAAATGAATGGCATGAGTGTAAAGTAGAACACCTGTCTTGGTCCGTATAAGTTAGTTGGAGGGATGGATTTAAAGATGGACTTTAAAAATGTCTAGCTTGGTGTGGGTTCAGATCCTACCGTTAGCTTACCTCCCTGATTTACCTAATGCGTGTGTTGTGGGGTCGGTGCACGTGCACGTGCCCGGAGTTTGTTCCTTATTTTACTCCGATAAAAACAACAATATATATCAATCCCGAAGTTGCGGAGGATAAACATAAGGATTACTTCTCGTGTTCCAAAAAAAAAAAAAAAAATAAACGACATTTTCAACGGTAATAATAATTTTGATTTAAAAACTTTGACTTTCTACTTGTTTAAAGTTAATCTTTAGATGATACTTTGTTGTCTAGCTTAAAAAAAAAAAAAAAAAAAAAAGGAAAGAAAAAACAGAGAAGAAGGAGTTCATTTTTCATTGCTTTAAATAGAAAGAAAATAAAAATGATCCAAAGACGAGTCGGACACAAAATAGTTAGATTCTTTTTTGGGATTTGAGATACAACTATATATTGGATAAAGTGAAATCAACCATTACAAAGTGCCAAAAAAAACAAAAACAAAAAAAAAAAAAAAAAAAAAAAAAAACAGAAAAGGAAAAAAGGTGCTATTATACGTTTTCTTTAGTACAATTATGTACTCCCTCCGTCCCATAATAAGTGTCCACATTTCTTTTTTGGGATGTCCTATAATAAGTGTCCACCTTCCTAAATTGGCATATATCTTTAACTTATTTTCCAAAACTACCCTTATAATAAAGACAAAGAAGCATTTATTTGTGGTCCCAAAACAAGCAAAAAGTCAAACACCCATCATATCCAAGGGTAAAATTGGAAAGTGACTCTTTAATGAACCAAATAAATTAATATAATACAGCTTTTTTAAACATTGTGCAAAAAGGAAGTGGACACTTATTATGGGACGGAGGGAGTACTAGTTAAAAAGTATCTCAAATTTTAGTCGGATTAATTAAAAATTCAACATCTGGAATTAAAGGGGGAAAAATAATAGAAATTTGTTTTTTAAAACTTTATCATATTAAAGGACAACTTATATTTTTAACTTCAAAAGTCCACAATTAGTGAAATTTGATCATATCAAATACTCAGGTTATAAAATTTTACAAAAGAAAATTTTCACATAATTAGCTACTTAAATTTCACATAAGTACAAAAAAAAAAAAATAAATAACAAAAAACAAAAGAAAACCAAGTTCTATTATTAATAATGGCTAATGCTAATGCCATAGCAGAAAGTGTCGCTAAAAATTTTAGCGGCAGTGAATTTTTATTACAAAAAATTTTTAGCTATACTTTTTGTTTTGACATTAGCTATTTTTGCTTTGGCATTAGTATTTTTCTTAATAATTCTAGTGTTTGTGGTGTGCAATTTCTTACGTAGGAGTATGTCAGTTTGAAAAACTCTCTAAAACTGGTCGAATTCTAGTGTTTGTGGTGTGCAATTTCTTACGTCAAATAACTTTGGTTCCAATAAGAATCAGGTAGAGACAGAGAGATTTGGATTGGAACAGGTCCAATTTTAGAAATTTTCAAACAGTCCCTAATAAGTACGAGTAAAATTCCCAATTAAAAAAATAAAAAAATAATAATAAAATAAATTAACAAAAAAAATTTGAGATATTGGAAAATAAATTAAAAATATGGAAAAATTAGATATGAATCCCTTGTTAGGGAATTGCAGTGGTTAAAGGACAACTAAATATTTACACTTTTGTTATGTCCCTCACTAGGACAATTGTGTTAACTAAGGTTCATTAGTTGTGTGCTATTCATAATTTATGACCATTTTATACTTATGTTCAAAGTGGTGAAATTTCACCAAGTTTTGAAAATTTTATTAGTAATGTTTTTTTTTCCTCATTTATAACGATTATAGCCATGTTCAAATTGGTAAAATTTCACTTAGTAGTGAAATTTTTATCAGTATTGATTTTTTTTTTAGAAATTTGGTACTAAATACCAAATTAGGAGAAATATTTGGTTATAAGACATAAGGGAAAAATATTTGGGGACAAGGATATGTTTGGTGGAAGTTGTTGGGGATAAACTCAACTACTTCTAGTGTTGACCAAAATACCCCTATCATTCATTTCCAGTTAGAGAGAGAGAGAGAGAGAGAGAGAGAGTGGCGATCGCAGAGGTCTGATCTGGTAGTGGTGTTCGTCGGCGAGGAGATGGAAAGGTTCGTCGTGAGCGCCGAACTTCTCAACCACCCGATCTTCATCAAGCTGTTAAACAAATCGGCTCAAGAGTACGGTTACGAGCAAAAAGGCGTACTTCACATTCCCTGCCATGTCCTCGTCTTCGAACGAGTACTCGAAGCTTTGCGCGTTGGAGATGAGTCGCGTGACGTCCAAGATCTACTCAATTCGTTGTCCGAGGACTTCCTCTAGGCACGAACACCTTCTCTCTCTCTCTCTCTCTCTCTCTCTCTCTCTCTCTATAGATCCTGACAACTTGATTGGATCGTGTTTTTTTTTTTTTTTTTTTTTAACACATTTTTTTGAGAAATTTATCAAAAAAAGTCAGTGAAGTTACTTAACATTTTTTTCTAGATTTTGATATCAACTATGATACTTGTTTGATAGATCTCGTTGAGTAGGTTGTAAAAACATAGATTTTATGCGCAGATCGATACGAATGCTCGAATTTGTAAAAATTTTATGCAATGTTTGTTAGAACATTTTTTTTTTTGTGAAATTTCACAAACTTTGTGAAATTTCACAACTTTTTTTTTTTTAAAAATTTTACAACTTTTTCGGTATTGGTATGAGAAATTAAATTTCAAAAACATTTTTTTTTATCATTTCATGTTGATGTGGTGGTTTGGTTGTGAAGAGATCGATCAGGTGAGGTCGTTTTGATGATCGGCAGAGGTCTGATGTGGTAGTGGTGGTTTCGTCAAATTTCACAAACTCTGTGAAATTTCACAACTTTTTGTTGATAAATTTCACAACTTTTTTCATAAATTTCACAACTTTTTTCAGTGATACGATGAATTAACTTCCAGAAACCTGTTTTATGATCATTTTTATGTTGCTATGGTGGTTTGGTTGTGAAGAGATTGAGAGAGGTCTAGTGTGGCGTTGGTGGTGAACTGCAGAGATCCGTGTGGTGGTGGTGGTGGTCGCTGGGGGTTTGGTATGGTGGTGGTGGTGCTCGCCGGAGGTCAGACGAGCTCAGGCGAGGTCGCCGGAGCTCAAGCGAGATCGCCGGAGCTCAGGTGATGCCATGGTAGTGGTCGCCGGAGCTCAGGCGAGGTTGCCGGAAGTGCAGAAACTTTGACACTGTTTGTGTAGAGCAATGTTGAGGGTAGTTTTGTCAAAAGACTAAGGAGTGGACCTAATTCTAAAAACTTTTCCTAGTTATACTTAAACCACCATATTTTCTGTATTTTAGATTTATCACTAATTGCCCCTTTTTTTTTGCTTATGACTACTATACTCTTATTCAAACTTCTAAAATTTCATAAAGTTTTGAAGAGTGGTGAAATTTTGCCAAATTTTGAAATTTTAATCAGTAATGATTTTTTTTTTTTCATTTATGACGATTGTATACCTGTTCAAAGTGATGAAATTTTATCAAGTTTTGAAAAGTGTTTTAAAAACTTGTGAAATTTTTATCAGTAACGATTTTTTTTTCTTTTATAACGATTATTTAACTGTTCAAAGTAGTTAAATTTCACCAAGTTTTGAAGAGTGGTGAAAATTTTTATCAATAATGATTTTTTTGTTTCTTTTATGACGATTATACCTCTATTTAAAGTGGTGAAATTTCACAAAGTTTTAAAGAGTGGTGAGATTCTAAAAAGTGGTTAAATTTTTAGCAGTAATAATTTTTTTTTTGTTTACGACAATTATACCCCTGTTCAAAGAGGTGAAATTTCTGAAGAATGGTAAAATTTTAAAGAATGGTTAAATTTTTATTAGTATTGATTTTTTTTCCGTTTATGACGATTATACCCCTGTTCAAAATGGTCACCAAATTTTGAAGATAAGTGAAATTTTAAAAAGTGGTGAAACTTTTACCAATGATGATTTTTTTTTTTCGTTTATAACGATTAGAACCCTATTATAACACCCATATTTGTGTTATTGTTTTTGCATTATATTGTCATGCATGATAATGTAATGTGGCGTGTCTTTTGGCACATGGTTGAGTGAGTTTTGACTCACGAGTCGTTTTGGGGTGTCTGTGTTAGAGGACCCTCTGAGAATTTGTTAGTGAGTGTTTTGTGGTTGTGAAGTCTCTCCGAGTATGAGACGGTCACTGTGGAACATTTTAAATGTTTATCTGACAATAAATGTTTACCTATGTATTTCAATATCTGTATTATTTTCTGGCTTAGAATATATTTCTGTTGTTAGATTTAGTATCCTGGTGAGGACGAATGAACATGCTATTAATTTGGTAGGCTAATTAGCAACTTCGGAAACGTCATGTAGAAATTCGCGTTTTAGCGACCAAACGAAACTTAGTCGAAAACTTTTATAATTTTGAAGTTTCACTTGTAAAGCTATGAATAAGCTGTATAGAAAGTTTCAGAGACTGATTAGGAGTTTTAAAAACTCGTGGGGAGGTAAACGTAATTCACGAGAGTTTTGCCTATATATAGATAGAGATGGTAGAGATATTTTTATAAGTTCTTAATCTAAATTTCAAAAAGGGGGCCATAGGGAGATTTTGGAGCTTAGAGCTTTGCGACGCCAAACGACGACCTTCCGTCAGTCTGTTTTCTCCCATATTTCATATTCGAGCTCCTCGAGGTAAGAGCTTCGTTTTGATATATGTTAGGGCTTGTTTGGCCAAGTTTTTCAAAAATTTGTTTCCTAAAATTTTTCATAAAAGTTGATAAATGGAATTTTGATCCATAGGAATTGTACTAGACGGACTTCTACACGTTCTTTGTACACGAGTTTTCTTTGGATCGAAGTTTAAGAGCGTAAATCGGAGGTGAGTGATTCAACTATGTTTTTGGAATGGTTTCTTGATATGTATTCATGTTATGTTTGAATAGCATGTATTAATACTTAGAGATATCTTGTGTAGTTCATATTGGGCATTTATATTGATAAGTAGGCCCAATAGCACGATGAAATGATTTGATTACCGCGAGCATGGTGATGTGTATTTGAGCATGTTAAGTTGCTTATTTGGGTCAGAAGGAGCACGTGGTCACCGTGCCATTTTGTGGAGCCGATATAGGTATTAAGGTCTCACGATTGAAGAGAAGAATCGTGGGTCTTACCCTTTCGCGTGGACTTATTGGCGAGGAGTCGCGGATTGGGAGTATGGACGGGCACGTGAGTCTCCGGCGACTAGTATGAAATGTAGAGATGTGAATGCAAACATGTTTATCATTCATGTACATATGTTGATTTATTCACTAAGCATTAGCTTAAACAAATCGAATATGTGTGGTTATCCAAATAACCATTGCAGGTATAAATGTTGGCGATGAATTGCAGAAGTGAGCACGTGGGTTGGGAGTTCTTTTAGAAGGCAACTTGAACGTTAATCTTGTAGTTTTGGGACAATAGGAATGTTGTAATAAGAATTCTTATGGTTTTTAGTTATGTTTAACTTGGTATGTTAGAACGAATCTAAAATGTTGTAATAGTTAGTAACATATTGTAACTGTACTTCGGTAATATGTTAATACAGTTAGGATTGCTTTCGAGTACTTTTAGAAGTGTGTGTTTGATCCCCGTTTGAATTCAAAAGCTTTTAAACTTGAAAATGTTGCAGAATGTGCTGCTTCCAGGGGATCAGTCGACTGGTTTGTTGAACAGTCGACTAAAGCCTCCTTTTTAGCAACTCTCTGCATCGTTTCATGGAGGATCAGTCGACTGGGTCCCCGACACAGTCGACTGGATCATGGTTTTCAAAACTGATATTTTTGCCCAGGCTGGACTTCAGTCGACCGGACTTTACCAGTCGACTGAAACTTTGAAGCCCCAGTCGACTGGATGTAGAAAGCAGTCGACTGGATGGTGTTTTAAAACCCAACTTTCTGCTGGACCAAGATCAGTCGACTGGATCCGAGGATCAGTCGACTGGACGGATGGTTTTCAAAATGACTTATTTTATTCCACTGCGTGTGTTCTTCAAACTAATTTTTGGGAACGTTAATGAATTCATTTAGCCTCGGTGGCGTGCCACGGGCTTCGGTTCCGCTATTGTGGGACCGGGCTGTGACACCTATTCAAAGCAGTGAATTTTCACCACGTTTTGAAGAAGAGTGGTAAAACCTTTAAAATTGGTGAAAAAAATCTAACTTTTCCACTCAAATCATACCACGCCCCGGAGCAACAAAAATAGATAAAAATAAATTTCCTTTTTGGGTCTATAGGGAATGACGGATGAATGTCACTCATTATCCACACCACATAATACCAGTCAACTAATGAATAAGAACAACAACATAATTAAACTGAAAATAATAACAGTTGTATCTATTACAAATATCAGAGTGGTCCTCAAGAACTTAACAGGTCTGGAGACAACATATGCCCAAGTACCCGTTACGAACGTTCAACAGAAATAGAAATATAAACTAGATATAACTTCTTCATCTCTAACTGGCGTAAGGGTAGTCGTCAGCGTAGTACACTTCCCTGGCATAACCGACATCAGTGGGGCCACCCGCAGCATAATCCCCCTCCGGGTAGTAGCCATCGCCATACGCATCATCACTTGCATTAAGAGGGGCAAGGTAATCTGGACGTCGAATGTCCAGGCAATTATGGCCGTCAGTTTACTGAGAGTTGAGTGAATAGAAACTCACAGGGTACCAATGATATAAAGTAATAACAAGTTATGGAAGTGTCTAAGATATAGTGTTACAATAATATCTCTCTCTTTATTATCACAATATTGTTTACTCAACCCTTATCGTCTTGTTAATAACAAACACAATAAATTCTTACCCTTAGAATAGACTTGATTGTAAATCTCCTGAATGTATACCAATGCTCTATCTACCGTGTCACTGTAAGTCATAGATACCATCTACCGCGTAAGACCACAAGTCATAGAGGACATCCACTGCGTACCCACAAGTCATGAATAATACGTCAGTCCATCCCCCGCTTTTAAGAATATATGCACAGTCCACCGCAAGCTAGGGATTTAACGCTTCAAACATTGACACATCAATTCTATTGCCACGACTTATCGTCAACTACGTATTCTCAGCCACCACAAGTCATAGACACCTTCGTTTGTCTACCGTGTTTGAGAATACCTGTTTACCCAGCCACCCCAAGTCATAGACACCTTCGTTTGTCTACCGCGTTTGGGAAACGACTCCTCCCGTAATCATCCCAGAACTTAGCAAACCTACCTATCGTTATACCACTAACGATTACATGACCGTCCCATTGTGGCCTGACTATTCTGATTAAAATAAACTAATTTCGAACTCATACATGAACCGCATAGTATCTAACGCCATCACGTTAATCCATTATTCTTAATCATACTTATCTTTGTTGTCACATTATCCCTGATCAGTCCATAATTGTATAATGGAAGTCCGAAAATGATAATCGAACAATCGAACACTTATAATATAAACAAGAGGAACTAACCATGTTCTGTAAATACCAATCGATTGGGACAAGGGTCCAATCAATTGGGATAAAACTTTAACAATCGATTTAGAAAAATGACAATCGATTAGATCCAAAACCAAGACAATCGATTACTAACTTCGGCAATCGATTGGGTACAAATAATGGCAATCGATTGGAATATGTCCAATTGATTAGGACTTAATTGATGTCAATCGATTGGGAAAAATCCAATCGATTGGGACTTCGTCTTCCCTAGCAGATTCGTAAAATAGAATATATAAATGTCTTAGGGACGTGTTTAATACATTTAAACATCACCAAAACTTGTAAAAAAAGTATATTACAGGGACCAAGTGAGTAAAGACTCACCTAAGGCTTGTTTGGGTGTGTGTAGAGCTTAGGGAGCTCAAGCTTCTCTCTCACCTCTTCTCTTTTTCCTCCGCTATCTCTCTCTGCTCTCTGTCTTTCCTTCTCTTTCTCTTCTTCTCCTTCTTTTCTTCTTCTTCTCTTCTCAGTCCTGAGAGTGTGTGTGTGTGTGGTTGTATGTATATAGATATATGTATGTTTGTGTATATATATACTAAATATATCACTCTCTCTCAAGAAATCTAATCAACAAACTCTCCAAGGCCCAAAAGCATATATATAAGAATTGAGAGTGCCATGTGTCAACACACGAATCAAAGTTGAAAACTTATCTCTGCAGATGCCAATCGATTGGAAGCAGAAGCAATTGATTGGTTACAGATATTTTATGACAATCGATTTTGAGTCAAGGGCAATCGATTGGTATATTCCATGCAATGAATTAAGGTCGGCAGGATGACAATCGATTAGGAAACATGGCAATCGATTGGTATATAAAAAGGTGGCAATCGATTTGGACACAAGGGCAATCGATTGGTAACCAAAATTTACCAAATGAAGGGTAATGGTAAGGGTCATACAAGTATAACTACGAAGTCTTTCTTAATAAAATACACTCCATAATATAGGATATTACAAATCAATGGCCTAGACTTGCTCAAAAGCACATTCATTACAAGAATCAATGTACATGCCAGATCTGCTTATCCTCTTCACCATCATCCTTATCATCTTCTTCACCATCAAAACCCAAACGGAGAAAAATCAATTTATGCAATTGAAAAATAAGAATAAAAATACATTGGATCTGCGTATCCTCTTCACCATCATCCTTATGATATTTTTCACCATCAAAACCAAACGGAGAAAAATCAATTTATGCAATTGAAAAATAATAATAAAAAATACACAAGAACACACACACATATACACACACACACATACTCTTCACACACAAACACACAACACTCAAGATCCCACACTACACACTGCACACACATACATACACACAGTAATAGCACACACACATACCCCCACGAAAGGAGGGAGAGGGCTTCAACAGCGCTGATGAACATACATATCTCTGTCTCTGCACACACACATACACATAGTAATAGCACACACACACACATACACCTATGAAAGGAGGGAGAGGGCTTCAACAGTGCCGATGACCATACACATCTCTGTCTCTGTGTATGTGGGGGAGAGAGAGAGAGAGAGAGAGAGAGAGAGAGAGAGAGAGAGAGAGAGAGAGAGAGAGAGAATTGATTTGTGTGTTATTATGTTTGGATTGAGATAATCAAAGAGAAGAGAACCTCATTAAAAGAAGAGAAGAGAAGAGAAAACATGTTTGTTTGGATGGATAGAAGAGAAGAGAAGAGAAACATAATGTTTTCTTGTTTGTTTAGCTTTCATAAGAGAAGAGAAGAGAATATAGAATTTAAAATCAATTTACTCTTTTACTCTCTACTAAATAATGGCAATAAATTGTACTCCTAATAAGATTAAACATTGAGGATATATTGGTCATTTTATTAACATTTTATTATGGTTCTCTTCTCTTCTTTCTTCAGTCTCTCCAATTTGGAGAAAACCAAAATTGGGTTCTTTTCATCCTCATGTTCTTTCCAGTTTTCTCCATTAACGTTCTTTTCTCTCCTAATTTAACTAACCAAACGAGAGAACTAGAGAGAAAGTGGTTACCTTCCTCTTCTCTTCTCTCTGGTTCTCTCAATCCAAACGAAGTTAGAGAGAGAAAAGAGCATCCTTATTTGTGTGTTTGAGAGAGAGAGAAATTTTATATGTATGTATGCTAATATGATCTAGGGTATAAGTGTGAGGGAATTTATGTCAAATACAGTAAAGATTGAGGTACTTATTGATATAGAGTTTAATGCCATAATAGAATTGGTTTCTAAAAAAATTACCAATCTAGTACTCTTAGTGAACTAATGCCCATATTAACTCTTTTTAAGCCACATCAGCTTTGGTAGGGTGAGGTGGAATGCCATAGTATTGTATACCAGTTTTTAGTGACTAACAAAAGTTTTTTTAGAGGGGAAAAAAAAACTTTAAGCGACAAATCTTTTTAAAATATTTCGTCGCTAATGGTGAAAAAAAATTGTCAATAAAGGTTCGTCGCTAAAAGAGTTTTTTTTCATCACTAAAAGGGGCTCCGTGTTGTAAGTTAGCATTCCCTTATATATTTGTTTTACATTTTGAGATTCACAATAATAAAATATTAATACTTTCCAATAAATAAATAAATAAATAACTAGAAGATGATTCTTGTTTTTGAAGTATGCAGTTCAAACTTAGGGCCCGTTTGATAAAATTGAAAACTAAGTGCTGAATTTTAAGCACTGAATATATTAAGCGATTGCATTTCCAATACTGAAAATAGTGTTTCAAGTATGGAAAAAGATTGCATCCAACGATTGTTTTCAGTAGAGATCTTTCTTTTAAAGTTTTCAGTGGATTTTTTGCTGCTTTTTCAATTAAGAGGTACATTATCAAAACGCACTGAAAATAAATAAGTGCTAAAACTTTTCATTTTCAGCATCAAGCTAAATTTTTGTTAATCCGAATATACTTTGTCAAAAATCGTTTTGCATTGGCATATTCGGTATGTTTAGTTTCTACTTCTTGTTTCCTATTTCTCTTAGGCTGGTTCATGGATTTGGTGAGGAAAAGAAAGAAAACCATGAAGGAAATGTATTTCTTTGTTTGATTAATAAGAAAAATAGGAAGAAAAAGAAAAAATTTTATGGCCTAAGATTTTAATTTTTGTGAGTCACCTTCCTCCTTTTTATTTTTTATTTTTTTTAAAGTTGCAACAATATTTTGGAATTTTTCTAACCTTGATGTTAATTAAACATAGATGAAAACAAAGTGGAAAACAAACAATTCCCTTTTCGTTTCCCCCAATCAATCCACAATGCAAGCAAAGCCTTAGGCTCTATTTCGTTTGGATTTAGTGAGGGAAAAGTAAGGAAAACAAACGAATGAAAATGTTTCTTTTGTTTGGTTAATTACCAAGGAAAATAATGAGAGAAATAAGAATGAGAAGAAAATACAGTGAGATAGTTATTGGAAATTTTTATTTTGCGATCCATTTTCTTCTTTTTTTTTTTCCCCCTTGAGTTACAATTATCTTTTGATATGTTTTTTTTTTTAAAATTTTTAAAGTTGTTTAAGAATGAATAAAAATACAAGAGAAGAAAAAAAAAGTTGTTAATGTTGAAGTGGTCCACCATTATTGAAGGTGATCCCATTATACTCCTTATTCCATAATAAGTGTCCACCTTTCCTTTTTTTGATGTCCCACAATGAGTGTCCATTTTCCTAAATTGATATATAGCTTTTACTTACTTTCCAAAACTACCCTTATAATAAAGACAAAGTAACATTTATTTGTGGTACTAAAACAAGCAATAAGTCAAACACCCATCGCATCTAAGGATAAAATTAGAAAGCGACTCATTAAGGAACCAAAAAAATTAATATAATACTACTTTCTTAAACATTGTGCAAAGTGAAAATGAACAATTATTATGAGACGGAGGGAGAATATATTTGGGACTAATGTACAAAATTTAGAAAACATAACATTACTCAACATATTATTACTTTGATTTCCTTGTCAATTCTCGTCAAAGGATTTTCTTCGCTGTATAACTTGCGATGGGCAATGAGATTCATCATTGTAAGTTATTGTGGTCATTAGTTTTAACTCACAAAAAGTCTGTGTGGAAGATTTAAACTTTCTCAATCCTACTGCATTCCACCTCACCCTACCAATGCTATGTGTAGGGTGGTCATGGTTCAGGTGAGTCGGGTTTAACCACATTCGAACCCCATCGGATTAAGAGTTTAGAATCCGTCATCCATCCATTCAGTCGGGTGAAAACCGATCCGTCGATTTCGAGTTGGTTTGGGTGAAACCCAACAAAAAAAAAAAAAAATCCTATTTTTATCAATTTTACACCCTGATAGTGCAGAGTTTATTGTACCCAACTGCAAAACATGGCCTTGTTATTCACCATTTCACCTTCTTGCAAACTTTTTAGGAAGACATTCAATTTAACTTACTATTAAATAAAAATCATACATAAACTTAACAAGTACTCCACCATCAGATTCATATAACATACAAAAAAAAAACCATGACTCATATAACATACAAAAAAAAAAAAAATTTGAAAATGAAAAACAATTATACAATCCACCATCAGATTCATATAACATACAAAAAAAAAAAAAAAACAAAAACAAAATTGAAAATGACTTCCATAGTTCCACCACATATATTGTGTTTTCTAAGTTTTCAATAGGTGGTCGGGTCGAGACAGGTGATGTCGGGTTTGAATTATAAAAACCGACAATCAAACCATAAGCAATCGGGTATGACTTGAGAAAACCATGACTCATTCGGCCATCCGCCAAAACCACTCAAATACCTTCGAGTCGGACGGGTTGGGTCGGATCTCGGGTTGGGATGACCAACCCCCAGCTACGTGGCTAAAAAAGAGTTATTGTGAGAATTAGTTCACTAACAATACTAGATTTGTATTTTTTTTTAGAAACTAATTCTATTGTGGCCTTAAACTCATTGATACAATTTTTTTTAGTTATATTCGGAGTAAAACTAACGTACCTACTCTAAAGTGTCATTATATTATACTCCGTATATAACAAAAATGTTAGGTGTACAACGAATTATATAACTAATTACATAAACGTGCAGCACAAAGTTGGACGTACCTTTTTGAGTGTGCAAGCTGTTCAGCACAAGGTCCAACCTTATACTGCACATTTGTTGTGCAATTCATTGTGTGATACCTACTCTATATAATTGACCCATGAAAGATATCATGAGAAAGAAATATGTCGTGGACGAGAAATTGAAAGTACTGTTCCCCCAAACCCCAACCCTAACTTTTTACAGATACAAAATAGTCCCCCTGCCTCTCACCTCTCACTCTCTCTCTGGGTTGTGTCATTGTCTTCCCTTCTCTTCTCTCTCTCGTATTTGAAAGTCCACAAAACCTCAGTTCTCGCATAAACAGAGAGTTTTTCCAAGAAACAGAGACATGGGTAAATACATGAAGAAAGGCAAAATCACAGGGGACATAGCAGTAATGGAGGTTTCACAGTCCGTTCTCGGTGTTCGAACTAGGGCTAAAACCCTAGCTTTACAGAGACTCCAATTGGACAACAACGGACCACCAATTTCAGAATCATCGTATCTTCAGCTTCGTAATCGAAGGCTCGAGAAGAGAAATCAACAGCAACAATCGTGCATGCAAAACGATGGTTGCAGTCAAAACCCAAACCCTAACCCTAACCCTAACTCGTCGGGTAGGGTGGTGAGTTCGAGGTTGGGGCTGAGTTCGGTGAACTCGGTCTCGGTTAGCAAGGAAGAGGGGTTTTTTGGTAATTTTCAAGGGTTTTCTAGGGAAGGAGATGAAACAGAGAAGATTAGTGATTTTGGGGTCGAAGCTTCGTTTGGAGAGAACAATTTTGAAATTGAAGGTAGAGAGAGGTATATTTTGCTTCTCTATCCAAATTTCTTTCATTTTATTCATTTTTCTATATGAATTTATGCTTGCTTATACACAGAGCTAATTGCTTTTAATCTGCTTTGATTATAATTTTCTATGTTTTATTTTTATTTTTTATTTGTGTTTTGGGGGGAAGGAGAAAAATGAGGGTTGTGGTTCTCTGTTTGGTTCTCGAGAAAGTGTGTAAAAGGATGGAAAAGCTAAAGAAAGAAAGCCAATTTGTCAAAAAAATTTCCCCATTTAAATTAAAGCATGGGCTTTTTTTTTTGTACTTTGGGGTTTCATTTTTGTGGATTTTTTTTTTTTTTTGGGGGGGGTTAAAGAGCCCTTTGAGGGAGCTTTCATATTCACATTCAGAAAAGGGTTTCCTTCCTTTCCCCTTTAAAATAGTGTTGTGGGTACCACTTCCACCCCCCCCCCCCCCCCCCCCCCCCCCCCCCCCAAAAGAAGGGTGAAAGCCATATCATATTTGGGTGTTTCATGCATAAAACCTTTTCTTTTTCTTGATTAATAATAGGGTAATGTTATACGCTTTTTGCTCTGCTCTGGTAATAGAGCTAGCCTTAAGGATATCGAGCACTTCATGCATAAAATTTTCTCCACTTTTTTACGGGATTTCGACTTTTGAAACTTTAATTTCTTGTATCTCTCACCTTTTTCCCCCTTGCATATAAATTATGAAGTCCTTAGTTGTTTTTTTTTTTTTTTTTGGTAATCGGACATTTTTTGTTTTTTTTGGTAATCGGGTGTTCGGGCCAGCTTGCGCGCACCTCGACTAATCCCGAGGCCTGGAGGCACTGGGTGAATACTCTAGTGGCCACGCCCCCATGACTCGAATACTAAACCTCTTGGTAGTACACCCAAGAAGCTTAGCACTCAGTCCTTAGTTGTTTTCTTTGTTTTTTTTTTATTGTTGTTCTTAACAACTTTTGAGTGCTTTTTTTTTTGGGTTTTTTCACCTTCTTTAATTCTTTCTGCAACTTATTTTCGAGTAAATATTGAATACAATGGTATACCACGTCATTAACTGAAACATACAAATACCTTTAAATTTTTTGCTCATATGGGAAAAGATCCCCATGGAAATAGTGAAATGAATGATGTAATTCTATTGGTTTGTGGTACCATGTCACCAAAATAATTGTTACATTCAGATTTTTTTTTTCTTCCTTATTTTGCTGGTTTCTACTTGTTTTTCAGAAATTTAACTACTTACTGTAACAATGTAACATGGAAATGAATTTCTTCTGTCTCTGTGTCTAATTTTTTTTCCACTTTCTCCCATCTCTTTTCAGTTACAATGTGTTTTTAAGACATGTTTTTCTGTGCAACTTTTGAACACATTTTAATATTAATAAACACTTATTTTCTTTGAAAACCTGTGAATTTTAGGTTAGTGTTTGTATGTTGTCTGCTATCTCTATGTTTTAAGTCAGAAACATGTGTCCTTGTGTTAAATTGCTTTCATAAAAGGTTACTGATGGTTGTGACTTGGCGAGAAGTTTCTTTAATGACATAAATAATACTGTTACTTCAGCTTGAGAAGCCCCAGCAGTTATTAATGGTGCAAGTTGATGCAATTTTATAATGCTATTATTTCCTCAAGCAGAGCTATGAAAATGATACTCTTATTTAGATTTTAGTTGCATAACCTTATATCCAGTTTTCTTTTTCCTTGTCACTTTTAGCTCCCTAGAGATCCTAACAAATCAGGAAAAAATAAACCAAACTAATTATGGGTGACTAATACAAAGCTCAAACAATCAAACCCAAAAAAGAAAAGTAAAATAAATGAAAGGAGTGAGCATTTTTGCTCACCCATTACTCACACGGGCCTCCATTGGGGGACCCTAGGTCTTCATTGGATGACATGTGTCCCATTCTATTCCCATTTTGTTCTTGTGTTATCAACATAATTATTAGACTGAGACACGTGTCACTCTGACTCAATGGAGGCCTGCGTGAGCAATGAGTGAGCAAAAATGGGAGGGCAAAACTGCTCTCATAAAATGAATTAGGGTTAATTATACGAACCTCCCCTGAGGTTTGTCAAAATTACACGGACCTCTCCTCTATATTGCAAAATTACACAGACCTCCCTTGAGATTTGGATTTGTATTACACACATCTCCCCTCTAGATTGCAAAATTTACAGAGACCTCCCTTCTTAATTTGCTAATGCAAAAAAATACTCAAAAAAAAAAAAACCCCCTCTCTCTCTCTCTCTCTCTCTCTCTCTCTCTCTCCTGCATATACATATATACGGACCATACACACGCACACACCCCATATATATATACATACATATTTGTATACATATAGCCATTGAATACATATATACACGGATACTTGTATACATCTTTGAGGTAGTTTGGATTTAGATCTTAGGTTTTGGGAACAAATTGATTTTGGGTTTAAATCTTAGGATTATATTAGTTTTTGGAACAAATTGATTTTGAGTTTAATTTTTTATTTTTATTTTTTGAAAAAATTTATATGTATATATAAATGTATGTCCATATATTATGTATGTACTTGTATATCTATATCTTTATAGCTCTCTCTATATATACACACACAATAGAGAGAGAGAGAGAGAGAGAGAGAGAGAGAGAGATAGGTGTGTAATTTAGTAAAATAGTAAACAAACTAAGGGTAAAGTAGTAAATTCATGCTAGAGGGGAGGTTTGTGTAATTTTGCAATATATAGGAGAGGTCCGTGTAATTTTGTCAAACCTCAGGGGTGGTCCGTGTGATTAACCCAATAAATAATCTTTCTTGTTTTCTTTGTATTATGTATATTTTGTATTTTTTTGTAATGCTTCATTGCAATCATTTTAAATAAGAAAAAGTTTTTCCCTTCGGGATATACTGTCAGCATTAAATATTCTGCCTTATTTGTGTTTGCAATGTTGTATCGTATTCATGGGGCCATGGGACAGAGTACGGACTGAAATGTATGCATGTTTTGGTGCTATCTACAAATGCCAAAGAATAGCATCTTTCATGCTACTAAACTATACTATTGCTGTTGTTACTGAAATGAAGTCTATTCTGGATTCATCTTGCTAACTCACAACATGAATTTCTTCTCGAAACTTCCGTTGTTTTTTGTGCCTAATTTTTGTTCGTGCCGCCAGTAATTAGAGAAAAATCAAATTTTCCTTCGAATTTTTTTGATGGGCATTTACCAAAAACGATAAAGTTGCATTTGTTAAGCTAAAATTGCATATTTATTTTTTTTTGTAAAAACAGGAGCACTAGGGAAAGCACGCCTTGTAGCTTTATAAGGGATTTAGATGCAATCGGGACTCCTGGTTCTACGACTAGGCCCATAAGCTCAACTGCAGCCAATCGAAGAACTAGGAGTGCCCAGCAAAGAAACATCCCAACAACACATGAGCTTGAGGAATTCTTCGCCTGTGCAGAACGAGAGGAGCAGAGGCTTTTTGCTGAGAAGTATAGTGCTTTTGTCTCTTGAGCAATTACTTGGGGCCTGTATCTTAACTTTTTGGGTTTTCAGTTTTTCAAATTCTGAAAGAAAATACTTTTGCTCACCCAAAATTTGGTACACCAATGCTCACCCAAGCATCCCATTGGCCAATGCAGTGGGGCCCAGGATTAAACAATATTAAACAACATTTGTTTAATTCTGGGCCCTACTGCATTGGCCAATGGAATGCTTGGGTGAGCATTGGTGTACCAAATTTTGGGTGAGCAAAAATGCTCTCATTCTGAAAATGGGAACCAGTTTTTGTTTTCTTTTTGTGACAAGGAAAAAAAGAAATTGGTAAAATAACTGTGATTTTAAAAAGGGAAAAAGCGAACAGTAGGATACCTGTGTTTTGTCATGTTATAAATGCGGGAGAAAACACAAAGTAATTAGTTTTTCAAAGAACTACTTGTACAACAGTGCAAGCGTTGGCCGGTTTGGTTTTTGAAAATTTTGGAAACTACTTTTTTCCGTTTTCCGTTCCAAAACGACAATCAATCACATTTCTGATTTTGGTTGCTGAAGAAATAAAAACAAAAAGCAGAAAACTAGAAACTCAGAAAACTAGAAACTGCAATGTTACCAAAACGGCCCCCAATATCTACAGTTTATGTATATATATATGTATAAATGTAAAATTATATCAATTATGCTAATTGTAACTGAAATCTTTTTTTTTTTTTTTTTGGATTTCTTATTTGGTATTTTTGCAGGTACAACTTCGACATTATAAATGATGTGCCCCTCCCAGGACGGTACGAATGGGCGAGAGTAGATCTATAAACATGAATGTTACATTCTCATCGTTTGTGGTTTTGTCTGTTTTTTGTTCTGAGTTAGAAACTAAGTAGTGGGATAAGTGGGTGTGGTTCTTTTCCACCACCCTTACCAAATCAATGTAAAAAGAAACAGTAGCTAAAAAAGATGTGTAATCTTATGATCCATAACATAATAGAGCTGATGTATTACACACTAACCCATTGAGAGTACAATGAAGAAGAAATGTAATATTATGGCTTTCAATGTTTTTTTTTCATCATTGTAATTTTCTGGGGGGTAAAATGTCTTTTTTTAAAGTATAAATGCTCCTTTGCAGCAAAGCTGACTTATTTTCCTACTCTTGCAATTTGTCTTTTTTCAATCTTTTACAATCTGCAATTTGATTTACTTCACCTCCATTTATTGAAATGAAATGAAATGAAGAACAAAGCATGCCCTTTCATTTAAGTATTGATGGTGATGTTTCTATGCATATGAATCTAAGGTAAGATTGTTTGTTTCCTTGTTTTAACTTTTTGTGAGAAGTGGTGTTGGTGGGGGCACATTTTATTAGGAACCAAGCTGCACCATTTCATTTTCATCCCATGGGACTTAACTTTGGTTCAACACAGCTGGGTTTGTCTGTATCTTTCCTTCTCTTATTCAACTTTTTATCCTTGGGTTTTATTTGGGTCTTAGATTAAGTGAGGGAAAAGAAAGGAAAATTTGGAAGAAAACTTTTTCCTTTGGTTAATAAAGAAAACTACGGGTAAAATAAGAAAGAAAGCAAAATAAGTTGAGAAATGTATTTAATATTTTGAATGTTACGAGTCAATTTCCTTAATTTATTCTTATCTTGCAAATATATTTTAGAAATTATGTATTTTTAGTGCTGTTTAACCATGACGGAAAAGCACAAAGGAACACACGAGAGAACTATTTTTTCTTCTTGTTTTCCTTTCTCTTTTTTTTTTCCTCACGAATTTTATGAACCAAACAAAGCTTTAAAGGGCTATTTGGAAATTTAAAGAATCTGTTATGTCGATTCATAACAAACTGACACTAGAAATAGAAGTATATGGGTTAGATAATTAGCGCGCGCACACACATTACAATATATTCACCGCAGGCACACATATAAGGAATGGGGGGTGGGGGGGATTGTTGTAGGTGGGTGGGTGGTATGATGGAGCGCAAATTCACGTCGAAGGCATGGAAGGGGGCCAAAGACCCACGAAGCCTCACATGCAGGACTCTCCCCAAGGTGAGTCGAACCACCCCCACCTCTCCGAAGAGAAGTGATGGTCAAACCATTGGACCACAAGGCCTTTGGTAATAGAAGTATATGATGGATGTCTATTTATTACATAGGAGTCTGTGCCTAGTCTATCTATCCTGATATATTTTATAGAAACTCAAGACTCGGACTGGAACTTATCTTATTTAAATATTTTCAAACAAAACTTCGAGTTAGGACTAGGCGTGGCAATTGTGTCGTGTCGTGTAATAATCGTGCTGTGTCATTAATCATGTCGTTTCTAAATGTGTCAAAATCTAAACCCATACTTGACTAATGCAATTCACGAGTCACCCATTTAACCCATTAACCCATGTAATGAACATGTTGTTTTACCAAGATTTTCTTCTTGTACGTGTGCACGTGTCCTAAGATTTCTTCACTAATGATAATATTGAGTCTTGACTCTTTCTCTTCGTCCTCAAGCACTTCGTAAAGAAGATGACTGAAGTGTGGGGAGTCTGTGGAATGTAGACTGTGAGTCTGTGTTGTGAGCGGCGACTGTATTGTGATAGAGATGATTTTTCCTAATTCACAGTATGTATATAGTCATGTTGTGCTACTGTCAGATTTTTTTTTAACGACTGGGATGATTACAATTTTTTACCAATAAAAATAAATTAAAAAAATGGCTATTTCATAAATATATATATATGTATATATATTACTCCCTCCGTCCCATATTTAGAGTCCTTGATGCCATTTTTTGGTGTCCCATTTTAAGAGTCCTCTTTGAAAAGTCAAAGTACTTTAATACAAACCTTCCAAATTTGCCCTTTATTATATCCAACTCCTCCCTCTCATTTTTTGATGTGACACTATAATTTTGAATTTCAAAAAGGGCTATATTGGAAAGTTGAAAATCTCACCAAAATCAAGGTTGTCCCCTTAATAAGTTAGAATTCCCAAAAGAGACTCTAAATATGGGACGGAGGGAGTACTTGTTTTTTTATTTATAAAAAAAATGCATATTTTCAAAAAAATCCTCTATAATTGGGTTAAACACCGAATTAAAATATAACCCAACCTATTTATTAATCGTGTTAAATAAGTTGACTCAGTTATAACTCATACTCGTATAAATAAAACCCAAATCTACTTAATTTGTGTCTGAGTTTACGTATGATTAAGACCTTCGTAATATCTTTATTTCTTAGAAATTAGTAGAACCTTCATACCTTAGCACTTAGCAGCAGTTGAAGAAGTGGACCCTTAAATCTAGTGGGGTTGTTCAAAGACCTATTGGATTTTTCTGAAGAATCTTACTTCAGGGTTTCAGGTTCTGACAGAAGTCAGAACCTTCATTGTCAATGTCAATGGAGTTTGTGGATTTATTTATCAATTAGTATTACTATTTTTTTTTTTTGGGAAAATACCCTTTTACCCTGTGGTTATATCCATTTTTTCATAACTCCCTGTGGTTCATTTTGTAACATTTAACCCTCCTGTACTACGGACTAAAGTGAGACTATTAACTTTTCTAACGGAGAAAAGGAAATGACGTTAATACCCCAAGCTCCTATACATACTCTTTAGGGAAAAATACCTTTTACCCCCCTGTGGTTACACACATGTTCTCATAACCTCTCGTGGTTCATTTTTGTAACACTTAACCCCCTGTACTAATGACTGAAGTGGAACTGCCGTTAGAAAAGTTAACAGTCTCACTTTAGTTCATAGTACAGGGACTTAAGTGTTACAAAATGAACCACATAAAAGTTATGAGAAAATAAGTATAACCAGAGGGGGTAAAATGTATTTTTCCTTTTTTTTTGGTACACTGCAATTAGTATTACTATCACACCCTTAGTTTGGCACATCTTTAAAACTTGTGGCAGTAAATTTTTAGACCTTTGTATGAATAAATGTCAGTGGGGGCATTTATTGACTCTGCATGAGTCGTTAGACCTTTGTATGAGTAAATTTGTTACTTTTCATATTGTCACATGGCACATTGTACGGCCTGGTTGCATCTGAATTTCATATTATATTGCAAGTTTCCAACTTAGACCATCTCCAACAATGGCAGCAAATCATTGCACTAAAATTATTTGCTGTGCCATGTCAGCAAAATGAGCTCCAAAGGGAGCGTCAAACAGCAGCAGCAACTTTGCTGCCCTTGTCAATTGCAGCAACTTTGCTACATTTGCCTATTGCATCAAATCTATTTTTTTAGAATAAAAAATGTGGGGGAGAGAGAGAGTGGTTGGATGATTAAAAGTGATTAAAAAATTTGAATATAAAAAGATGGAAAACTAAAGATATATTAAAATAATCAATATTTGGTGTATCCTTTGGAGGGCATGTGTGTGATTCATGAGACAAATGTAAATTTTTGCATCAAATGAGTCATTTGATGTGTAAATTTTGCCTTCTCCTTTGGAGATGCTCTTATATTACTCCGTTCTCCATTATTTTTTGAATTATCTTCTTGTAATGCCATGATGATTCTATTGAATGACCTCTTTTGACATTGAGAGGTTGTTTATTTATATTTATGTTTATGCAATTTGGATCTGGATAGAATTGCTTAAAAGTTGAATTGTTTATTATGATTTGAGTGTTTAATTAATATATTATGAAATTTATTAAAATAGAGCTAATCTTCAAAGCAGCCTGCCTGCTTGCCTATTTATTGTCCAATTACTTTTTTGACCAGATATGTTTATTTTTTGGGATAATGAGATCATAAACCCTATAAAATTATGTATAAAAAAATCCATGTTTTCTACAGTTTTATAAAAAGTCCTTCGCTACTTTTCGTATTTGGTGAAAAGCCCCCCTGCTAATAGATTATGTTATATTATCTATGAACTTTAAATCATCATAACTCACTCGTTTTTGGGCCTTTTTGGGTGATTTTTTTTTGATATCATGTATTTTTTCGAGATCTACGCATTAGACTTGAAAGTTGTACAAAAAAAAGTAATTTGGAACTTCATTTTTCATTTTTATCTTTCAGATATATAATATTATCTGTTTACACTAATAGATAACATTATTTGTCAACTTTAAACCACCATAACTTTATCAATTCTTGAACTTTTTGGGTGATTTTTTTTTTGATTTCATGCATTTCTTTGAGATCTACACATTTGACTTGAAAGTTGTACAAAAAAAAGTAATTTGGAACTTCGTTTTTTCATTTTTATCTTTCAGAACACAAACAGATAATATTATCTGTTTACACAAACAGATAATATTATTTGTCAACTTTAAACCACCATAACTTTATCAATTCTTGGGCTTTTTGGGTGATTTTTTTTTGATTTCATGTATTTCTTTGAGATCTACACATTGGACTTGAAAGTTGTACAAAAAAAAAGTAATTTGGAACTTCGTTTTTTTCATTTTTATCTTTCAGAACACAAACAAATAATAGTCTGTTTACACAAACAGTTAATATTATTTGTCAACTTTAAACCACAATAACTTTATCAATTCTTAGGCTTTTTGGGTGATTTTGTTTTTTTTTTTTTGATTTCATGTATTTCTTTGAGATCTACGCATCGGACTTGAAAGTTGTACAAAAAAAAGTAATTTGGAACTTCGTTTTTTCATTTTTATCCTTCAGAACACAAACAGATAATATTATCTGTTTACACAAACAGTTAATATTATTTATCAACTTTAAACCACCATAACTTTATCAATTCTTGGGCTTTTTGGGTGATTTTTTGTTTTTGATTTCATGTATTTCTTTGAGATCTACGCATCGGACTTGAAAGTTGTACAAAAAAAAAAGTAATTTGGAACTTCATTTTTTCATTTTTATCTTTCAGAACACAAACAAATAATATTATCCGTTTACACAAACAGTTAATATTATTTATCAACTTTAAACCACCATAACTTTATTAATTCTTGGGCTTTTTGGGTGATTTTTTTTTATTTCATGTTTTTCTTTGTGATCTACGCATCGGACTTGAAAATTGTACAAAAAAAAAGTAATTTGGAACTTCGTTTTTTCATTTTTATCTTTCAGAACACAAACAGATAATATTATCTGTTTACACAAACAGTTAATATAATTTGTCAACTTTAAACCACCATAACTTTATCAATTCTTGAGCTTTTTGGGTGATTTTTTTTTATTTCATGTACTTGTTTGAGATCTATGCATCGGACTTGAAAGTTGTACATAAGAAAGTAATTTGGAACTTCGTTTTTTCATTTTTATCTTTCAGAACACAAACAGATAATATTATCTGTTTACACAAACAGTTAATATTATTTGTCAACTGTAAACCACCATAACTTTATCAATTCTTGGGCTTTTTGGGTGATTTTTTATTTGATTTCATGTATTTCTTTGAGATCTACGCATCGGACTTGAAAGTTGTACAAAAAAAAGTAATTTGGAACTTCGTTTTTCATTTTTATCTTTCAGGCATATAATATTATCTGTTTACGCTAACAGATAATATTATTTGTCAACTTTAAACCACCATAACTTTATCAATTCTTGGGCTATTTGGCTAATTTTTTTTTTTGATTTCATGTATTTCTTTGAGATCTACGCAATAGGCGTGGAAATTTTATGAAAAAAAAAGTTAAGTTGCAGCCTAATTTTGAGGTTTTACCTATCTTACAGATAATATTATCTGTTATCTGTGAGTCTAACAGATAATATAATCTGTCAACTTTAAACTACCATAACTTTATCAATTCTTGGGTTTTTTGGGTGTTTTTTTTTTATTTCGTGTATTTTTTTAAGATCTATGCATCTATGGTGCCAATTGTACGAAAGAAATATATTTTTAATATATGTATGCGAAAAAATGCAATTTTTCATATTTGTTTGATGTTTAGTTTTTTTTTTTTTTTTGTCCCAGTATTTCATGGTCAACACTGAACTCGTTTGATAGATCTCATTTTCCTGATTTCAAAACATCTAATTTTACGAAAAACGGACTTGTATAATAAAAGTTATAGCAATTTGAGTGTAAAAAGGGCCTAATGCAATAAAGAAAAGTAGCATGTGTTTTAGTTTTGAAGAGTTTTATTTGAGGGGACTATGGCCGAAGGTCCCTTATTTTTTTGTTGAAACAAACATATCAAAAATCAGTTTGGGTCACCAAAACTACTTTTAATGGACGTATAAGGATTAACAAATAGACACTTAGGGCTATTTTGCCACAACTTATCCTTTCACGATTCATCATAAAAATAAAAAATAAAAAAATTGCTTTTAACCAAAACTTCGGTAAGGCAGCTTTTGTTCAATTGCAGATTTTTGTGATGGACTCATTTCTTTGTGATTAAATTGCAAAATTTGCTTTGCCAAACATTTCTATTCTAAATTTTGGAGTTCCATAGTCACTTATGAATCACAATATTGTTGCCAAACACTCTATTATAAAGGACAGTGCTTCAGTTTTTTTTCTTGTGTGTGCCACATAAATACACTTATATGCGTTAACCACTTACACTTCAATGCAGTAGGAAAAGTACCTTAATTAACTTTATTTATTTATTTATTTTTACTTATAAATTCCCATGTGGTAGTTAACTCTATGTTGCATAGTGAAATAACTCGTTTGAGACCGAGCTAGGTCTTAGACCCTTCATTACATAAGTTTAGTGTTCGACTCCACCCCTTCCCCTTGTAATAAATTAAAAGAACTTTGTTGTAAAATCAGTAGCAGAATGCCTTCAATAGTTAACCTTTTTTCTTTCTTTCTTTTTTTTTTTTTGGGCAAAGGCGTAGATCTTTTTTGGTGTTGGAATGTGTTGGCCCAAATGTGAAAACCTTAGAGGGGGGTGAATGAGGTTTTAGCGGAAATTAACCTTTTAAAAACTTAATAGCAAATTAAACACAATCACAAGCAATTATGTAAAGAGATAAGGGAAGAGATACTTGCAAACCAATTTTTCAAGTGGTTCGGCAATCGCACCCCGCGGCCTACGTCCACCCCTCAAGAACACCTCTTGAGGATTCCTTTAATCCGATCTACTTCACGGGTGTAGACCAAACCGTTCCCGGAGCACTTACGGGTGTGCACCATACCGTTACAAGAGCCTCCAATCTCTCCCAAAGAAGAACACATCTTCTTTGCACACAAGGGTTACTAACCCTCAACCTTTATAAATTAATTGAATACAAAGTGATAACTCTCTCTCTAGAGTGGATAATACAATTAAAGTTCACTACAATTTTGCTCTCTCAAGAAATACAAATGAAAGAATTGAGCAAATTGATAAACTCACACAACTAGGGCACAAATGATAATGTTTAAAGATCAAAGAGATGTGTGATCAATACTATATTTTCCAATCAAAATCTCAATCCCAAATAGCTTGGGAAAACAAGTATTTATAGGCCTTGGAAGATTATAGTCGTTGGTGGCAAGTTTGGTAATTAAAAGCCCCTTTAAAAACTAGCCGTTATTGCCTTTCATGTCGATTCAGTCGACTAGACCTTAAAGCAGTCAACTGGGCCTTGAAACAGTCGACTAAGATGTGTTTACAGAGGGGTTCTGTTTGCATTCTGCTACTTCAGTCGACTGCATCGGGCCTTCAATCGACTGCCCCTCCCTGTTTGACAGCCTGACACATCTCCACTAAAAAGGCCATAACTCCCTCTACAAAACTCGGATTTTCGATCCGTTTGATGTTTTGGAAACTAGATTCAAATACCTTTCCAACCATATAAGATTCAACATTTAATTATTTTCCAATTGGTTGGGGCATTGCTTTAAAGATGACCCACTTAAAATTTATTTCCAAAACTTTAACTTTTAGAGTTTGTTTGAGCCCCTATGAGTGTGAGATCAAGATGCCTTACAATGATGGTCCTAGACTTCAACCAAGGATGAAATATCTTCAAGTCTTCAAGCTTGATCCTTGTTGAGCTCCTTATAATCTTGATCTACATCAATTAAATCTCATGCACACAAAGATGTTAAAACATTGATACAATATTAATACATGAGATTATATATGAGCATAAAAATGACTATGATAAAAACAAAGAATGAATCAATATGAATCATGTAATTATCATAGCATATTTGACATCATCAAAACATAATTAAATATTCCTTAATATACCTTAAGGCTAACAATCTCCCCCTTTTTGATGATGGCAAACAGCCAATGAAGGATATGCCAATATAAGCACATTTGGTCATTTTCATATTATCATTCATAATGGATATCAAATGTTGAAGAACATGAATGATAACTACCCATATACTTCTCCCCAATACTTCTCATATTTCTCCCCCTTTGACATTATAAAAAAGATTTGGGGATAAAACACAAAGATCCCCCTCACAATATGCATACAAATCAAAAAGCCAAAATGATACCAAAAATAAAAAAATATAACCACATGTGAGCTAATGAAACATGAAAGTGCTCCCCCTAAGTATGTGCAATGATAAAAAATACCAAATGATATGAATAGAGAGCATATTCTCCCAAAAGATACCAATAATAAAGTTGGAGAGCTCAAAATATAAGAAAAACAAAAATTCAGTCGGATCAGTCGACTGGAGAACTTCTTTAGTCGACGTCCCTAGGCAGAATGATAAAAAATTATCAAAATAGTCGACTGGGTCGACTTGTCAGTCGACTGAACCAAGAAGAAATTTTGAAATCAAATTTAAATAAGCCTCAGTCGACGAAAACAAAAAGGCATCAGTCGACTGTGCATTCGATCAGTCGACTCCTCAGTCGACTTAACAAAGCAGAATCAAAAAGTTCAAAGCCTCACACCTGAATCAGTCGACTGTGTCGGGGTACCAGTCGACTGCTTTGTTCAACAGTCCAAAAAATGACAGTTCAGCAGCAAAAAATTGAATGATTCACAAAACATCATTTGGTCTAACCATTCTAAAAACTTTGTCTAATCAAGTAAAAGTATATCATCATTTTTCAAATAAGCGATATCAAGAGCATGATGATTTATGTAAAGACATATCCAAATCACAAGGGGATGAAACAAGATTATGAAAAAAAATCAAGTATGCATATCTAAACAAAATCAAAGTGATTTGAAACAAATTAATCTAACCTACTCCTACTAGGCTTAAGGTGAGAGATTTAACCATTGTCCAAGTGCCTCTTGGATGCAACATTTGCCGAGAAAGTAGGAGAGGCCCTTTCCAATGTCATGAGGCAAAGATTGACAATCTCTTTACCATTTGAGTCGTCGTCCGATGATTCACTCTCGGAACTACTATTAGTGGCCTTGATTGTCTTCTTTTTGTGTTTTTCCTCCTTGGGTGACTTCTTTCCCGATTTTTCTTTCTTTAGAAACTTTGCAAATTTTTGAGTGATCTTTGTCATTTCCTCATCCTCATCACTCTCAACATCTTTCCTCTTTTTCTTTGAGCTTGAGGATTTTAAAGCCATGTCTCCCTTTTTGGCCTCTTTCACTTCCAATTTCTTGTCTTCACTTTCGAAGACGGCCAATTCTATTTCATGAGTTATGAGAGAACCCATGAGTTGTTCCAAGGAGAGTGTTGAAAGCTCCTTTGCTTCACGAACCGCCATGACCTTTGGTTGCCAATCCTTTGGTAAAGACCTAAGCACTTTCTCAATCATTTCTTCATTAGTATAAACTTTACCAACGTTTTTCAAGTTATTAATAAGAATGGTAAAACGAGAAAACATATCTCCAATAGATTCATATGGCAACATTTTAAACATTTCATAAGTTTGAACAAGCAAATTGATTTTAGACTTTTTAACTTGGCTTGTTCCCTCATGAGCATTTTCAAGTTTATCCCAAATTTCTTTTGCGGATTCGCAAGATGAAATTCTATTGTATTCATTTGGGTCTAAACCACAATATAATAAATTCATTGCCATAGCATTTATTTTTATGAGTTTCTTATCGGCATTATTATATTCATCTACCGTCTTTGGAATAGAAAAACCATTTTCGATTTTTGTAGGTAGATGAGGCCCTTTGACCACGATTTGCCATAAATCAAAATCTTGAGAAATCATGTAGATTCTCATTCTATTTTTCCAATAGGCATAGTTTGAACCATTAAAACATGGTGGTCTTAATGTTGATTGACCCTCACAATAATAAATGTAAGAAGAGTCGGTTTCCATTGGATCTTATCTCTGGATTTTCAAAAATCTTTTGAAAAAGAAGAGCCGAGGCTCTGATACCAATTGTTGGCCCAAATGTGGAAACCTTAGAGGGGGGTGAATAAGGTTTTAGCGGAAATTAACCTTTTAAAAACTTAATAGCAAATTAAACACAATCACAAGCAATTATGTAAAGAGATAAGGGAAGAGATACTTGCAAACCAATTTTTCAAGTGGTTCGACAATCGCACCCCGCGGCCTACGTCCACCCCTCAAGAACACCTCTTGAGGATTTCTTTAATCCGATCTACTTCACGGGTGTAGACCAAACCGTTCCCGGAGCACTTTATTGGTGTGCACCAAACCGTTACAAGAGCCTCCAATCTCTCCCAAAGAAGAACACCTCTTCTTTGCACACAAGGATTACTAACCCTCAACCTTTACAAATTGATTGAATACAAAGTGATAACTCTCTCTCTAGAGTGGACAATACAATTAAAGCTCACTACAATTTCGCTCTCTCAAGAAATACAAATGAAAGAATTGAGCAAATTGATAAACTCACACAACTAGGGCACAAATGATAATGTTTAAAGATCAAAGAGATGTGTGATCAATACTATATTTTTCAATCAAAATCTCAACCCCAAATAGCTTGGGAAAACATGTATTTATAGGCCTTGGAAGATTATAGCCGTTGGTGGCAAGTTTGGTAATTAAAAGCCCCTTTAAAAACTAGCCGTTGTTGCCTTTCAGGTCGATTCAGTCGACTGGACCTTAAAGCAGTCGACTGGGCCTTGAAGCAGTCGATTGAGATGTGTTTACAGAGGGTTCTGTTTGCATTCTGCTTACTTCAGTCTACTGCATCGGGCCTTCAGTCGACTGCCCCTCCTTGTTTGACAGCCTGACACATCTCCACTAAAAAGGCCATAACTCCCTCTACAAAACTCGGATTTTTGATCCGTTTGATGTTTTGGAAACTAGATTCAAATACCTTTCTAACCATATAAGATTCAACATTTAATTATTTTCCAATTAGTTGGGGCATTGCTTTAAAGATGACCCACTTAAAATTTATTTCGAAAACTTTAACTTTTAGAGTTTGTTTGAGCCCCTATGAGTGTGAGATCAAGATGCCTTACAATGATGGTCCTAGACTTCAACCAAGGATGAAATATCTTCAAGTCTTCAAGCTTGATCCTTGTTGAGCTCCTTGTAATCTTGATCTATATCAATTAAATCTCATGCACACAAAGATGTTAAAACATTGATACAATATTAATACATGAGATTATATATGAGCATAAAAATGACTATGATAAAAACAAAGAATGAATCAATATGAATCATGTAATTATCATAGCATATTTGACATCATCAAAACATAATTAAATATGCCTTAATATACCTTAAGGCTAACAGAATGTTTATAAAATTCACCGATCCGCTAATTTTGTAGTTCATAGTCTCTCCTAATAGGCATCTTTGGACGACACTATCCCAATTGGATCTATTCCTCCCTCTATTTTTGAGGGCACTATTCAAAGGGATTAGTGGCATTTGGTTGTTTATTTCTTGTCCTTTAATATGAGCATCTTTAGATTAAAAAAAGTAGGGGCATTTTTGTACTTTTATTTTGTTACTGAGTTTTATTTTTGGGAGCTTCGGCCATAGCCCTCTAAAATAAAACATTTCAAGTTAAAACCCACAATGCTTTTCTTTAATTCATTAACATGTTTATGCCTAAACAACTTCAAATTGCTATGACTTTTGTTCTATAAGTCTATTTTTCGTAAAATTTGATGTTTTATGGAATTAGCAAAATGAGATCTATCAATCGAGATCAACATTGACCATGAAATACTGGAAAAAAAAAACTAAAAACTAAGCAAATATGAAAAACTATGGTTTTTTTTTTGTGCATAAATATAACAAAAACATATTCCATTCATAAAATTGGCACCATATGTGCATAAATCTCGAAAAAAAAAACAGTGAATCAAAAAAACCAAAACAGCCAAAAAGCCCAAGAATTGAGAAGATTATTGCCATTAATATAAACATATAATATTATCTGTCTGTACACAGATATGACAGATGATATTAACTGTTAGATAGATAAAATCTCAAAATGCAGCTGCAATGTAACTTTTTTTGTAAAAATTTTACGCCCATTGCATAGATCTCGAAGAAATACATGAATTACCAAAAAAAAAAAACAAATCATCCCAATAGGCCAAAAATAAGAAAATTGTTATTGTTTTTAATACTATCTGTTAAAACAGATAATGTCATATGTTTTGACAGATAAAATAAAAAAAACTAGGTTTCAAATCACTTTCTTTTGTACAATTTTGAACTCCATTACATATATCTCGAAGAAATACATTTAAAAAAATCACTCAAAAGGAAAAAAAAACGAGTGAGTTATGGCTGTTTAAAGTTGATAGATAATATTAATATTAGAGTAATGCTATGCTTCCCAAATTTCCATCCCAAAAGTGCTTCGCAAATGATGTGGCAATGGAGCTAGGTAGACAACTTCCAATCAAAACTAGTTGATACCCCGTGCTATGCACGGGCTATTCGCTGATTGAATTAAAAATATTTGTTATCCAATAAGAAAAATATGGGATTTTAGCTGAGTAATCGGAGATACTGTTTGTATTCAGTAGAATTGGATACAAACCAATGGTTATGGTATTTTCAACATAGTTCAAATTACTGGGTCTGAAGAATAAAGGGAAAAATAGTACTTAACAAAAGCCTACATGACATTGTTCCACTAACATTAGTGCCTTTAGTGTGTATGTTATGAACATAATCTTCACAGTCAACACATACTTTTCCAACGACATTTAGCAAATAATAATAATTGTACGTGAAAGCATATCATATACACATTTAAATTAAGAATCAATATATATATATATATATATATGAACACTCAATGTAGTTCATAAATTTATATTGAAAATAAAAAATCAAAAAACCGGTCAAAAAGTTATATATATATATATATATATATATATAAAAGGTAGTACATAAACTCAAAGCAAAGGATCCCATTTCCTCAAATACTTGAAAAACATATAATCATAATGTAAAAGAAGTTGAGACATCCTAGTGGAAGTGTTAAAAGTCACCACCTCCAAATTACCTATAAATTAATCTAATTCAGAGCTGCTAGAGTTCGACTACCAATGATAGAGTTAAAAGTCACCAACTTCAGTTCCTGTAAAGCACTGATCTTTCACAATTATTTGGCCTCCTAAAGTCGCCTTCTTCAGTTTTCTTTCACGTTCACTGATAATTCACCTGCACATTCAATCTGATTCCAAGTCTCAAACCAAAATGCATTCAGGTTTTTCCTAATCTTCCAAACTTAAAAGACCATGACCATCCTGAGAAACAAAGATTGATAACGTTCGATTCTAAAGCTAATGTTACGAAATAATAACAAAAATTCAGAGTCAAAGACAAAGGACTAACTCACCAGTATGGAAACAAACAATGAATAAAAATTTAAAGAGCTGCAAAATAAAAAAAACGTTGATTTTGAAAACCAATATCCATCTTGCATTCCGGGGGGACCAAAGAGAGATTTCCTTGCATAGAAAGAACGTATACTACCTACTACCTAATCTGTTAGAGCATGCCCACACAACGTTCACATACAAAAAATAATGCAATATTAAATTAAATTATAAAATAACCAAGCGAGGCATAGCTCAAGTGGCAAAGACCGTGGCATTTAAGTTCCCCTCCATGATATCAGTTCGAACTTCGAACCTCCCCATCCCCCTTGTCATCAAAAAAGAAAAAGAAAAGAAGGAATACCTTTGTGGGAATGATGGCCAAAAGCTCAATCCTTTTGATAAGCTTGACCAATTTGCTTAAAATAGTAATTTTGTATTAAATCGTAAGCAACTGAAGTAAAACCAATCTTGCTCGAAGACTTAAAATAATACAATGGCTTCACATTCAAGAACATTCATTATTTATAAATAGAAATATGTAAGCAACAACGCCCAAACAAAGCATTTTAATACCTGTAATTACTTTTCTTTTATAGTAGAAAAAATTTCTACCTCTTTCATTTAGCATTTCCAGCAGAATGAAAGGGTGCAACAGATTAACTTTTTTAGACCAACCTTACAAAGAGCCAAAGAAATGGTAGTAGGCGGTGCATGCACAAATAATTTCAATAATTCTAACACGACCTGAAGGAGGACAACTAAAATGTCCCCAAGTCAATAACATCACCTCTGTTTCTGCCACAAACTAACGCTATAGTTATTGGTACCTCAACATATCAATCCATAAAACCATACAAGAAAAACAATTTTTTGAATCCTAACCAAAAAGAGGCTATTTGAGAGGATGTTTAGGGGCTATTCGGGAGGCTATTTCAGGCGATGTAATTTCCTATAGGGGCTTTTTGGGAGGATGTTACTAAAGAAGACACTAAGCTAAGGCAATTTTACCACACCATATATTTCAGCTACTCATAATCATAATCTGGAAAACATGTTTCAATTTCATGTTTACCTCTCTTACGACTGTGTGTATATATATAGATATATATGGGAAAATATTGAGAGAGAAGATAATATACCTCTCTGGGACCAAACCGTCAGTACCAAAATCATGGCCATCCTTCAAATCTAAACAAAAAAACATATGTATTTGTATAAGAGGGGAAATCAAGCATAATCAATAGCAACAGAAAATTTAGCAATTGGATAAAATTAAACATGACCAAACCCTTAAAAAAAAATAAGAAAAAAAAAACAGGATTAGAGGAATCAACAGAGTTAAGGGTTTTGCATCCCTAAACCTTGTGCTGCTGGACCACCGCAGCCATACCCCTATCCCTTCCGAAGCTTTTTTGGTGCTATACTTTTCCAATTGCAATCAAGATCTCTATGTATTTCAAATAATAAATCAACAATAAGGGGTATTAGAAGCAAGGAAGAAATATTTAAACTTGTAAATGTATATTGACATTCATCGGATAATAAGAAGCGAATAATGCTATGCTTCTCAAAGTTTGAATTCCAAATAGGTTCCCAAATGCTTTGTTTGTTGTAGCACATGTTGTGATAGTGATTAGTGGTACCACATGGTACAATCGTAAAAGCATTTGGGAACCAATTTGATATTCAAAATTTGGGAAGCATAGCATAACTCATAATAAGGTGGCCACTCAGCCTATCTCTTGTGCTCAAGTAGAACATTAATTCCATTAACACTAACCAAAAAAGAGTTTTATATGCATCAACAACTTTATATAAAGCAAAAGTTACATCAATGGAACAAAATTGAAGTCTATCTCATAATACGATGGTCACTCAGCCTATCTCTTGTGCTCAAGTAGAACAATTCCATTAACACTAACCAAAAATTAGCTTAATATGCTTCAACAACTTTATGTAAAGCAAAAGGTACATCAATGGAACAAAGTTGAAGTTTAGTAAAGAGATTGTCTTTCAGTTCAGTGGTTAAGCACATGAATCGCAATGCTGGATCTTTTTTTATTTTCTTTCCGCAAATTCCATTATCCTAGAGTGTTAACATTCTACTCTACTACAAAGAAGGGACAAAATAAGAAGATGAAAAAGAGAATAACATTATACTCTATTCAACGTTTAGGTTGCAGAGAATGCCTCCCTTTGTCTTCTTTCATATAAATGATGAGATGAAACTTGAACTTACGTTGTTCTCTATGTAGATCCCAAATTACTATCCAGTGAGTTTTAATTTCTATATAGCAATTGAGACACAACATGGTGGAAAATTATTTTCATTACTTGCCATGATTTCCTCCTACTAAGGAAAATAGAGAAAGGGAAAAAGGAAAAAGGAATGAAAGAGGGAGAATATTACCTATGAAGAGCTCCATAGGCGTCCGAAGGAAGCTCCCCAAGATGCTATGGGGGGGGGGGGGGGGGGGGGGGTGGTAATTAGACGAGCCTTTGATCACTGATGAGGAGTGCTTTTACGAGCAGAAGAATAGAGTAAGAAAGAAATTACGTTGAGGTTACAAAGTCATTTAGTCGAACAATAAAGAAATGAAGGCCAAGGTTACAAAATTAATATGAAATTTTTTTCATTAGGCAAAAGTTGGGTTCTTCAACTTTTTGATAGATTTTATTACATTTAAATTAAATGTAGAGCGACGAAAATAGAAAGAAATAGAGGTTTCGAAAGGCACATATGGGAGTAGCTCCTCGAATCCATCATCCTCGAGGAGGAGGAAAGAGAAGTCCAATTATTGAACTTCCAGTTATTTCGGTGGAAATTTGATATCTTTATTTTCGGCTCTAGGGAAAGAGATTAATCATGAAGAAAATGGATTTCTACAATGACTAAAAATTCCTCTGATATCATTTGATAAGAAAAATTCTTGTTGTGTGGGTAAAATAGTACTCATTATGGAATTGATTAACAATATTGCCAATCTTGCGCTTTCTTATTTTTCTTTTTGTAAAAATGTAAAAACGAATTTCTTTTCACGATGTTTCAAAAAACCCCATTCTACTTTCTTTATGATATGCATGTCTAAGAAGCGAAAACATAAATTAAATAGTTAAAACCCTAAATCACATACATATAACAAATCCATTAGTCATATAGGGAGTAAAAGGTGGAATAAAAGGGAGGACAACCTCTTGATCAGAAACAATCCAAGACTCCAAAAGTTCATAAAACATGAAATTAACAAAAGATTATCAGGTGGGTATTTCAGAATTTTTATCTTTCACATTCCTTGAAAAAGGAAAGAAAGTTCAAATCCAGCTTTTGAACTGGTCTACCCCAAAGTAAATATATACCTATGTACATACATCTATGTATGAGCAGTGTAGCAAATGGGTTCTTTCTAAATTGATTCAAGATGACATGAACTCATAAATTAAGGAAAAAACATATGAACAATCACAAAAAATGGGAACTGAAGAATATTATAGAAAAATACAATATTAATGTCTTCCTATACATGAATCAAAATGGGAAAATTATGGAATGGGGCCCAAAAAAAAAATGATGAGACTGAACAAACCTTCAATCGTCCCAAACAACATTGGCTAGCAAGATTGGAACAACCAAAGAAGGCTAAAGTATTCTAGCAATGACCGCAGCATCAAATCCAACTTTTGAATTGGTTTACCCCAAAGCAAATATATACCTATGTACATGCATCTATGTATTAGCAGTGTAGCAAATGGGTTCTTTCTAAATTGATTCAAGATAGCAATGAACTCATAAATTGAGAAAAAAAATCACAAAAATTGGGAGCTGAAGACTATTACAGAAAAATACAATATTAATGTCTTCCTAATAAAAATAGGAAAATTATAGAATGGGGCCAAAAAAAAATAAAAATAAATAAAAGATGAGATTGAACAAACCTTTAATCGCCCCAAACAACATTGACTTGCAAGATTGGAACAACCAAAGAAGCCCCAAGTATTCTACCAATGACCACAGCATCAACAATCTGATTCCTCTGCTGATTCATCCCACCTGAAACCACCACCATCATATACTTTGTCTTGTCCTTCACAATCTCCAAACTCCATTTTCTATACTCGAACTCACATCCAAACACGGTCTATAACCTAACCCATCTGGTTGATTCCAAAACTCACTCTCTTCTTCTTTTTCTTCTTCGTTTCCCTCCTAATCATTGATTGAAACAAAAATTGAGGAAAACAACGATTCTTCATTCACTGAAACAAAAATTGGGAAAAACAAAATTAAACATGAGAAATCAAAATGCAAAGAAACATACCTGGAGATTGGACTTTGGAGAGAGAGAGAGGGATTGAAATGGAGAGGAGAGAAACGGAGAGATTGGAGCGAGAGAGGGATTGAGATGGCATGAAACCTAAAATCTGAAATAAAATGCGTGAGAGGGGAAAGAGACGGGAGATAGAGGTAACATCTGGGTTTAGCCTTTAGGGGAGAGAAATTTTTGCTAGAATTAGGGGAGTGAATTAGGTGAGTGAGTTATGGAGGGGGAGAGAGGGGGCATTATCCAATCAGTTACGTAGATAAACTGTTTTTAAAAAAATAATAAATTGTTTTTTTTAATATTGTGCTACGTGGCGGAAGAGAAATCTTCCGGTTTCATATAGACATATTAGATTCAACTGGTTCCACTATATTAGACCTGAGCCCACTGCCACATCATTTAGTAAACACTTTTGGGATAAAAATTTGGGAACCATAGTATTACTCTTAATATTATGTGTCAAAACAGATAATATCATATGTTTTGACATATAAAATCAAAAAATGAGATTCCAAATTACTTTCTTTTGTACAATTTTCAATTCCATTTCGTAGATCTCGAAGAAATACATGAAATCAAAAAATAAAAATAAAAAAATCACTCAAAACGGCTAAGAAAGAGTGAGTTATGATGGTTATTAATATTATCTGTCAAAATAGATAATACTATCTGTTTAATTTGACACATAAAATCAAAAAATGAGGTTCCAAATTACTTTCTTTTGTACAATTTTCATCTCTATTGCGTAGATCTCGAAGAAATACATAAAAAAAATTCAAAAAGGCTAAAAAAAACAAGTGAGTTCTGGTAGTTTAAAATCTATTTTGATAGATAAAATAAAAAAAATGAGGTTCCAAATTACTTTCTTTTGCACAATTTTCATCTCCATTGCATAGATCTCGAAGAAATACATGAAATACAAAAAATCACTCAAAAAGGCTAAAAGAAAATGAGTGAGTTATGGTGGTTTAAATCTATTATTATCTGTCAAAACAATTAATATAATATGTTTTGACAGATTAAAAAAAAAAAGACGTTCTAAATTACTTTCTTTTGTACAATTTTCATCTCCATTTCGTAGATCTCGAAGAAATACATGAAAAGAAAAAATCACTCAAAAGGCTAATAAATGATCAGTGAGTTGTGGTGGTTTAAAGTTGACAGATACTATTGCCTTGCCATTTTTTATATTCCAGCGAGGGCTTTCACTTAATTCAAAAAGTAGCGATGGACTTTAAAAAAAATGTCCAAATTGTGTGAATTTTTGGTTATAACACTTAATTTTAAGGGGTCTATGACCAAATATCCCTTATCTTTTCGTACTTAGGAATGGAAATGTTAGCATTTGTAAAAGTCAAGGAGGCTACAAAACTTTGTAGAACTTTTGAAGCTTGCTTCAATAAAGCGTAACATGGAAGAACTAATAACAATGAGATTGGATCGGAGATAATTGGTGAGATTTTATATTACCTTCTAGGATTAGGTTAGGGTTTATTATTTTTTTTTTTTGGGAAGTGGTATTCGCACTCCATTGATTACTAAATGTACTCTATGGGCTGTATTGAGTGCATGATATGCCAGGTTATCAGAGTGGCACTATGAAGTGCATCAGTTAAATTTTGGAGTGTTAATAGTAATTTTTTTTTTCCTATTTTTTTTGGTCATACAATTTGCTAGAGATTTGTTGGACTCGCAGGAAAACATGACAATGTACTGTAGAAGGGTTAGTTTTTAGTATCACTCGTTTTTAAATCTGATACTTATGAAAATTAGTATCATATTAGTTTGATAAAGAAACAAGATTTAGGAAACATTTTAGAGTGAGCACGAAATCTCATGTGCACGTAAAGACATCTACCTAACAATTAAATTGGTAAAAACTAGTACACTCATGTGGTGATCTACAAAACCGCTTGTACACCAAACAGTCTCTCAATGCTTTCTCACTTTCAGGTCAAGGGGAATATGTGGGTTTTGGAGAGAGAGAGAGAGAGAGAGAGAGAGAGGGAGTTGTTCTGTAGTACAAGAAAGAATGTGCTGCACACGAGGAAAGGTGGTGAGAGAATATGCTCTGGTGTATAGAGAAGCTTAAAATATTCTAAGTTTCTATCATATTAATCATGTTGATGCTTAACAACTTCTCTTTGCTTTCAGTGCAACTTGTCAAACTCAATCTTTGATAATTTGTATTGCGCACACGAAATCAGAGTACTAATTCCAGACTAAATTAATTGCTGATTTAACATAATTTATAACCTGGAAAATAAAAATTAGTACATCAGTCAGAGTTGGCCAGGCCTTTGACATTTTTAAGGTTGATCAGATGTTTGAAATATGGTTGCATCTCATATGGGTTGGACTCCATTTTTGGTCTGTTTAGATTTAACACGAATTTTAGTTTAGTTTAGTTTATCCAAGCCCGAGTCCAAATTGCAATAAAGAAAAAACTTTTATAGAGAGTACCAAACCTAATTTTTTTGGTTTAAATTTGGAAAAAAAAAATTCACCTATCAATTGAATTTTCCAATAAAATAGAACGGATATATTTGTCACTAAAAAATAGATATATGATCCTAGGGCACATAGATAAAATGCAATACAACTATATTGGATAAATATAAAAATGCATATACAAGTATAAGTTTGGACTCGGGTTATTCTGGTTACTAAAATTTCTGCCCAAGCCCTAATTCAATTTGGGCTTGATCTTTCTAGCCCAAGCTTGCTCAAGGTACTTTAAAAAGTTGCCCAAGCCCAAGTTAATTACGAGTTGAGCTCGGGTCAGCCCACCCAAGTTGCAGCCCTAGTTCGAATGCTCCAAATGGCCGAAGTAAGATAGTTGAGAGGAACGTACCTTGATCAGTATGGACATTAAAGGTTTCCAGTTTAATGTGGGTTCAGATCATAGTGCTAGCTTGCCTCCTTGACTTAACTAGTGCGTATGATATGGAGTTGGTGCACATACCCGCGGAGGATAGGGTTATTGAATTTTTCTCGTAATCCACCAAAAAATAGTATTCCAAAGAGATACAATATCCAAAGTGATACGTACAAAAATATTCAACCAATGAGAGCAAAGCTCCGCGACCACATCAAAGAGCACCATGGTCATCGAGGGGCTGATCAGGTCGTTTCCAGGGAAGAGGCCAACATTATCCCGAGCGGTATAATAGGTTCCACAAGTCCTGACCTACGCTTTGGGAAAGCCGCCCAGGCACGGCTCATCATGGGCACAACTCAGCCAGGCCCCAAGACGTGATCTCGAACCTTCCAGACAGCTTCCTAGGCCAGCTAAAAGACTAATGGAGAATGTAGATAGTTTTCTAATCCCATTAAAAAATCTTACATGATTTGTGTCAATCAAATCTAATCAGATTGCATTGCCTTATTTATGCAATTTCCATGCATGATGAGGTCTCTTGCATGTATAAAAGAGACCCCTCACCCCCTTATAGGGGAGAGTTCAATTTGACAGTTCAATCTACACAACACACATATAGCATCCTTATCAGCTGGCCCGACCGACCTCTGGTAGTTCCAGTCTCTTGTTGGTTCACCAAGGGTCACCGACCACTTATAGTATAATGAAAGTGCTCAGACACACCCATGGACGTGGGTCTCTTGGTTAACAGGGCCGAACCACATACAAATCTCTCTTCTCCTTTTCCTCATATTACATCACGTCATTCGACATCATCTTTTCTCTTACACCAAAAATAGGCATCATCTGTTTGGCGCTGTCTGTGGGAAGTGACAGTTTCCTGGAAATAAATCTCTTGACTGATCACCATGCCTCCCCGTAAGAATAACAAGACTGCCCAGCAAACCGACCAGGCAGATCCACCAGTCCTGGTGCTGGCAGGAGACCCCCTGACCCTAGAGCAGATCACCGCAACTTTCGCGCAACTCTTGGAGGGCCAGCGTCAAACCCAACAGTAGACGAAGCCCTGTTGGCCCAACAAAACCATCCCCCACTGGCCGGGTCGCAGCTCGGGATGGCTAAGCGTGGTCGGGAACCGATCCAGACTCGACAACGCGCCCAGGCCAATCCGAGTCGTATCATAGACGCCTGAGATATCATTAACAATAGGCGTACTGCTAGGGGAGAGAGGCAAGACGCAAGACCCGGGAATCCATCCAAGGTCGCTCAGTCAGGAACCGAGATGATTTTAGGCACACGATCAACTGGAGTCATAGCTGAGTCTTGTCCTAGAAGACAATGCACCATGAGCAAAAAGCCTCTTCTACTGACCAGACCTATCGACCGGATACCGATTGGGCAGGCGTTGGGGCCCGCATCGAGGAATTGGATAAACAGATTAGCGAAATGGCCAATAAGCTGCGCCAGAACTCTATTCAGGATCAAATTAACACCGAGACCAAGTTGCTGTTCTCCATCTAGATCACAAGGTTTGACATCCCTCGCTAATTTAAACAACCTCATCTAGATTCTTATAACGGCTCGAGAAGCTCGGTCGACCTAGCATTTCCCAGCACTCTGAAAGGCCCAGCCGCACAGTGGTTCCACTCATTGAAACCCCAATCGGTCAGTGATTTCAAGAATCTCAGCATGCAGTTCATCAGCCAGTTCATAGGCATGCTCGACCGACTGCAACTTGACACTCAGCTTCTCACTATCAGGCAACGGAAGGGGGAGTCTTTGAAGGATTTCATTTACCGGTTCAATCAATAGAAACTCCAGGTCTATGCCTTGAATGAAATAGTCGCCATCACAGCCTTCTATTTGGGGGTTCAGAACGCCAAGGTCACTGCATCGTTTCATAGAAAAGGACCAACAACGTTGGTTGAACTCTTAGAGAGGGTTGGAAGGTACACAGACACCGAAGAGTTTTTGAAGTCTAAAAGCTCGGGCTTCGCAGACGACGAATCTGCCAAGGCCAAGCGAAAGCACGAGGGCTCTGAGAAAGGTCCAGGGAAGCAGAGAAGGTATGATCAACCAAAGGAGGGTCGGGATCAGTCCCTGATGGCCTTCACCTCATTTTCCTGGACTATTCAAGAAGTGATGGCTGCCGCCGAAGCCTAGGGCTTACTCAAAAAATCGACAAAGTTGAAGTGCCCGCCTGAGAAACAGAACTGGGGCAAGTCTTGCCGATGCCGCAAGGACCACGACCATGATACCGACGATTACTTCAAACTAAAAATCGCCATCGAAAAGCTCATTGAGAAGGGTCACATTGCTGAGGTTATTACCAATAGCAGACAGCCGCGGCAAGATGTCCGACCTCCCGAGTAGCAGCAGCCCCTCGGTAACATCAACGTGGTCGCCAGAGGAACGTTGGGTAGAGGAGACTCGCAGTCAGCTAGAAAGAGGTATGCCCAAGCATCCCGAGCAGATATCGCGTGCATCCAACTTGTTAGTCATCCGCAAACTGACACTCTCACATTCTCATCCAGTGATACCCAAGGCATACACTACCCTCATGACGATCCCCTAGTGGTAACACTCACGATCGCTAATTACGTGGTCAAACAAGTGTTGGTGGACACCAAAAGCCCCACAGACATACTTTTTGCCTCGGCGTTTGACCAACTCGGAATCTTAAGAAATAGTCTCCGACCAGTGGCAACCCCCTTGGTTGGGTTCAATGGGTCCAGTACACAGGTGATCGGCATGATCGAGCTGCCAGTGCTAATGGGGACTCATCCAGAGCAAGTTTCCGAGCTAGCCAGCTTTGTGGTTATAGAAGCCCCCACCGCATATAACGTCATACTCGGGAGGCCGATACTTAATCGGGCCAATGTGGTTGTATCAAGATTGGTCATCAAATTTCCAACCCCACATGGAGCAGGGACTCTAAGAGGAGATCAAGCCACCGCCCGGAGTTGTTATGTCAACTCTCTACGCAAAGGAGCGATATTGGAGGCCCTGAATATTGAAGAGATGGACCCAAGGAAGAAAATGGACAGAGTAAGCTCAGTCGAGGAGCTCACCTAAATAATTCTGGATCCCCAGAATCCTGACCTGGTTGTCGATGTCGGGTCACTTATGGAATCTGAGCTTCAATTCAGTTCTTGAGCAAAATCAGGACATCTTCGTGTGGAGTCACAAAGACATGCCCAGAATCGATCCCCAAGTCATGACCTATAGACTCAACGTCGACCCGAGCTTTTGCTCGATTAAGCAAAAGCGGAGGGGGATGGCCCTATAAAGACAGGAAGCAGTTTGTGGAGAGGTCGAAAAACTCCCTGGAGCCCTGTCAATCCAGGAAGTGCAATATCCCGACTGGTTGGCAAATGTTGTCTTACTGAAAAAGAGTAATGGCAAGTAGAGGCTTTGTGTAGACTTCTCCAACTTGAATAATGACTGTCCCAAGGATTGTTACCCCTTGCCACGAATAGACCTCCTAGTGGACGCAACAGCAGGCCACTCGTTCCTTTCATTCATGGATGCTTACTCAGGGTACAACCAAATATGCATGTATCTTGGTGATGAAGAGAAGACCTTCTTCATTACCGACCAAGCAACTTATTGCTACCGGGTAATGCCCTTTGGCCTCAAGAACAAGGGAGCAACCTACCAGTGCTTGGTCAACCATATGTTCAGGGATCTGATCGGGAAAAGCATGGAAGTATATGTTGATGACCTCCTGGTCAAGAGCCGGGATGAAACTGACCATCTCGAGCACTTTACTGGAGCCTTTAGCATCTTTAGAAGATTCTAGATGAAATTGAACCCAGCAAAATGTGCATTCGGGGTCTCTTCTAGCAAGTTACTTGGGCACCTAGTTAGCAGAAGAGGGATTGAGGCCAACCCAGAGAAAATCCAGGTTATCATCAACATGCGGTCACCAAGATCGACTAAGGAAGTTCAAAGTTTAGCATGACAGGTATCCGTGTTGAATAAATTTGTGTCCCGGGCAACCGACCGGTGCTTACCATTTTTCAAAATTCTCTGCAAGGCCTTTAAGTGGTTGGAAGAGTGTGAGAAGGCGTTTCAGGAACTCAAGAAGTACCTGGCCTCACCTTCTCTACTTTCAATGCCCATTCCAAAGGAAGAATTGTTTCTGTACTTGGCAGTGTCACTCTCAACAGTAAGCTCGGCGTTAGTCAGAGAAGAACATAGGATATAATATCCAGTGTACTATACCAGCCTGACAGTTCAAGGTACAGAAAGCTGATATTCATACATAGAGAAGCTGACCTTTGCTCTAGTCACCTCATCTCGGTGACTTTGCCCATATTTTTAAGCTCATACCATAGTCGTCCTCATGGATCAGCCCCTGTGTAGGATTCTATGCAGACCTAAGATGTCCAGGAGACTTATGAAGTGGGCACTGGAGTTGGAAAAGTTCGAAGTAATCTATAGGCCTCGGATAGTAGTCAAAGGACAGTCAGTAGTAGACTTCCTAGTTGAGTTTACTTACCCAGATGACCCGATTGAGGAATCTGCCCCGCCAGACCTACCGCCTGAGCTACAACCCGAGATCTCAAATTAGGTGCTTTATGTGGACGGGTCCTCCAACAATCAGGGAAGCGGGGCAGGAATTATCCTAACCATACCCGAGGGAGTTCATCTCGAATACACCCTCAGGTTTGGGTTCCAAGCATCCAACAATGAAGCGGAATACGAAGCCATGCTAGTCGGACTACAATTAGCGACCTCAATGGGTGCTCAGTAGGTTAAAGTGCACAACGACTCTCAACTGATTGTCAATCAAGTCTTGCAACAATACTAAGCCAGAGAGGATAGCATAGTAGCCTACCTGACTTTGGTAAGGAAGGTTACCAGTAGACTTAAACGTTTATCCATCACATAGATTCCAAGGGAAGATAATACACGGGCTAATCGGTTAGCACGCCTAGCATTGTCTTCAGAGTCAGACCTCCAGGGAATCAGAGTAGAATACCTGACCGAGCCCAGCGTGTCCAGCCCAGAGGGTGTGCAGGTCGATCCGGTCGACATGGATCCCAGTTGGATTGACCCCATTGTTAAGTTCCTTATGAGCAGGGACCTCCCGACTGAGAAGGACAAAGCCTGAAGGGTTAAATACTGGGCAATAAGATACCACATTGTTGATGGTATGCTCTACAAGAGAGGGTTTACCATTCCCTACCTTCGATGTATCAACCTACTCAAATCGAGGGGATTTTACACAAAATCCACGAAGGAGTCTGCAGAAGCTACGTTGGAGGTAGGGCCCTATCCCGAAGAGCCCTGTTGCAAGGTTACTTCTAGCCAAATACAGGCCTAAGTAATCCTTGGTCAAATCTTTTCTATAGAGCTTTGCCGTCGCCTTTTTTACTGTACCCCCCGTAAGAGTGGACACTATTTGGTCATCAGAAACATTGGGCACCGACGGGTATCCTCTTGGGCCGAAATATGTAATAAGGAGTGGAACACCAATGGCTTGGAAGACAGTAGTGGGACTGAGATCAAAAGGTGTACGATGGGAGTATGCCCGGTAGACGAATGGTTCGGTCGTCCACGTAATAAAAGATGCAGAGGCCAACCGAACCAAGGTAACATTCACTTTCTTCTCTCTCTCTCTCTCTCTCTCTCTCTCTCTCTCTCTCTTCATATAGTCTAGCCACCCTTGGACCCGTAATTTGGCAAGAAAGAAGGGAGGATAAATCGATGAATAGGCTTAATCTATATGTCGCTCAATTGCTACAACCCTATTCTAGAAATATTTTTCATACCAAGCTTTGTCCTTAAGTGACCTATACCCATGCTCTAATGGTAGGTCAGGAATTGTAGCGTCCACATACTTTTCCCTATCTCGGGCTGGCATATTTTCCATTAGATATAATCTGGACAATACAAAAGGAAGAAAATAGAAAAAGAAATGAAAAACAAAGATAACAATGCTTTCAGTTGGCATGACTTGTCATACCCAAATAGCGTGACCTATCATGGTTTAGGGTTTGCAGAGAATGGGTCGTGGTGACCATTAGGGTCACTTTCTTTTGAAATCAACTGAAGAAAATGAAAAGAGAGACCTTAGACAAAAAAATTACTGATTTAACTGATGGATTAAAATTGAAATAAAAATCAAATTCTTACCTGAGACCAAAGAGGAATCGTAATGAATCGATAGCTCACACTTCACACACCTCTTGAACTAACTTTGGTGTTTCAAAATCTCCAAAATTGTCCCTTAATGTGATTTTTGAACTGAAGAACAAGAGGGAACTGAATTGCCTCTTTCTCTCTCTCTCTCTCTCTCTCTCTCTCTCTCTCTCTCTCTCGATTTTGTGATTTTGAAAATGTAAAATGACTCTCTTAGGTTTTTGCGTATACATTAAACTCTGCAGACCGTGACCGGTCGTGGTAGTCTTTCTTGACCGGTCATGACAGCAACCGGTCATACCTATGCTTCGAGACCGGTCATGGTTGTGACCGGTCCTGCCCATGTTTTGTGACCGGTCATGGTCATATTTGACAAAAACCTCTATTTTCAGTAGTTTAACATTTAGAACTATAATCAACAGTCACAACCAACCCATATTGGATATTTAGAATCAACTCACACTTGCTTTATTAATATCCATATAAAATCTTTCCCATCATCATTTCAAACACTTTAAAGCACACAATCAATTTCTAACTTTGAGCCAAAAAGAAAGTGAAAATTACAATGAATGAAAAAAACTGAAAAATGAATTAATACTAGGACTTGCTAGTACTAAAAATTTCTCTCTCTCCCAAACTCTCAAGCATCTCACTGGTTCCTTTGAAACTCCAATATACATGCAAGAATGTAAGGATGTAAAAATTCTTCACTTTTTCACTTTTTTCCATTTTTCCATGTAACTTTCTCTATGATATGTAAAGTCATGTACCATGAAAAATACCATGTAAAATTTCTATTATCCCCAATAGTCAAAGATCTCAATGGTAATAATTGGAGTTAAAGGTTCTTGATTTCGTATTGATAGACTACCTAACATTTGACAATGCGCACATGTCTTACAGAATAAATATGAATCTTTAAATAAAGATGGCCAATAGAGACTACTTTGTAAAACCTTCATACTGGACTTTTTAGCAAAAAATAAATGTGCTCCGTAATGAGCGGAATGACTAAAATGTAACACTTGTTGAATTTCTTCATTTGGCACACATTTTCATATTACCTGATCGGCACTTCATTTGGCACACATTTTCATATTACCTGATCGGCACAGATTTAAATAGATAGGGTTCATCAACGTAAAAATGTCTTGCTATAGCCAAAAACCATTTCTTATCGGGGGAAGACCAGTGACTTGGACGCCTACCAATCACCAGATAATTAACGATGTCAGCATGCCACGGCAAAGTGGTAGCTGCCAATAGTTGTTCGTCTGGGAACGACTCTTTAATTGGCAAGGAATCTTGCAAACTTTTATCCTCAAATGTCAACCTGGACACGTGATCAGCAACAACATTTTCAACCCCCCCCCCCCCCCCCTCTTTTAATTTTTTAAATCTTTAATAGTTATATCAAATTCTTGCAAGAGTAAAATCCATCTTATTAGGCGTGGTTTTGTATCTTTTTTAGATAGTAGGCAATTTAGGGCTGCATGGTCTATAAAACAAACTATAGGTGACCCTATTAAATATGATCTAAATTTGTCTAATGCAAAAACCACGACAAACAATTCTTTTTCTGTAGAAGAATAATTCATTTGAGCTCCATCTAACGTTTTGCATGCATAATGAATTATGGATGGCTTCTTATCTTCCCTTTGTCCTAAAAAAACCCCTATAGCATAGTCACTTGCATCGCACATTAACTTAAAAGGCAAGTTCCAATCTGGGGTTTGCATAATAGGTGTCGTAGTAAGGTGTTGTTTTAGTTAATCAAAAGATGATTGACATTCAGGCGTCAATTCGAGTGGTGTATTCGTAGCTAAAAGGCTACACAAGGATCGCGAAATAGCACTAAAGTTTTGGATAAAACGTCTATAAAATCCCACGTGCCCTAAGAATGAACGTATGTCACGAACGGAATGAGGGGTAGGTAAATTTGAAATTAAATCAATCTTAGCATAATCTACTTGAATTATGTCCTCAGATATGACATGTCCTAACACGATACCCTTTGTCACCATAAAATGGAAATTTTCCTAGTTCAAAACTAAATTTCTATCTACGCATCTAGTTAATATCTTTTTTAGATTACCTAGGCATTCATCGTATGATTTGCCAAAAATAGAGAAATCATCCATAAAGACCTCTAAGTATTTTTCAACCATGTCACTAAAAATACTCAACATGTTCCTTTGAAAAGTTGCAGGTGCGTTGCAAAGTCCAAAAGGCACTCGACGATAAGCAAAAGTACCGAAAGGATACATAAAGGTAGTCTTCTTTTGGTCTTTAGGTGCTATCTCAATTTGGTTGTAACCATTATACCTATCTAGAAAACAGTAATACTTATGTCCAGGTACATGCTCTAACATTTGGTCCATTAAAGGTAGGGAAAAATGGTCTTTTCTAGTAACGGCATTAAGCTTCCTATAGTCTATACACATTCTCCACCCAGTAGTGACATATGTAGAAATTAATTCACCTTTGTGTAGACACCCCATTTTGTCGGCTATCAGATTTAGGAGACCCATAGCTTGGTGGTTCACAATGATCGTAAAAGACTCAAAAGGACTCTTGGAAGTCAGCTCTATCTCTCAGAATGCTCAGAATGACCAAAATACCCCTGAAAGCCCGAAGACTCCCAGATTTGGCCCCGAAGTTCTAAAAACATGCTATGTCGTAAGAAAAATGATAAAATGAGTTTTTAAGTAAAACCGGATGAAATCGTCGGCTCCCAGAGACCCCCGGAAGTCCCGGAAGTTCCCCGAAAGTTCCCGTTGACCGGTTTGACCAAGGTTTGACCAGAGTTTGACCAAGTTTGACCGAAATCATCCGAATTCACTGGAATCATTAGAAAAGTATTAAAATGAGTTTTAAAAGAGAATCGAGCGAAAACGTCGGCTCCTGGGAGCTCCCGGAGGTTCCCAGAACTTCCCGGGAATCCCAGGTGTGACCAGTTTGACCAAGATTTGACTTTGGAATCGGGGCACCGAAACAATTTTCAAATATTTTTCATGGATACTAGAGGTCAATAGCTTTCCAATGGTATATCGCACATAATTCCTGGATTTAAAACGAATTTATTTTGAATTTTCGAAGGCAAAAAAAGAGATCAAATCGGCTTTTATCGCGAATACTGCAAAACTTTTCAAAGTGACCTATCCCCAAACTATTGTTTATGTAAAGTAGACTCCATTACCTTTCCAACGGTATATCACAATCTCAGTTTGGAGTTCATACGCATTTTCTCTAAATTTCGGACGAAATAGGGCCTTTTCGCAAATACCGGAACCTCTGGGGGCCTAAACGCAATTTTTTGGGCTTCTGAGGAGCAGTGTCGCCGCGGCACTGGGCCAGTGCCGCCGCGGCACTCAACCCTCGCAGAGTCTATTTTTGTAATTTTTTTGGGGGTCCATTTTGATTATTTGAAAGCCAAAACGACATAGTTTTGTGTTCACAGTTGTTTGGGATCAATGAGAGTACTTCTAAAACTCCAAAACCACCCCAAATTGGCCTATTTAAACCCCCCATTGCTCTTCATTTGAGGGGGGGCCAAGTGCAAAAGCTTGAAAAGTTGTAGAGAAGAAGAGAGATAGAGATAGTTTTAGAAGAGAGAAAAGGAGCTTCCTCCTACTATTTTGCTATAGAAAGTGAGTTTTAATCTTGTGTTCTTCCATTACCTCTCTTATACTTCACATCCCAAACACCCCCAATCACCATTTTTGAGCATTCTTGAGTTAGGAAGCTACTTCCATGTCCAAATGTCAAAATCTATGAGTGAAACACCAAGCTACAAGTCCAAAATCACATTGATTATCATCTATTGATTGTTATTTACTTACTTGTTCATATTATGTTCATCTCTTCTTGCCTCATTTCTTTTTGATTTTATTTATTTACTTACTAGTTCATCATCATCTAAGTGATGACATGAAGTTTGAGGTGAGTGAATCCTTATGGATAGTAGCTCTTGGCCTCAAAAACATGTTTGATAGATGATGATCATAACTTCAATACCTCCAAGGTCTCCTTGAAGTGTATTGAAGTTATGCTCAAATAAAAATAAGTTTCTCCAACAATCTTGGAGGTTCTTGATGATGAGTTGAATGTTGGCATTTTAAGTGGTTATAATCTTTATTGAGTATTAAAAATGCACTTTCAAAACCTCTATTTCAAAACTCCCCTCAATCCCTCTCATTTTGATTTCAAGAAAGAAAACCTTATTTTCCCCAAAATCTTCAAAACAGTGAGTTAAAACAGTGAGTGAGCCGAGTTCAATAATTTCTCTAGAACTCAATACTCAACATATAGATGCATGGCCACTTGAAAAGTCTTCCTAACTCATTGGAGAACACCCATGATTTTTGGTTTGACTTGGAAGTACTTGAAAATGGTCCATTTGGACCCAAACATTCCTTCCAAACATTCTGCCACTGCTGTCACAGCAGCTTGACTAACTTCCAACTTCTTTTTCAGAATTATTTTCCAAAAGAGGTGGTCCCAACTTATTTTTCCCTTAAACTGCAATGGCTTAGGGAACTTTCTGTATAAAATGGTCCCCTAGATCATTCATTTTCATTTTCTAAGATATTTCAACATTTTAGTCGACAATACGGACTCTGTTTCTGAGTGACCTCTGTTGTTCATATGATTTCTCTCAATCTGTGATAGTTATTAATGATTGGATTTTTGGGTTGTATTTTAGACACAATAAGGAACATCTCCATAAAAAAGCATGCATTGAAAGCATTCCTAACCCCTCGTTTCCATTTTTACAAGATCATGTTACTGTTCTGTCCACTATTCACAGCAAGCTCATTTTAACTTTCATTCTTTGATTTGATGCTTATATGTCTTCTAAATTAGTTCATATCTTAGGAAGTAGTTCATACTATATTTGTACATATCCCATGTTGATTTCATTCATCCATTCATACACATTTTAGACTTCTAAGTCATTCTAGGAATCCATGAACACAAAGCACACTACAACCTTTACACATTCTAGATACATACATTGCATCCATGCAAGATTTGGGGCCTTCATGGATCCTAATCTAAGAAGATTATAAGGAATGAACTTGATCACACGTTCATGCTTCCCCCGATCTAATCATCCTTTCTCATCCATCCCGGGGATTGAGAGGTCTTCTTTTCTCAAAGATTAACATGCATCATACTAGCTTGCTAAGCATATTTTGATTTCTTTGTTTATTTGTTTCAATAACAATTCATGTCCCCCTTTAGATTAGGAAGTCTTGATTATTTGATACATGATTAGACGATTTTTCCTAGATTTATTTGTGTGATCTTTCACTTTGTATTGTGTGATATTTGGCTTAGATTTTATGAATGATATCTTATCTTTAGATCTTCCATTTTCAAATTTTCTTATGTGATGTAATATACTATCATAGTATTATTTGTCGAACCAAACATAGTATAAGATGATTATTTGGATGCTAATTGAGGCCCGTCGAAAGACGGGGCGAGTTGAGGGTGTTTTAGTCGTGACAAAGGCTCCTTCCTCTCTCGTACCAAAACCCCGAGCCAAGTTCTTTGGTTATGAAGGGCCGGTGCCCTTTATCCGTTTGGGTGAGTCAAAATTTGGTTTCTTGGTTCCTTAAAAACCAAGTGGCGACTCTGTATCTGTTTTCAACAGACCATTTTCTTTCTTTGATCAAAAATCAAACAAGTTTCAAAACCCAACAAAGAGGCGGAAGCCCGGTGTCCACAATCTGGCGACTCCACTGGGGATTTTTATTTTAAAACAAAATAATACAGAGGTTTGACTCATAAGAAGCATCCTTAAAATCATCTTTTTACTGTGTTTGGTTCACCGCATTGCACTCTTGCTTTTCCCCCCTCCGACTGTGTCTGAAACGCGGCGCTGACATTGTTCAGGTCTTGCTGTGCCAGGGCACAAGTCACCGTTGATACTGTACCTTCCAAGGTATATCAAAAAGAGTAAAAACCTGCGTAATGTCTCCCTGACGGTATATTGGAACTCTCGTCAACGGACCCTCTTTGACTAAACCCAGCCTTTGCATATAGATTCCTGTAGAACCTTTCATAGGGCTGTTGATTTATCTTTTCAGATAGGACAATGTGATATAACTGTTGTATGCCCGGACGGGATTACCTGCGCGGTGTAGACGCTTATGTGGCATGAGGCAGAACTTCTTTCTTATGATCCCCAAGGCAATCACTCACATGTGATCACATTGAGTTGACCTGCCTAGGCACCATGACAAGGATGTCTGCTCCATGTTCACAAAGATATACACCGCAAACCTTGTTTGTTGGTCCTAGGACATAGGAGTATGAAAACTAGCTAGACAGTATGATCACCATCATAACTTGTTCCTCCCAGAAACTCTGTCCAGATATCCCAGATATAACCATATTAACCAATTTTTTCCAGAAACTCTGTCTAAATCTCCCTAATTTCCCAGATATACCAGTGTCTCCCAGAAACTCTGTCCTATCTCCCAGAAACTCTATCCAAATTTCCTAGAAATATCCAAAGTACCTGTTTTCCCAGAAGCTCTGCCCAAATCTCCCAGATTCTCCAAAAATCCCAGCATCTCTGCCCAAATCACCCAGAAATGCCCAGATATACTTGTTTCCCCTGGAAATTCTATCCATATTTCTCAGAAATACCCAAAAATACCAGTTTCTCCTAGAAGCTCAGTCAAAATCAACCAGAAATCCTTATTTCTCCTAGAAACTCAAATGACTTCTAGAAATTTCTCCGAATCTTCCAAACCTATGTTTCTCCCAGAAACTCTATCCGAAATTCCCAAAGTATCCCGGAAATCCCTGTTATCCCTTGGTGATCATACTGGAGAGTAAGGTTAGCATACTCTGTATGGCTAGGACCTTATTTGTTTAACTATTATCTGTTAGAAGTAGGGGCATCATATAGATTAGGGCTTGCGTCCGCATGCTTGTCTCATTTGCATACACCATTTCTATCGGTCTGCACGCACTGTTTCAGTCAGGCTGTACACGAGTCAGTCCACGTTTGTTAACATCACTATAGTTGTCATCTCAATCATCGCTGTTAAAAGTCTAACACATTCTTTTCACACCTATATGTCAGTACAACTTTTGAGCACCCAGGATCTGCATTTGTGAGTCAGAGGATTAGGGAGTCACCTTGTCAGAATCACTTAGCCGAAAGTCAGCTTTATGGATCCAGAAGGTTTGGAAGCAAGAATGACAAAAATGATCAACCAACAGTCTGACCGGTTGGCCCAAGTTTTATCCTTCATGGAAGAATTGAAGCAACAACGGCCGCAATCTCCACCTGGATTTGAACCACCTCTACATGAGAACGGCGGAGAAGAAGTATGGTTTCAAGGGGTCCCGCCGCCTGCGTATGAGAAGAAATTCCAAGAAAAAATGGACAGGGTTGACAAGCTAGAAAGCGTACTGAGGAAAAGCAAAGGGATCAATGACTACATGCTAGATCTGGAAGGCCTTTTTGAGCCTGTTAAGCTGAAACTGCCGAAAACTTCAAAATGCCTGAAATTGATCGTTTTGTTGAACTGGGAATCCGAAGAGCCATGTAAAGTTCTGCATGAGTGTTTTCCAATCAATGGGTTGCAGCCATGAGCACATCGCAATGTTGTTCCCTCAAACCCTCGCCAAGGCTGCTCTATCTTGGTTTCTGACCTTGGAGGTTTCTAAGACGCGGACTTGGGAAGATATAGTCCAGGTCTTCATTGATCATTACTCCTATAACCAAGAGCTCGATGTCTCCATTCGGGATCTGGAGACTACCCGGCAAAACTTCAACGAGTCCTTCGCTGCATTCTTGAGCAGATGGAGGAACAAAGTGGCCCAAATGACCCACCGACCAATCGAAAATGAACAAGTCCGGATGTTGATCAAGAATCTACAGCCGCTGTACCATGAAAAACTATTCTACTAGTCCATCTCAACATTTGAAGAACTGTTTGAGATTGGGACTAGAATTGAGGATGCAATCAGGGAAGGGAAAATCAAGAATGAAGGATCACAAAGCCAGTCCAAGAGGCCAGACTACTCCCGAAACTCTTCGGATGTCAACGCCCTTAGTAACCAACCCATGGCCTATTCTCCCCAATCATACCAGCTCACAAACCAAACCAGCTCGCCTAGCCGCCCTTACCAAAATAGGGTACCCCGTGAATTTTCCAAGCTAGATATCTCTCCCTCCGTAGCCTTAGGCCGCCTACTAAAAAAGGGACACCTCCAACTCCTTCAGCCTCGTGCCGATCCCCCACCACCTAACTGTGACCTGTCCAAACGATGTGCCTACCACCAAGGCCCAAGCCATGACACCGACCGGTGCATACGTCTCCGCCATGATATCCAAGACCTTATTGACCGAAGAGTCATTGAACCACCAACCATTCAACCCCATGTCACCTAAGCCCCTGGCCAGTCCTTTCAAATGATCTCCTTCGCTAAGGATTGTTGAAGCTACGCAGAGAGTTGATAGTGTTTGGAACTTCTGCTAAAATAATAATAATAATAAATGGGTCACAAAGACACTCCATTTGAGACCAAGTCGAGTCTGTTCTATATTTTGTGTCTATTTCAAGTTTGATCTTGTGGTCGAGTCTGTCTATCATCAAGTTATTGTGAGTCCGTATCGAATAATGTAATCCTTCTCTTCTGATGGAATGAAATCTCATTTTGCCTAATCTGATGTGTATATTCATAAGTGCATGAATCGCTGAACTGAAAATGTCACTCTTCAAATTACCATGGACATTACTTTGCTAATAAATTTTTGCAACAAACAAAAAAAGAGAGAATCCCTAACAGGCCAAAGTCGATTTCGCGCCGACCCCAAAGAAGAGCTGAGAATTGAATAGTCTTACTTTAAGAATTTAAAGATGCTTTTGCTCAAATCTCGAAAAGACATTCTTGAGACTGATTTGGGGCTTGCCCAACACCCTTTTCACCATTTCAACCATTTCAAAGCCTTGGGCCCAACCCAATTGATAGCCATGCAAACCTGTGCGGAGTTGGTCCTTGATGGTAGCCAAACATTTCAGTGAGTTTCATCTCCACTTTCAAAAAATAACAACAGAAAAAAAAAAAAGAAAAGAAAAGCTCGCTAGGTTGAAAACCCGAAAGGGCACCTAGGCAAAAGTTAGAGCTGAAAAGGTATTGATTTCCAAGATCCGACCCTAGCCAGTCAAAATGATTTTACAAATGAGAGAATAGTACGCTTCAAGGTACATCATAAAAACGTGCCTAGATCACATTTCATAGGCTCGGAACGACCACACATAAATCCCGAGAGCTGACGTGCACATTCCAGAATTTCGAAATTGTGATCAAAAGATCTCACAAAAATCAACCACATGAAAAGTAAAATTGACTGGATAGGCGAAAGTGAAAAGGATCAATCCTCAAAAAAAAAAAAAAAAAAAGAACGGGAGATTGAAACTGAATCTTCTTATTCAAGGCTACCACAAGTGACCTAAGTTTGAACTCCTTTGACGATTGGTTTGAAAAACCCTCAACCGATTTCTTTCAAGACCTTTCCTTGAACTACGCTCGACTTGATTCCCGCTCGGAGATACGTAGGCAACCACAACGGTTCGGTCACCCCACCTACCTAAAAATCAACCCGCTTCTTTCCAACCATGACCCAAACTACGTTGGACCTGATCCCCACTTGGGGGGTACGTAGGCAGACTTTCAAAAAGAAAAGAAGGATGGCTCGCTAGGTCGAAAATCCGAAAGCACGCCTAGGCAAAAGTTAGAGCTAAATCCAAGGTGAGCAATAACAAAAGAGAGAAAAGAGCTCGCTAGGTCACCTCACTGGTGCCTAGGCAAAAAGTTATGAGCATTTGAGAGATTAAATTCACGGTCCTTGTCTCAAACCAGAAAATCACCTTCCACACTAGGGGCAAACTTTGGCTACTCGCCTCGTTTGCCTGAATTATACTATCTACCCTTCATACAAGGGGCAAACTTCGGTCACCTACCTCGTTTGCCCAAAACCTCCAATAAACCATCATTCCAAACTAGGGACAAACTTCGGTCACCCACCTCGTTTGCCTATGAATTCCACTTTGTACACCTCAAACTAGGGGCAAACTCCATTTGCCTAACACGATCCCTTCACACCAAGGGTGAGTTCTCAAGTCACCAAGTTGTTTTAAATTTTTTTGAAATGGAGCATCTTTTATTCTAAAAGCTAAGGCACTAATTCAAAGCACTTCCTGGGAGAAGTAGAGAATTGATTAGATCAATAGGGAGGAATTTTCAAAAACCAGATTTATCAGCAAAGTGCTGACATATCAAGATGAGGAGTGAACATAAAAGATGAGCGGTACATCATTCATGATGAAGGCACATTGGATCGTGGAAATTTGAGAATTTCATGTCCAAGTCAATCCTTCTTTATTTGAGTCAGTAGTAATCTGATCACAAGTGTGTCAGAGACCAAGGTTTCATACAAACTAACCCAACTTTCCTTGTCGTTCTTGTTAAGTCCATTTGTCCTGATGGTCTCAAATGTGTGGGTTAAAGGTGATTCCCAATTATAAAAAACTTTGGATATAAGCAGAAGTACCAAACATTATTACTACACCAGTCAAGGTTGCAACATGAGAAGTGTCCCAGGTGCGAGTGGCATAAACTCATAAGTGGTTGCAAACTACAAACCGATAGTTGTTTCTCAAGGCGGCTGATCAGAGGAAATATCGCCAACACCAATAAACTATTGCTGATCAGGTGTGTCGATGAGACGTGTTGTTGAGGTGTTTTAGGGCCCAAAATCTAGATGTGTTGATGAGGAGTGTTGATAAGATGTGTTTTAGGACCCAAAGTTCAGATGTTTTGATAAGATGTGTTTTAGGGCCCAAAGTCTAGATGTGTTGATGAGGAGTGTTGATAAGATGTGTTTTAGGACCCAAAGTTCAGATGTTTTGATAAGATGTTTTGATAAGATGTGTTTTAGGACCCAAAGTTCAGATGTTTTGATAAGATGTGTTTTAGGGCCCAAAGTCCAGATGTTTCGATAAGATATGTTGCTTAAGGATCAAAGTCCAAGTGTGTTGTTGAGGAGGAGCATCAGATGTGTCGAGGAACATCAGAAGAGAGTATTGTTGAAGAGGAGCATCGGGTATGTTAAAGAGTTGAGGAACATCGGATGTGTTGAGGAGCATCAGATTTGTTGAGAAGCATCGTTGAAGAGTTGAGGAACATCTGATGCGTTGAGGAGCATCGGATTTGTTGAGTAGCATCAGAAGAGTTGAAAAGTATCATTGAAAAGTCGAGGAGCATCGCTAAGATTTGAAGAACGCCATTAAGAATCAAGAAGCATTGAGAAGCACGGTCAAAGATTTAAGGAACAACATAAGCGCCGTCAAGAATCGAGGATCTTCATTGAAATTTGAGAAGCACCGATGAGACTTTGAGAGTCACCTGGTCCATAGTATCACGATTAAGGGGAGCACGAGTCTAGAGAGTCACTTCACCCAACACAACAAATTGGCCATAACATGACACATAGCCCATCGGTCGCGGCACATACAAATCACAAAGCCCACTAGGAGTGGCAAACACACCATAAGCGTTCTTTTGAGCACCACAGCGTTCCTTTGAACACCACACTCTTCCTTGAGTAAGACCTCCAGGTCGAGCTCCCTCACAAGTCTATTAGTTGTAGCGAAGCGTAGATCACCAAGCCCACTGAGAGTGGCAAATACACCGAACACATGTACTAGGACCACAAGCATTTTAGAACATAATACAGGCACGACACAAGTCCACTCAGAGTGGTACACCCCACAGCACCAATTCATGCTAGGATCAGAACACTAGACATGATAGGACTTAGGACAAAAATTCATATCACATCCATGCATAGCATATCACTCTTATAGCATAGCATCCGCCTGATTGTTGTGTATGTGCATGTGTGATTTATTCCTTTGTGCCCTGAACTACGTCCTGGTCTGATTCCACTTGGGATACGTAGGCAGCTCACATAGAGCGCGACCAGCACTAGCCTCAGCATCATTGCATCTTTTGCAACGCTTTTATCCTAAATCTATAGCCTCCAAAAAGTCCTGTCTCTTCAAAACTTTGGCACTCGCTTGCGACATGCGTTGCCTCGCAAGTTCCTGCCAAAGAGGGGAAAACTGTAGACACCCCATTTTTTCGGTTATCAGATTTAGGAGACCCATAGCTTGGTGGTTCACAATGATGGTAAAAGACTCAAAAGGACTCTTGGAAGTCAGCTCTATCTCTCAGAATACTCAGAATGACCAAAATACCCCTGAAAGCCCGAAGACTCCCAGATTTGGCCCCGAAGTTCTGAAAACATGCAATGTCGTAATAAAAATGATCAAATGAGTTTTTAAGTAAAACCAGATGAAATCGTCAGCTCCCAGAGACCCCCGAAAGTCCCGGAAGTTCCCCGAAAGTCCCCGTTGACCGGTTTGACCAAGGTTTGACCAGGTTTGACCAGAGTTTGACCAAGTTTGACCGAAATCGTCCGAATTCACCGGAATCATTAGAAAAGTATTAAAATGAGTTTTAAAAGAGAATCGAGCAAAAACGTCGGCTCCTGGGAGCTCCCGGAGGTTCCCAGAACTTCCCGGGAATCCCAGGTGTGACCAGTTTGACCAAGATTTGACTTTGGAATCGGGGCACCGAAACAATTTTCAAATATTTTTCATGGATACTAGAGGTCAATAGCTTTCCAATGGTATATCGCACATAATTCCTGGATTTAAAACGAATTTATTTTGAATTTTTGAAGGCAAAAAAAGCGATCAAATCAGCTTTTATCGCGAATACCGCAAAACTTTTCAAAGTAACCTATCCCCGAACTAATGTTTATGTAAAGTAGACTCCATTACCTTTCCAACGGTATATCACAACCTCAGTTTGGAGTTCATACGCATTTTCTGTAAATTTCGGACGAAATAAGGCCTTTTCGCGAATACCGGAACCTCTGGGGGCCTAAACGTAATTTTTTGGGCTTCTGAGGAGCAGTGTCGCCGCGGCACTGGCCCAGTGCCGCCGCGGCACTAAACCCTCGCAGAGTCTATTTTTGTAATTTTTTTGGGGGTCTATTTTGATTATTTGAAAGCCAAAACGACATAGTTTTGTGTTCACAGTTGTTTGGGATCAATGGGAGTACTTCTAAAACCCCAAAACCACCCCAAATTGGCCTATTTAAACCCCCCATTGCTCTTCATTTGAGGGGGGGCCAAGTGCAAAAGCTTGAAAAGTTGTAGAGAAGAAGAAAGATAGAGATAGGTTTAGAAGAGAGAAAAGGAGCTTCCTCCTACTATTTTGCTATAGAAAGTGAGTTTTAATCTTGTGTTCTTCCATTACCTCTCTTATACTTCACATCCCAAACACCCCCAATCACCATTTTTGAGCATTCTTGAGTTAGGAAGTTACTTCCATGTCCAAATGTCAAAATCTATGAGTGAAACACCAAGCTACAAGTCCAAAATCACATTGATTATCATCTATTGATTGTTATTTACTTACTTGTTCATATTATGTTCATCTCTTCTTGCCTCATTTCTTTTTGATTTTCTTTATTTACTTACTAGTTCAACATCATCTAAGTGATGACATGAAGTTTGAGGTGAGTGAATCCTTATGGATAGTAGCTCTTGGCCTCAAAAACATGTTTGATAGATGATGATCATAACTTCAATACACTTCAAGGTTGAAGTGTATTGAAGTTATGCTCAAATAAAAATAAGTTTCTCCAACAATCTTGGAGGTTCTTGATGATGAGTTGAATGTTGGCATTTTAAGTGGTTATAATCTTTATTGAGTATTAAAAATGCACTTTCAAAACCTCTATTTCAAAACTCCCCTCAATCCCTCTCATTTTGATTTCAAGAAAGAAAACCTTATTTTCCCCAAAATCTTCAAAACAGTGAGTTAAAACAGTGAGTGAGCCGAGTTCAAAGTTTTCTCTAGAACTCAATACTCAACATATAGATGCAAGGCCACTTGGAAAGTCTTCCTAACTCATTGGAGAACACCCGTGATTTTTGGTTTGACTTGGAAGTACTTGAAAATGGTCCATTTGGACCCAAACATTCCTTCCAAACATTCTGCCACTGCTGTCACAGCAGCTTGACTAACTTCCAACTTCTTTTTCAGAATTATTTTCCAAAAGGGGTGGTCCCAACTTATTTTTCCCTTAAACTGCAATGGCTTAGGGAACTTTCTGTATAAAATTGGCCCTTAGATCATTCGTTTTCATTTTCTAAGATATTTCAACATTTTAGTCGACAGTACGGACTCTGTTTCTGAGTGACCTCTGTTGTTCATATGATTTCTCTCAATCTGTGATAGTTATTAATGATTGGCTTTTCGGGTTGTATTCTAGACACAATAAGGAACATCTCCATAAAAAAAGCATGCATTGAAAGCATTCCTAACCCCTCGTTTCCATTTTTACAAGATCATGTAACTGTTCTGTCCACTATTCACAGCAAGCACATTTTAACTTTCATTCTTTGATTTGATGCTTATATGTCTTCTAAATTAGTTCATATCTTAGGAAGTAGTTCATACTATATTTGTACATATCCCATGTTGATTTCATTCATCCATTCATACACATTTTAGACTTCTAAGTCATTCTAGGAATCCATGAACACAAAGCACACTACAACCTTTACACATTCTAGATACATACATTGCATCCATGCAAGATTTGGGGCCTTCATGGCTCCTAATCTAAGAAGATTATAAGGAATGAACTTGATCACACGTTCATGCTTCCCCCGATCTAATCATCCTTTCTCATCCATCCCGGGGATTGAGAGGTCTTTTTTTCTCAAAGATTAACATGCATCATACTAGCTTGCTAAGCATATTTTGATTTCTTTGTTTATTTGTTTCAATAACAATTCATGTCCCCCTTTAGATTAGGAAGTCTTGATTATTTGATACATGATTAGACGATTTTTCCTAGATTTATTTGTGTGATCTTTCACTTTGCATTGTGTGATATTTGGTTTAGATCTTATGAATGATATCTTATCTTTAGATCTTCCATTTTTAAATTTTCTTATGTGATGTAATATACTATCATAGTATTATTTGTCGAACCAAACATAGTATAAGATGATTATTTGGATGCTAATTGAGGCCCGTCGAAAGACGGGGCGAGTTGAGGGTGTTTTAGTCGTGACAAAGGCTCCTTCCTCTCTCGTACCAAAACCCCGAGCCAAGTTCTTTGGTTATGAAGGGCCGGTGCCCTTCATCCGTTTGGGTGAGTCAAAATTAGGTTTCTTGGTTCCTTAAAAACCAAGTGGCGACTCTGTATCTGTTTTCAACAGACCATTTTCTTTCTTTGATCAAAAATCAAACAAGTTTCAAAACCCAACAAAGAGGCGGAAGCCCGGTGTCCACACTTTGACATTGGGCACTACAGTGATCCCTGATTTCTTAGGTACAACTTGTGTAGGGCTTACCCAACGACTATCAGAAATAGAACAAATTATTCCTACACCTAAGAGCTTAATGAGTTCTTTCTTTACCACTTCTTGCATATTAGGGTTTAAGCATCTTTGCATCTCACAAGTTGGTTTAGCATCATCTTCTAGGTATATTTTATGCGTGCATATATCTAGACTAATCCCTTTTAGGTCAGCTATGGTCTAACCTAAAGCACTTTTATGTTGTTTAAGTAATGTTAAAAGTTGACCTTCTTGTTTTATTTCCAGCATAGATGAAATGATAACAGAAAAGTACTATTATCCCCTAGAAAAGCATATTTGAGCTCTTTAGGGAGCTCCTTTAACTCTAACTGAGGGCTTTGTAGGCTAGATGGAACGGCTAATGTAGTCTTAGGTGGTAGGGGTTTGTAGACACCCCAATTTTGACCTAACGTCGAATTTAGGAGAGTGTCACCTCCAAGTCCGATGATGATAAGGACCGAAAGATTTGAAGTATTCCAAGCTCTTCAAAAAGTCTCTAAAATGCGATAAAATTTCACAGAAAGGAGAAAATACCAGGTATTTAGGGGAATTCAGATATAAAACACAATTTTCGGAAAAGATCTTCAAAAATAATTTGCTTTGAAAAGAAGGAAGACCTAAAGAGAGAATCTTAGCTAAAAACGGCACACGGCAGACTGCCGCGGCACTCACTAAGTGCCGCCCGGCAGTCAGGGAGTGCCGGTCCGGCATTCACCAAGTGCCGCCAACATTTTCTGACTGCCGTTCACTTTTAAAGTCTGTATTTTGCAGTGCAATACGTATGCGTATGCGAATAAGAACAAAAAACTAATAAAGTAAGACTGACAAAAACGCGGCAATCCATTAATTTCCGCGGCATTTGATGAATGCCGCGCGGCAGTCGCGTAGTGCCGCGACGGCAGTCATGAACTGCCGCGGCGGCATTCACGGACTGCCGCGAAAGTTTCCGGACTGCCGCGCTGGGCAGCAGTCTGCCTAATTTCAGAAAGTACATATTGTACCACCAAATGAGGGATTTATACCTGTCTTTTACTCCAAATTTACTGAAATTACCTAGGTATTTTTGTCTATATAAGAAGAGGTATCTTCATTGAAAAGGAGAGACAAAAAAAAAGGGGAAACACAAAAAAGACTACCATTACACCAACATTTTTTGGAGAGAAAAAAAGAGAGTTTGGACAGTTTGAAGAAGAGTTTGGAAGATCTTCAAAGGAGAGAAACTTTGAGGATAGTTTGGAGGTGACCCTCTAATCTTAGTTGTGTTTTCTTTCTTTTGAGCTTCTAATTTACAAGTCATTTAGTTTTTCTTGATTAAGTTTTAGAGTTTGTTAAGTAAACTTGGAAGTCCTTACTTCCTAGTTCTTTGATCCTTCTTCTATTTTCCTTGTTTATGTTTTTCTTTTGAGATTCTTGGAGATCTTCAATATCTCCTTTGAAAGCTCTTGAGTTTGATGTTTTGAATCTCATGTAAGCTTATACTTCACATGGGAGTCAAAGTTTGATCATCACTTTTTATAAATAAATAGATGGATCCAAGTCCATGCTTATGACTTGAGTCCTCTAGCTTGATGTTTCATGGAATCCCTTCTATATTCCTTTGAGACCCATGAGTATTAATCATATCTTCATCTCCAATGACCATCAAATGGTAGGAGAAAGTATTTTGGATCTAAACTCATCCCTATGGTTTTGATTCATCATCTTGAGATTTCATGAAGTCTATTCATACTTCATTTAAAATCTACAAATATAAAAGTCTCTAGCCTCTAATGACCATCAAATGGTAGGAGAAGTGGTTTGGTTTAAACCCAACTTCATGGTTTAATAGTTGGGGTTAACAAATAAAAGTTGAACTTGACAAATGAAAATAGTGAATTCACAAACTGTTTTTGATCAAAGATTTTTAGTTCGAAATCTAACCGTTAAAATCAACTGAAACCAACGGGAAAGTGTTAATAACACAGTAATCTACCACTGTAATATTTGTTTTAAGGTGGTTTTATGTTTAGAAGGGTTTGATCATGGGTTTTGTGAGCCAACCACAATCTGTCCAGAGTTTCAGAATAGTTTCAGAACAGCAAGTCCATTTTGAAATTCATAAATCAGAAGTCTAATGGAGTTTTTGGGGTCTCTAATAATTTTTTCTGGGTACCTTAATGTGTTAGGAAGATCCCCTAAAAAGAATGAAGCATTTCGGATTATTTTACTATTTTTAAAAAATCAAACAAAATCTCTGGACAGAGAGTTGTACATCTCTGAGTGATGTCTGGTGTTTGTCCTTTTCCCAGAGATCTAACCGTTGAAACTTTGATTTTCTTTTTGATTTGGAAACTAGACTCACAGAGGCATCTTGTGTCCACAAATCATTAAGATCAAACCATGGGAGACGTGCTTTTTTGTGTCTTAAAGTTCTGGTCTGCTCTCTGCAATTTTCAGAACTTTATGACACATTTGACCAACTTTGTAAATAATGGCCCAAATGGTTCTCCTATGACTTAGGGCTTAAACCATATCTTAGTAATGATAATTTAGCTTAAATCCAGAGGTTAAGTGACCCAAATTAGTGAATAAATCCATGTCCTATTCTTGTTCACATCCATTCATTTATGTACATTAATGCTTATAATTAGAACTAGTAATTGGATAAAGTTGGATTTCATTGCTTGCTAGGTGTAAGCTAGAGAATTAGGATTGATTGTTTGATACCATATTATTATTATGTGAAGCATGTGAACTAACCCTTTGTTTTGTAGCGCTATTAAGGTATGATTTCTAGGACTCCTCTTTAGTTTATCTTAATTTCTTGATTTTATTGATTTTTCGACTTAATGCGCGACACCTTAGAATTAGGTTTTGCCTTATGTGTATATGTGATTAGAGACTCTTTTTTAGGATTTTCTTTTGTTCGCATGCATTGCACGTTTACTATCGCTGCTGGATCCCGGGTAAGTTCACTTGTTCTCTATTGCATATCATATCGCTTGCTACCTGAATTATGTGGCTTTTGAATGGTATTTTGTCAATTGCAATTTTACACCCTTTGGACATGCTTTTGTGATGTATATGTACATATGTATTAGTTGAGGGCATTCTTAGATTAATAAATTTGATTAAAAGGATGTTGAGTAGAGGCCTATCGCAAGATAGGATGAGAGAGGGTGTTTTAGTCCGACGGGCTCCTTCCTCTCTCATTCCATAATCCCCGGACCTAGTTAATCTCTGGTTTCTAAAAGATCAGTTTGCTTTTAAAATGGTTTCTTAATTCTCCTTTTAAAAATTAAGTGGCGACTCATTTGTTTTTTTGAATATTGATTTTGAAAAGCTGTGGGTAAGGAAAAATGCGATATCCACAATCTGGCGACTCTGCTGGGGATCGAACCCAGAATCTCTGGTTTCGCAGACCAGAATTCTGATTTTGGGTTCACTTGAGGATTAGACTTGAAAAATATCCTTTTAATCGAATTAATTAATCTGTGTGTGCCTGTTGCATTTCACTTGCATGTCCAGCCAGTCGATTGCACTGAACTATGACCTTGGAGGCTCGGGGCAACCCGGTCGGTCAAGTCATCATGGGACTGTGTGATCACCCTTGATCTCGTACCATGATTTGGTATATGAAGCATCCTATCGGGTGTGTGTCAAGGGTCCGTTATTTGACCAAAACCCAGCCTTTGCATAGTAGTTTCTATAGAACATTTCAATCTTAGGAAATCAATTCTTGATTAGGGTTATGTGTTAGGAAGTTTTGTATGCCCGGAAGGGATTACTTGAGATGATGACGATACCTGCTTGATGAAAGATGAATAATCTTTTAATCACCTTTTAGCAATTTCTCCTCGTGTTACATGACATTTGGAGGACATGCCGAACCTTGATTATAAGATTATACTTCTTATATCATGTTTAGTTAAGCATCATTGACCTTGTATGCATCCAAATTTATGAAAAGTACGGTAATAATCCGATCGTGTGATCCTTCTACCCCGAAAGAATTTTAAGACCATCTTTGAAAGCAAGTGGATTTTTGTAATCTTCATCCCAAAGTTTTGAATTGCTTTTTCAAAAATCTTTGGAGTTCACTTTTGATTAAAGCTCCAAACTAATCTTTGGGAATTGTTTTTTGAAAAAATGATCTTCAAATGAATTTTAAAGCAAAATTTCAATCAAATTATCTTCATTGAGAAATGTTTTCACATCCTCATTTTTTTTAAAATAAAAGATTCAAAATTCTTGAGAATTGTTTTTGAAAGATCTCATCGTTCTAAAGAAATGATTTTCAAATAAATTTCGAAATTTTTCTGAATATCCAACCTTTGAAAGGGTAGTAAAGATCAAAATGAAAGGAGAAGTTGGCGCACTTGACATGGGTGAGGATCTTATGTGCTTATGTGTTTACCTGTTAGGATTAGAATTTTCCTTTACTTTGGCATACAGAGTAGGCACACACACACTTGCATTTCATTCGTGTGCCATGTGTGCAGTGCATGCATCAAATCATAAGAGCATGTATATTTTGCAATCGATATCATTACATATGTGTAGCGTATAAACTCACAACATTTTCTTCCCAATTAAGATCAAAGTCCCTCAAAAATCCCTTACCATTCAATTCTGCATGCGGACCTTTTTTCTATCTTTTTTTTAAAGAGTAGAACAACCAGATCCCCTAGTAAGGACACTTCTAATCTTCTTGGGTTCATCTCTCTTAATTAGAGGAGGTCATGGACCATCATGTTGAGACATACCCACCAATGGCCCACAGAGCTTTGGAGGAGAAAGTGAGCAAACTGCAAGTCATTGTTGAGCAACAAGATTGTAGGGTGAAGCAATTGGAGGGGGTCATGCTCGAGTTCATTCAATTATTGAAAGATCAAATGGGCCCCGATGAGGAAAAGATGGATCAGAGAATAATGGATTGCTTAAAGAAGCACCAACAGGCATGTCTGAACCCACCTGTGCACCGAAGCCCATGTCCAAACCCAACCTATCACCAAAATCCATACCTAAGCTCAACCATTCACCAAAGCCCACATCCAGGCCCAATCCCAACTAACCAAAGAGCTATTCTAAGTCCACATCTCAACCCAAAAACCAACTCAAGATCAAAGTCGAATTCAAAATCAAACCAAGCCCGCAAACCGAGAATTTTCACCAACCTGGGCATGCCATTATCCATGGTCCTTGGTCACCTTGTCAAGAATGGTCACCTCAGCCCCCTGGACCCAAAGCCACTACCAGATCCCTTACCTCACAAATGTGACCTGTCTTTGTACTATGCCTACCACCAGACCCCTGGCCATACAACTAACTATTGCATGAAACTTTGCCATGATATCCAAGATCTCATCGAGCGTAAAATCATCACTCCTTTGCTGAACCCACCAAGTGGCATTTGGCATGACGTACAATCTTTTCAATCACAGCCATCGCTGAATACTCTCAAGGGATTCGTTGCCTCCATGAGTACGCAACAACCAATTGGCCCCAACCTAATCAACAGAATCAAAAAAGGCATTGACAATACTCGGTATGAGTCAGAAAAGGGCCATTCGACTGAAAAATGGTCCAAAAGGGCGGATGATGTTCCCACAAAGATACAGAAGGGGAATGATGAACCCGAGGACGATGCTAGTGAAGTGATAGTGTTCGGAACTGCTGCTGCTAAAGTAGATGTGGATGCTCTTGGAAATCTAGTCAATTGAAAATCGTCTGTGACACTCTAGTTGAAACCAAGTCGAGTCCAGTCTGAAGTCGAGTTATGTTAGGTTGGAGTCAAATGACAAGTCCAGTCGAGTCTTCTGGTTAGTCTGTTATCAAGTCTATTTGTAAGTCTTTGTCGAGTTTATCGAGTCAAGTGATGTAATCCTCTTTCCCTACTAGTTGAATAAAATCTCATTTTTCTTGATTCAGTGTGCTGAGTCGTGAATGTATGGATCATTAAGACCAAAAGAAAAAAAGAGGAGAAGAAAAAGTCACCTTTTCAAATGATCATGGAAAGTACTTTGTTAATAAATCTTTGCATTGAAAAGGATCCCCAAGTGATCAAAGCAAATTTTGTGCCAAAACCATGGAGAAGTAGAGAATTGATTAGCTTTACTTTAAGAATTTAAAGATGCTCTTGCTCAATCTTGAAAAGATGAACTTGGAACTTGAAGCTTGCTCACCATCCCCTTCTCTCAAATACCAAGCCTAAAAGATGAGCCCAACCAGTCTAAAGCCATAAACTGGGTCCTTGATGGTAGCCAGACATTTTAATGAACTTCTTATTCCAAAAAAAGAAAAGAAAAAGAAAAAAAGCTCGCTAGGATGAAAACCCGGAAGGGCGCCTAGGCAAAAGTTAGAGCACAAAAAAAGAAAAAAAAAAAGAAGAAAGAGCTCACTAGGATGAAAACCCGGAAGGGCGCCTAGGCAAAAGTTAGAGCACAAATAAGATACGTGTTGATCTCAAAAATCCTAATCCTAGCCAGTCAAAATCATGGAAAGAATAAGAGATAGTAAGGTAGAGAAAAGAAAGGAAAGAGAAAAGAAAAGGCAGAGAATAGATGAGATTGAAAATTCTTGAGCACTTCAAAGTAGATCATTGGCACATGAACTATCTCAAGGCTTTGTGTTGTTCTAAACAAAGAAAAGAAGTTGAAGATAAAAAGAGAGACTTACCAGCTTCAAAATTTTCGTGAGAGGCTCAAATTCTAAGTGAGCCTAAAACAATGCAGAGATATCTTTGAAAAATAAAGATTTGAAGAGCTGATATTACTTTATGAATATGATAGAGTATGAATAAAACATGATGAGAGTTGTAAAGATTAACTGGCTAGTGAAAAGGTTAAAGAATCAACCGTCAAATAAAAAAGAAAAAAAGAAGAAAAGAAAAGAGGAAAGAAAAAGAATAAAGGAAGAAGTAGTTCATCATGCTATACAAGGGCTACCACAAGTGACATGCACTCCCTAGACCCAAATGGCAACATGGCTCGAAAAGACCACCAATCCTTGAAGCCTAATTCTTTCAAGACCTCCAGAGTTGATGAACTACGCTTTGACCTGATTCCCACTTGGGGATACGTAGGCAACCTGCTCGGTTCGGTCATCACCCCATCATCTCACGCTGTCTTTCTTTCAGGCCTTGGCCGAACTACTTTGGACCTGATTCCCGCTCGGGGATAAGTAGGCGAACCTCCCAAGGTTCTCGGTCGATAGCCGTCCCTAAACTGCAAGCATCACCCTTTTGGCGCCTTTGGTTTTCTTCCTCCAGACTAGGGACAAACTTACATATATATCGCCAAACCAGGGGCAAACTTCCTTTGCTTAAAATCCCTTTTATCATAGAAGCAAGCCCCTAAGTCTCTTTCAAACTAGGGGCAAACTTTGTTTGCCAAAATCCCTCTATACCAAAGGCAAGTTCTCAAGTAATTGAGTTTGTTTTGAAAAGATTGAAATAGAGTGCCTTTCATTCTATAAGCTAAAGCACTAATTTGAAATGCATTCTAGATGGGCAAAGAATTTGCTAAATCGAAAAGAGGAAGTTTTCAAAGCTTAGATTTATCGACAAAACACTACCGTTTGTAAGATGGTGAATAAATGAAAGGTGAGATGATACATTATTCACGATGAAAGCACATTAAATAATATAGAGTTTGAGTCAGTCGTCATGCATAATCGCTTTGTCAAGTCTGTCCTCCTCTGATGAGTCAATAATGGTCTCAAATGTGTAGGGTTTAAGATGATGAATAAAGATTTGAAAAGTCTCCATAAGCATCCCACGAGCAATGCAAGCAGGAGTTTTGAACACTATCACAGCATAAAGTGGCGATATAAGAAGAGTCCAAAACTAGGGGCAAAGGTGACTTCCCTCTTTTGACTAAATCGATGTGTTTCTTCCAAAGGCCCGCGAATGCAGAAAATCATTCTTTATATCAGCTCCGTTCAAATTCTTTGAGTCTTGCTTAGAAAATAAATTGAATTGAGTCTGATTGACTCCTAATAAATGGGATTCGAACTTAATTTGAGTCAAAATGACTTCGGATTTAGTGAAACAAATGGAGTCTGATTAACTCCTGATTTCGAAAAAGTTAAATTGATTTAAGTCTGATTGACTCCCAATTTAAGAAATTGAACTGAACTGAATTGATTTGAGTCCGATTGACTCTCGATTTTTTTAATTAAATTGCAACATGAGTCCTTGTGAGGTTGTTGATCTCTGCTATTGCAACATAAGTCCCCAAAAGGGCTGTTGGTTGTCGCTTTCGCAATATAAGTCCTTGAAAGGTTGTTGGTCATCATTCTTGCTTGTAAGCCTCTGAGTGGCTATTGACCAATATCTTACCATGTTGTTTAGTGCTTCTCTATGCGTTAGTCCTCAATGGCAGTTTCTCTTCACCTTGCATTAGGCCTCAATGGCAACTTTGTGTTAGGCCTCAATGGCAGCATTATATGTGTTAGTCCTCAATGGCAGCATTATATGTGTTAGGCCTCAATGGCAGCATCATTTGTGTTAGGCCTCAATGACAACCTTGCATTAGTCCTCAATGGCAGCATCATTTGAGTTGGTCCTCAATGGCATTTGCATTAGTCCTCAATGGCAGCATCATTGGCGTTAGTACTCAATGGCAGTGTCTTTTAGGCCTCAATGGCAATCCTTGTCACTCATCAATGGCAATCTTTTTGAACTTGCGTTAGTCCTCGATGGCAACATCTTTTTGGTCGATACTGAAGTCCTCTAGGTTGAGGCAAATCCGTTGGAGTCTTCTAGATTAAGGCGAATCCTTGTTGAAGTCATTTATGTCGCGGAAATTCATATCGACGTAGAATGCATTCATATCACCAGAAAGAACATAATCGTGAATCTTTGCATCTATATAGCATGAAATTGCAGCTCAATCGATCAGATGATTTTTAGAAGACACCGGGGTATAAGGCGCGTAGCGCATCTCAGTCTTTCAGCGTGGTTCCTGATTTGACACCAGAGTATAAGGCGCGTAGCGCATCTCAGTCGATCAGATGATTTTTGGAAGACACCGGGGTATAAGGCGCGTAGCGCATCTCAGTCTTTCAGCGTGGTTCCTGATTTGACACCAGAGTATAAGGCGCGTAGCGCATCTCAGTCGATCAGATGATTTTTAGAAGACACCGGGGTATAAGGTGCGTAGCGCATCTCAGTCTTTCAGCGTGGTTCCTGATTTGACACCAGAGTATAAGGCGCGTAGCGCATCTCATTCTTTCAGCGTGGTTCCTGATTTGACACCAGAGTATAAGGCGCGTAGCGCATCTCACTCGATCAGATGATTTTTGGAAGACACCGGGGTATAAGGCGCGTAGCGCATCTCAGACTTTCAGCGTGGTTCCTGATTTGACACCAGAGTATAAGGTGCGTAGCGCATCTCGGTCGATCAGATGATTTTTGGAAGACACCGGGGTATAAGGTGCGTAGCGCATCTCAGTCTTTCAGCGTGGTTCCTGATTTGACACCAAGGTATAAGGCGCGTAGCGCATCCTAGATGATTAGATGACTCTTGAAGAATGTTAGAGAATTAAACATAGTAAGCGCATCTATGACGGTCATGACTCTCCCAAAATGGAATGACATCATGAGTAGAATGGCATAGGTTGCTTTTTGATACTAAGAAAGAACAATATGACGCATAGGCATTATATGGAGCACGAAATTGCTTGAGCATGTGCATCACAATAAGATAGGTGCATTCATCCGTATGACTATTTGCGTTTGTGTATGTTTGGCTCCTGCCCGAACTACGTCTTGGTCTAATTCCTGAATGGATACGTAGGCAGCTCATCATTGAGCATGACCAGCATGAACCATTGCCGCACGCATGTTCTCTTTTGCAACGCATTTTGTTTTTACCTAAATTCGACGGTCTGGTCAAAGGCTTGTCTTCACACAGGCTTCGACATTCACTTGTGGCACGCGTTGCTCCACAAGCTCTGCCGAAGAGGGGCAAACTGTAGACACCCCAATTTTGACCTAACGTCGAATTTAGGAGAGTGTCACCTCCAAGTCCGATGATGATAAGGACCGAAAGATTTGAAGTATTCCAAGCTCTTCAAAAAGTCTCCAAAATGCGATAAAATTTCACAGAAAGGAGAAAATACCAGGTATTTAGGGGAATTCGGATATAAAACACAATTTTCGGAAAAGATCTTCAAAAATAATTTGCTTTGAAAAGAAGGAAGACCTAAAGAGGGAATCTTAGCTAAAAACGGCACACGGCAGACTGCCGCGGCACTCACTAAGTGCCGCCCGGCAGTCAGGGAGTGCCGGTCCGGCATTCACCAAGTGCCGCCAACATTTTCTGACTGCCGTTCACTTTTAAAGTCTGTATTTTGCAGTGCAATACGTATGCGTATGCGAATAAGAACAAAAATCTGATAAAGCAAGACTGACAAAAACGCGGCAATCCATTAATTTCCGCGGCATTTGATGAATGCCGCGCGGCAGTCGCGTAGTGCCGCGACGGCAGTCATGAACTGCCGCGGCGGCATTCACGGACTGCCGCGAAAGTTTCTGGACTGCCGCGCTGGGCAGCAGTCTGCCTAATTTTAGAAAGTACATATTGTACCACCAAATGAGGGATTTACACCTGTCTTTTACTCCGAATTTACTGAAATTACCTAGGTATTTTTGTCTATATAAGAAGAGGTATCTTCATTGAAAAGGAGAGACAAAAAAAAAGGGGAAACTCAAAAAAGACTACCATTACACCAACATTTTTTGGAGAGAAAAAAAGAGAGTTTGGAGAGTTTGAAGAAGAGTTTGGAAGATCTTCAAAGGAGAGAAACTTTGAGGATAGTTTGGAGGTGACCCTCTAATCTTAGTTGTGTTTTCTTTCTTTTGAGCTTCTAATTTACAAGTCATTTAGTTTTTCTTGATTAAGTTTTAGAGTTTGTTAAGTAAACTTGGAAGTCCTTACTTCCTAGTTCTTTGATCCTTCTTCTATTTTCCTTGTTTATGTTTTTCTTTTGAGATCCTTGGAGATCTTCAATATCTCCTTTGAAAGCTCTTGAGTTTGATGTTTTGAATCTCATGTAAGCTTATACTTCACATGGGAGTCAAAGTTTGATCATCACTTTTTATAAATAAATAGATGGATCCAAGTCCATGCTTATGACTTGAGTCCTCTAGCTTGATGTTTCATGGAATCCCTTCTATATTCCTTTGAGACCCATGAGTATTAATCATATCTTCATCTCCAATGACCATCAAATGGTAGGAGAAAGTATTTTGGATCTAAACTCATCCCTATGGTTTTGATTCATCATCTTGAGATTTCATGAAGTCCATTCATACTTCATTTAAAATCTACAAATATAAAAGTCTCTAGCCTCTAATGACCATCAAATGGTTGGAGAAGTGGTTTGGTTTAAACCCAACTTCATGGTTTAATAGTTGGGGTTAACAAATAAAAGTTGAACTTGACAAATGAAAACAGTGAATTCACAAACTGTTTTTGATCAAAGATTTTTAGTTCAAAATCTAACCGTTAAAATCAAGTGAAACCAACGGGAAAGTGTCAATAACACAGTAATCTACCACTGTAATATTTGTTTTAAGGTGGTTTTATGTTTAGAAGGGTTTGATCATGGGTTTTGTGAGCCAACCACAATCTGTCCAGAGTTTCAGAATAGTTTCAGAACAGCAAGTCCATTTTGAAATTCATAAATCAGAAGTCTAATGGAGTTTTTGGGGTCTCTAATAATTTTTTCTAGGTACCTTAATGTGTTAGGAAGATCCCCTAAAAAGAATGAAGCATTTCGGATTATTTTACTATTTTTAAAAAATCAAACAAAATCTCTGGACAGAGAGTTGTACATCTCTGAGTGATGTCTGGTGTTTGTCCTTTTCCCAGAGATCTAACCGTTGAAACTTTGATTTTCTTTTTGATTTGGAAACTAGACTCATAGAGGCATCTTGTGTCCACAAATCATCAAGATCAAACCATAGGAGACGTGCTTTTTTGTGTCTTAAAGTTCTGGTCTGCTCTCTGCAATTTTCAGAACTTTATGACACATTTGACCAACTTTGTAAATAATGGCCCAAATGATTCTCCTATGACTTAGGGCTTAAACCATATCTTAATAATGATAATTTAACTTAAATCCAGAGGTTAAGTGACCCAAATTAGTGAATAAATCCATGTCCTATTCTTGTTCACATCCATTCATTTATGTACATTAATGCTTATAATTAGAACTAGTAATTGGATAAAGTTGGATTTCATTGCTTGCTAGGTGTAAGCTAGAGAATTAGGATTGATTGTTTGATACCATATTATTATTATGTGAAGCATGTGAACTAACCCTTTGTTTTGTAGCGCTATTAAGGTATGATTTCTAGGACTCCTCTTTAGTTTATCTTAATTTCTTGATTTTATTGATTTTTCGACTTAATGCGCGACACCTTAGAATTAGGTTTTGCCTTATGTGTATATGTGATTAGAGACTCTTTTTTAGGATTTTCTTTTGTTCGCATGCATTGCACGTTTACTATCGCTGCTGGATCCCGGGTAAGTTCACTTGTTCTCTATTGCATATCATATCGCTTGCTACCTGAATTATGTGGCTTTTGAATGGTATTTTGTCAATTGCAATTTTACACCCTTTGGACATGCTTTTGTGATGTATATGTACATATGTATTAGTTGAGGGCATGCTTAGATTAATAAATTTGATTAAAAGGATGTTGAGTAGAGGCCTATCGCAAGATAGGATGAGAGAGGGTGTTTTAGTCCGACGGGCTCCTTCCTCTCTCATTCCATAATCCCCGGACCTAGTTAATCTCTGGTTTCTAAAAGATCAGTTTGCTTTTAAAATGGTTTCTTAATTCTCCTTTTAAAAATTAAGTTGCGACTCATTTGTTTTTTTGAATATTGATTTTGAAAAGCTGTGGGTAAGGAAAAATGCGATATCCACAGGGTTTGAAACATATTGTCCACTTAGCTTCCCTAATTATTTCTTCATCTTTATCTCAAAGGTATTTATTTTAAAAGATAACTTCACGTGTATCACTTTTCTCCTCTTCCTTAATTAGTTGGACACTTTCTTGTAACAACGAGTCTAAATAATTTACATCCTCCATTTCTTCTTCTTCCAACTTATGATGAGGAATAGAAAAGATTTTTACATTTAAAGTTAAATCACCAAAAATCAATGTCATTATTCCACTTCTAATACGGATGGTGGCTTATATTGTAGCTAAAAATGGTCAACCAAAAATTATGGGGATTTGGGCAATTGGATTAGGTATAGGTTTCGTGCCTAGTACCACAAAGTATACGGGAAAAATAAAGTTCTCCACGAAGACAAGTACATCCTCCAAAAAACCTCTAGGCATCTTAATAGATCTATATTCTAATTGTAGTATAAACCTAGTAGTTTGAGATCCCCTAGTCCTAAGTGTTGATAAACTGAATATGGAAACAAGTTGACGCTAGCTCCTAAATCTAGTAAAGCATGGTCGATCTTGTGGTTTCCAATGATACATGTTATTGTTGGTGTGTCAGGATCTTGAAATTTAGGAAAAAAATTATTCTTAATAATCGAACTTACTTAATCAGCTAAGTAAGCTTTCTTTTTCACACTGCTTACGTTTAATAGTGCATAGGTCTTTCAAGTATTTTGCATAAGCAAGTACATGATTAATAGCGTCCAAGAGAGGTAAGTTAATTTTTACTTGTTTAACGAGTTCTAAGAATTCTTGGTGCTTAGCATATTGACGTTTTTAAACTCTTTATGGGTAGCGGGCCGGAGGTATGAATTTAAGTGTTTTCTCTTCTTCTCTCTTACCATCTTGCTTCTCACTCTCTTCTTGGTAGGTTTTATTTTCTTCCTTATCACTATCACTTTCAACTACTTCATCTACATTATCTTCTTCGATGTTAATCTCCTCATTATTTTCTTCTATTTTGGGAGGAGAGATATCTTGTCCTACAACTCTATCACTTGTTAAGGTTGTTGTAGCTTTAACTTGTTCTTGATTCCCTGAGTTTACATTTGAAGCACCATTTTGTGGTTGACCTCTAGGATTTGTTTGTGGTTGAGCTGAGAAAAAACCCTTTTGGACATTTTCAAATTGAATACCTATTCTTTCCATAGTTGATTGTAGTTTCCCCATAGCTTGAACCCATTTGTTGCATCATTGCATCTCTAGTGTCTTCTTGTGCCTTCTTGTGAGGAGGCACATAAACATTAGGGTTCTTTTGACTATTACCTTGGTAGTTCTGTTGTTGTAGGGGTTGATAGGGTTGATTATATTGCTGATTATATTATTGAGGAGATGGTTGATATTGATTTTGATTCGATTGAAAGAATTGATTCTGTTGGGGCGGTAGATTAAAACTATCCGATGCCTGAATTGCCCTGGTTTTTCAATTATTTAAATTAGGATGATTCTTCCAATTATACCCCCCCATACGCATTTGTAGGACCCTTATAATTATTCATTGCATTAACATCAATAGGCGCCGTTTCTTGATAAACAGGTATGTTAGGGCATGTATACACCTGATGTCCTATCATGTGGCAATTGCTACACACATCTTCTTGACTTGTAACCTTAGGTTGTTTTGTTATCCCTTTCACTAACACCTCTACTTGCTTAGAAAGTTGTTCATATTTAGTAGATAATTCATCTTCAGTCCTAATTAGTACGAATACACTCTTTTGTTTAGCCCTATCCGGTTCACTAGGAGGTACGTGCGTTACTTCACGTGGTTCCCATTGAGGTGAATTTTCAGCGAGCCAAGCAAAATATGTTTCAGCGTCATTCTCACTTTTGTGCATGGATGATCCTTGACACATTGTTTGCACCAACTTTTTAGATTCTGTGGTTAATCCCTCAAAGAAGAAACTCATGAGACGCCATTTTTCAAAACCATGATATGGGCAAGATAAAAGTAGATCTTTGAAATGTTCCCACACTTTGGCAAAAGTTTCATTATCGTTTTGAGTAAAAAGCATGATTTGTCGCATAAGGTCATTGGTTAAATGCTTTGGAAAGAATTTTTTTGAAAATTCCTCATGCATAGCAGCCCATGTATTGATTGAGCCAAGTCTAAGAGTTAAAAGCCAAGCTTTTGCTTTATCTTTTAATGAAAAGGGAATAATTTCAATCTAGCAATTTCTTGTGGACACATTTGGTTTGCAAATGTTTCATAAACAGATTCAAAGTCCTTTAAATGCACATAAGCCCTCTCGTTCTCCATCCCATGAAAATTGGGTATGATTGAATCATACCATTTCTAAAATGGAACGTTCCATGATGTGGTGGGATAGTTAAGCACGAAGGGATCGTATTCCTATCAAGGGCCAATAATTCTCGTAATGGACGAGCATTGTCATCAATCCTTTCTCTAGGGTTAAAGTTATGTTGACTTTCAACGTCATCATTTATGTCTAAGGTATTCTCCCCATTATTTCCGTCATTCCCATTATTCCCATTAAAATTGGATGGTAGAAGGCCGGCCATTGGATTAGAATGTGAAGGTGTTGCTATTTGATTAACAGAAGACTCAGAGGAATTGTAAAAAAATTGTATTTGTTGAAATAAGCTTGCATTGGAATTATATAACATGAAACACTATGATGTAAATGTGTGGAAGTAAGCAAAGCAAACAAACAGATAAAATAAAAATAAACTAACAAACTATATAAATTTAAGCTAATTGCCTCTCCCTGACAACGGCGCCAAAAAACTTGACACGAATAAAATTATACACTCTAAATGCTACACCGAAGTATAAGTGATCGTTCAAGTAATATATTTTCTAGTAAGCCTAGGTCGAACCCAAGGGAGAGATTTAATTTCAATTGATTAATTATACTTAATTTATTAACTTAAAAAGTAAAGAAAAGATGATTTCTTTTGAAAGTTGATATTAACTGCTCTTTTTATAAAAGTGAAATTATTAACTAAAAGAAGCTTTTGTGAATATTAAATTGCTGAAAATAATATTAACTATTGAATTTTACTAACTACTTGAGTCTACCAACTAACTATAACTACAATCTTAATTCTAAAGTGATTTAACTAAGTGAATTAACTACTAATCATAAATTGATTAAAACAGAGAATTTAATTAAGTGACTTCTAAATATGAGGAAAACGTTAGGAAATTAAAAATCCACATATGCCTTCGGAAAGATACGAAACTCCCAATCATCCAAAATCATCCCTCTAGTGTATAGGTTTCATTAAAATAATAGAATACCCCTTTAACGGGTATAAAGATATAGAACTATTTCAATTAATCCCCTTTTTTATAAAGTGCGGGAAGATTGCTTATAAGCATGATTCATGGCCAAAACTAATCTACTGTGCTTACAAGCAGTAAATATAAACTAAAACCATGAAGCAAGTTCACAAACTGTTGAAAATCCAAGTTGAGAGTCATTAACATCATGCTTGTTTACATTGTTCATATTAGAAAACATAAAATCCTATGACTCTTTACTTGGACGCTCATTGATCTCTGGATTTAGGGCTGCCCGTTGAAAACATGCATGGAAATCAAGTTGTTTACCGTTTCATTACCTAGCATAGTGAAATTGGATCTAACAACTATATTAATAGAAAACATGATAAAAGCAATCACGAAAACAAGTCTGGAATATAAAGTTTCATTAGAAACAAATCAAAACTTGGATTGACTGAATAATAAGAACTTGAATTGAAAAATCTCCGGAATAAAGCTTAAATCCATACCAAAGTTGGATGAATGAAAACTAGGGTTTTAGGAACCCTAATATCTCCTATAGCTGCTCTAAACTTGTATATAATGTCAAGTGTATCGATTTTCTACGAAACAAACTAATGTATATAGGTTTCGGAGGTTGAAATCTGAAAAATTCTGATTCCCTCGATTCTGCTGACCCAACCAGTCATGCCTTTTTTGTGCGCGACCGGTCATGTCGTGACCAGTCTTGACCATGTTTCGTGACTGGTTCTGGTTGTGACCAGTCATGCTCAGCTGCTGGGATTGGTCATGGTCTTCTTTCAGGATCTTCTTCCTTTTATTCTTCTAAACATTTTTCTCTTCTGCATCATTTTCCACTTCATTTTCTTTATGCCTTTTTATTCTACAAAACACCATGCTTATGCAAATATTAGCAATATTGCCTCAATTGTGCATTTGTATTAAAATAAGCTTAAGTACCTAAAGTTAGGGATGAAAATATCTATAATTAGTCTTATTAGCACTTCTGGATATGCAATATCCCCTTATCTTGAGGTCCGTGTACCCCTGGAAGAAGCCGGCCTCGAATTCCTCTTCTGCCGTCATCTCAGCCTCCACTCGAGCGGCTGCTGCATCAGCTATGGCCTTCTTCTCTGCCTCAGCTACCGCCAAGCTTGCTCGAGCGATTTCCAGTCCGGCCTGGACTGTGGCCAGACTCTGGGCCACCTCCTTTATCTTTTCCCTCTCTACCGTCAGGGCGAATCTCTCGGTCGCCAGTGCTGACCTCTCTGCAACAAGAGCGGTCTCAGTAGTAGCCACCCTCTCAGCTAGCCCGGGCAGGTGCGATTCGGCCCCAGGTGCCAGACAACCGGCCTGAAAAGAAAGATGGAAGCAAATTAGCCCTCAGAAATAAAAGGATAGAAAAAAGAAAACGGAGTAAAAATGGGGTGAACTACTTACAAAGTTGGAGAGGCTGTAGAGCCACCCAATCAAGGCCTGAGGGATGATACCCTCGTACCTCTGGATATCACCCGGTAGGAGAGTCGGTCAGATCCTCGCCCAGATCATCTTCGCGGAGTCCACCAAGTGTATCCCGGTCGGGACGTCCCCTTAGGGGCTTTCCTTGGTTGTCAGCACTTCAACCCGGGGGGCGGATGTACCGGCCGGTTCTTCTCGAGGCCCTCTTCAGATACGCCTCAGTTCTTGGCCGGCAGCAGCTTCTGGCCTTCTTCTCTTTTCACCTACCCGAGCGGCAACGACAGCCCCTCTCTCCCTCAGGGCAGCGAGGTTTCTCTTGGGAGCCATCTCAGCAGAATCGGAGAAAGAGACAAGTTAGTAAAACAAAAAAAATAGAAGAGAGGCAAAGGGATTGTAAAATGTTTAAAGACCTGAGACTTACCAGAGATAATGGGTAGAAGGACTGGTGTAGAAAACACGATTGGGGGCTTGAGGTGATCTTCTGACCACCTGTCTGGATCAACAGGTTGACAATGTTGATGGGCTACTGGGCCAACACCCTTATCCGGTCCTGACACTCATCTCGGATGCTCGGAAGATCAATGGATCTAGTTGCAAAACAAACAAGAGCCGGTCAGTATCCAGAAAGCAAGCGTGGAAAACAAAATACGGACTCAAGACTTAAACCTTAACCCTCAACTCGTCCGCCTAGACTGTCGGTAGGGGAGCTCCTGGAGCCTCTTCATAGAATCTGAGGGTGGACACCTGAAAGAACTTCTTCTTCCATCCCTTGTTGTTGCTCGGGCATCTGTCTATGATTTTCTTCCTCTGTAAGCCCTCAAGGAAAAGAAACTGACCTCCCCGGACAACGGGAATGGTCAGTAAGCCTACAGGAATTCCTGGAGGGTCAACTCATGCCCAAAGCAGTGGGGCTAGAGGTGAATTTCCCCCATTAGAAACCTCCAGCTGTTGGGGGTGAGTTTCCCAGGAGTGATACCGAGGTAGATTAGTAAGTCTCGGGTGAGCAAATGAAGAGGAATGCGAAGGCCCACAACGAATGCGTCCTCATAAAGGGCGACGAACCCCGACTGATGAAGGTAGGCCTTGCCGGATGGCACATTGAGGGAGAAGCCATCGGGCAAGTCGTACTTATTCCTAATTTTGTCTGAGTCTGACGCAAACAGACTACTGAAAGTGCCCTCACAAGAGAAGGCAACCTCGGGCCTGTCAGAAATAGACGCTTCACTACCCGACCCCCGCGACTCTGAAACTTCATGGTACCTCTGACCCTTTTCCTCACCGGATGCTCGGTCGGGGACTTTACCTTCACTGTGGCAGTCCGATGGGGTCAATGAGGAAGGGTCCGGGCTAGCACTCGGGTCGTCGGAGCCCGAGTACTCTTCTTCCGATCAGGAAGACGAGCTGAAATCCGAGTGGTACATTTATAAGGCCCCTATCACACGCCGGGGAGGCAACTGACGACCTAAGCATGGGTTCAGAACTCCTAACCTAAGTTCAACGAATTTTCAATCGTGGATACATTTGGATCCTTAACATACTCAAAGGACTGCCATTATTGGTATCGAACCAATAACGATTCATACAAGCTAAATCTTCTAATCGATAATTGGGCCAAAGGAAGAATTTGAATTTAATGAATTTATTTTTCTCTTTATCACGATGTGTACTTTCATCCAAAAATTGACCCCAGTTTTTTACTGTGTTCACGTTGCAAAATACTTGATTTTTCTTCATACCATTCCAATTCTTTGAATTGAAACAATACTTGATTCAAGAGCCTAAACGGTAGCGTGTAAATGGTCCGAGCAACAAAGTAGTACTTAGAAAAAGAAGGCCAAGGGCACAGTGACCGGTCAAATTGTTCTATCAAAAGAAGTGAGCCTCCCGTCCTAAAGAAAAAAATAGAACCTAAGGAAAAAGAAATCCCACTCCCTCACAAAACCTACAGGATTTCTATTCTCCAGTCTTGTTCGAGAACACGAAGAAAGAAGAAGAAGAACGAAAAGAATACAATGAACGAAAAGGTTGGTAATATGAAGACTTTCATAGAAAGGTGAGCGGAAGACAGCTTGGGTAGCTGGACTAACTGCTTTTTCTTCCAACAGCTCATCTTAGGATAGCAAGAGAAATGAAATTGTCTAAGAATCCCTTATATAGGTAGCACGAATGACCCAGATGATCTCAGATCCAACGGCCCAGGAAGTTTCCCACCCAAAGGTTGACAGCTGGTGTTCTCGAGCAACCCAAGCGTCACCCCAAAAAATGTGCACATTAATTGTGTGAAACGACCGATCGGTTCGGTCATGACAGTCTGGTCATCCTAGCACCGACCTGGTTGGATCTTGACCACACCAACCCTTTCTTGACACGTGGAAAGTCACACCCCAAGCTCCCGAGTTATTATACCGGGTTAAAAACCTGAATTTCCAAGGTGATCGGTCTGACCCCGAGCCATATGCCCGAGCTGTACAAATTTCCAAACCTCATTTGATAAAGTACCAATTTAGCCCCGAAAATGGGGGGCAGTTGATACGTACAAAAATATTCAACTAATGAGCAAAGCTCTGCAACCACATCAAAGAGCACCAGGTCATCGAGGGTGTGATCGAGTCGTTTCCAGGAAAGAGGCCAGCATTATCTCGACCGGTATATCAGGTTCCGACCTACGGTTCAGGACTGCCGCCCAAGCATGGCTTATTACGGGCACAGCTCAGCCAACCCCCGAGACGTGATCCAGAACCTTCCAGACAGTTTTCTAGGCCAGCTAGAAGACTAATGAAGTATCTAGTTAGTTTCATAATCCCATTAGGGAGCTCGCATTATTTGTGTCAATCAGACCTAATCTGATTGCATTGCCTTATCTATGTAGTTTTCATGTATGAAGAGGTCTCTTGCATGTATAAAACAGACCCTCACCCCTTTATAGGGGAGAGTTAAATCTGACAGTTCAATCTACACAATACACATACAATATCCTTACCAACTGGCCTGACCGACCTCTGGTAGGTCCAATCTCTTGTTGGTTCACTAAGGGTCACTAGCCACTTACAGTATAATGAAAGTGCTCAGACACACCCGTGGACGTAGGTCACTTGGTTAACAGAGCCGAACCACATACAAACCTCTCTTCTCCTTTTTCCTCATATTACATCACGTCATCCGACGTCATCTTTTCTCTTGCACCAAAAATAGGCATCATCACAAAGAATAATGCTATGCTTTTCAAATTTCTATCCCAAAAGTGTTTCCTAAATGATGTGGCAGTAATATCAGGTCTAATTCAGCGGGACCAACTAAATTTTGGTTGGAAGTTGTTTACCTGGCCCCACTGCTCCATCATTTGAAAAGCAGTTTTAATATAAAAATTTGAGAAGCATAGCATTACTCACATACAAAAAAATCAAAGAAGAAACGGGAAGAGTCACTTTCAACTCCAACTTTTAAATTACATTTTAGAGAGTATAACATACTCACAAAAGATTTATTGAGCTTTGAACCCAATTCATTATTTAAGTAGGATTATAAAACCACTCAAAAGAAAACTCCAAAAAAAAAAAAAAAAAAAAAAAAGAAGCGCAAACAGAATAAGAATTTGAGATAAATTCTGACAACCTACACCCTGAATAAAAATACGTTTTTGAAAGGGCAATGCTAGGGGCATTAACAAAATCCACTAACACTTACTAACACACTCTATCTCTCTCCTAGTGGTATTGTAGGGTCCACTACGGACCCCACAATGCCACTAGGAGAGAGATAGAATGTGTTAATAAGTGCGGACCCTGCAGTACCACTAGGAGAGAGATAGAATGTGTTAATAAGTGTTAGTGGATATTGTTAGTGCCCCAAATATAACTCTTTTTGAAAAATAAATATCCTTTGCTAAACTCGAAACTCCACCATAAACTAGATCATCGTCGCGCCCAAAAAATCTTGGACAAACTTCTAACGAATATAAAATTCAAACTTTGATCCTCCTCTTACCTAGAGTAACATCCCGTTTTCAACATCCCGTTTTCATTTATTTTTATTTTGTTTTATTTTTTCTTTTTATTTATTTATTTAATTTTTTTTAGGGAGCTTCGGTTATAGTCCCCTCAAATAAAACTCTTTAAAACTAAAATATATGATATTTTTTTAGGCCCTTTCTACACTCAAATTGCTATAACTTTTGTTATACAAATCTGTTTTTCGTAAAATTTGATATTTTGAAATCAGTAAAATGAAATCTATCAAACGAGTTCAGTATTGACCATGAAATACTGGGACAAAAAAAAACTAAACATCAAACAAATATGAAAAATTGTATTTTTCGCATACATATAATAAAAACATATTTATCTCGTACAATTGACACCATAGATGCATAGATCTTAAAAAGAAATACACGAAATCAAAAAAAAAAATCACCCAAAAAACCTAAGAATTGAGAAAGTTATGGTAGTTTAAAGTTGACAGATAATATTATTTGTTAGACACACAAATACAGATAATATTATCTGTAAAACCTCAAAATTAGGCTGCAACTTAGCTTTTTTCATAAAATTTCCACGCCTATTGCGTAGATCTCAAAGAATACATGAAATAAAAAAAAAAACACCGAAAAAGCCCAAGAATTGAGAAAGTTATGGTGGTTTAAAGTTGACAAATAATATTATCTGTTAGTGTCAATAGATAATATTATATGTTTGAAAAATAAAAATGAAAAATGAAGTCTCAAATATTTTTTTTGTACAACTTTCAAGTCCAATGAGTAGATTTCGAAAAAATATATAATTATCAAAAAAAAAAAAAAAATCACCAAGAAAGGCCAAAAATACGAGTGAGTTATGATGATTTAAAGTTCACAGATAATATAATATTATCTGTGAGCGGTGGGGCTTTTCACCGAATATGAAAAGTAGCGAGGAGCTTTTCACAAAACTGCAAAAAAACATGGATTTTTGGCTAAAACACTTAATTTTAAGAGGCCTATGATCTAATATCATTTTTTTATTTTTTATTTTTTTTTACGTGTTCTATTATGTCTAGAGTGAAATACTTGATGGAAATATTTCTGATAGTAACTGGGTCAGTGGTGGATCCAGGAATCTTAGATGGGGGGGGGGGGGGGGGGGGTTGTTGTATATCCGAGACAAATTTTTTTGGGTCTATTTGTAATTAGGCTAATATGTTACATATGATAAGGTTATTTTTTTTCAAATTTTGGGCGAATGAAGTATAATTGGACCAACTTCTCACATATTAAATCATTTTCTTTTAGCCTAACTAATATTTTTTGCCCCCCCCGCCCCCCCCCCCCCCCCCCCCCCCCCCCCCCTCTGCCATTGAACTCGGTATTGTTCTTCAACATCATCCTGGCCTCTTAAAAAATATTCATTATCACAGTTATTTGTTTGAGTAAGTCAATTAAACACAACAACTTTGAAACCCCCCGTCCACCAAAAAAAAAAATTTAATTAAACAAAATAATTTGCACATCTGCTTCCCCAATTTATAGGAAAAGGTAGGATTTTGTAACCTCTAGCTTTGCTGAGTTGGAGAAATAATCCCCTTAAAATAGGGGGTCAGTTGGATTCATACAGACTCCTCATTGGATTGTTATACCATGTAGAATTATGGGGCGACTGGCCATAGGTCCCCACGTTGGACCATAATAGGGAATAGATCCCCACGTTTTTATTTTTTTATTTTTGGTGCCAAAGATCCCTGTGATTTTCAGTGGACAAAAATGCTCACTTTCCTTATGTTTAACAACTGCACTACACATATACCACCTTAGCCTATAATTTAAGGAAGTTAGTTATTTTTTGTTTTTCAAACTTTAAATTGTCATAACTTCTAAACTACACATTATTTTTTCATAAAAATTACATATTCGTAATCTACAAAATAAGATCTATCAAACAAGATCCATAGTGCCTATAAAATTATTCAAAAAAAATTGAAATTTTGCAACTCACAAACGGATATCAACAAATTAAATTTTTTTTTGTAAAACCGACACTTCCATTGCATAAATCTCAAAAAAAAAAAAAAAATCATCCAAATCGGTCACAGAATCGCAATGTTATGGCCATTTTAGAATATGTTAGTGTCTTTAATTGCTGCCCAGGTATAGACAGTAACATGAGACAATAACATGATACTGTCGACAGTAACATTTTTTTCAAATTGACCAAATAATTGCAAAATTATGGCCATTTTATCAAATGATACTGCCTTTACAAGACAGAAACATTTTTTTCAAATTGACCAAATAATTGCAAAATTATGGTCATTTTATCAAATGATACTGCCTTTACAATACTTTCCAAGTAAATACAATAACATATTATCAAAAACTAAATGTTTTTACAAAGATAGTAATATCATTGTTGAAAAAAGTTGCAAAATTAGGGTCATTTAGTAGATGTTACTGTCTTTAAAACTATCCTTATACAAAAAAAAAAAAAAACAATAACATGCCATTAAAGATTAGCAACATGGTATTGAGCAAAGAAACAGTAACATGTCGTCGACAATAACATTTCTTCAAATTGATCTAAAAATCGCAAAATTATGGCAAAGTAGTATCATGTTAGTGTCGCAAAAGAGACTGACATTGCATTATAGTGATTCGACAGTAATATGAATTTATTTTATATATTTTTTCATAGTCACTACGGATCTTGTTTGATAGATATTTCCTTCTAGATTACAAATATATAAATTTTATTGAAAGTGGAGTTATGGTTTGAAAGTTATAGCATTTTAAAGTTTGAAATAAAAAATATTTCCTTGAAGAACGTGCTGAGGTGGCAAAACAGAAATAACTTTCTGTATGTGTGACGGGGGAAAATTTCCAAATAAAAAATGCTAGGCACACAACGAATTGCATAACGAATTGCACAAACGTGGAGTACAAGGTTGGACCTTGTGCTGCACGTTTGTGCAAGGTGTGTGCAGCTTTTTCAGCACAAGGTCCAACCTTGTGCTGCACGTTTGTGCAATTTGTTGGGCAATTCATTGTGTGTCTAGCATTACTCTTTGCCAATAGCCTTATTTTTCGGTTTTAAAAGTGGACTTAAGGCCATAAAATTCAAAAATATTATCTTTACTTCTTTAAAAAAAACGAGCTGGGCCAATCACCAATCACCATTAGCAGTCCATTCTAAAGACTGTTAATTAATTGTTTCTAGAATTATACAGCCGTGATAATGAATATTGTTTCCTTCTCAATGCTTGTCTTGGAGTTTTGTGTCGGAGGACCGAGGATATATAGGTCTTTGTGGGTCTTGAAATAGAGTTGGGTTCAATAGCTTTGGGCCGTTCAGTGGGTAATGAAAACTGAGGTTTTTTTTTTTTTTTTTTTTGCATTGGATGGGCTATAAATTGTATGGAGTAAGGTTTGGGCCGAGTCTGTTCACACTATTTTCGAGCTAGGGTCATCTGGAGTACTGATAAAATGGATAGATTATGGGCTTTATCTTGGAGAAAGGCATAGTCCGAAAGAAAAGAGCTGCACACAAAAAGGCTAAAAAAAAAAAAAGGCCCAATTACGGACCCCCTTGTGAAGTCAAATTACACGGACTTACTTCGTGGTTTGCATAATTATAATGTCTCTTGAGGATACTATTTCGATAACAATACACCCTTTTCCGTTACGGCACATTTGGTTTATGGATTATTTTAGGTGGATTATGATTACCAGGAATCATAATACTAGTAATCAATTTACTAGGAATCTAAATCCCTACAAACTGTTTGGTTCACGCGCGGAATCTTAGTTGGATTTAGAATCCAATATTTGGTTGGGTCAAGGATAGAAATGATGTTAAATACCAGATGATACACCCAAACTTGCTTCTACTCTAAGACCGAGCGGTAGAACCGGCAACCCGAGGCCCGACCAAACCGGTCAGGATTGTAGCGCTGGCCTGGCCCGTCAGGGATACAGTACTGCCCAGCCCCAAGACATGTTCCAGAATGTTTCAGACAGTTTCCTGTAAAAGTTAGAAGACTAATCGAAAGTGTAAATTATTTTCTAATCCAATTAGGAAACCCCCTTGATTGATGTCAATCAATCCTAAATCAGATTGTATTACTTAACCTGTCTAATTTCCTTGTACGAGTAGGTCTCTTGCATCTATAAAAGAGACCACTCACTCCCATAGAAAGGGATCGACTTTTCAGTCTGCATAGCACCCCTATAGGAACCATAATCGTGCCCGGCTGGCCTCTGGTAGCTCCAAACTGTTGTTGGTTCACCAACGGCCCCCGACTTTTTACAGTATAGTGAACGTGCTTAGACACACACGTGGACGTAGGTTCCTTCATTAACAGGGCCGAACCACATACAAAAAGTTGGTCTCTCAATGTCTCTCTCTCTCTCTCCCCCTAAACTGCTCTAATTTATTTTACCCAAATTTTGGCATCATCAACTTGGCGCCGTATGTGGGAAGTGACAGTTTTCCAAAAGCAAATCACTTAGCTGATTGTCATGCCTCCGAAGAAGGGTAAGAAGGCTGCACAGCAGGCCAACACAGATGTTCCGCCGCCCCGGCGTCTGCTGTAGCGGTCTTGACACCGGAGTAGGTCGCCGCGACCCTCACACAGCTCTTGAAGGTCCAGCGTCAAACGCACCGACAGTTTGAAGCCTTGCTGGCCCAACAAAATAATCCTCCAGTGGCCGGGAAACAGCCCAGGAATGTTGCGCACGGTCGGGAATCGATCTTGACTAGACATCGTGCCCGAGCCAACCAGTTCCGCATTGAGGACGCCAAAGACATCAACGGTAGGCGTGCTGCCCGAGAGAAGAGGTAGGAGTACAGGACTCGGGAATCGGTCCAGGGTCGCTCGATCAAGAGCCGAGGTGATCTTAGGCGTACGATCAATCGGAGTCATAGCCGAGCCCGATCCCAGGGGACAACACACCGCCATGAGAAAGAAGCCTCTTCTACTAACCCGACCTGCATTCCGAATACAGGTCGGGAAGGTGTGGTGGCTCGTATCAAGAATTTGGAGAAACAGATCAACGGCATGGCCAAAAACCTGGGCCAGAATACTACTCATATCAATAGCGAGACAGAGTCACCGTTCTCCAGCCAGATCACAAGGTTGGCCCTTTTGCGCAAATTTAAATAACCTCGTCTAGATTCTTACAACGGCTTTGGAAGCCCGGTCGATCACGTTTAGACCTACAAGGCCCGGATGGCCCTGACCACTAATGCCAATGAACTGTATTGCCTAGCCTTCCCCAGCACTTTGAAAGACCCCGCCGCTCAATGGTTCCAGTGTTGGGTTTGTGCCCTCAAACCATTACTTTATATATGAGACATTGACATTTTAATATATGGATATCAACTTTACATTTAGTTATGTATGTTTCTTTTATGAGATGATTGTTATCCTTAAGTATCATAGTAAGTAATTCGTGTATGTATGAGATACATGCAAGTGAGATACGAAGTACTATTCTTTGTTACTTAGAACTTGTCACAGTGCATGATGAGACTGGATATCTCATCAGGTTTATACTGTAGCATGATTAAATACCATTGGATGGAGTGATTAATCTCAATCACTAGAGTGTAACTCTTAGTTAATATGCTAGTGCTTATAGTGCATTGGCGGACCTGAGCTTTCCTATTGACATTCAAGACTGTCAATCAGTCGATAAGAACTCATAACTTGTATAAGGTACGTGTTCTCAATCTTAAGACGATTATGAACACAGACTGTGGATATGGCTGCTTTGACTTACCAATTAGTGAGGTCTATAGAAGATCAACACCTGGGTATCTTAGGTATGTCATATTCATAGGGTTGTGAACATATATTGTCAAGACAGAATCTACCCTCTGTTTCAGAGTAATCATTCCCTTAAGAATGTCACCAAGTCGATTACTGAGTACTGCAGTCTTGTTGATAAGAGTTATCAACATGTTTGGTAATCATGAGAGGTGAATGGGACTCAAGGAATACAAGAAGTAATCGTGATTCAGGTTGACAGTAATAGTTATCCGACTACCTGAATATGATTACGAATGCTAAAGGTAGAGGGACATTAGTACAACATACAAATCTAGTTATCGCTTCAAATATGTTCTTTTGCGTTGGAGTTCTGTTATCGTTTTATAGTGGAGTAAACGTTAACTGACCAGTTAGTTAGTTTACTGATCAAAGAGTTTGGTCACGGTAATTAACAAACTGGTCTGAGCCAACAATAAAGAGCCTAGGAGGTCCCACTCTTAGCTCCGCCAGGATACTTGGAAAGACACATGAGGGAGTTGTCAAGACAAGTTCGATCGATTGAAGTCTTGGCAGTCTCGATCGATCGAGAATGGTTCGATCGATCGAATGTTCGATCGATCGAAGATCTTCGATCGCTCAAAGATCTTCGATCGCTCGAAGTCTAGGTCGGTGCTGGGAATCTATAAATAGGACAGCTGCGTTCTGGAAAAGGAGTTCGTCGTTTTTATTAACCAGACGCTGCAGAAACTGTTTTAGCCTTCCTAAACCTTCCTATCCTCTATATTAGAGATCCCACCATCTCTAATCTTTCCGGCAGGCATCCGCAGGAGACATAAGGGTGAAGACAACCTAGTGGAGGCTGCTGCATCACCAAGGCTGAAGATAACAGAATTGGGTTCAAGACATAAAGGTATAATCTTGTCCCCTCTTGTGCGCATCTATAGAATTAGCGAGTAGTAGATCCTGGGATACCAATCAGTTTTATAACTGAATCTTTTCCGCTGCGCATTTAAAATAATTTTAAACCGGTTTTTTCCTTCAATTGGTATCAGAGCTACGCTTGTTTGGATCTATAGATGCGTTTTGGAACACTAGTTTTGATTTGCATGTTGATTTTAGAACTGTTTTCGAAACGGCATTATCATAGATCTGTTTCTGCAGTGTTATCGCAGCAGAATACAAATATGTGATTGCATTGGATGCATGTTGGATTTGATCAATCGAAGTAGGTTCGATCGATCGAAGATGCTCTGTGCTCAAGCGATCGAACAGGTTTCGATCGATCGAACATTGGATATGTTCGATCGATCGAATGGCATTCGATCGATCGAGACAGATTCTCTGTCAGGTTGTTCTTTCACAGTTTTAAATGTTTTAAAAATTATTTGATTTAATTTTAAATTATTCTGTAAAATTTTTCAAAGCATTATGTGAAATAGAATGTTCAAGCGATGGAACAGTGTTCGATCAATCGAACTGTGACAGTGAAGTTAGATGCAGTTTTAAGTTCTAATTCTGTATATAAAGTGTTTATGTACTGTGTGAATCAATTAGCGGTTCCAATTGTTATATATGCATGGATGTGTGTTCGACTAACCCTTTTGCAGCAAGTTTAGTCGCTATCTCCCATGGCACCAAGATCTATTTAAATTTTGGTATTTGAATGTTTTGAGATTGGTGTATATCATGTTTTATTATTGGTTTGGTTTTAAGGCATATGTAAAGGGCGCTGCGACTTCAATCCTACGAAAAGGAAAGTCGCACCGGTTTCCCTAGCCTTTTTATTTTATTGTTGCTGTTGTAATTTCTATTTCTAGATAAATTGTAAGCTTCAAAAGAAGCATAGGACCAATCTAATAGAATTAGAAAATCCATGAAGATGGAAGAGCAAGCCGTTGTCCATGAAGATGGAGCTGGAGGCGACCAAACCAAGAGAAGGTTCTATGGAGATAGAGCAATGGGAGATAGAGGCATCGTTAGGATGTCTTTATTTTCATTTTAGTTTTTTGTTTTATGTGCTTGGTTTGTGATTGGAATTTAATTATATTGTTACTACTTGCATGCACGTAAAACAAGTTTTCTAAAATAAAATTCAAAAACCGTTTTTAACGCATTAGTAAACATTGGATGTTTATGGGTAATGTGTAAAAACAAATTTTTCTAAAAAAGCAAAATCCTTAATTTCTAAATCTAGTGGGAGTGGGTCTTATTAATAACACCCACGATCTTCCATTAACGGTTCATTGTAAGATGAGTAGTTCATTCTGTGTCACCTCGCCAGGGGTGATCATTCCATACGGAGGATACACTACTCATTGGTTACTAGATATGAACTTCCTTTGATAGGATCAATCAGACGTGTTAGAGGGTGACCACCACACAGAGGCGCTACTTGAGACGGCTGTGATTGGATCCTAGTTAATGGTACACACTAGCTAAGCTATGGATAAGGGATCCCACACAGGGCATTATTCAGAAACTTAGAGATCAAAAGGGATCGGGAGTTATAACTTGTTTTGCAAGAGTTGCATAGCGGACAAGTCTTGATTAATCGAAAAATCAAAAATTGACCACCACACGGAGGCTTTACTCTTTTGTTTCGATATTCCGGCGACTTTGTTTTAAAATAAGAGTTTTAAGGATTCTTTTATTTCAAACTGTTAAGTCTGATATTCATATTTATTTTGTCTTTTGATTTTTACAGTAAATCATAATGTCTGGATCTACATTTAGTCCACTTGCCACCATACTCACTCAAAACAAGTTAACTGGAAATAACTACACTGAATGGAAACGAAACCTTGACATTGTATTAACTGCGGAGGATCACATATATGTCCTCACCACCCCATGCCTCGAAGAACCCCCGGCAAATTCTTCGGCAGCTGCCAGACGTGAGTTCGATAAATGGAAGAAGTCGAATGGAATGGCTCGTTGCTACATTCTGGCCTCTATGGCTGGTGTGTTGCAACACCAATTCCAGTCGAACAATTCCGCCAGTGACATTATCGAATCCCTGAAGAAGATGTTCGGGGAGCATGGCAGGCCTGCTAGACAGGTAGCTATGCAGAAGATAATGAGTGCTAAGATGTCGGAAGGGACTCCAGTCAAACAACATGTTTTAAAAATGATTGGTTATTTGAATGAGCTGGAGACCCTAGGTGCCACCATCGATGCACAGACCCAAGTTGATATGATCCTCAATACGCTGTCACCATCATTCGCTCAATTTAAACTGAATTATAATATGAATAAAATGGATTTTTCAATGAGCGAATTGATGAGTTCTCTTTTGGCGGCGGAAGGGGTGATCAAACCTGAGGGCAACATTCTGAACGTTGAGAAAATCGCTTCCTCTTCCCGATCTACACCGAAAGGAAAAAAAAGGGAAGAAGAAGGCCGGCACTGGTGGTCCAAGTGTTGGACCGGTGACACGAGATTTTTTCTGTGAGCGCTTATGTGCTATACCCAAGTGTAGGTAATCGTGCAAGTAGTAGTCTGGTTAAGTCCAGGTTGATCCCACAGGGAAGGTGTTAAACTAATTACCTAGATTAATCTCAATCAAGAAAATAAAAATCAATATTCTAAAAGAGTGTAGAACACAAAGTCCCACAATTTATCAACTACTAAAGATAAAGCAATTAAACTAAATTAAACTAATTACTAACTAATTAAGTAAAGCAATGATTTAAAATGTGTTTATATTAATAAAAGGAAATGTTGGGATTACACGAATCCACCGCAACCTAGCCATCTACCATGCAGTTACGTTGAAGCTCAATGGAGCACATCCTCTACAGTATTCCGTATTTCTCTTAGGATAAAGAATCCATAGTCCTTTCATGCCCGGGACTATATCATCACAATTAAGTTTGAAATACACAAAAGCGATTTAAAACAATAGTTTCAACTTGCACCTACAATGGTGTTAGCAAAATGTATTGAAGAAAAATGCCTCAAGGCTTAAAGTTCACAGACTGTTTTGACAAACTGAGCGTTTGTGGACAATTTGATAACAAGTCAGTAAAGCAGAAAGTCTAGGAATACTACATAGAATGTCCTCAAAAATCAGAAGGTTCGATCGATCGACGCGCTTTCGATCGATCGAATATCTTCATCTCTCGATCGATCGAAATGACTTCGATCGCTCGACTGTATCCCTGTTTCGATCGATCGAGGTTTCTCGATCGATCGATCGAACACAGGAATTATTCTGCTGCATGACAGAGGCCTGGGATCACGATTTCATCATGATCTCCCAACCTAGGGACTACTCAGACATGGTCTGGAGTGTCTCAGATTCGTTTTTAATGTAAAGTTCCATTAAAGGTGTGTTTGTTTGTGATTTTTGCAATGAATCTATGAAAACTAATTGTATAACTATAACTAACATGCAAGACCACTGAATAACAAGTTATACTACTGTAAACTAAGTGCAGAACATAAACAAAATAACCTGGAAATGAAAACTTCTATTGAACTAAGAGGAATCCAAACCAAACAATGTGTATCCTTGATTAAAACCTACAAAAATAACAAAGTAAAGCTCTCTACTCTCTATAAACTGATGAAAATGAAAGTGGGTGTCCCTATGGACGTATACAATACGAGTATATATACAGAAGACCTAATGCTAGGGTTAAAATCCCGCTTCTACTGCGTGCGCGTAAAATCTGATAAAAGCCATGTTCGATCGATCGAACATATTTCGATCGATTGAACTTTTGAGATCTTCGAGCGCTTGAGCTTCTCTCGATCGATCGAACCTTCGATCGATCGAATGGTCTTCAATCGATCGAGGTTCACTTTTCATCTTTTACTTGTCTTCATTAAAATTCAACACTCCCGTTTATCTTTCTCATCCAATTCTTCACACAGCAACAGTAATCTGCACAAACTACAGCTAAAACAAACAACTTATCATAGTTTAATCAAATTGTGTACAAACTAGCATTGTAATTCAAATTGCAGATAAATGAAGGAATTGTGAAATAATTCAGCACATTTTCTTCTTTTAGCACGGTTGTATTTTACAAATACTCCCGCTTGTCACAACCCCCAACTAGCGATTTGCTAGTCCCTAGCAATAGAGTGAAAATAAAAACAAGCTAAACTATGACTATGACAGAAAAACTAAAATAAACTAGACCCAGATTAACTAAACTAAAATAACAAGAAAGAAAACTACCTAACTCACTTTCGCAGGAATCGCGGTTGCATTTAGCAAATGCAACAAGCCGTTAAACCCCTAGGTTTTCCCTAGTGGACGAGTGTTGTCTCGTGAGGGTTTGCAGTGAATGTACCCACAAAATTCTCTGATTTTAAGCTCAAAAAGATATAGAATAACTTTTGAACACTTTCTTCCATTCAACTATTAATTTAGCTCTACAAAACATATCATCCTCATTCAAATCATGAAAGAGATACACATGTTCCCTATGTCACCAAGATAAAAATAACATACGCATCACATCCCTGTATCCGTGTGTGTGTGAAGTTAACAACTATACGTCGAACTTTATTTAGAGTTGTTTAGACCATCATACTCTTAGAACTTGTAGTTTCAACTCAATCCTCACATAGATATTACACTCAAAAACGAACATCCCATAGAAACTTATCTAGTAATGGTCGCTCATGGTATGAAAGCTTTGATAGGAGTGATTTTTCGGATACTAATGCTTTCATACTCGACTCTATAAAAGACGAACATTTAGAGTGTATAGTCTCATGAAAGGAATACTACTTACTAGAGGAGCGAAATACCGTGGATAACTCAAATTACACGTTCATGTTTAAACTAAGTTGTTGAGAATCATTAAGGCTTTGACTTGATGGTTTTTTATTTAGTAGGGTAAAGATGAAAGGGGTAAGGAATGGCACCTCGTCATGTGATTTAGTTTAATAATTTCCTCTTCACTTCAGTCCAACCATCCTCTCCATACATATAAATATATATCATCGTCATTTTTTTTTTAACCTGGAATTTCTCCTTCCTCTTCTTTTCTTTTATGCAACCCTTCCCACTACTACTCCCTCCCCATACTTCAATAATTTAATCACTTTGGGTGTGCAATGGGGTATATTGAGGTTAAAGTGTAACATTAAGAATTTAGAATTTCACAATAGATCTGGAAGTATTTACTATGTGTGGGGTTAAGAACAGTGCATATTCGGAAATATCGATATAGGTAAATGGAGAAGGCAAGGAGCAAATGCGATGGCTTAAATCATTTTCTCAACTTCTTAATTTTTACACATTGATGTTCATTGAGTTTAGTTGGTAAATCCTGAACGTTCTCCTCTACTAAGAAAGCCAAATTGAAAGAATTAGAGACTATTCAACGAATTTAATCGGCATATTCAAGAAAAATAATTCGAATTTAATGTGATAATTCCCTCAGAAATGAAGATCGGATTCAAAAGCTCACTAAGGGTAACTAGTTTTCACTACTTCATTATTTAAAGTACGAAAGTCATATTAACTCTTATTTTAAGTTTTCTGCATAGCTTTTAACACGTGCAAATAATTTGGATACAAGAATGATTAACCTATGCATTCATCCTAGCGAAACTAGAAAAATGCGTAAACTTAATTCATAAAAAGATGAGAATAAAATGGTTGTGTCATTGCTCGACAACAGGTAAATAGAAGTGAATAGTCAAAATTATTCTACCAATTTAATTCACAAATTGAAAATTTTCTGAAAATTTTCTGAAATTCTGTTGAATGTGAAATTTTTGTAATTTAATTTAATTTCTAATGGAAATTGTAGGATATATGCAATAGATAAAGTGGTCTAGGTTGCAGGTTGCTAAGAACTAATATGCACAGGTGATTATCTATCTACATCCCACCCCTAACTGAAAATTGCAATGTCCTCAGCAGGCGATTTTCAAAAATAGATAGAGAGATATCACCTGATGTATATCATCATAAGAATCACAAGAGTAACAACCTGTACAGAAAGCATACAAACTCCAAGCAGCAGAGATAAAAAAAAATATGAAATATAGAGCATGGGATCCAAACTGAAAATAGAACTAAGCACTGGAGATATAATGAAGTGAAAGAATAGAACAGTGATAATATGCGCCATATAAACTAAAATGCACAATATACAAACATCCAACAACTCAGAATATCCCAAAAGTATCCAAAAATATATCCAACAACCAACCACAATGTCCAAAATATCTAAACAACCCAATAACCAAAAACAACCAACATCAGCAATCCAGCAGAAACTAGACATCATCAGCGACGTCCGATAATATCTTAATAAAAACATCGGGAGCATTCCCACCGCCACCCTCAGTGACAGTCTGTACCGCCGGGTCACTCGTGATCGTGGCAGCTGGAATAGATAAGGGTGTGTCAGCCACGACAGGAGGAGGTGGAAGTGGTATCTCCGTAATAGGCGGTGCTGCCAATGATGATGAAGCTGCATGATCAACCTAAGAAGAAGGGGCTGAAGATGATGGTCCGGCGGTAGGTGGGACGGTGGAAGTGTCTGGAGCAGCTGTAGGTGGATCCCTGGGTGGTGGTGCAGAAGCTGTATGAACTGCCTGATCGATTCCGATCTGTATCAAGATCGCCTCCAGCAGAGTCGTCATCTGATCAACCTTACCCTCAAGTCTAATCCGGGCCTCTCTCTCTTCTAATAGTAACTGATGAACAGTCGGGAGAGGTGCAGAAGAAGACTCTCCCTGGGCACGAGCCTGAGACCTCTGTCTCAGCTCAAAACGGGCAACCTCCTCCACAGGATCATCCTCCTCCTCAGAATCATGCTCCTCAGCCTCTGTGGGCGTCCCAGAAGCAGCACCCTCCGTATCGGTGCCTCCTTCTCTCCTCCTCTTCTCGCCAACCTTCGCCTTGCCTTTTCCCTGCCTCTTTTTCTTCTGTGCCTCAGACCGTCGAGAAGCAGTCTCGCCAAAATGGCTGCGAGACTAGGCAGTCACATCACCAGCCAATGAAAGTAGACCCGCCTGTTCAATAACCCTGTGAATGGCCCAAGCAGCCTTCAGGTGCTTCTTGGCCTGAATGTATCGAGTAGGGTGTCTCATGAAATCAATATAAAGGCGAGGCAAACAGATCGGCTGTCGTGTCCCGATCGCATATAATACACGGGCGAACCAAGCTGCAATCTTCTCCCGATAAGATGTCACTAAGAGGCAATTGCTGAGGGCGAGGTGCAACATATGATAATTATCTGTAAGGTAAAAGTCAGGAATAAGAGCCTCGCCATCCCAGCTCGGAAGAGCACCTCCAGTGATCTCTCTGATAATAATAGTCGGCGAGAGCAGCGGTGTGTCGGGACGATGGGGACAAACACAATCAGGTACCTCGGGTACCCCAATAGCTGCAAAGACAGTGGCCGGACTAAAAATGATCTCCCGGCCACGGAAGAATGAGCGGAGTGTGAACGGAACAACTGGATCCCTAATCATCGTCGCACACGTCTCCCGGATCCAGGGTAGATTTACGTGCTTAGGCTGGGAGAGGAGTGTGTACCACTGCGGCATGGCGCGTATCCGGGCTAGATACCAAGGAGTAGCCAGCCATGCTGTCTCGAGGGTTTGCTCAAGCATGACCTTGCACGACTGGAAATATCTGGTGAACCATACCCGGTCTTCTTCGTTTCTGAACCCGTGATCGGGTATAGGGTCGGGTATGGTTAGGTCAAATGGCTTGAGCTTGTGATACCCAGTGATAGGGTTCATTGTTTAGCCCTGAAACAAAAGAAACAAACAAAGAAACATTAAAAATAGGGAAACCAGAAAAGGAAATGAAACTGCCACACTTCGATCGATCGAATCATGTTCGATCGATCGAGAACATTGCAGGTTCGATCGCTCGAGACTTGTTCGATCGATTGGAAGGATGCTGGGTTCGATCGCTTGAACCCAGTTCGATCGATCGAGCACAGCGAAGTGGCAGTCTCGAGTGATGAGAACGGAAAAGGCCCGAAAACATACAATATAACAAGACAATGAAGAAAAAGAGTAAAATAACCAATGGGGGGCACCCCTATATGAATTTGAAATGGAAAGAACACGAGGGAGTTCTCGGGGTCTCACCTCGAGAGACGAGCCGAGTATAGGATGAGGGTGATGATGATGATGATCAGAGTGCCCAGTTGCTCCTCAATTGATGTTGGTGTATATGAGGGGATCCAAAATTGCACGAGCCTCGTCGTCTGTCTTCGAGCGATTGAGAAGCAGGGAGAAGAAGAGAGACGGAAGAAGATTCTGAACGACGCCTCATTTAAAAATAGGTGTCGATCGCTCGAGATGGTTCGATCGATCGAACCTTCGATCGATTGAGCCCTGCTGAAGCGCTCGAGGTTCTGATATTCTCGATCGATCGGGAGTTGTTCGATCGATCGAACTCAAAAATTCAACAAGATCATATAATTGATAAATTAAATACCCCCAACTAACCAACATTGGTCTGGACATACAGAATAGTGATAAACAGTTAATTGGTAAGTCATGTAAGCCAAAAACATCATCCTCATAGTAGAAAATTGCAAATTTATATAAATAAATCTTCATAATAGCATCCACTTACAATATTATTGCTCCCAATATGGTCTTTAAAACCTTATTGAAAAAGAAAAACTAAAATAAAATTGAAAATAAAAAAACTTCGTCTAAGAATACACTCCAATTGATGAAAGAAAATATGAAATGACATAAAACAATTGAAGTCAAGCACTATTCTTCAAGCAGGAAGATTTCTTCTTCCACAACCTCCTTCTCTGCCGGAACTTCAAATGTAGAGTCTGAACTTAATGATTCCCTTTCCCAGAACAAGCGGAAAGCAACGAGGACATCATCGAGCAAGTCCGAACTCTCTAAGGAATTGATTTCACCGACAATAGGGGATCCGAATGGAGACAAGGATAACGGAGTGTAATTGCGCATCGGACGTTCCTCTTGCGGCGGAGTATCCGGGGACCTTATGTATGGTCCAAATCCATGAAAGAGTTGATGTGGAAGGTACAACGGTGGAAATGGTGGATTCATAGTGATATTCCTAACAAAGAAAAACAAAAAGGAAATGAAGAAAATAAATTAACTAGAGCAACAGAAAGATCAAGCAGGAAGAATTAAACAAAGCAAAATGAAAAGAAAGATAAAGGAATGTGACCCATAGTTAACCTCACTATTGGCCTGATATCCCCAAGTGTACTAGCAGGTAGAGGGCATTGAAGCCGGAACAACAAATAGCTCAAATGGACATAAATGTAGGGAACCACTTGGATGACCAGGAAGTCGTCAACATATGTGAATACGGCATTATGGCGTTCTGGCACCACATCCTGTAATTCCTCTTCTTCCCATGGCTCCCACATTGAGTCATTTTCCCACTATTCCATCAGAGCGTCATCGACTTCCCACACAGCATATCCTTCAGGTTCTCCCTCCTCTGCAGGGAGTTCCATGTGCTCAAATGGGTCGATCTGGAGGAGAGCAGGATCGTATGGGATGTATCCGTGGGTTAAGTCAACAATGTCGTCGGCTCTTGGCCCTTGGTATGGAGATAAACAAAATGCTATTTCATCAGCAGTCCACGGTGGGTTCTGATATTCTTAATCAACCCTATCGAATGAACATCGTCATCTCTCGTATTGGACAGCCTGCAGAAGATAGAAATGGAATAGCAGATTACGATCAAAATCACATTAAAAAAGAAATAGATAAACGAAAGAACAAAACAAAATGAGAAACAGAAAAAGAAAAAGTACAACAACATTGTTAAAACGCACTTGAGCATTTTAGGTTGAGGCAAAGTTGGGCTCATCCAGTTGGATGTGCTCGACCTCTGGTTGGAAGTCTTCTAAGAACAATTTTAACCTTTGGCCATTGACTTTGAAACTTCCATCGTTCTTAGGATTAAATGACTCAACGGCCCCATGTGGAAAGACAGATTTGACTATGAAGGGTCCTGTCCACCAAGATCGGAGTTTTCCTGGGAAGAGATGAAGGCGTGAATCGTATAGTAAAACTTTCTGTCCAGGCTCGAAAGATTTTCAAAAAATCGTTCTATCATGGCGAGCCTTCAACCTTTCCTTGTGAAGTTTGGCATTGTTATATGCATCTCGACGGATTTCTTCCAGTTCCGCTAATTGGAGTTTCCGGAGATGACCTCCTTCTTTAATGTCAAAATTTAATGAGCGTGTCGCCCAATATGCTTTATGATCGATTTCGACGGGAAGGTGACATGCCTTACCATACACCAGCCTATATGGGGACATTCCCAGATTTGTCTTGTAGGCTGTACCGTACGCCCAAAGAGCATCAGTCAGTTTATAAGCCCAGTCTTTTCTGTTGAAACTAACTGTCTTTTCTAAAATGTGCTTGATTTCACGGTTAGCCAACTCTGCCTGCCCGTTTGTTTGTGGGTGGTAGGCTAGAGTGATCTTGTGATTCACCTCGTATTTCTTGAGTAGTGATTCCAAAGGCTTATTACAAAAGTGTTTGCCTTGGTCACTTATTAAAGCTTTTGGGGTTCCGAAACGCGATAAGATATTTTCCTTAAGAAAGGACATCACCGTTTTGTGGTCATTGCGTCTCGTCGGTATCGCTTCTACCCATTTTGATATATAATCCACATCCAGGAGTAAATATTCACAATTATTAGATTTAGGAAACGGGCCCATGAAGTCTATGCCCCAACAATCGAATATTTCAATTATGATGATGGGAGTTAAGGGCATCAAATTCCTTTTCGAAAGTGTACCAAGCTTTTGACATCATTGGCACGACTTACAAAAAGCATAGGCATCTTTGAACACGGTGGGCTAATAGAAGCCGCTATGTAATACTTTGTGTGCGGTCTTTTGGGAGGCAAAATGGCCACTGCAGGCTTCAGAATGATAGGAGGCCAAAATTACAGTTATGTCCTCATTCGGAACGCAACGCCTGATGACCTGATCAGCACAATACTTAAATAAGTAAGGGTCATCAAAAAAGAAATGGCGTGCGAACGAAAAGAACCTTTTCTTGTCCTGACTTGACCAATGGCTCGGGGTCTCTCCTGTAACGGGGTAATTTATTATATCCGCGTACCAAGGCAAATTGGAGATAGCCATCAGTTGCTCGTCTGGGAATTCATCTTTTATAGGTACAGGCTCAGTGTTGTCAGTGAATGTCAACTGAGATAAGTGGTCGGCGACCACATTTTTTACTCCCTTTTTGTCCTTGATAGTGATATCAAATTCCTAGAGTAGAAGTATCCAGCTGATAAGCCTCTGTTTCGCGTCTTTCTTAGATAGCAGGTACTTGAGGGCCAAGTGGTCTGTAAAACAGACTATTGGGGACCCTATTAGATAAGACCTGAATTTGTCTAGAGCGAAAACTATTGCCAGTAACTCTTTCTCGGTAGTCATATAATTCATTTGAGTTTCGGTAAGTGTTTAGCTGGCATAGTAAATTACATAAGGCTTGTTATCCTTTCTCTGTCCTAGAACTGCGCCAATGGCGTAGTCGCTAGCATCGCACATTAACTCAAACGGCAAACTCCAATCGGGTGCCTGTATTATCGGTGCGGAGGTAAGGTGTTCTTTTAGTGCATCAAAAGATATTTGACAGTTTTCCGACCATTCGAAAGGTGCATCTTTGACTAGGAGTTGGCATAGTGGTCGGGAAATTGCATTAAAATTTTGGATAAAGCGTCGATAGAATCCAGCATGTCCCAGAAAAGATCGAATGTCTCTAACTGTATGAGGGACATGTAGATTTGAAATTATATAAATTTTTGCTTTATCAACTTGGATACCCTTATCAGAGATAATGTGGCCGAGGACAATTCCCTTGGTCATCATGAAGTGACACTTTTCCTAGTTTAGTACTAAATGTTTGTCCTCGCATCTCGCTAACACATTCTCTAGGTTTTTTAGACAGTTGTCAAAACTATGGCCAAACACTGAGAAGTCGTCCATAAAGACCTCGAGTGTCTGTTCAACCATATCACTGAATATGCTTAACATGCACCGCTGAAAAGTGGCAGGTGCATTGCATAACCCGAAAGGCATACGACGGTAGGCGAATGTACCGAACGGACAAGTGAAAGTCGTCTTCTCCTGATCTTCAGGAGCTATTTCGATTCTGTTATACCCACTATATCCGTCCAAGAAGCAATAAAATTTATGACCCGCCACTCTTTCTAGCATTTGATCCATGAATGACAATGGAAAGTGGTCTTTCCGGGTCACAGTATTTAACTTTCGGTAATCAATACACATCCGCCATCCAGTGGGGGCGCGTGTTGGTACTAACTCGCCATCTTTGTTTGGGATAACTGTTATGCCAGCCTTTTTGGGCACCACCTGGGTTGGACTAACCCAAGAGCTGTCAGAGATAGGATATATTATCCCAATGTCAAGAAGTTTTAAGACTTCCTTTTCACGACTTCTTGCATATTAGGGTTCAGACGCCTTTGCATTTGTCGCGAAGGTTTGGCGTCTTCCTCCAGATATATCTTATGGGTGCAAGTAGATGGGCTTATACCTTTTAGGTCGGCAATAGTCCATCCCAATGCTCCCTTGTGCTGTTTGAGCATTTAAATTAACTTATCCTCTTGTTCAGAATTCAACTTGGATGAGATTATCACTGGATAAGTCTTTTCAGTCCCTAGAAAAGCGTATTTGAGCTCTTTTGGAAGCTTCTTTAATTCTAGATCAGGAAACTGAAAGTTTGAAGGCATGGTTAACTTCGTTTTCGGAGGTAAGGGTTCATATGGTGTGACCCACATGCATTCAGCTCTATCCTCCTCTTTAGTTTCCATCATGAGGCAGTCATGATTTAGAGCAGCGTCCAATGGGGTAGAATCGTTAGGTTGATAAGTAGCGTCGAATTGTGACACAACTACCTCCAAAGGATCTTCGTAGTCTACAAGATCAGCCTCTTCCTCGATGACTGTTTTGATGAAGTTAACCTCTTCTTCATCCTCGTATTCTTCGGGTCGGGGATTTGAAAAAATCTTGACATTTAAAGTCATGTTCCCGAATACGATGGTCATGATACCACTCCTTATTTTGATTGTGGCATTAATAGTGTTGAGGAATGGACGTCCAAAAATCACTGGGATTTGTGAACATGGATTAGACACAGGTTCAGTGTCCAAAATCACAAAATCGACCGGAAAGACAAATGTATCTATCTGTACCAGAACATCCTCCAATATTCCTCTAGGATATTTGACTGACCTATCTGCCAGTTGTAACGCGACTCTGGTGGGTTTGAGTTCACCCAACCCTAGTTGTTTATATACTGAATATGGCAGCAAGTTTACGCTAGCTCCTAGATTAAGGAGTTCATTGTCTATCCTTTGATTCCCAATTCTACACGAGACAGTTGGGGTGCCAGGGTCTTTAAGCTTTGGAGGCAACTCATTTTGAATGATTGCGCTTGCTTGGCAAGCGACATAGGCATATTTCTTCACACTTTGCCTCCTCTTGACCGTGCATAAGTCCTTTAGATACTTAGCGTAGGCTGGCACTTGTTTGATTGCATTAAGGAGCGGGAGATTAATTTTTACTTGTTTGAACAACTCCAAGAACTCCTGATTCTTTGCCTCGTTTTGGGGTTTCTTAAGCCTTTGAGGGGTAAGGTGCATGGAAAGGGCACTTAGGTAATTCATCACTGACTGGCTCTTTTCCAGGCCTTCTCTCAACTTCTTCTACTTCTTTAGGAGTGTCCTCATTTGATTCTACCGGTTTATCATTAGTAGACGACTCCTCTTCTTGAGTGAGTGGTTTGTTTCTAGTCACCACTTCCTCCTCATCATACTCCTCGGGAGTAGAATGAGGCATGTTTTTTTCTATGACCTGGCCGCTTCTCAGAGTTGTTATGGCTTTGGCATGCGCATGGTTATTGGGACCATTGTTGAATCCCTTAGGGTTTGGAAGTGGTTGAGCAGGAAACGTACCACTTGAACCCTCTTATCGTGCATCCATTCTCTCTAATGTCGCGGATATTTTACTCATCATTTGAATTAGCTGTTGTGTTAAATTCACGTTAGAGAGTGGATCTTCCTCTTACACCTTCTTGTGAGGTGGCATGTAAACATTCGCTTGTTGATTGTTAGAGGGTTGAGCTTGGTTGTAGTTATTTGCTCTATTTTGATGGAATGGCTGGGACTGCCTGTTGTATTGCCCTTGATATTGGTTATTGTTATTGTAGGGCTGTTGTTGTTGGTATTGGTTTTGGGTCCCAGCATTGTTTTTCCAATCAAACCCGTGGTGATTCCATCGATTGTTATTATTTTGTGAATTATAGTTATTGTAGGAATTCCCCGCCCCCCTATACCCTTGCATGGCATTCATTTCCATGGGGGGTTGTTCTTGAAAATACGGCACATTGGGACAATATTGATCAGTGTGTCCCAGCATGTTGCAGTTGCCGCATGGTTCTTCAGGCAAAAACTGCCTAGAACTCTCTCCTTTCATTCCTAACTCTTCCACTTTCTTCACTAGTTCTTCATACTTGTTCATCAGATGATCCTCACTTTTTAGTTGGTATAAACTTTTCTCTTCCACACAGGATATCTGTGAGCGTGTGACATCGTCTGAATTTGACCACTCATGGGCGTATTCAGCTAACCACTCAAAATGAGCTTCAGCTTCTTCCGTGTTTTTACGAACAAATGACCCTAAACTCATGGTCTCGACCAGCTTTTTTGTTTCCCCATTTAGCCCTTCATAAAAGTAGCTGATGGTTCGCCATTTCTCATACCCATGATGTGGTCATGAGAGTAGCAAATCCTTGAAACGCTCCCAAGTTTGGGTGAAAGTTTCATTGCTCTTTTGTTTGTAAGAGTTTATTTGTCGTTTAAGCTCAGTGGTCATGCGAGGTGGAAAGAATTTCTTTAAGAAAGCAGTGTTCATCGCATGTCAAGTGTAGATAGAGTTTGGCTTCAAGGTGAGTAACCATGCTTTTGCTTTATCCTTCAGGGTGAAAGGAAATATCATTATACGTGTCACGTCTACAGGACAATTATGTGAAAATGTTTTGCAAATATCCTCAAAGTCCTTGACATGTAGATACGCCTTCTCACTCTCCATTCCATGAAAGGTAGGAAGGAGTTGAATCATTCCATTGCGAAATTGAAAGTCGCCTGCATGGGGGTGGAATGAGAATACAAGAAGGTGTAGGCGCATGTTCAGGTGTCATGAGATCGCACAAAGGACGAAGTGAATCGTCGATTGGTACGACCACATTATCACCGTTTTCACTTTGATTATCAGCCAATGAATCAATAGGTGTAACTATGGGGTTAATAGAACAAGATGAATTAGATGAATAGAGTGGGTTTTCGAAAATTCCTTCGATGGAATTATCGGACATAAAGGGAAAGACCCTAAGTAGCTTTTCATCTAAAGAATGAAAGAAAAAGAAAAAAACAGAAAGAGATAAGGATAGATTGAGGTAATTGAAGCGTTAGCTTGTCGCCTTCCCCGGCAACGGTGCCAAAAACTTGACACGAGATTTTTTCTGTGAGCGCTTGTGTGCTATACCCAAGTGTAGGTAATCGTGCAAGTAGTAGTCTGGTTAAGTCCAGGTCGATCCCACATGGAAGGTGTTAAACTAATTACCTAGATTAATCTCAATCAAGAAAATAAAAATCAATATTCTAAAAGAGTGTAGAACACAAAGTCCCACAATTTATCAACTACTAAAGATAAACCAATTAAACTAAATTAAACTAATTACTAACTAATTAAGTAAAGCAATGATTTAAAATGTGTTTATATTAATAAAAGGAAATGTTGGGATTACACGAATCCACCGCAACCTAGCCATCTACCATGCAGTTACGTTGAAGCTCAATGGAGCACATCCTCTACAGTATTTCGTATTTCTCTTAGGATAAAGAATCCATAGTCCTTTCATGCCCGGGACTATATCATCACAATTAAGTTTGAAATACATAAAAGTGGTTTAAAACAATAGTTTCAACTTGCACCTACAATGGTGTTAGAATTGAGGGTGGTTAGCAAAATGTATTGAAGAAAAATGCCTCAAGGCTTAAAGTTCACAGACTGTTTTGACAAACTGAGCGTTTGGGGACAATTTGATAACAAGCCAGTAAAGCAGAAAGTCTAGGAATACTGCATTGAATGTCCTCAAGAATCAGAAGGTTTGATCGATTGACGCGCTTTCGATCGATCGAATATCTTCATCTCTCGATCGATCGAATATCTTCATCTCTCGATCGATCAAACTGACTTCGATCGCTCGACTGTATCCCTGTTTTGATCGATCGAGGTTTCTCGATTGATCAAACACAGGAATTATTCTGCTGCATGACAGAGGCCTGAGATCACAGTTTCATTGTGATCTCCCAACCTGGGGACTACTCAGACATGGTCTGGAGTGTCTCAGATTCGTTTTTAACGTAAAGTTCCATTAAAGGTGTGTTTGTTTGTGATTTTTGCAATGAATCTATGAAAACTAGTTGTATAACTATAACTAACATGCAAGACTACTGAATAACAAGTTATACTACTGTAAACTAAGTGCAGAACATAAACAAAATAACCTGGAAACGAAAACTTGTATTGAACTAAGAGGAATCCAAACCAAACAATGTGTATCCTTGATTAAAACCTACAAAAATAACAAAGTAAAGCTCTCTACTCTCTATAAACTGATGAAAATGAAAGTGGGCGTCCCTATGGACGTATACAATACGAGTATATATACAGAAGACCTAATGTTAGGGTTAAAATCCCGCTTTTGCTGCGTGTGCGTAAAATCTGATAAAAGCCATGTTCGATCAATTGAACATATTTCGATCGATTGAACTTCTGAGATCTTCGAGCGCTTGAGCTTCTCTCGATCGATCGAACCTTCGATCGATCGAATGGTCTTCAATTGATCGAGGTTCACTTTTCATCTTTTACTTGTCTTCATTAAAATTCAACACTCCCTTTTATCTTTCTCATCCAATTCTTCACACAGCAACAATAATCTGCACAACTACAGCTAAAACAAACAACTTATCATAGTTTCATCAAATTGCATACAAACTAGCATTGCAATTCAAATGACAGATAAATGAAGGAATTGTGAAATAATTAAGCACGTTTTCTTCTTTTAGCGCAGTTGTATTTTACAAATACTCTCGCTTGTCAACCAGTCCCTAAGATTGCTAAATCTAAGGGAAAAGGTAAGGGCAAAGGGAAGGTGGGTGGCCAAGGCAAAGGAAAGTGTTTCCAATGCGGTGAGAAGGGCCACTGGAAGAGGAACTGTCCAGAATTCTTAGCTACAAGAGTTCAAGGTATGATTGAATCACATGTGATTGAAGTAAGTTTTATTACGGATACTTCAAACACTTGGTGCATTGATTCTGGTGCGACTAACCATATTTGTAATTCGTTGCGGGGGTTCAGATCAACCAAGAAATGCAGTGATGGGAAGATCGTGCTTACTCTAGTTTCTAGCTCAACCGTATCTGCGGTTGCTATAAGAGTCTTAGTTTTAGAATTTCTAGACAATAAAGTTTTGATTTTATCAGATGTATTTTATGTCCCTTTAATGAAACGTAATTTAATTTCAGTTTCTAATTTAACGAATAATGGTTATTCCTTTCATTTTGGAACCGAAGTTGTTATTAAAAGAAATAATTCTTTTATATGTTCTGGTGTTAAATCAAATGGTTTGTATGTGATAACTCCCAATATTTCTAAAGATTCTTGCTTGGAACTTAATAACTCAGTGGTAACTATACCATCTAAAAGAAAAGAACCTTCCACTAATCCAACAAGGCTTTGGCATATGAGGCTTGGTCATATCAATCTAAATAGGATTGGTAGACTAGTCAAAGAAGGGATCTTAGGCGATTTGGTTCTCGAAGCAATGGAAGTCTGTGAGTCTTGTTTAGAAGGTAAGATGACCAAAAGGCCCTTTCCCGCAAAGGGCAATAGGACCAATGCATTGTTGGAATTAGTTCATACTGTTGTGTGTGGACCAATAAATATTAGAGCAAGGGGTGGTTATGAGTATTTTATAACATTTACCGATGACCACTCTAGGTATGGATATGTGTACCTAATGCAGCACAAGTCTGAAGCCTTTGAAAAGTTTAAAGAGTTTAGGGCTGAAGTGGAAAATCAATTGGGCTCACATCTCAAGGCCATTTGATCTAATCGAGGTGGCGAGTACCTCTCTAATGAGTTTATTGATCACCTCGTACAGAATGGGATTCTGTCACAGTTGACTGCACCTGGCACGCCTCAGCAGAATGGTGTAGCGGAGAGAAGGAACTAGACTCTTTTAGACATGACTAGGTCAATGATGAGTTATTCAGAGTTGCCATTATTCCTTTGGGGTTATGCTTTGGAAACCGCTGCATACATACTAAATCTAGTTCCAAGCAAATCTATTCCCAGGACACCACGGGAGATGTGGATTGGGCGCAAGCCTTCTTTGCAACATCTCCGGATATGGGGGTGTCCGGCACATGTGCTGAAAGGAAAGATGAGCAAGTTGGATTCTAGATCAGAAGTATGTTATTTTGTAGGGTATCCAAAGGGTACTTATGGATGGTATTTTTATGATCCAAGAGAACAAAAAGTGTTTGTTAGAACAAATGGTGTTTTCTTAGAGGATGATTATATCATGAACCATAAACCTAAGGAAAGGATCGATCTGAGAGAAATAGAAGGAGAGCCCTCAGTCCAACCCGTAGTTGATAACTATGTAAATCAAGAAAATACCACTTCTTCACCCATTTCCACACCGTTACCTCGTCGTAGTGGGAGGATTATCAGCCACCTTGATAGATACATATTCTTAGGAGAAGTTTTTGAAGCTGTCTCCATAGAATCTGAATCTGATCCTGCCACATACGAAAAGGCAATGGCTGACATTGATTCAGTTCATTGGGTTAAAGCTATGAAGGCTGAATTAGAATCTATCAATGGGTTTAATATTGGCTGGAAGCTCTACAAGATCCTAGACCTGATTAGAATCTATGGATTCTAATCAGGTCTAGGATCTTGTAGAGCTTCCAGCCAATATTAAACCCATTGGCTGTAAGTGGGTCTACAAGAGGAAAAGAGGATCTGATGGAAAGGTTGAGACTTTTAAGGCAAGGCTTGTAGCGAAAGGTTATACTCAGAGGGAGGGCATTGACTATGAGGAAACCTTCTCGCCGGTAGCCATGCTCAAGTCCATCAGAATACTCTTATCCATTGCTGAATGCCTAGATTATGAGATCTGGCAGATGGACGTCAAGATTGCATTCTTGAATGGCAATCTTGAGGAGGACATCTATATGCAACAACTAGAAGGGTTCATAGCTGGTCGGAAAGGTAACTTGGTATGCAAGCTGTAAAAGTCCATTTATGGGCTTAAGCAGGCATCCAGGAGTTGGAACATCCGATTTGACCAAGCGGTCAAGTCGTTTGGTTTCATACAGAATCTGGATGAACCTTGTGTATACAAGAAGTGTGAAGGGAAAGTGGTGGCTTTTCTTATACTTTACGTTGACAATATTCTACTCATTGGGAATGATGTAGAAACATTGTCAACGGTCAAGGTTTGGCTAGCTAGTACTTTCGATATGAAGGATCTAGAAGAGGCGAGCTATATTCTTGGGATAAAGCTTTTTCGGGATCGCAAGCGAAAGATAATGGGATTATCTCAAGCTGGTTATATCGAGAAAGTGCTAACTAAGTTTTCAATGGATAATTCGAAGAAAGGTTTGTTACCTTTCAGGCATGGCTTAGCGTTCTCCAAGGACCAATGTCCTAAGATACAGGAGGAGAGGAATCGCATGGCAGGAATTCCATATGCTTTGGCAGTTGGAAGTCTTATGTGTGCGATGTTATGCACTAGACCAGATATATGTTTTGCTGTTGGCATGTATCAATCGAATCCAGGTCTAGAGCACTGGACAACCGTTAAGCACATTCTTAAGTACTTGAGAAGGACTAAAGATTACATGCTTATGTACGGCGGTAGTGAGTTAATTCCAGTAGGATATACTGACTCGGACTTTATGTCAGATAAAGATTTGAGGAAGTCAACATCCGGACATCTCTTTACCTTGGGAGGTGGTGCTGTTAGTTGGAGGAGCATTAAGCAGAAATGCATTGCAAACTCAACTACAGAAGCTGAGTATGTGGCTACTTGTGAAGCCGCAAAGGAAGCTGTTTGGCTCAAGAAGTTCCTTATGGAGCTCGAGGTGGTACCAGCGTCGCTGTCACCTATTATGCTATACTGTGATAATAGTGGGGCAGTGGCTCAGTCCAAGGAGCCAAGGAACCACGGGAAGGGAAAGCACATAGAGCGAAAATATCATCTTATCCGAGATATTGTTCAACGTGGAGATGTGACTGTCACCAAGATTGCCACCGCTGACAATCTTGCTGATCCATTTACAGAGGCCTTGCTACAAAAGGTCTTTGATCGTCATCTAGATAGTCTAGGTCTTAGATGTAGTTCCGAATGGTTATGAGTGCAAGTGGGAGTTTGTTGGGTTTGTGCCCTCAAACCATTACTTTATATATGAGACATTGACATTTTAATATATGAATATCAGCTTTACATTTAGTTATGTATGTTTCTTTCATGAGATGATTGTTATCCTTAAGTATCATAGTAAGTAATTCGTGTATGTATGAGATACATACAAGTGAGATACGAAGTACTATTCTTTATTACTTAGAACTTGTCACAGTGCATGATGAGACTGGATATCTCATTAGGTTTACACTGTAGCATGATTAACTACCATTGGATAGAGTGATTAATCTCAATCACTAGAGTGTAACTCTTAGTTAATATGCTAGTGCTTATAGTGCATTGGCGGACCTGAGCTTTCCTATTGACACTCAAGACTGTCAATCAGTCGATAGGAACTCATAACTTGTATAAGGTACGTATTCTCAATCTTGAGACGATTATGAACACAGACTGTGGATATGGCTGTTTTGACTTACCAATCAGTGAGGTATATAGAAGATCAACACCTGGGTATCTTGGGTATGTCATATTCATAGGGTTGTGAACATATATTGTCAAGACAGAATCTACCCTCTGTTTCAGAGTAAGCATTCCCTTGAGAATGTCACCAAGTCGATTACTGAGTACTGCAGTCTTGTTGATAAGAGTTATCAACATGTTTGGTAATCATGAGAGGTGAATGGGACTCAAGGAATACAAGACGTAATCGTGATTCAGGTTAACAGTAACAGTTATCCGACTACCTGAATATGATTAAGAATGCTAAAGGTAGAGGGACATTAGTACAACATACAAGTCTACTTATCGCTTAGGATATATTCTTTTGTGTTGGAGTTCAGTTATCGTTTTATAGTGGAGTAAACGTTAACTGACCAGTTAGTTAGTTTGCTGATCAAAGAGTTTGGTCACGGTAATTAACAAACTAGTCTGAGCCAACAATAAAGAGCCTAGGAGGTCCCACTCTTAGCTCTGCCAGGATACTTGGAAAGACACATGAGGGAGTTGTCAAGACAAGTTCGATCGATTGAAGTATGTTCGATCGATTGAAGTCTTGGAAGTCTCTATCGATCGAGAATGGTTCGATCGATCGAAGGTTCGATCGCTCGAAGATATTCGATCGCTCGAAGTCTAGGTTGGTTATGGGAATCTATAAATAGGGCAGCTACGTTCTGGAAAAGGAGTTCGTCATTTTTATTAACCAGACGCTGCAAAAACTGTTTTAGCCTTCCTAAACCTTCCTATCCTCTATATTAGAGATCCCACCATCTCTAGTCTTTTCGACAGGCATCCGCAGGAGACTTAAGGGTGAAGACAACCTACTGGAGGCTGCTGTATCACCAAGGATGAAGATATCAGAATTGGGTTCAAGACACAAAGGTATAATCTTGTCCCCTCTTGTGCGCATCTATAGAATTAGCGAGTAGTAGATCCTGGGATACCAATCAGTTTTATAACTGAATCTTTTCCGCTGCGCGTTTAAAATAATTTTAAACCAATTTTTCCTTCATCCACTCCCTGAAACCCCGATCGGTTAAAGATTTCAAGCAACTAAGCAAACAGTTCATCAACCAGTTTATCAGTATGCATGAACGGCCAAAGCTTGATATACAGTTGCTGACTTTCAGGCAAAGGAATAATGAGTCCCTCAAGGAGTTCACCGACCGGTTCAACTAGTAGAAGCTCAGGATCTATGATCTTGATGAAACCGTCACAATTACAGCCTTCTGTTCGGGAGTTCAATACACCAAGTTGCCACGTCGTTTCACAGAAACTGACCAAAAACCTTGGTTGAGCTCGCAAAGAGGTTCGGAAAGTATGTTGACACTAAAAAATTTCTAAAGATCAAAGACCCCGGGCACGTAAGCGACGAGCCTTCAAGAAATAGGCGGAACCGAGATCAGCCCGAGAGGAACAACGCAAAGAAGCTAGTAGTTCTGGCAGCTCCTTCAGTTCACAACGGTCCGAGTCCGGCTGCCCCGACACGACCTCTAGTTCGCATTGGTCTGGGTCTGGCAGCCCGACCCGACCCGACCTCCAGTTTGTTGCAATCAGGATCTAGTGATCCTGAGCTTGCCTCCAGCTCAGAGTAGACAGGAGCCCGGTGATCCAGACCCGACCTCCTATCTCCAACAGACCAGACGATTCCAACTACAATGGTACTTTCTCCTGACCATAGAATAAAGCTTAAACCGCCAAAGGGCTCTTATAAAGATTCGGATCGCCTATCAACTCCTCGTCGATCCCCGGAGCACACCAAAAAAACCTCGAGTTCAATTCCTGAGGCACCAAAAAAACCTCGGGTTTAACTCCTGAGGCGCTGAAAAGAACTCGGGCTCAACCTTGAGCAACCAAAGACCACTGTTACGCAATTGGCAAAAGACTACGTGATCACACTTGAGGCATCAAAAGACCTCGGGATCACGTAAGGCATCAAAAGACCTCGAGACCACACCCGAGGCATTAGAAGACCTCAAGATTACACCCGAGGCACAAAAGACCCTAGAACTACCAACGTTCTGGGTCGGCTGCCTATAGTAATTATTCTCGCAATGCTTGCCTCAGCAAAAGCTTGGGGGACAAGACGGAATAAAAACTACAAAAAGCCACACCTAGTATTTACAGCCCTTGGGGTTAACTGAGTAAGACTCTTAGATAACCCGGGTGCCTACAATACTCAGAGGCACTAACTCCACTTAGGCCCAAACCGATGATAGAGGTAACAAAAACCTCTTAGGTTGGCCCACGATAGAGGAGTAAAAAAGGACCCTAAAATAACACGCTTTAGGTCGGCTCCACCAATATGGTCAAACTCTTCTCCCAACAGTCTTGACGAAGGCTTGCCGGGCTGAAGATAACCATCCTAGGGAGTTAGCATAAAAAGAACCCTAAAACAACAAGCTTTAGGTCGGCTTTTCCAACATGGTCATATTCTTCTACCCACAACCTTGACAAGGGCTTACGGGCAGAAGATAACCATCCTGGGAGCTAACTCAAGCAAAAGACTCCGAATTAGGCCAACTCTCAACTCTTAGCCAATTCCTAAGCACTTAAAGATTCCGAACTAGGCTAAGTCTCAACTCTTAGTCAGTTCCTGCGAGTTCACCAAACTCAGAAGCTTTGAGGTAACTTTTCTAAGCAGTCAACAAATTTCTAAACTTGACTCAATATAACATTAAGCTAACCTTGGAAATGGGGGGCAACTAATACACCCAAAATTGCCTCTACTCTAAGATCGAGTGGTAGAACCGACAACCCTAGGCCCGACCAAACTGGTCGGGATTATAGCACTGGCCTAGCCCATCAGGGATACAGTACGGCCCAGCCCCAGGATATGATCTAGAATGTTCAAGATAGTTTCCTATACAAGTTAGAAGACTAATGGAAAGTGTAAATTGTTTCCTAATCCAATTAGAAAACCCCTTGATTGATGCCAGTCAATCCTAAATCAGATTGTATTACTTAATCTGTCTAATTTCCTTGTACGAGTAGGTCTCTTGCATCTACAAAAGAGACCACTCACCCTTATAGAAAGGGATCAACTTTTCAGTCTTCATAGCACCCCTATAGCAACCATAATCATGCCTGGCTGGCCTCTGGTAGCTCCAAACTGTTGGCCCCCTGACTTTTTACAATATAGTGAACATGCTCAGATACAAACGTGGACGTAGGTTCCTTCTTTAACAGGGCCGAACCACATACAAAAAATTGGTCTCTCATTGTCTCTCTCTCTCTCTCTCCCTAAACTGCTCTAATTTATCTTACCCAAGTTTTGGCATCATCACCTGATGATACCAAAAGTTGGTAGAAGACTAAGAAGAAATAGACAAAAGAAGTTTGTATGTGGTTCGACCCTGGTAAAGAAGAGACCTACATCCACGTGTGTGTCTATGCACGTTTACTATGAAATTGTCGGGGGTCTGCGATGAACCAACAATGAATTGAAGCTATCGAAGATCGGCCAGGCAGTATGTATGATTCTGAGTATTAAACGTCCATCCCCTTTAGAGGGGGCGAGTGGTCCTTTTTATAGATGCAAGAGACTTACTCATACAAGAAAGGTAAACTGATTAAGGAGTACAATCTAATTTAGGATTGATTGGCATCAATCATGGGGGTTTCCTAAATGGATTAGGAAACTACCTACTCCTTCCATAAGTCTTCTAGCTGAGATAAGAAACTGTTTGAAACCCTTTGGGGCTCATTACTTGGGACGTCTAGACCGTGCCCATAATAGGGTGAACTCGTGCGGAGTCCCTAACTCGTTGGTTGGGAACGGGCAGAACCGAGCGATTATGGATACACGGCTCGGGGTAGATAAGCATGGGGCGTAATTGCCGGGTGACTTGGAACCCCTTGCTGAGGTGGTGAAGATTAACCCTTTATGAGTATTTTCGTATATATCAGCTGCTCCCATTTTAGAGGCTAATATGATGCTTTATCAAATGAGAGTTAGAAATTTGTACGGCTCTGAAAATCGTTCGGGACCCTGCTCAGGACATTACCTGGGGTTGGACAAGTTGCCTTAGTTAATCGGGGCCCGGACTGAGCGGTTGCCCTGGGAGGTTGGGGTCGGTACTTGACATGTGTTAGGGAGTGGTTGGTCTGGTTGGGATCTAACAAGACCGGTGCGAATGCAACCAGATAGTCGCATCATAACTGAATCGTCATGTCGTGCATTTAATGCGCACAACTTTTAAGGCACCGCTTGGGATAACTGAGGTGACAGTTGGAGGCATTTTTGCGGGAACTGCGCAGGGCAGTTGGATTTGAGATGATCTAAACCATTAGGGCCGCCTATATAAGGGATACTTGTGTATTGTTTGCTCTTCCTGCTATCCACCTTCTGAGTCTACCGAGCAGTCCAAGAGAAAAAAGTGTCCGGTCAAGAATTTCGAGCTCTTTTGTGCGCTTTTTCTTGTAAGTCTTCATTTCCTAGTCTAAAATTTTACTGCGCTCTTCCTTCCATTCGTTTTCTTTATACCCGAGTGAAGCTGGAGAGTAGGAACCCACTGGGCTTGGCGAGGGAGTGGGTCTTCTTCTTCCTTAGATTCATCTCCTACATTAGGTTAGGTAGTTCCCTTTCCCTAGCGAAACGGCTGAACCGGTCGGGGTGTCCCGGGGTAGTTTTGACCGAGTGTTACATTGTACTAAAGACCTTGTATAACCTGCCTTATAGGCTTTTAGCCCTGCCCCCCTGTACCTTAGACTTGGGGTTCCTAACCCTTATTTAGGTATCCAACTGCTTTTCTATCCCACCGTAGGGGCTCTAGAGATGTGTCACTCTAGCTTCAACTCGTCATCCCGATCGGAGGACGAAGAGTCTAGGTTGGGTACCCCGGACACCAACTTGGACCCTCCTTCAGTTTTCCTTTCTAATCACCAGAGTGAAGGCAGGATTCCCATTCGGGTGTCCGATGATGAGGCGGGTCAGGAACTCCTGGTGGCCTCTGTATCCGGGGGGTTGGGCGATGAGGCGTCGATGCCAAATAGTCCTGATGTAACCTTTTCTTGAGATCTGATTGCTAGCAGCCTGTGTACCCAGGATCTTGGTTAGATCAGGGATAAGTATGACTTCCCAGGCCACTGTTCCTTGGCCATACCCGAAGGTGGGGCTCATACTCACCGGTCAGGCTTTGTTACACTTTATGAGGATGCCCTCATGGCGGGCCTTCATCTTTCCTTCCACCCTCTTGCCCAGGATGTGCTGATATACCTCAGAATTACTCCTGGGCAGCTCGCCCCGAAGGGGTGGAGGTTCTTAATAGGGCCATCTCTCTGTGGCTCTAAGGTCTTAGGTACAAGCTAACCATACAAGAGTTTCTCTGGACCCACCGACCATTCCTGGTGCACGAGAAAGCTGGCTTCTTTTCACTAGGGACCAGGCTGGGGAGGAGAATAATAATCAATTGCCCGAGTAATAACAGAGGGTGAAAGAAGAGATTCTTCTAAGTATCCACCCTCAGGTTCTGTGAGGAGGCCCCGGGCATTCAACTGAGGACTTCCTGGGCGGGGAAGTTGAGGAGTAAGCCCTTGTTCTACGTCTACTTTTCTTTTCTTTCTTGCTTTTGTTGTGGTTGTAGAGCTAACTATCTCGTGTCCTATTTTGCAGTAGGTTCAGGGGATCTGCCTAATATTCCCGACGAGTGCCAGGCCAGGATCAGATCCTTGGCAGAGGATCCTATAGACATCGGCAAGCTGCTGAGCCAGACGGGAGATCAGAAGATCACCTACGAGCCCAACCAAACATTTGCAACACCTATCTTTCCCCCGATCATTGCCGGTACGTTCTTCAACTATTTTTTAATTACCTTTCCATTTGATTGATTCTGTTTATAATTGACCTGTGTCTTTCCTTGGCTTCACAAAGATGGCTCCGAGGGACATGACTGCTCTGAAGAAGAAAGAAGCTGCCTTGGCCGCGCGGGCAGGCCAGAGGAAGAGAAAGCAGGATCCTGCTAAGGGCCTGCAGTTTAAAAGGATTCACCGGTGGCCCCAGGTCGATGCGGTCGGGACTTCAGCTCCTGGAGTAATGATTGCTGCGCCACCCAATCTCCCTCCTGCCGCTATATCGGTCGGGAGATTGTCCCCTCGCATTGAGGCTGCCACACCCTCAAGGCCACAGAAGAGTCCAGCCGGGATGCCGGTAGTAGAGTCAGCGGACGAAGTCTGGGTGAGGGTTCGACCCAGGCTGCTGCCATGCTAGGTTGATAAGTGATCCAGGTTGAATCCTGAGGCCCTGATCGGTTGGCTGTATAGTGTCAGCCACATGGTAAGTAGCTTCATATACATTTTTACTTGCTTCCTTTCCCGAGGTAATTGATGGCGTCCGGCTCCTTTCTGCAGATTGGTTATTTGGCAACAGGGGCTGAGGCTTTCCTGCCCGGAGTGTCCGAGAAACTTGCCACTACTAAGGCTGGCCTGTTTACAGAGATGGCGGCACAGGAGTCTTTGGACTTCACCCTTATTGTGGAGGAAGAGAGGACGAAGGTCCTAGCCTGGGAATTGGGGGTAGCCAGGACGAGCTGGCTAGCGAGTGGGCAGCCCGGAAGGCTGCAGAAGTCGAGAAAGCAGCAGCAGAGGCTGGGAAGAAGGTTGCTGAGGCCAAGAAGGCGGCTTTGGCTGAGGTTGTCGCTGCTCGGGAGGTAGAAGCAAAGGACGTGGAGGAAGAATTTGAGGCTAGCTTCCTCACGGGCTACGCCGACCTAACCCAGCGGGAGGCTATAAACCATCCAGATTGGGACCTCTCGGGCTACTCCTGGGCTGAGTTCGATTACTGGAAGGAAGAGCAGGGTGCTGATGGGGCCTCGTCTGCTGAAAAAGGTGGAGTTGCTCCCGATGGTGAGGTCAGGGAGACCGAAGAGGTGGTCGTTGTTGACGACCCTTAGCTCTCTCTCTCTCTCTCTCTCTCTCTCTCTCTCTTTTTCTTCTTTTTTTGTGGGTCAGCTATTATAATTGCCCCCAGGCATTGTACATTATCTGTTAAACTGTTAATGAAAAGGCCCTCTGAGGTCACCTTTTGCACCAACTGTTTATGTGCTTGTACTTATTTGCCTGTGTATGTTTATCGTTGCCTGTGTCCGACCGGTGGTAAGTCTTATCAAAACCCTGCCTTAGCAAAAAGGTTTAGGACTATGACTGGTAGGGAACATTTGGTCTTTAGGGGACCTGTAAGGCCTTTAAACTCCTGAGCCATTGATGGGTAGGAGGTTTATAGGTCCTGTCCTGGTAAGTATAGGAGCTTTCAATCCTGTTATTGCCCGGTTGGTTCTTTGGGCATTGTAGGCACATAGGAATGTTTAAGGGTTATTTTATTTGAAGTCCTGTTAATGCCCGGTATGGTTCCCTGTACTAGTCCATTATTCCCTCCTGCTCCCCAAGATTTTCCTAAGCCGGGAAATGTGTAGAGGTAAGTGTAGACACCCCGATTTTGACCAAACGTCAAATCTAGGGATTGGTTACCTCTAAAAGACCAATGATGACGATGACCGGTGAGATTCAAAGTTCTTCCAGAGAATTCAAATTCTTCAAAGATTCTTTGAACCAAGTTTCAAAAAAAAAAAAAATCAAAAATAAAGAGAAATTGGGTATTCGAGAGAAACCCGAATACTAAAGAACGTATGAGAAAGTTAGTCTGGGGATTTATCCTAAAAAAAGAGGGAGAGAAAATGAAAAGAAGTTTTGAAAAGAAAAGAGAAAAGGATAGAAGAAAAGAAAAGGAAAAAAGAAAGAAATAAAATGATATATTAGAATATATACCATGCATATGGGTATATTCTAATGAAGTACATTACAAATATAAGTACATTAGTATATACTTTACTAAATAATTAAGTTTATGTTAATATATATTTTGAAAATTAAAAAGAAGGCAAGAATTCTGTTAGCCGCGGCACGCGGCGAAGCCGGCGGCACTCACTGAGTGCCGCGCCGGCATTCACTAAGTGCTACCCGACAGTCAGTGAGTGCCGCTCGGCACTCAGCAAGTGCCACAGGCAAGTCGTCGAGTGCCGCACACTGTAACAGATTGCTTTTCTCACATGTTTTAGAAGAAAACTTTACCGTGGGTTTTCACCCGAATTTACCCATTTAACCTTGTAATGTTGGTCTATATAAACAGACCTTCATATCCATTGTTGGGACTTTTCACTTAACCTTTGAATCAAAATTGAGATATACAAGAAATATATATACAATAGAGAGAGAATTGAGAGAGAAAGAGTTTTCTTGAAGAATTTGAAGAATAGGAGAAGAATTTGAAGATTTTTGGAAGAGCTTCACAAGAGATAGAAGAAATCTTTGAGGTCATAGAGGTAACCTCTCAATCCTTGTTAGAATTGGGCAAATTCAATCACAAGTTCATAGTTCTAGGATCTTTACACATTTTCAAAACCTCTCTTTCTACCTCATTTCATCACACACCACTTAGAGCTTGTGATTGAATCTCATAATATTTCATTAATTTGGATCTAATTGATGCCTTGGGTTTAAGATAAGTTTGATTTTGAAGAACTTGTGTTCCAATTTTTCTAAGTAAACTTTGATTCTTCATTTCTATTTTCTTCTTGAGATTCATAAAACTTTATGTATTCCTTTGAGTCCTTTTTGAATTCAATTCCTTAGTTTCCTATGATCTCATGATTCATATGGAGATTAAGAAAAACTATAGTCATGTCTACACATAGTTAGTGGGATTCAAATCTCAACTCATGATTTGAATCTCCTCACTAAGAATCTTATGGGATTCATCCTATATTCCATAGAGGTTTATGTAAATTTTGATCTCATTTAGTCTCCAAGGACCATTAATTTGAGAGGGGATTAGGATGTCATGACTCTATATTCCTCAAGGATCATATGTTTGAGATAGGAATTAGATGTAGATTTTCATAGTTTATATTCAAAATTCATGAGATTAAATAAGACCTTAGGATTCTCTTGCTATGAGATCTATGATGGAAATCCATTAAGGCTAAATCTATGAACCTCTTCATGTTTCATTATTTTAATCATACTTGATCCTAGTTCTTTCTAGAATCATGGATCAAGTTTGATTCGAAATATGAACATCAATTTAACAAAGGTACAGTGAATCCATAAACCAATTCTGATGAAAGATTTTTTATAAAATCATGGTTCATTGGAATTGGATGAGACAAATTGGAGGATGTTCATAACTCATTTAAGTACCTATGTGATTTTTGTTTATGAAATTCCATGTTTAAGATGGTTTGGTCTTGTGATTTCAAAACAAGCAACTCTTTGTCCAAAATTCCAGAACAGTAAGTCCGTTTTAAAACTAATAAATCAGAACCTTAATCGAAATTCCTTGGCCTCTAATAATTTTTTCTAAGTAGTTTAATGTGTTAGGAAGGTACCCTAAAAAGATCTAAGTGTTTCTCATTTGTTTACTATTTTTAGAAAATCATACAAGATCTCTGGACAGAGAGTTGCAGATTCACGAGTGATGTCTAGTGTTTTCCATATTCCCAGAGATCTAACCGTTCAAACCTTGATTTTCTTTTTGGGTTAGAACTAGACTCACAGAGGCATATCATACCCAAAAAGCATTAAGATCCAATCATTAAAAGTATGGTTTTTCTATCTTTAAAAGTCAGGTTTGCTCTCTATAATTTATGAGAAGCAATCACTATTTTTGTCTAGTCTCGTTGATTTTAAGTCAAATGGTTTCCTAATGTCTTGGGACCCAAATCATGTTTTGAATAATGATAATTTAGCTTAAATCTAGAGGCTAAGTGTTCCAAATTAGTGAATAAATTCATATCTCATTCTTGTCCATATTCATTCATTCATTCATGTATATTGATGCTTATGATTAGAACTAGTTCTTGGATAAAATTGGACTTAGTTGAACCTAATTGAACATAAACATGGATTCCTTATGAAAGTGTTGGGATTATAGAACCCCTATATAGACATTACATTGGCTCCTAGTTGAGGCTTGTATATCTATAAAGGTGCTATGGCTCCAACTAATCAAAAGGAATTCATAGTTTTGTCAATTCTCTCCATGCTTGATAGATTTAAGATAGAATCTTAGGTTCGATTATTTGATATCTTTTGATTAAGGCATGAGTACTAACCTTTGTTTTGTAGCGCATTCAAAGTACAATTTCTCAACCCCTTCTCTAGTTTAATTTACTTCTTCGATTTTAATTGATTTTAAACCTCATGCGCGACACATTAACCTAGGTTCTTGCCTTATGTGTTTATATGCGTTAGAGACCTTTTCTTAGGTTTTATTTTATATGTATGCATTGCACATTTCTATTTCGCGACTGGATCCCGGGTATGTTTTCTAGTTTCCTGTTTGCATATCATATTGCTTGCTATTTGAATAACGTGGCTTATGAATGATATTTTTTTGTTAGCTATTTCGCACCCTTTTCAACATGCTTGTGTAATGTATTATTTATATATATGTATTAGTTGAGGGCATGCTTAGATTAATAATTCGATTAAAAAGGATGATGAGTAGAGGCCTATCACGAGATAGGATGAAAGGGGGTGTTTTAGTCCGCCGGGCTCCTTCCCCTTTCATTCCATAATCCCTGAACCCAGATTATCTTTGGTTTCGCAAAAGATCAGTTTGCTTTCAAAATGGTTACTTAATTTCCCTTTAAAAATTAAGTGGTGACTCGTATTTGAATTTGGATTTGAAAAATGTTTTAAAATTAAAAGAAGTGGGCCCAAATGCCGGTATCCACAATCTAGCGACTCTGCTAGGGATCGAACCCAGAATCTCTGGTTTTGCAGACCAGATTTCTGATTTTGGGTTCATTTGAGGATTAGACTTGAAAGCATCCTTTTAATCAAATTAATTAATTTTTGTGTACCCGTTGCATTGCACTTGCATGTCTTGCCAGTCGATTGCATGGAACTATGACCTTGGAGGCTCGGGGCAACCCGGTCGGTCATGCCATCATGGGGCCGTGTGATCACCCTTGATCTCGTACCATATGTTGGTATATGAAGCATCCTATCAGGTGTGTGTCAAGGGTCCCTTATTTGACTAAAACCCGGCTTTTGCATAGTAGCTTTCATAGAACCCTTCGATCCTAGGAAATCAATTCTTGATTAGGATTTATGTGCTAGGGAGTTTTGTATGCCCGGAAGGGATTAATTGAGATGATGACGATGCTTACTTGATAAAAGATGTGTAAACTCTTAATCATTTTTGAGAAATTCCCTTCATGTCCTATGACATTTGAGAACATGCCGAATCTTGATTATAAGATTAGCATCTCTTATATCATGTTTAGCTAAGTATCATTGACCTTGTATGTATCCGAATTCATGAAAAGTACGGTGATAATCTGATCATGTGACCCTTCTACCCAAAGAATTTTGAATCCATCTTTGAAATCAAACAATTTTTGCCATCTTTATTCCAAAATATTCAATTGCTCTTTCAAAAAAATCCTTGGTGTTCACTTTTTGATTAAAATTCCACATCAACCCTTGTTGAGGAATATTTGCACATCCTCATCTTTGAAGGGAGAATCCAAAATTTTTTTGGGAATTGTTTTTGGAAGAAATTCTTTTCAAATGAATTTCAAAGCAAAGTTTCAATCTAATCATCTTTTGTTGAGAAATGTTGTTACTTTCAAAGGAAAGCATCTTAAGAATTTGAAAGATCCCATCATCTAGGGAAGTGCTTGACACATGAATTTTGAAACTTTAAAGGGGTAATGAGGATCACAATGAAAGGAGAAGTCGGCACACTTGATATGGGTGAGGATTTTATGTGCTTATGTGTTTATGTGCTAGGATTAGAATTTCTTTTCTTTGGCATATAGAATAGGCACACACGCACACATACATTTGTATCCGCATGACATATGGGCCATTCATGAAAATTTCTTAAAAAGTGTTTGCAAGAAAAATAACAAAAATTTCTTTGATTTTAAAATTTAAACAAATAAATAAAAAGAATAAAATATGTTTGTAGGTAAAAGATAGAATCAGCTACAAACACAGTTCGGTATAGAGAATCTACCGCAAGGTTAGCGAGAAAAGAGATGGCACAAGAAGCAAACACAAGAGAAATAGCAGAATTGAGGGCCATAGTGGAACAACAAGCAGGTCAAATGACAAGGATAATGATCATGATGGAAACACTAGCACGACAGTCGCCAGTTGTCGATCCTCCTCCACCTGTTAGGGAGGGTGATTGGTTCAATGATCCATAAAGAGCTGAAATGCCGAGGGCAGAAAAGGAAAAGATAGAGAAAGAAAAGGCTGAGAGAGAGAAGCTGATGATAGAGAAAGTAGAGAAACTGGAGAGGGTAGTCCGAAAGACCCAAGGAGTAGACACCTACTTGCTAGAACTAGATGGATTATATGAAGGGGTTTGTGAAGTATTACCTGCAGGATTCAAAATGCCTGTGTTTGATAAATTTGATGGGACAGGAAACCCCCGTAGCCATATCAGGATGTGTATAGGGGCTTTTCAGCCAAGCGGCTTGAGCACGACTATGATGGCTATTCTATTTCAACAGACGTTAACTGGAGCTGCCTTATCTTGGTACCTTATATTAGAGCCTGGTAAGACCAGAATTTGGGAGGAGGTTGTCAAGTCATTCGTAGCCCAGTACGAGTATAATCAGGATTTGGATGTTACCGTCAGGGATCTAGAGACTACCCGACAGGGAAACAAGGAATCTTTTGCCGAATATTTGAGCCGTTGGAGGGGAAAAGCAGCCAAAATGGTACAGAGGCCAACCGAGAAGGAACAAATCCGGATGCTAATGAAAAATCTCCAGCCTGTCTATCAAGAGAAGATGAGGTTTCAATCCATCAACACCTTTACTGAAGTGTTCGATGTGGGAATTAGGATTGAGGATGCGATACAAGAAGGATTGATCAAGAGAGAAGAACCGGTGAACAGGTATATGCGTTTGAATTATGGGATAGGAGTAGGGCATTCAGGAAGTCATTCAAGTCCTACAGATGTGAATGCGTTAAGTGAACCAGAGAAGAAGTTCGATACAGTCAGGAGTTACCCGAAGAGAGGAGGGGATAAACCTTTAAGGAGGTTCTCAGACTTGGGAGTGTCATTGTCCACCGCTCTGGATAGGCTGCTAGCAAAGGGGCACCTTCACCTATTTGAACCACGACCGAGACCAAATCCACCCCCCCAAATTTCAAAGCTGATCTATACTGTAAATTCCATCAAGAGCAGGGACACTCAACCGATCGATGCTTAAGGTTGAGACATGAAATCCAAGATCTGATAGATAAGAAGGTAATATCTGACCCGCCCACCAACCCGTCGAACGTCACCGAGAATCCACTACCAAATCATCATGCGGTGTCGCAACCCGGAGTTTACTATTTGGAAAAAGAAGGAAGCTCTTTTGACCCATCAACATTGATCACTAAATTGGGGTGTCCGAAGAAGATTTACTAGACGCTGGGAGATTTGAACATCTGCACTTTGGATAGACTGGCGGATAGAAACAAGGGGAAAGTGATAGAAAAGGCTCCCACTGTAGATTGGTGGGCACTTGAAGATGACAGCTCTATTTGGTATAAAGGGGATGACAGTCAGGATATCAAGGAGGATCTTTGGTATGAAAGTGAGAAAGAAGAAGAGAATCTGGAAGTTACTAAAATACAGGATGATCTTTGGTTTAAAGAAGAGGTCAGTCATTTAACGCGATCGGAAAGGCATTTCAAACCGCACGAACTCGAGGAAGATCACCGAGGCCAGGAACTAGATGAGGGAAAAGGAAAACTGAATGAGGAAGAAGAAGAAGATAGGGTCTTGAGACAGATGAAGAAGACACTAGCGAATATCACTATTTGGGGATTATTAATTGCTTCCAAGCGTCATAGACAAGCGGTCCTCGATGCCCTCAATCAATTTGATGTCTCCATCAACATCACCCTAGAAGATCTCGTCGGAATGATAAACAAGAGTTCAACTCCCGCTATCTCATTTACCGAAGCTGACTTACCTCCTGGGGGTCCAGCTCACAACAAGACATTACACATCATCATTGAATGTCTAGGAAATTCTTTGCCCGCTTGTCTCGTTGACAATGAGTTTGCATTGAATGTGTGTGACACGACTAAAAAGTTGTGTGCTCTTGTGCAACACCCAAGTGTAGGTGATTTTGCAAGTAATATAGTACTGGAAGTCCAGGTTGATCCCACAGGGAAGGAATAGGAAGAATGTCTACTAAGTTATAACCTAAAGCAAAAGAAAATATTAATATATGGGTGGAGGTTCTAATGAATCCTAATCAATTAAATTAAACTAAATAATAAACTATAGCATAAAGAAACATAACTAATTAAACATATAACTAATGGTATTGGAAATACGAGAATCCACATTGATCCTAACCATCTACCATGCATACTCATTAATGTTCTATGGAGTACATCCCTTTTCAGTATTCCGTATTTTTCTAAAGAAAAAGAATCAATAGCCCTTTCATGACCGGGACTATATCATCACAAGTGATTTAAAATACAAGGAAGACGGTTTAAAACAATGGTTATTACTTGCACTCTAAATGGTGTTAGCATTCAAAGTGGTTTTCAAAAGTCATTGAAGAAAAGGCCTTAAGGCTTTAAGTTCGAAAAACTGTTGTGACAAACTGAGCTTATAGGGACAATTTGATGACAGATTTCTAAAATAGAAAGTCATGGAATACTTAAAAGAATCATCTCAGGAATTAACAAGTTCGATTGATCGAAGCGCTTTCGATCAATCAGACATCATCATCCTTCAATCGATCGAAATATCTTTGATCGCTTGACTATGGCTCTGGTTCGATCGATCGAAATACCTTCGATCGATCCAGCCCAAGGTTTCTAAAGATTGCATGGCAGAGGTTGAGAATCAATGTTTCATCACATATTCCCAACGTCTAAACTATAGAAACATAAATAAACAAGTGCAGGAATAGTAAACCAAAGCAACCATAACAACTATATCAATAAACAATCAAATAAGATAAAGGAATAGAAAACCCAGGAATAAATTTGAAAATAACTTGTAAATAACTTGAATCTTCAATAATCTTCAGTATAATAATGAAAAAGAGGAAGAAAAATAAAAATCTAACCTAATCTACTCCTAATCTAACCTTAATACTACCCTAAAACTGCTATTTTCTGCGTTCTGGAGCGTCCTCCCTTCGTCTGTTGTCAAAACCACTTATATATAAGGTTCCCACAGAGTTTATGCCTTTTTTGGGTGAATATAAAGTTCGATCGATCAGCTTAGTTCGATCGATCAAAGGTTCGATCGATTGAACACTCCTCAATCGCTTGAACTTCTCTGATTTTGAAAGCTCTGCGCATCGATGGGAGAATGGCCATAAGTTTTTACTCGAACCTCGGATTGATCTCCCGTTTGCGGCCACGCGACCGTAACCCAAAGATCTACATTTCATATATCTGGGAAAATCTTCCAAATCTGAAGTCTTCATTGTAAAAATTGGCGTTTTCTCAGCTGCTTCTGTTGTTCTCTTCACCAGAATCACTTTTCTTTAGCTCCACTTCATTGATTTACATCCTAATACCTATAAAACAATGCAAAAATATATATTTTAGCATTAACACAATAAAAAGAACATTGTTATTAGAATGCACCTAAATGTAGGGACTTTGGGGATAAAATTATGCATAAAATACCACGTAATACACTATAAATATGCACTTTTTACCTCGAATCACACCCCCCAACTAGCTCGTTGCTAGTCCCTAGCAATGAAGCGAACTGCAGCAATTGCATTTAGTAAAAATCCTAAATCACTTTCGTAGGAATTGCGATTATATTTAGCGTATGCAACAAGCCTTTAAACCCCTAGGTTCCCCCTAGTGGACGAGTGTTGTCTCGTGATGGTTTGCAATGAATCTACCCACAAAGTTCATGTTTAAGGTAATGGTTCTCATTTAAATTTTTTCAAGAAATTTTCCTCTCATTTAGCAATATAGTTAAGCTCAATAATCTCATGAAACTCTCTAGTAAGCCATAGCAATGCAACACACACATTATAGTTAATCTACTATCAAAGTCATTAGAATGTTCCATACCTATTAATCTTCAAGTGCGTGTGTGAATGGACAACCAAAATACAAAACTTTAATCTCAAAGCTTGCATGACCTAAGATACTATCAAGACGTTCATTTTGACTCAACTCTTACCGGGATTACACTCTTAAGATAAAACCACTCTGAATTAGGTGTAATAATTATCACTCATGATATGGAAGCTATAAAGAGTAAATGTAAATGGAATCTAATGCTTCTCATATCTAAATAGAAAAACGGAATTTTTAGTGCACAAAGTCTCATGAAAGGATACTTTTCACTAGAAGAGCGAGATACCGTGGAGAACTCTCTCATTAACTTAACTTCAAATCCAATTTACCTATAATCATCAGGACTTTGAAAAAGATGTGTTTGGTGAAAGAAGAAAGAGACTCGTGATATTCAATTAGGACAAAGGATGTGATTGGAATGTCTACTACAATTTTTCAAACTTCCCCACATCTCCAACCTCTCTCTTGTCTTGTCTTGTCTTTTTTTTCTTTTTCTTTTTTTCCACACTCTTCTTTTTATTATTATTTTTTTCTTTTTCTTTTGTAACAACCATTGGCATTTTTTTTTTCTTTTTTTTTCTTTTTTTTCTTTTTCAATTTTTTTTCTTTTTCTCTTTCTTTTTTTTCCTTTGCCAACTTTCCTTTATTCACACTACCAAACTTCTTGTCAATGTAACACATCCCAATCACACCTAAATAAAGAACTGAGGCTTGAACTCCTAATTTGGAGTTAGGTAAAGACTTTAGGATTGTGTAGACAAGGCGATTATGATAAGCTCAAGAGGTGAAGTAAAGGAATATCATAGAAGTAGGCCAAAGCTGTATTATGCATGTATGGTCAAAAGATGGCCTAAATCATCTTTTAAGTTGATAGGATAATTCATTTTAGTAAATTCAAGAGCTAGTTTGGTAAATCCTGAACATTCTCTTCTCGTGATCAGTCAAAATGAAGAAAATTGAGACTTTCAACGAATGAATACGCTTTTCAAAAAGTAAGAGTAATTTTATAAAACCCTCAAGAACAAAAGAATGGCACAAAAGCTCACTTGGGTTCTTAGTCTCCACTACAGTCTCTCAAGACACCTAAGTTATGCTTACTAATCCATTTTAGCTATGTACAAGGTTGTCACAACGTGCTCAAAGTTGTTTGAAGATTAAAAAGCATAAAACATACTTTAACTAAGATAGTAAAGAAACTATCATTGTGTATCACATTCTAATAGCATACAGAAAATAACACTAATGCATCATAACTAACTACATTAACTAAGAGAGAAATACAAGAACCATTTTATTATCTTTAAAAAAATTCTTAAAAATTTTAAAATTTTGACATTTTTAACTTACTGAGTCATGTTGCTAAGCATGTGTATTGGCATTAAAGTATAAAAAGAAAGAAACGAGGCATGCAATGACTCACTCCCCCCCAACTAAAACTAAACATTGTCCCTAATGTTCTAAACTAAGCACATGGACATGTAAAGTAAAGCGAGAGAAGGAGGGATGTTACCTCGAGGCGTTTATAATCTAGATTTTTTTTTTCTTTTATTTCTTTGTTAAGTTACCTGCAAAATCATTAGTAGCAACAAGGAAAAATAGAGAATATACTACAACTACTCAGTAACAAAATTTGGTTAATCAAGATTTTTATCATAAATTAATAACCGAAATTTTTGAGGATCTTTCCAATGAAATAATTTAACAGTGAGAAGAACATTGGGATCCTCATAAAATTGCAACTCCCCCCAACTAATGTCAGGCTCAAGGTCAGAGGAGATGATGCAAAACCTATGGCTTCCGAATTTGTTGGACGTAGTTATAAGAGGAATACCACACTTTTTAGGAATTATACTCAAGGAAAGATCTTTAGTGTTGGTATTTTCTATAACAGCCTCTATTTTTTTAATATCAAAAACAGGCGGAGGCCATGGTTCAATAAAAGGGGCAGGGTCTAAGTGATGTTCTAATGAATCTTCTTTACCCTCCTCTTGTATTAGAACAGAATCTATAGAGATATGATCATATGAATGGGATTTCTGTTCTATGTAAATAGTTTTGGACTGGACTTGGATGAAGCTATCTATTCGGGCCTCAATATCATTATTACTCAAGAATGTTAAGCAGTCTAGAAGATTACTAGCTTCTTGTTGAAGTTTAAGATCATCTAATGTGGGCCCGATATTTTCCAAGTCCTCTCTCAAAGAATTTTGAAAGTTAAAATTTTGTGAAAAACATTTTCTAGAATCCTTATCATCCTCTTCCACAACACATTCTATTTGTTCTTTAGTGGGGTACACATGACTTTCACATTCGGGATGAGAGCATTGATTGATAGAGAGGATAGGTGATGAGCAACTTGGTGACACCACCTCTTCGGCCGAAAGAGGTGAGGGTTCATGAATATCAGATGAATCTAAATCGAATTTAGAATTTTCAATAATGTCCTCCCTAGGGTCACTATCAAAGGTAGGGGTAGAGTCAATAGGGGACTCATCCTTTCCTAATTGCGTGCAGTCACCTAAACTCGCATTATCTGTAAAAACCTCATTCTCATCCGTGTAACTCTCCTCACTATATATGTCATCTATTGAGATTCTCTGGACAAAGAGATTGTGCAACTTTATCAAGGCAGTGAAGGAGTTGATGTCAGGGGTTGCATATTGAGGAGAAGATGGTTCTACAACTTCATGCTCAATGGTTTGGTTTTGGAGATCTTGTTGGGTTGTCACTTTCCCTACTGAGTTGTTAACCTCATTCAGTATACACCCGTCATTGTCCTCTACTTCCATTCCATTGTTAGTGTCTTGAAATTTTGGTTGTAGTGTTGAAGGATTGGTATAGTCTTCTAAAGGTTGGCTAGCATATGCGTGTTGATATCTAGTTTCTAATTTATTAAGAGCACTATCTAGCCTTTTCATTTCACTAAGTAGCAATTTTAACATACCATTATCCTCAACTTGGTTATTTTCCTCATTATTACTACATGAAGTTTTGCCCCATTGTGGTTGATAGTAATTCCCATCCCATTGTGTTTGTGGACAAGACTCGCCAAAGGGAAAGTCTTGGTGCGTTTGGTAATCGTGGGAGCTACTACTATATTCTACATTATCATTTTGGTTATATCCCCATTGCGATTGATAGAACTCTCCATGTGGAGGTTCTTGATATGTTTGATCATACGGGGGACTACCACTATCATTTCCCCATTGTGGTGGTTGGTAGCACTCAGGTTGATAATGCGCGTCATATGTGGGTGCTTGCCAACTTGGGGGATAGTTTTCATTACCTAACACGTACCTATTCATGGTGTTTGTGTTGTATGGAGGATAATATGAATAAGACATTTTCACTCTAAATTTTTAAACAATAGAAATTTTATTTATTTGTATGTTTATCGTGTGAGAGAAATAGTCCAACAGTTTTTATTTGTATTTTTTTTAAGAGAAAGAAAAAAAAATGGAAATAACTTAGTAAAATCCTAACCTAGTTGCCTTCCCCGGCAACGGCGCCAAAAACTTGACACGACTAAAAAGTTGTGCGCTCTTGTGCAACACCCAAGTGTAGGTGATCGTGCAAGTAATATAGTACTGGAAGTCCAGGTCGATCCCACAGGGAAGGAATAGGAAGAATGTCTACTAAGTTATAACCGAAAGCAAAAGAAAATATTAATATATGGGTGGAGGTTCTAATGAATCCTAATCAATTAAATTAAACTAAATAATAAACTATAGCATAAAGAAACATAACTAATTAAACATATAACTAATGGTATTGGAAATATGAGAATCCACATTGATCCTAACCATCTACCATGCATACTCATTAATGTTCTATGGAGTACATCCCTTTTCAGTATTCCGTATTTTTCTAAAGAAAAAGAATCAATAGCCCTTTCATGACCGGGACTATATCATCACAAGTGATTTAAAATACAAGGAAGACGGTTTAAAACAATGGTTATTACTTGCACTCTAAATGGTGTTAGCATTCAAAGTGGTTTTCAAAAGTCATTGAAGAAAAGGCCTTAAGGCTTTAAGTTCTAAAAACTGTTGTGACAAACTGAGCTTATAGGGACAATTTGATGACAGATTTCTAAAACAGAAAGGCATGGAATACTTAAAAGAATCATCTCAGGAATTAACAAGTTCGATCGATCGAAGCGCTTTCGATCGATCAGACATCATCATCCTTCAATCGATCGAAATATCTTCGATCGCTTGACTATGGCTCTGGTTCGATCGATCGAAATACCTTCGATCGATCGAGCCCAAGGTTTCTAAAGATTCCATGGCAGAGGTTGAGAATCAATGTTTCAGCACATATTCCCAACGTCTAAACTATAGAAACATAAATAAACAAGTGCATGAATAGTAAACCAAAGCAACCATAACAACTATATCAATAAACAATCAAATAAGATAAAGGAATAGAAAAACCTAGAATAAATCTGAAAATAACTTGTAAATAACTTGAATCTTCAATAATCTTCAGTATAATAATGAAAAATAGGAAGAAAAATAAAAATCTAACCTAATCTACTCCAAATCTAACCCTAAAACTACCCTAAAACTGCTATTTTCTGCGTTCTGGAGCGTCCTCCCTTCGTCTGGTGTCAAAACGACTTATATATAGGGTTCCCGCAGAGTTTACGCAACTTTTGGGTGAATATAAAGTTCGATCGATCGAGCTTAGTTCGATCGATCGAAGGTTCGATCGATTGAACTCTCCTCAATCGCTTGAACTTCTCTGATTTTGATAGCTCTGCGCATCAATGGGAGAATGGCCATAACCTTTTACTCGGACCTCGGATTGACCTCCCGTTTGCGGACACGAGACCGTAACTCAAAGATCTACATTTCATGTCTCTGGGAAAATCTTCCAAATCTGAAGTCTTCATTGTCAAAATTGGCGTTTTCTCAGCTTCTTCTGTTGTTCTCTTCACCAGAATCATTTTTCTTTAGCTCCACTTCATTGATTTACATCCTAATACCTATAAAACAATGCAAAAACATATATTTTAGCATTAACACAATAAAAAGAACATTGTTATTAGAATGCACCTAAATGTAGGGACTTTGGGGATAAAAATATGCATAAAATACCACGTAATACAATATAAATATGCACTTTTCACCTCGAATCAGTGTGCCCATTCCGAATAGCCAATAGGATGGGGCTTGATGAATCCACGTTTATACCATCGGAGCAAAAGGTAAGGGCCTATGACAATACTCAGCGGACGGTTATGGGGATCATTTTTCTAAACCATTCTATTGGGACCGGGAAAAAGGAGGCAGAGTTCCAGATCATTGATATTCCTGCATCTTTCAATCTACTTCTGGGAAGGCCATGGTTGGACAATTTGGGTGCCATCCCGTCAACCATCCATCAGAAAGTCAAGTACATTTGGAAGAATAAAGTTTGTGATGTTCTGGGAGATAGTTGGATACATACGTCTAGAGCTTCATCTAGTGCCCCAGTTTTGGAAGTACAAATGCAAGAGGAAGAGATTAGCTTGGGCGGGTTCGAATTCATCAATGTGATAGAAGATGGAAAGCCAAAAGAGTTTTTACCGCTTTACTTTGATCAGTATGCAAGTCCATTGGTAGCCGGAATTATGAGAAAGATGGGATTCTTCCCGGGGATGGGTCTGGGTAAGAAGCACCAAGGATTGCCCGAGTTTCCGAACATTATCTCACAAACTCATACTCGTAGGATAGGATATCAACCAACAAGGGAAGAAAGAAGAAATGAAGAAAAAGAAAAAATCGGCCGATGCGCCAATGGAACCTTACTAAAAAACTCTCAATGGATACTTCGTCAAGGAAGGGGAGGATTTTCCGTTTTGCGGTTTCCAGGAGCCATGGTTGGATAAAGTGGAAAATTGTATGAAGCCGGGACTTGAGATTTTCTTTGCACATGACTTCTCTGACTATAAGGACCCTAACCTACAAGTGCCTACAAAATCCACCACTATTCAGGATTGGGTGTGCACTTTGGATGGCTTGGTGATGAAGGACCTACTAGAAGAAGAACACAGAGGAGTTTGAAAGGGTAGTACTGGGAAAAGTATAAATAAAAATGGGAAAGTAGAGGTGAAGAAGAATGCAAGGAAAAGGCAGAAAGAGAGAAGTCAGAACAAGAAAAAGAACCAGAGGAAGAAGAAATGGGGGAAATTACTCGAACAGGGGACCTGGAAGAATGCTTCATCACTGATCTTGGAGGAGAAAGCAAGAAGGAATGGGTCTTTGAGTCTAGTGATAGGTATCCCCCTCACCCAGAGTCTGTATTGGCCCAAATGAGGCGTCTTTCAATTTCTATGTCTGTTGTAATTATTCCCAAGAAAGTTAATGAGAATATGACTAATTCTGCTTACTCGACTGCGCATAATAATTGTGATACATGTGATGAATGTAATGAAATACTAGATGAATTGCAAAAATTAATTGAAAAAGAAAATAAATCTGCATGTAAAATCATTGAAGGCACTTTAACGATTAATTTGGGAAATGAAGATAATCCACAAAATGTTTCTATTGGCTCCAAACTTAGTAATGAGGAAAGCAAAGAATTAATCAATCTATTAAATGAATTCAAAGATGTCTTTGCATGGTCTTACAATGATATGCCAAGAATTGATCCAGAAATCATCCAAAATCACATTCCCCTCTTCCCAAACTCAAAACCCGTAAAGCAAAAATTGAGGCGAATGAGGCCTGAATGGGCGCTAAAAGTGATGGAGGAAATTGAAAAGCAGATAGGAGTTGGATTCTTAGTCATCACCGAGTATCCAGAATGGGTCGCTAACATTGGACCAGTGCCAAAAAAGGATGGTCGCGTTAGGGTTTGTGTGAATTTCTGGGATTTGAACAAAGCCAGCCCTAAGGACAATTTCCCTTTACCTACATTGATGTGTTAGTAGACAATACAACAGGACATGAACTTTTATCTTTCATGGATGGGTTCTCAGGGTATAACTAGATATTAATGGCACCCAAGGATAGGGAAAAGACTACCTTTATCACACCTTGGGGGACTTATTACTATAGGGTTATGCCATTTAGGCTTAAGAACGCGGGGGTAACTTATCAAAGAGCAGCCACCACCCTACTACATGACATGATCTATAAAGAAGTAGAGGTGTATGTAGATGACATGATAGTAAAATCCAAAGAGAGGGAAGGGCATTTAAGGGCTTTAAGGAAATTCTTTGAGAGGTTAAGAAAATTCAGAATGAGATTATACCCGCAGAAATGTACTTTTGGTGTCACCACGGGGAAATTGTTGGGGTTTCTAATTACACAGAGGGGGATTGAGGTAGATCCGACCAAAATTCAAGCCATAACCGAAATGCCATCGCCCTAAAATGAGAAGGAGTTGAGGGGATTCTTGGGAAGTGACACGACTAAAAAGTTGTGCGCTCTTGTGCAACACCCAAGTGTAGGTGATCGTGCAAGTAATACTGGATAAGTCCAGGTCGATCCCACAGAGAAGGAATAGGAAGAATATCTACTAAGCTACAACCTAAACAAAAAGAAAAGATCATAAAGGAGCGGAATTCTAACGAATCCTAATTAATTAAATTAAACTAAATAATAAACTAAACATATAAAGAAACATAACTAATTAAACAAGTAAATTAAAGGTGTTGGAAATACGAGAATCCACATTAATCCTAACCATCTACCATGCATACTCATTAATGTTCTATGGAGTTCATTCCTTTTCAGCATTCTGTATTTTTCTAAAGATATAGAATCAATAGCCATTTCATGACCGGGACTACATCATCACAAGTGATTTAAAATACTTGAAAGACGGATTAAAACAATGGCAATTACTTGCACTCTAAATGGTGTTAGCATTCAAAGTGGTTTTCAAAAGTCATTGAAGAAAATAGCCTTAAGGCTTTAAATTCTAAAAACTGTTGTGACAAACTGAGCTTATTGGGACAATTTGATGACAGATTTATAAAACAGAAAGTCGTGGAATACTTAAAAGAATATCTCAAGAATCAATAAGTTCGATCGATCGAAGCGCTCTCGATCGATCGGACATCATCATCCTTCAATCGATCGAAATGCCTTCGATCGCTTGACTATGGCTCTGGTTCGATCGATCGAAATACCTTCGATCGATCAAGCCCAAAGTTTCTAAAGATTGCATGGCAGAGGTTAAGAATCAATATTTCATCACATATTTCCAACGTCTAAACTACGGAAACATGATTAAACTAATACAGAAAGAGTAAAACCAAACAATCATAACAACTAGAGTCATAAACAATCAAATAAAGAAAAGAGAAAGTAAAACCTGGAATAAATCTGAAAATAACTTGTAATAATCTTGAACCTTCAATAATCTTCAGTATAATAATGAAAAAGAGGAAGAAAAATATGAATCTAACCTAACCTACTCCTAATCTAACCCTAAAACTACCCTAAACTGCTGTTTTCTGCGTTCTAGAGCGTCCTCCCTTCGTCTGACGTCAAAATGACTTAAATACAGGGTTCCCACAGAGTTTACGCAACTTTTGGGTGAATATAAAGTTCGATCGATCGAGCTTAGTTCGATCGATCGAAGGTTCGATCGATTGAACTCTGCTCAATCGCTTGAACTTCTGTGATTTTGACAGCTTTGCGTACCGATGGGAGAATGGCCATAGTTTTTCACTCGGACCTCGAATTGACCTCCCGTTTATGGCCACGCGACCGTAGCTCAAAGATCTACATTTCATGTCTCTGGGAAAATCTCCAAATCTGAAGTCTTCATTTTCAAAATTGGAGTTTTCTCAGCTGCTTCTATTGTTCTCTTTACCAGAATCACTTTTCTTTAGCTCCACTTCATTGATTTGCATTCTAATACCTATAAAACAATGCAAAACCATATGTTTTAGCATTGACACATTAAAAAGAACATTGTTACTAGAATGCACCTAAATGCAGGGACTTTGGGGATAAAAGTATGCATAAAAGACCATATAATACACTATAAATATGCACTTTTCACCTCGAATCACACCCCCCAACTAGCTCGTTGCTAGTCCCTAGCAATGAAGCGAACTACAACAGTGTTTATTTAACTCTAAAAATTAAAAATAAAAGAAGGTAAAAATCCTATATCACTTTCGCAGGAATCGCGATTGCTTTTAGCGTATGCAACAAGCCTTTAAACCCCTAGGTTCCCCTAGTGGACGAGTATTGTCTCGTGAGGGTTTGCAGTGAATTTACCCACAAAATTCATATTTATGGTAATGGTTCTCATTTAAATATTTTCAAGAAATTTTTCCTCTCTTATTTAGCAATGTGGTTAAGCTCAACAATATTATGAAAACTCTCTAGTATGCCATAGCCATGCAACACACACATTACAGTTAATCTACTATCAAAGTCATTAGAATGTTCCATACCTATTAATCTTCAAGTGCGTGTGTGAGTGGACAACCAAAATACAAAACTTCAATTTCAAAGCTCGTATAACCTAAGACACTATCAAGACGTTCATTTTGACTCAACTCTTACCGAGATTACACTCTCAAGATGAAATCACTCCGATTAGGTGTAATAATTATCACTCATGATATGGAAGCTATAAGGAATAAATGTAAATGGAATCTAACATTTCTCATATCTAAATAGAAAAACGGACATTTTAGTGCACAAAGTCTCATGAAAGGATACTTTTCACTAGAAGAGCGAGATACCGTGGAGAACCCTCTTATTACCTTAACTTCAAATCCAATTTACTTAAAATCATTAGGACTTTGAAAAAGAGGTGTTCGATGAAAGAAGAAAGAGCTCGTGATATTCAATTAGGTCAAAGGATGTGATTGGAATGTCTATTACAACTTTTCAAACTTTCCCACATCTCCAATCTATTTCTTGTCTTTTTTTTTTCCTTTTCATTCCCACACTCTTCTTTCTGTTATTATTATTTTTTCTTTTGTAACAACCATTGGCACTTTTTTTTTTCTTTTCATGCCCTTTTTTTTCTTTCTCTTTTTTTTTTTTCTTTTCATCATTTTTTTCTTTGCCAGCTTTCCCTTATTCACACTACCAAACTTCTTGTCAAGATAACGCATCCCAATCACTCCTAGAGAAAAGAAGCTCAAACTTGTATTTTGGAGTTAGGCTTAAATTTAAGGAATTATAATGACAATGCAATTATGATAAGGCTCAAGAGGTGAAGTAAAGGAATAGTACAGAGGTAGGTCAAGGCTATATTATGCGTGTATGGTCGAAAGATAGCCTAAATCATCTTCTAAGTTCATAGGATTATTCATTTTAGTAAATTCAAGAGCTCTAAATTTGGTAAATCCTGAACATTCTCTTCTGGTGATCAGTCAAAATGAAGAAAATTGAGACTTTCAACGAATTACAACACTTTTCAAAAAGTAAGAGTAATTTTATTAAACCCTCAAACACAAAGAATGACACAAAAGCTCACTTGGGTTATTAGTCTCCACTACAGTCTCTCAAGACACCTAAGCTATGCTTACTAATCCATTTTAGCTAAGTACAAGGTTGTCACAACGTGCTCAAAGTTGTTTGAAGATTAAAAGGCATAAAACATACTATAACTAAGATAGTAAACAAACTACCATAGTGTATCACATAGTAATAACATACAGAAAATAACACAAATGCATCATAACTAACTACATTAACTATGAGAGAAATACAAGAACCATTTTATTATCTTTAAAATAATTCAAATATATATATATTTTTAATTTTGACAATTTATTTTACTGAGTTACATGTTGCTAAGCAGGTATATAACACTAAAGCATAAAAACAAATAAACGAGGCATGCAATGACTCACTCCCCCCCAACTAAAACTAAACATTGTCCCCAATGTTCTAAACTAAGCACATGGACATGTAAAGTAAAGCGGGAGAAGGAAGGATGTTACCTCGAGGCATTAATATCTATTTTTTTTTTATTTTCTTTTATTTCTTTGTTAAGTTACCTGCAAAATCATTAGTAGCAACAAGGAAAAAATAGAGAATATACAACTACTCAGTAAATAAATTCGGTTAATCATGATTTTTATCATATAGTATTAACCGAAATTTTTGAGAATCTTTCCAATGAAATAATTTAACAGTAAAAAGAATGTTGGGATCCTCATAAAATTGCAACTCCCCCCAACTAATGTCAGGCTCAAGGTCAGAGGAGATGATGCAAAACCTATGGCCTCCAAATTTTGGTTGGACAGTTATAAGAGATATATCACACTTTTTAGGAATTATACTCAAGAAACGATCTTTGGTGTTGGTATTTCTTATAATAGCCTCTATTTTTATATTATCAAAAATAGGCGGAGGCCATGGTTCATTAAAAGGGGAAGGGTCTAAGTTACATTCTAATGAAACTTTACTACCCTCCTCTTATTCTAGAACAGAATCTATAGAAATATGATCATAGGAATTTAATTTCTGTTCTATGCACATGGTTTTGGACTGGACTTGGATAAAACTATTTATTTGGGCCTCAATATCATTATTACTCAAGAAGGTCAAGCAGTCTAGCAGATTACTAGCTTCTTGTTGAAGTTTAAGATCATCTAATGTGGGCCCAAAAGTTTCTAAGTCCTCTCTCAAAGAATTTTGAAAAATAAAATTTTGCGAAATACATGTGCTAGAATCCATACCATCCTCTTCCACAACACATTCTATTTGTTTAATATTAGGGTACACATGATTTTCAAACTCGAGATGAGAGCATTGAATAATAGAGAGGATAGGTGATGGGCAACTTGGTGACACCACCTCTTCGGCCGAAAGAGGTGAGGGTTCATGAATATCACTTGAATCTAAATCGGATTTAGATTTTTCAATTATGTCCTCCCTAGGGTCACTATCAAAAGTAGGGGTAGAGTCAACATGGGACTCATCCTTTCCTAATTGCGTGTAATCACCTAAACTCTCATCATCTTTTATAATCTCATTAATCTCATCCTTGTAACTCTCCTCACTATATATGTCATCTATAGAGGTGCTTTGGACAAAGAGATTGTGCAATTTTATCAAGGTAGTGAAGGAGTTGATGTCTGGGGGTGTATATTGAAGAGAAGATGATTCTACAACTTCATGCTCAATGGTTTGGTTTTGGAGGTCTTGTTGGGTTATGACTTTCTCGAGTGAGTCGTTAATCTCATTCGGTATAAACCTATCATTGTCCTCTAATTCCATTCCATTGTTAGTGTCTTGAAATTTAGGTTGTAGTGTTGAAGGACTGGTATAGTCTTCTAAAGGTTGGCTAGCATATGTTTGTTGATATCTAGTTTCTAATTTATCAAGTGCACTATCTAGCCTTTTCATTTCACTAAGCAGCAATGTTAACATACCATTATCCTCAACTTGGTTATCCTCCTCATTATTACTATATGAAGTTTCACCCCATTGTTGTTGGTAATAGTCCCCTTCCCATTGTGTTTGTAGACAAGACTCGCCAAAGGGAAAGTTTTGGTACGTTTGGTAATCGTAGGAGCTACTAGTATATTCTACATTATCATTTTGGTTATATCCCCATTGCGATTTATAGAACTCTTCATGTGGAGGTTCTTGATACGTTTGATAATACGGGGGACTACCACTATCATTTTTCCATTGTGGTAGTTGGTAGAATTCGGGTTGATAATGCGCGTCATAAGTGGGTGCTTGCCAACTTGGGGAATAATTATTTTGATTTTCAAGTGTGTACCTCTTATTGGTGCTTGTGTTGTATGGAGGGTAATATGGATAAGACATGTTTATCTAAAATTTTTAAACAATAAAATTTTTAATTATTTACTTGTGAGAGAAAAAAGTCCAAAGGTTTTATTTATTAATTTTTTTTTTCAAAGTAAAAAAAATAACTTGGAAATAACTTAGTAAAATTCTAACCTAGTTGCCTTCCCCGGCAACGGCGTCAAAAACTTGACACGACTATTTTTCTGTGTGCGCTTGTGTGCTATACCCAAGTGTAGGTAATCGTGTAAGTAGTAAACTGGATTAAGTCCAGGTCGATCCCACAAGGAATGTTTAGAATTAAGTTACCTAGATTAGGCTTTAAACGAAAGGAAAATTCAATATTTTAAAAGAAGTGTAGAACACAAAGTTCTACGATTAACAACTACTAAAATTAAAAGCAACTAAGTTAAATTAACTAACAATTAACTATTTAACTAAAGCGAAATCTTAAAAACGATTTTACTTAATAAAAGGAAGTGTTGGGATCACGCGAATCCACTTTGACCTAGCCATCTACCATGCAATTGCAGTTTAAGCTCAATGGAGTACATCTTCTACAATATTCCGTACTTCTCTAAGGATCTAGAATCAATAGCCCTTTCATGATTGGGATTATATCATCTCAATTAAGTTTGAAATACATGAAAGCGGTTTAATTCAATAGTTAAGACTCGCACCTACAATGGTGTTAGCATTGAGGGTGGTTTGCAAAATGTATTGAAAGAAAATGCCTTAAGGCCTTAAGTTCAAAGACTGCTTTGACAAACTGAGCATTTGGGGACAGTTTGATAACAACTCCTTAAAACAGAAAGTCATGGAATACTGTATTGGATGTTCTCAAGAATCTGAGAGTTCGATCGATCGATGCGCTTTCGATCGATCGACAATCGCCATCTCTCAATCGATCGAAATGTCTTCGATCGATCGACTATATCTCTGCACCGATCGATCGAAATAACTCCGATCGATCGAACACAGGTATTATTCTGGTGCATGGCAGAGGCCTGAAATCACAGTTTCATCGCGATTTCCCAACCTCGGACTACTCAGACATGGTCTGGAGTGTCCCAGATTCGTTCTTAACGTAAAAATTCATTAAGATGTCGTTTGGTTGTGAGCTTTTCATTAAAACTATGAAAAATTGAGATTTTAACGTATCTAGCATAAACAAATAGTAAGATTAAACACTCACTACCATTAACTAAATGTAGTATGTAAATAAAATGATAACTAAGTAACCTTGAATGAAGAACTCGTATTTATACCGAAGAAAACCCAAGCTATCAATGTAAAACCTTGAGTTATAACCTACAAATTAAACAAGAAGAAACTCTACTCTCTCTATGAAAACTGATAAAAAACAAGTGGGCGTCCCTTTTGGACACTTGCAAAATGAGTTTAAATAGTAGAAACCTAATACTAGGGTTAACAATCCCATCTTTTGCTGCGTGCGCGTATTCTGCTAAAAGACATTGTCGATCGATCGAAAAAACCCTCGATCGATTGAACTTCTGGGTTATTCGATCGCTTGAGACAGGTTAGATCGATCGAAACCTCGATCGCTTGAGAGGGTCTCAATCGATCGAACTTCAGTTTTCAACTTTGAATTGTCTTCATTAAAGCCAATCACTCCCTTTTATCCTGCTCAATCAATTATTCACACAGCGACAGTAATCTGCAAAAATCACAGCTAAAACACACAACTCATCATAGATTAATCATAATGTGTAGAAACTGGCATTGTAATCCAAACTACAGATATATGGGGAAATTGTGAACTAAATTATTGTATTTTCTTCTTTTTACGCGGTTGTATTTTACAAATACCCCCAAAAACTTGACACGACTAAAAAGTTGTGCGCTCTTGTGCAACACCCAAGTGTAGGTGATCGTGCAAGTAATACTGGATAAGTCCAGGTCGATCCCACAGGGAAGGAATAGGAAGAATATCTACTAAGCTACAACCTAAACAAAAAGAAAAGATCATAAAGAGGCGGAATTCTAACGAATCCTAATTAATTAAATTAAACTAAATAATAAACTAAACATATAAAGAAACATAACTAATTAAACAAGTAAATTAAAGGTGTTGGAAATACGAGAATCCACATTGATCCTAACCATCTACCATGCATACTCATTAATGTTCTATGGAGTTCATTCCTTTTCAGCATTCCGTATTTTTCTAAAGATATAGAATCAATAGCCCTTTCATGACCGGGACTACATCATCACAAGTGATTTAAAATACTTGAAAGACGGTTTAAAACAATGGTAATTACTTGCACTCTAAATGGTGTTAGCATTCAAAGTGGTTTTCAAAAGTCATTGAAGAAAATAGCCTTAAGGCTTTAAATTCTAAAAACTGTTGTGACAAACTGAGCTTATTGGGACAATTTGATGACAGATTTCTAAAACAGAAAGTCATGGAATACTTAAAAGAATATCTCAGGAATCAATAAGTTCGATCGATCGAAGCGCTCTCGATCGATCGGACATCATCATCCTTCAATCGATCGAAATGCCTTCGATCGCTTGACTATGGCTCTGGTTCAATCGATCGAAATACCTTCGATCGATCGAGCCCAAGGTTTCTAAAGATTGCATGGCAGAGGTTAAGAATCAATATTTCATCACATATTTCCAACGTCTAAACTACGGAAACATGATTAAACTAATACAGAAAGAGTAAAACCAAACAATCATAACAACTAGAGTCATAAACAATCAAATAAAGAAAAGAGAAAGTAAAACCTGGAATAAATCTGAAAATAACTTGTAATAATCCTGAACCTTCAATAATCTTCAGTATAATAATGAAAAAGAGGAAGAAAAATATGAATCTAACCTAACCTACTCCTAATCTAACCCTAAAACTACCCTAAACTGATGTTTTCTGCGTTCTGGAGCGTCCTCCCTTCGTCTGGCGTCAAAACGACTTATATATAGGGTTTCCACAGAGTTTACGCAACTTTTGGGTGAATATAAAGTTTGATCGATCGAGCTTAGTTCGATCGATCGAACTTTATATTCACCCAAAAGTTGCGTAAACTCTGTGGGAACCCTATATATAAGTCATTTTGATGCCAGACGAAGGGAGGACGCTCCAGAACGCAGAAAACATCAGTTTAGGGTAGTTTTAGGGTTCGATCGATCGAAGGTTCGATCGATTGAACTCTGCTCAATCGCTTGAACTTCTGTGATTTTGACAGCTCTGCGCATCGATGGGAGAATGGCCATAACTTTTCACTCGGACCTCGAATTGACCTCCCGTTTACGGCCACACGACCGTAACTCAAAGATCTACATTTCATGTCTCTGGGAAAATCTTCCAAATCTGAAGTCTTCATTTTCAAAATTGGAGTTTTCTCAGCTGCTTCTGTTGTTCTCTTCACCAGTATCACTTTTCTTTAGCTCCACTTCATTGATTTGCATTCTAATACCTATAAAATAACGCAAAACCATATGTTTTAGCATTAACACAATAAAAAGAACATTGTTACTAGAATGCACCTAAATGTAGGGACTTTGGGGATAAAAGTATGCATAAAAGACCATATAATACACTATAAATATGCACTTTTCACCTCGAATCAGGAAGAATACAGTTTATTAGCCGTTTCATATCCAAACTCACCATGACCTATGACCCACTATTCAAGTTGTTGAGGAAAGGGGAAAAGTTTAAATGGGATGACCAATGCCAGAAAGCCTTCGAAAAGATCAAAACCTACCTTCAAAACCCACCTGTCCTATCACCTCCCAAACCTGGGAAGCCCTTATTGCTATATCTATCTGTTACTGAGAATTCCATGAGGTGCATGCTGGCCTAAGAAGAGGAAGAGGGGCGTGTGGAGAAAGGCCTATATTACCTAAGTAAGAGAATGACCGGGTATGAGTTGAACTATATGCCGTTGGAGAAAGCATGTTGGGCTTTGGTGTGGTGTACATGTTGCCTTATGCATTACATGTTAGCCTTCCCTGTCACCTAATATCCCGAATGGACCCACTCAAATACCTCTTTGAAAAACCTGCCTTAACCAGTAGGATCTCACGCTGGACCATGATGCTGGCTGAATTTGATATTGGATATGTCACTTCCAAATCTGTCAAAGGGAGAGTCGTCGCCGAATACTTAGCTGACCTTGCCATAGAATCCGAAGAAAGAGGAGAATTTAAGTTTCCTGATGAGGGGCTGATGGAAGTAAAGGAAGACCTGTGGAGAATGTATTTTGATGGAGCAGCCAATTAGGTAGGATACGGGGTTGGAATCATCCTCATATCACCTAATGGGGCCCCCACCCCATTGGCTGTTAAACTTAAGTATAACTCAACCAACAACACGGCAGAATACGAAGCATGCATAATTGGGATGGAAGCAGCCTTGGCCTTAAAAATTGAGAAGTTTGATATTTTGGGGACTCGAATCTGATAATATCGCAAGTGAGGGGTGATTGGAGAATAAAGCATGAGAAATTGAGACCTTACCATGAATACCTGGAGAGCTTGAAAGTGCAGTTTAGAAAAATCTCGTTCTCTTACCTTCCTAGTGAGGAAAACCAATTAGCTGATTCGTTAGCAACCTTGGCCTCGATGATCCAAATCCCTATAGGAGTTACCATGATTCCCCTGTCCATAGAAGAGAGAACCCGACCCTCATTCGAGAGAATCGTAGCCATTAAAAGAGGAGAAGAGACAGAAGTACCGTGGTATACGGATGTGTGGAGTTTCATGGAGAGAGAAAAGTACCCTAAAGGGGCGTCAGAAAAGGATAAAAAGGCGATCCGGAGGTTTTCAGCTCAGTTTGTGATTTATGTGGGAAAATTATGGAAAAAGTCCCATACCGGTTATAACCTAGAATGTCTATATGGAAGGGAAGTGAGAAAAATGATGGAAGAAGTACATGAAGGAGTCTGTAGACCCTACATGAATGGACACATGTTGGCCAAAAAGATAATTCGGCAGGGATACTATTTGACAACTCTGGATAAGGATTGTTGTGAGTATGTTAGGAAATGTCACAAATGTCAGATCCATGCAAATCTTATGCATACCCCACCTTCCTAACTTTACAACATGACCACCCCCTTACCGTTCTCCGTGTGGGGTATTGATATAATCGGGGAAGTAGTCCCGAAAGCTTCAAATGGACACCATTACATAATCGTGGCAATAGACTATTTTACCAAATGGGTGGAGGCGGCATCATATACAACCCTGAAAACCAAGGATGTGGTAAATTTTATCGAGAAGAACATAGTCTACAGATACGGGGTGCCAAATGAGCTTATTTCTGACCATGGGAGCCATTTTCAGGGATAAGTTATCCTACTCCTAGAGAAGTATAGGATTACCCACCATCAATCCTCACCATACAGACCCCAGACGAATGGAGCAGTAGAAGCCGCAAACAAGAATGTAAAGGCGATCCTGGGGAAGATGATAGATACATACAGGGGTCTACTCCGTATTCATGAGAAGTTACCTTTTGCTTTATGGGGATACCGAACTTCTGTAAGAACTTCAACAGGGGCTCTGCCGTATTCATTAGTCTATGGGATGGAAGCTGTTTTCCCAGTTGAGGTCGAAATACCATCTTTAAGATTTTTGGCAGAGTACGAGGTAACCAAATTTGAGTGGCTACGGGGGAGATATGAGGAATTGATGCTATTAGATGAGAAGAGACTGGCTGCTATAAATCACACTCGGGGATATCAGAAAAGGATAGCTCGTGCTTTTAAAAAAAAGGTTCACCCAAGGAAGCTTGCTGAGGGTGACCTTGTCCTCAAAGAACTTAAAGAGCCCGTTTATGGTCCCCGAGGAAAATTCAACCCCAACTGGGTCGGACCATATATCATTAAGACACTCCTCTCTGGAGGAGCTGCCTATCTCATGGACCTAGATGGAGTTGAGTTAAACAACCAATCAACCTCGATCGCCTCAAGAAATATTTTGCTTAAGACCTTATCATTTCAAAACCTCCAGAGTTGATGAACTACGCTTGACTTGGTTCCCGCTAGGGGATACGTAGACAACCTGCTCGGTTCAGTCACATAAATAAACTTGCCTAAAAGGCACTTCCCTTTTGACTTTAGCTGAACTACTGCAGACCAGATATCCATTCGGGGATAAGTAGGCGGGCCCACAAGGCCCTCAGTCCAAATAAAACCCAACTCTCGATATAACCCAATATCTTGAGTTTTCCTATGCTGAGCTAGGGGCAAACTTGTATTTGCCCAAAACTGGAATCAAATCCCCTATACTAGGGGCAAACTTCGTTTGCTAAAACTAAAGAACCCAGAAAATATCTAAACCCATTTTTGGATCTACTAGCTGTCAAAATAGGTATTGTGTGGAAGCAAATGAGGATTCATAGTATAGAATGATTAAAACTCTAAAGCAAAACTCAAAGCGAAGTAATAAAAGCTGCTAGAGACCTTAAAAGGAAAATTTTCATAATCTGAAAAGATGGGAGAAGTGCAAACTATGATTTGACATGTTTAGAACATTTTCCTAATACAAAGAAAAGTCTTTTTGAAAAATTAAAATACATCACAAAATAAAAGCGCAGTAAGAGTCAAGCAGGATTTGTCGAAAATTTTAAAATCTTGTTTTTTTATTTGCCTAGAAGCTATTTCCCGACCAAAGTCTGGATCTCAAGAAGGTACTCGGCAGTGGGAACAACTGAAGAAGGGACCCTCCGGAAAGGAGTCGACACTCTGTCATACCAAGCCTCGACAAATAATCTCATGGTAGAAGGGCGCAAAGTGGAGCTCCTCAAAAAATCTACAGTAATAATGTCCGGGACATCCTGAAGTAAACCAAATTGGCGAACCACCCGTTCGGGGATGTAAAAAGTGGTAGCATGCAGACCAGGTAGCCAAACCCCCGGGCACTCGGGAAGCCGCACAGTGACAGAATAATAAGTCCATAGGGGCACACCAGCAAATGTCCCCACAACATAGGTTCCGAAGCCAAGTAAGCCAGCCGTCAACCATGCATTAAAGGAAATGAACATCCAGGCGATCATAGGGAAGCAGTCTTCCAGCAAGAGAGTGAACGAAGAGGCCTAAACGCTCGAGAAGCCAGATTTGCAAAACGTGAGGTGACCCTTAAAGCAACATCAATCCGTTGCTCTGTGCATAATCCAAACACAGTAAGGTTTCTCCTAGAACAAGCATGATAGCACTTCGCATCTCTCGAAGACCACAAACAATAGGGATAAGGATGTCGGAGGAAGACTGGAATAGGAAATGACAGAGCATAGCCAAAGAAAGGGCACTGCGTCTGATGATCTGATACCCTCTGTCATCCGGATCGCCAATAGGAGCATAAATGGAAGAAAGGCGGTCAAAGTCAATACGCCGATCGCGAACAAAAGAGCTGGCAGCACCCCGGGAAATATGAAGAAGAGCCGCTAGATCTTGAATGTACCCTGCCTGTATCTGGGGAATGATCAAATTGGCATAAGGATCGGTATGGAGAATGGCGCTAAATTCCTCAAAGAGTGGACAAACCTCCTCATGGCCGAACCGGAAGACATGCAAAGAGGGATCCCAATATATGATAGCAGCTCAGAGTAAGCTCTCGTCTAGAGCCATATAGCGGAATGCAAAGAGGTCTGTCAATCTGTGACACTCGAAGTTGAGTCGGTCAATGCTGGAAAGAGAATCCATCCACGGGTATAGAATGTCAGAACTTATGGGAGCCATGAAGAAGGAGAGTAAATATAGAAGAAGAGTTTGAATGAGGAAGAGGAAAAAAGGGGCTTAGGAGTTTTAAATGGGTATTGAAATGGGCAAATGGCACAAACCGGCACTCGATGAAAAGCGGCGGCACTCACTGAGTGTCGGCCGGTAATCACTGAGTGCCGCTCGACAGTCAGTGAGTGCCGGTCAGCCTCTCTGAGTGCCAGCCAGGTTTTAAAATGTTCATGGGTCAGTTTATAACTTGAATCAGCCCAAAACCTGCATAAAAATTTGAACATAATATCATCATTCATCATTCAGGTATCATTTCTTTTGCACCATTCACCAAATAAGTAATAAAGGCGTTCACATTTTGAGTAAGCAAGGGGGGTAAAGTCTAAAGATAAAATAGTTATCAAGCATGAATATAAACACAATTCAAAATTGGCACACAGGCCACCATGCACGAATACTATCAAACGGCCTAAGTAAATCCGCTAAAGAGAGAAAAGTTTGGAGTTCTCGTCCTCACAGGGACGTAATATAAAAGAAAGAGAGATCGGCTATCCTCGTCGGCGACGAGGATTTCTTCTAGGAACCTGCGGAGCTGTCTGACTTCCCCCAGCTCCGCCATCTCCGCTATCTCCACCGTCACCTCCATCCCCACCGTCACCGCCTTGGCCGCTGCCGCCAGCACCTCCTTGATACCCGCCGCCTTGACCTAGCTGAAACTCTTGAATTGGTCTCCTCAAGATAGCAAGCTCAGCCTCCTGAAAGCCAAAATAAAATGAAGAATAAGTGAAATAAAAAAAAGGGAAAGAGAAAATGTATAAAAATGGTGATACCATAGCTCTGGCCTGAAGATCAGCAGTGGCCCTTGCTCCATCAGCCTGAAAAAGAGTTTGGATACAATTGTTACCATAAAGATAAAATCTAAATTGTGAAAAAGTAATAAGAAGGTTGTTTTCAGAAAGAGATTTACCCTCCATTCGTGTCCATGAACCCAATGCTGGACAGTATGTGCATATGATAGACCCTCCTCTGCATAATCTCTGGGGACTGTATCGTATTGCAGAAGGATGGACGGAAAATTCTGGGTATAAGGGGCCAACTGGTACATGGTCTCCTGGCCCATATGTACCATGGGAACGTTCCAGTTCCATTGTGGGAGAGCTGGAGGGTCGGTAACCCAGGGGACAGGCTGTGAAAGGGGATTCAAGTCTATATGAGTATTATTGCAAAAATAAAAGGAAAATTTTTAAAGAAAATGAAAAGGAATGAAATATCTGTTACCCGGGTAACATCCATAAGAGGAAAGTTGTGCATGAGGGAATTCAATCTAAAATTTGGGTAGCCGTCTGGACCGTCCAAATAATTTGCAATGTTTTCCCTGCCTAGAGCAGCGATGAATGCCTCATGATCCAATGTCTCAGTGCTCCTCATAGTAGCAGGAGGAGCCCTAGGCACATAAAAGGCTGGGGCAGCAAGTGACTGCCTAGTCACCCTCTCGCCGAGGTACCACTCCCGACATGCCTTTCCCACCATCAGGATCCTCATCCTAGAAAAACCTACAGCAGCTTGGATTTCTTCGCTGGCCTCTGGGAGGGCCGCCTACCAAGGATTCCACGCCACATGAACATCACGTAAGTTGATAAGAAGGTTTCTGTAGGCTACAAAATAGTGGGCCCCGACCTTCCGGCCTGTTGCTCCCTTCCTCCATTTCAAACCCTGAGGCATGATTGCAGCCTCGCCTTCCCGAGTACTAGGAGCCCTCATGCGAAGGTATTCATGAGACCATATCTGTAAAAGAAAAAGAAAAGAATGAATTCAGTTTTTGAAATAAAATCAGAGGAGATGAATAAAAAAAGGTGTGATTGAAATATGATAATAAAGTTTTACCTCCCAGGCTCTTCAGTACCCGCTAGTGGAAGGGAAATTTCCCCTAGAGACTTCACTCATGTGATTGTAGAGAGTAGCCAGTCCTGCCCCTCCCTAGTTATACTGGGATATGCGACCAATGTCTGCAAGAGAGGTTAGGTACCCCAGGTTGATCCTATCCCCCTTTGTGCTCATCAGTGAGCAACCCAGCACATACATGATATAGGCCCTAGCCATCTGGTCATCGGTGAAGGCCTGCCCCTTAAAAGTGTCCAGGAACCATTTTGCGGGCACTATGAACTCTCCTGGGTGAGCCCCGAGCAGGTCGATAATCTCTTCATGACGAGTTTGGAGATCGTCATAGCGAGCAACGGGAAAGCCACCGAACGGGATGCCTATGATCATAGCAAAGTCCAGAGGAGTCATCGTCTTCTCCCCAAATGGCATGTGGAATGTATTTGTTATATCCCACCATCTCTCTGCTAAGGCCTGAATATGGGTCCTATCGTTCGAACTCTTTTCTAAGAGTAATGCAAAGAGCCCAAATCCAACATTGTCAACCAGGGTTCTAACCTCGTTAGAAAGCTCCTCGTACCACCTCCGGCCGCGAGCCATGCTCCCATGGCCTTTAAGGACAAATTCCAGAGTCTGCAATAAAAGGACAACAAAAAAATAATAAGAGAAGGAATAAAAATAAATGATTTTTGGAACCTAAGCGACTCGATTCCCTGAAAAAAAAAGAAAAATAAGTTTTGATTTCCGAGTCTAAGCGACTCAAATAAGTTTTGATTTCCAGGTCTAAGCGACTCGTTGTTTTGAAAATAAGAAAATTCTTGAGTCTAAGCGACTCGTTGTTATGAAAATAAGAAAATTCTTGAGTCTAAGCGACTCACTGTTTTGAAAATAAGAAAATTCTTGAGTCTAAGCGACTCGTTGTTTTGAAAATAAGAAAATTCTTGAGTCTAAGCGACTCGTTGTTTTGAAAATAAGAAAATTCTTGAGTCTAAGCAACTTGTTGTTTTGGAAATAAGAAAATTCTTGAGTCTAAGAGACTCGTTGATTTGGAAATAAGAAAATTTTTGAGTCTAAGAGACTCGTTAACAATAGGTTTTTAGTTCAGTAAAAGCAGGGTCTACATGAAATTCAAGTGCTTCACAGGGTTGGTGCAACCCCTCATTAGCAGTGAACAAACAGAATAGTAGAATTCATAAGCATGGAAAATTAATGAATTCGAATAAGGGCGATAAGCAAAAACCACAATACCAGGCATTGAACCCCAATCATGGCAAGAAAATCAACTTTAAAAAACAAAAGGAGAGAGAGAGGGGGTATCACAAATAGATTTGAATACATTCAAATGCACAAAGTCATAAGAGCATTCATGTATGCATTGTTCATCATATACTACATTGCATTGCATAATCTCATTATAAGAAAATAAAAAAGGGGGTTTTGGGAGTATACCAATCTGCTAAAGGCTCGTGCCGAGAGATGCGCTCCGAAGTCGGCAAGTAAAACTGATGAGCTATGGCCAGGGTTGGGTTTATACTTCTTCTTGGGGGGATCATGGGACCCTCAACCACTAGCCATTGTAGAATCTACAAGCAAAAGAGGAGGAAAGTTCAAGTTTCATATGGAATTTGTGAGGGAAACATGAAGATGATCATGATCTTGAGTAAAAATCAAGCAAAGATGCAATCTTGATGTTTGGAAAGTGAACATACCTTGGTTTTGAGTGGTTTTTGAGTAGAGAATCAAGAGGGAGTGAGACCCTAGAGAGAAAATCCGAAGTAGGAAGAAGAAGAGAATGAAGAAGAAAGAAGAAGAATCGAGTTTTATGCACTGCTAGTCAGGCCGGAACTCGATGGAAAGTCACCGGCACTCAGTGAGTGCCGCGCGACATTTGACGGAGTACCGGCCGGTACTTAAGGAGTGCCGTTCCTCCTCACCGAGTGCCACCGCATGTACCAGGTGGCCCCTTTCCTCCTAAATTTTCATATTTATAATGAGGACCACCGAATTTTGCTCCCAGAGGCATATCATACCCAAAAATCATTAAGATTCAACCGTTGAAAGTATGGTTTTTCTATCTTTGAAAGTCAGGTCTGCTCGCTATAATTTATGAGAAACAGTCACTATTTTTGTCTAGTCTCGTTGATTTTAAATTAAATGGTTTTCTAATGTCTTGGGACCCAAATCATGTTTTGAATAATGAAAATTTAGCTTAAATCCAGAGGCTAAGTGATCCAAATTAGTGAATAAATTCATATCTCATTCTTGTCCATATTCATTCATTCATTCATATATATTGATGCTTATGATTAGAACTAGTTCTTGGATAAAATTGGACTTAGTTGAACCTAATTGAACATAAACATGGATTCCTTATGATCATGTTGGGATTATAGAACCCCTATATAGACATTACATTGGCTCCTAGTTGAGGCTTGTATATCTATAGAGGTGCTATGACTCTAACTAATCAAAAGGAATTCATAGTTTTGTCAATTCTCTCCATGCTTGATAGATTTAAGCTAGAATCTTAGGTTCGATTATTTGATATCTTTTGATTAAGGCACGTGTACTAACCTTTGTTTTGTAGCGCATTCGAAGTACAATTTCTCAACTCCTTCTCTAGTTTGATTTACTTCTTTGATTTTAATTGATTTTAAACCTCATGCGCGACACATTAGCCTAGGTTCTTGCCTTATGTGTTTATATGTGCTAGAGACCTTTTCTTAGGTTTTATTTTATATGTATGCATTGCACATTTCTATTTCGCGGCTGGATCTTAGGTATGTTTTCTAGTTTCCTGTTTGTATATCATATTGCTTGCTATTTGAATTACGTGGCTTAAGAATGATATTTTGTTAGCTATTTTGCACCCTTTTCAACATGCTTGTGTAATGTATTATTTATATATATATTTATTAGTTGAGGGCATGCTTAGATTAATAATTCGATTAAAAAGGATGATGAGTAGAGGCCTATCACGAGATAGGATAAAAGGGGGTGTTTTAGTCCACCGGGCTCCTTCCCCTTTCATTCCATAATCACCGGACCCAGATTATCTTTGGTTTCATAGAAGTACAGTTTGCTTTCAAAATGGTTTCTTAATTTCCCTTTAAAAATTAAGTGGCGACTCGTATTTGAATTTGGATTTGAAAAATGTTTTAAAATTAAAGGAAGTGGGCCCAAATACCGGTATCCACAGTAAGGACTGTAGGCAACCGACCCAGAATGTTGGTAGTTCCGGGGTCCTTTAGATCCTTTACCGTTGGCCACCTAGGGAGTTTGCCCCCATCGTAGGTTATGGGGCTAAGTAGAGTTGGTGCCTCGGGGTTAGCCGAGGTCTATTGCCATCTATTGTGCAGTGGTCTTTGGGGCCTTGGGTGTGATCTCGAGGCCTTCTGATGTGCCTCGGGTATAATCCCAAGGTCTTTTGTGCCTCAGGTGTGATCCTGAGGTTTTTTGCTGCCGAATTAAGAGTGGGGAACATCATTTGCAGTAAAAAAAAAAAGAAAAAAATTTACTCCTTCCAAAAACTAAGATAATTGCTCTGCAAGAGCTACGCATTTTTTTTTACTGAAAGTCCCTAACAATACTGATTCGTGCTTCACTAAAAGTACTTGCGGAGGTGCTGCACGTTCCACGAGTGAGACAGGTCCTGTATGTCCAGAGTTTGCAACCAGTAGGTTCCCAGTTGATTGACCTGGGTAACCTTGTAGGGCCCTTCCCAGTTTGACCCCAACTTCCCGTCGCTCTGGATTTTGGTAGACCCGGGTAACCTTGACTTTGCTGTTGAAGTACAGTGAGACCCGCTACTTATAGGCTGCCACCTTGAGATAGGCCCGATCCTTTTTCTCTTCCACCATGTTGAGCTCTCCTCTAAGGGCTTCCTCATTGCCTTGCTCGTTATAATGTGCTACCCAGTATGTTGGTAGTCCAAGCTCTGTGGGGACCACTACCTCAAAGCAATAGGTGGGGGAGAACGGAGTCTCCCATATTGCTGCTCGGGGAGTAGTACGATAGGCCCACAGAAGGGTTGGAAGTTCCTCTGCCCAGAGTCCTTTGGCATTTTCAAGCCTGGTTCTAATGGATTGCATGATCATTCGGTTTGTTACTTTAGCCTGTCCGTTAGCTTGAGGGTGCTCGATGGAAGTGTAGTGATTTGATATCCCGTAACTCGAGCAGCACTACCTAAATACTGGTGTGTCAAACTGTCGTCCATTGTCGCTGACTAGTACCCGGGGTGTGCCGAGCCTATTATTTCCATCCTCTTCTCGGTTATGGTTGCCAAGGGCTCGGCCTCTACCCACTTGGTGAAATAATCCACAGCAATGACTGCAAATCTGAATTGACCCTTTGCCATAGAAAGCGGGCCAACGATGTCGATGCCCTATTGAGCAAACGGCTAGGGGCTGAGGATCAGAGTTTAGATCTCTGCCGGGCGGTTGATCATAGGTGTATGTCTTTGACACTTGTCACACCGCTTGGCATATTATTGGGAATCTCATAACATTGTGGGTTAGTAATAACCTTATAACAATGCTCTGCGAGACAGCGCTCGGCCTTCGATGTGGCTACCACACACTCCCTTGTGGATTCCATACAAAACTGCTTGGACTTGGGTAGGGTGGACACATTGGAGGTAGGGAATAGAAAAACCCAGCGAAGTGGTATCTGGATGCCCGGTATTTGACTCGCCGAGCTTCATCCTTCCCTGACGGTAAGCTCCCGGTATTGAGGAAGGTTATAATGGGATCCATCCAGCTGGGCCCTAAGTCAATTGGGTCGACCTCTATGCCTTGCAGGTCGGACACACTAGGTTCGGATAGGTATTCCACCCTTATCCCAGGAAGATCCGACTATAAAGCGGACGCTAGTTATGCCAACCGATCGACCCTAGTATTTTTTTCCCTCAAGATCTGCGTGATGGAGAACCCTTTGAACTTCTTCGTAACTGTTCCGACGAGGGCCAGGTAGGCCACCATGTTATTTTCTCGGGATTCGTATTCCTGGCGGACTTGGTTGACAACCAGCTGGGAGTCGCTGTACCCTTGGATTTGCTGCACGCTCATTGAGGCAGCCAACTGCAACCCAACCAACAGAGCCTCATACTCGGTTTCATTGTTAGAAGCTTGAAATCTCTCTAGTTGGATCCCATCGGGCATGGTCAGGATGACCCCTCCTCCGCTGCCTTGCTTATTTCAGGACCTGTCCACATAAAGTACCCAGGTCGGAATGTCAGGTTGTAGCTTGGGTGGTAACTCTGGCGGGCTGGACTCTTCGACCGGGTCTTCCGAGTATGTGAATTCTACCAGGAAGTCTGCCACGGCCTGCCCCTTGACTGTTGTACGTGGTCTGTAAACCACCTCAAATCCCTCCAATTCAAATGCCCACTTCATGAGTCTCCCAGACGTTTCAGGCCGGGAGATAATCTTGCGTAACAGTTGGTCGGTAAGGACCACTATGACATGGGCGTAGAAGTATGGATGGAGCTGCTGGGCTGATGTGATAAGCAAAAAGGTGAGATTCTCTATTCGAGAATATCGACTTTCTACACCCTGGAGCACTCGGCTAGTGTAGTACACCGGGTACTGTATCCCGTGTTCCTCTTGAATGAACGCCAAGCTTACCGCTGAGGGTGACACCGCCAAGTATCGGAATAACTCCTCCTTTAGTACGGGCGTTGAGAGCAGAGGAGGCAATGTCAGGTACTTCTTGAGGTCCTAAAGCGCCTCTTCACACTCTTCTGACCACTGAAAAGCTTTGCGGAGGATTTTGAAGAATGGCAGGCATCGTCGGTAGCTCGGGAAACAAATATGTTTAGTGCAGCCACCCGTCCTGTCAAACTTTGAACTTCTTTGGTTGACCTGGGCGACCACATGTTGATGATGGCTTAAATATTTTTGGGGTTTACCTCAACCCCCCGCCTACTGACTAAGTGTCCCAGGAATTTCCCGAACGAGACTCCAAATGTGCACATAGTCGAGTTCAACCTCATCCAGAACTTTTTTAGGATACTGAAAGCCCCGGCCAAATTCTTAAGATGGGTGGACTCATCTCGACTTTTGACCAGGAGGTCATCAACGTACACCTCCATTGACTTCTCGAACAAATCTCTGAACATGTGATTGACCAGGTGTTGATAAGTTGTCCCGGTGTTTTTGAGGCCGAAGGGCATCACCTTGTAGCAGTATATCCCCTGGTCAGTGATGAAAGAGGTCTTCTCTTCGTCCTCGTGATACATGCTGATTTGATTGTATCCTGAGTAGGCGTCTATGAACGAGAGCAGTGAGTGGCCCGCTGTTACGTCTACTATGAAAACTATCTACGGGAGTGGGTATCAATCCTTAGTGCAGGCCTTGTTCAGATCAGTAAGTCTACACACATCCTCCATTTTCCGTTCCTCTTCTTTGACCAAGATGACGTTGGCCAACCACTCAGGGTAGTGGACTTCACGGACTGACTGTGCTCTGAGAAGTTTTCCGATTTCCTCGCGCACTGCTTCTTGCCTTTCAGGAGCCATGTCTCTCCTCTTCTGCTTGACCGGATGGGAATTCGGGTCCATGTTCAGTCTGTGGGACATGATCTGGGAATCAATTCCAGGCATGTTCTCATGGCTCCAAGCGAAGACGTCTCAATTTTCTCTCAGGAATTGGATTAGCTGTTCTCTGAGATCCGGTTCCAGGAGGGCTCCAATTCTGATAGACCGGTCAGGGAACTGGGGATCTAGGGTCACTTGACTGAGCTCTTCAAATGGAATGACACCATTTGTAGCATCCCTCGGGTCCATCTCTTCAGCGTTTAGTGTTTTTGAAATTGCCTCTTTCCGCAGGGAGCTAACGTAACAACTCCGCGCGGTTGCCTGATCTCCTCTTAGGCTTCGTGGTCCCTGCGGGGTATGGAATTTGACTTCTAGACTGTAAGTTAAAACAACCGCCTTGGATTTGTTGAGTGTAGGCCTTTCGAGGATGACGTTGTACGCGGATGGGGCTTTTACTACAACAAAATTTGCAAGTACGGAGACCTGTTGTGGGTAGGTCCCCATAAGAACTGGCAGCTCGATCATCCCGAGTGGTTATGTGCTAGCACCGTTGAACCCCACCAAGGGGGTGGCCACTGGTCTGAGTCGGTCCCTCGATATTTTGAGCTGACTGAAGGCTGAGGAGAATAATATGTCCTAGGAACTACCCATGTCCACGAGCACCCTCTTTACCATGTAATTGACAATTGAGAGCATTATTACCAATGGATCGTCATGAGGGTAGTGCAGGTTTCCAACATCTTCAGATAAGAGAGTCAGAACATCAGTGGGTTTGGAATCGGCTAGTTGGACTTGTAGGACATCCGCTCGGGACGCTCGAGCATGCCTCTTCCTAGCCAACTGTGAATTCCCTCCGCCCAACGTTCCTCCAAAGATCACATTGATATGTTCGAGAGGTTGTTGTTGCTCGAGGGCTCTGGCGTCTTGCTGCGCTCTTTTGTCTGTAGTGATAAACTCGGCTAAGTGCCCCTGCTCGATGAGCTTCTCAATTGCAATCTTCATCTTGAAGCAGTCCTTGGTATCGTGACTGTAGTCTTTGTGATACCGGTAGTACTTGTCCCGGTTTCTCTTTTCAGGCGGGCTCTTTAGCTTTGTTGGTTTTTTGAGCAACCTCTGGGCTTCAACAGTGATCATAACTTCTTGGATAGGCCGGGAAAATGGCATGAAGTTAATCGGGGCCGGATCTCGACCACCTCGTTGTTGGTCTTGCTTTGGCTTCTTTCCCGAGCCTTTCTTAGAGCCTTCACATTATCGCTTCGACCTTAGGGAACCATCCTCTTCTTGGCTTACACGTTTGGACTTCAAAAATTCTTCGGTATTAATGTACTTTCCCACCCTCTCTGAGAGTTCTACCAAAGCGGTCAGTCAGTTATGGTGGAACGATGTGGCCACCTTGGTGTTCTGAACTCCCGAATAGAAGGCGGTGATTGCGATTGCCTTGTTCAGGTCGTGGATCTGGAGCTTCTACTGGTTGAACCGGTCGACATAATTCTTCAGGGACTCTCCCTTTCGCTGCTTGACAGTAAGTAGCTTGAGGTCTTGCTGTGGCCTACCAAGCATAGCCATAAATTGGCTGACAAAAAGCTTGCTGAATTCTTTAAAATCATCGACCGATCGAGGATTTAAGGAGTGGAACCACTGTGCTGTGGGGCCCCTTAGAGTGCTAGGGAAAGCCAACCAATATAGTTCATCAATGTTGGTTTCCAATGCCATCTAAGCCTTGTATGTCCTAACATGGTCGACCGAGCTCCCCGCACCATCGTACGAGTCAAGATGAGACTGTTTGAATTTGTGCGGGATGGCGAACCCTGTTACCCATTTGGTGAATGGTGACTCAATCTCCATATTGGTGTAGTGGTGACCTAGCTTCTTCAATTTCTCGATCTATTTTTCCAAATCATTGATCCGGGCCTCCACGTCCTCCCGACCAGCATCGTGCCCGGGCTCGGTATGCTCTGTGTCGCATCCAAGCTCAATATGGTAAGTCGGGTCGGATGGGAGGATTCCTCTTCAAAGTGCGCTATACTCAGGGACAGTGCTCGGCTCTAACTCTGGTTAATCGTGTGCCTAAGATTGCTTTGGCTCCTGACCGAGTGGTCCTGGGCTATTTCTCGGGTCTGTCGCTCTTGCCCTTCCCCCTGGCAACGTGTTTGTTAATAATGTGTCTGGAGGCCCCCGGGTGGTTTTGACTGGCTTGAGCACCTTGCCTGGTTTGGATAGGATCCCGGCAATGCTCATTATTCCCGAGCCGTCCAACCTCTCGGGGAGACATTGGTGCAGTATGGGCACGTCGTCTGGTACACCAGGGTACCTGACCACGCTCATCGTTCCTGAGCTGCGCCTCAGTCTACGGGGGCTTGTTCTGTTGGGCCAGCAGAGCTTCAATTTGTCGTTGGGTCTGACGCTGGCCTTCCAGAAGTTGCTCCAAGGTTGCAGTGACTTGCTCAGGGGTCATGGAAACCGCTGACTAGTTGGCTGGAGGATCCGCCTAATCCGTCGGATGAGCAGTCTTCTTGTTCTTCTTCGGGGGCATGACTATCAGTTAGAGATTTGTTTTTTAGGAGAAATCTGTCGAGTTTCCCACAGACGGTGCCAAATTGATGATGCCAAAAATTGGCAGAAGAATAAGAAGAAATTGATAAAAAGAATTTTGTATGTGGTTCGACCCTGTTAAAGAAGAGACCTACGTCCTCGTGTGTGTCTATGCACGTTTACTATGAAATTGGCAGGGGTCTAGGATGAACCAACAATGAATTGAAGCTATCGAAGACCGACCGGGCAGTATGTATGATTTTGAGTGTTAAACGTCGATCCCCTTTAGAGGAGGCGAGTGGTCTCTTTTATAGATGCAAGAGACCTACTCATACAAGGAAGGTAAACTGATTAAGGAGTACAATCTGATTTATGATTAATTGGCATCAATCATGAGGGTTTCCTAAATGGATTAGGAAATTACTCCTTCCATAAGTCTTCTAGCTGAGATAGGAAACTATCTGGAACCCTCTGGGGCTCATTACCTGGGACATCTAGACCGCGCCCACAATGGGGTGAACTCGTGCAGAGTCCCCGACTTGTTGGTTGGGAACGAGCAGAACCGAACGGTTATGGATACACGACTTGGGGTAGATGAGTGTGGGGCATAATCGCCGGGTGTCTTGGCACCCCTTACTTAGGTGGCGGAGATTAACCCTTTATGAATATTTTTGTACATATCAATACCTAAGGTACCCTTAAAGGTGATACCTAAGGGCTAATTTAGGTAGTATGAAATAAGAAAACCAAAACCCCAGTATTATTTGAGAATATCACCTCCGAGTTTTGGGTGGATTCTAAATCCAATGGGACCCACAATTTAATGAATAATCTATGAATCAAACAAGGATAAATTTTAAGATTACTATTAATTTTAGGGTGAAATCAAAATCCACCCTAAGAATCCACGAACCAAGCTGGCCATTAATTAAAAGTTAAGAACAAGGAAGGAAAATGATGATGTCACTTAAAAGTACTTGCACAATGTCAAAAGTACTCCTGTACGCAACAAAATTCAAGTATGGAAATAACGAGAAAATTGAGGAACAAATGTGATTTTATTGATTTCAGAAAATATGAGTACAATCTCTGTAGATATTCTTTTACAACGAAAAGAAATTCTTTTGATTCGATCTCCTTGATTGTTCACGATTTAAGGGCTTCTGGAGCTTGTTCTTGAGCCGTAGATTTATCCTTCAAATCTTCACAACGAATGGAACTGAAGGGAAGCTTGATCGAGGGCTGGGGCTTGATCTCGAACAAATGAATACTACAAGGAAAAATGCATTTTATGTCACTTTTAAAATTGCATTTATGTCACTTTTATTTTGCATGACATAATTATTTATCACCCGAGCTTTTTATGTCACTTTTTAGGTTCTTATGTCGGTTTTTAAAAAAAGTGACATAAATTATAGAGTATTTTGTTTCACTTTTTATAAACCGACATAAATAAAACGTGGTGGCAATTTTGTAAATAAAACATTTGATTATTATGTCGGTTTACTAAAAAGTGACATAATTAAATTTCAATTATATGTTAAGTTTTTGGTAACATGACATAAAAGATATATAAGTGACATAAGATTTTTGGTGGGCTCAAAAAAATTAACGAGGTGTTACTGGCACCCAAACCCTCTAGCTCTTCATTCCCAAACATTTCATTTCTTCATTCCCAAACCCTCTCCAGTCTCTATCTCTATCGCACCTCACCCTTCGGCCACCACCACGCCACTGCCTGCTCCACTCCGCCACTGCCGCGGCCTCTTCCTTCTCTCAGTGCCGCGCCTTGTCCTCCTCGATCTCCAGGTTTCTTTCTCTCTCTCTCTCTCTCTCACACACACACACACACACATATTTATGTATGTATATATTCTATATATATACACATAATCTGCAATACTTGTCTATCTATAAACAAAACCCCACAGAAAGTTAAAAGAAACAGGGCAATACTTTTTTTTTATTTTATAAAAAGATCGATCCAGTCAAGTAGGGCAGTTTTTCCTGCTCGGTTGGACCTTAATTTGTGATCACGGTTCCAGCGGGGAGGCCTTGTAAGTTCATCCTCAGAGCCTCTACAAATGATTTTATCTCAAACTGTGTATCTCCCATGTGGTCGTATACAGTCTGATATATCATATAATTATGATGATGTTCATAAACATTAGCATTAGAAAATGTAAACAAGCTAGTATCAAGTTAGAATTAATAAACTGGAAGAATGTCTTTTAGGCATAGCTAGTAAGGAATTTTATGGGGTCACATTAATGTATCTAACTTTCTTTCCTTTTTATTATTTTTTTTTCTTATAGTACCAATTAGGGCTTGTTTGAATATCGTTGAATCAAGGCCAGCGCTGAGATGACAAAAAATGTCCGAGGCCTCAAGCGAATTTTCAACGGGGCTGAAAAAATGAGGCTTCTATACTAAGTTTCATTGAAATTAGGAAGAAATTAGAAGAAAATAGGCCTAAAAATAATAAGTTTCACAGAAATGAGGAAGAAAATAGGCCTAAAAATGATAAGTTTCATAGAAATTAGAAGAAAATAGGCCTAAAAATGATAAGTTTCATAAAACTTAGGAAGAAATTAGAAAAAAGTAGGCCTAAAAATGAGGCCTAAAATCAAGGCCCCATGCGATTGCTTCGCCAAATTCCCTCAGGGCCGGCCCTGCGTTGCAATAGTTGCATTCTTAGCTTTAAATGGAATTTTAACGAAGTAGATTACAATATCAATGGCTTAGAAAATTATTCTCATTTCAAATTGATGGTTAAAACCATGAATTTTTCATTTCAAGAAAGAATGGAAATGAACACATAGTAATAAATATAATGAAGTCTCTTAAGTATCTAAATAACATCATTCATTATGACGGATTTTAATGTAAGAAACTATAAAAATTATGAATGATACAACTGATACTCGAGTGACAACTAAACGTTTTCAAAAAATTCAGCCAACAATATGAATTACAGAAGAAATTTAACTATCCTAATTGAGTCCTTTGATAATCAACAAAATGACTATTGACTATCTCTCAATATCAGTTTTTTTTTTTTATTTTGTAGAGCACTTTAGATTCTTTGGGTATTTGCAAAGTGAGTATAGCTTGTTTGGCACTAAGCTGAGTCTTAGGCCCCTATATTGCATAGGTCGAGTATTTGACACCCACCCCTTCTCACCCAGTATGTCGTCCAAGAAACTATCTTCTAGATATCTTTGTTTCAATAAATCTAATAGTAGAAGTTAATCACATGTTGGAAAGATAGAAATCAACTTACCAGCTTGATTGCAGCATTAGGATCCGAAATGGAAAGAGTTAAATCTTCAGTCCATTCTGGATTCTCATCTTTCCTTATAACACGAGTCTTCAGTTTCTGCACCAAATTTCCACATTCAAAAAGATTGACACCAAGAAATAGATTAACAATAAGAAGATGCAAAAGATTAGAAGGAAAAAATATGAAATGAAGGAACAACTTGTAAAACAAGGAATAAAAACTAAGGAACTTAGATGTAATCCAATAAAATTCAATTTAAGAAATAAAACTAAGTATTCTTTTAAACCTTCAACCCTATAAACTACTATATTACAAGCCTACCATTTTACAAGCGATTATGACTATCAGTAATCTCAATCTAGAAAATAAGAGGTATATGTTGTGCTAGTGAACATGACTGAGAAGGGTTCAAGCACTTAGTTATATTATTGAAGGATTGGGCACTTCGGAGCCCTCCGGTCGTGTGAGAGGTCTAGGATTTGGAGTCATCCCCTCCAAATCCTTTAATCTGCCTAAACGTGCATCAAGAAAATATATAAATGAGTTGGAGTTCAAATTGAAGGAGGAGTAACAAAGGAGAATAGAGGCAGAACAAAAGTTGAGTCAATTACAAAACCGATTGCTTAATGGACACTCATCTGAAAAGGTTGCTTCGATTACTCAAAAAAGCGATAACAGAACTTGTGAGTTCTCTTCGAAAAGGGTAATGTGGGGGTACAAGTGGTAGTAAGAGTGAATCAGGTTCAAAAAGGGTAATGGAAATTGCAAGTACAATTCTATATCATGTCTTATTTTAGGGGTTTTTTTTACAATGAATCTAATTTTTTTTTTCTTTTATGCATAGTTAAAAATTGATGGGACAACAAAGGCTCATGAACAAGCATCACCTCTCGTATCAAGTAATGGAAAGGCATGTATTCTTTTTTTAAATGAGCATTATCCTTGCAATTTTATTGTTGGATTTTGAAATTTGGCATGGTCGTATTTATAGGAAAAAAAATGCTGGTTGGTAATTGGCACCACAAACAACATTGTTGCAGTGGGGATGGTCTTTGAGAAGAGTGGACCTCATGAGAAAATTCATAATGTTAGTTTGGGAGAACAAAATGTACGTGTCTCTATTACTAAAGTAACGGAAGCTATTTTCTCAAATGTTGCACTCCCTGTACCGGTTGGTGATGAGATGACACAAATTAAAGATGCTATTGGGTCAATTGTTGCTTGGCCTAAATAGCTTGTGCTCATTAGTCTGGAGGTAAAATATTTACTAATTATGTGTTATAAATAGATAGTAAATTAAAACACATTAATTGATCTTTTCTTAACTATGAAAAAAAGGGAAGAAAAGAAAGTTGATGCTGGTGACTAGAAAGAAAGTGAGAAGAAAGATGGTGCTGGTGTCCAGAAAGAAAGTGAGAAGAAAGATGGAAGTGAATGGGAAGTTATTCATACATTCAGCCAAATGTTAACAACCACGGAGACTGATCAAATATGAATTCCAATAGAGAAGGAGATGTTTGGAGATGATACTACCGAATGCTATGTTTTCAAGTAAGACTTGGTCAATTTTTGTGAGATGAAACCCTTAGATGTCACATGTATTAAGGCATACATGAGGTAAGAGATGAAATTAATTTTTACTGTCATATTTGATTGTCTTTTATATACTAATTATTTATTTTATGATTTAAACTTTTGTATGTGAAACTTGAAAAGTTTCAGAGAACTGTTGTATTTTTCAAATCTGAATCATTCAACACTGCCTCACATCAAGAAAAAAGATAACTTATTAAGGAAAGATTGATAAATGCAAAGAGGAAGCAAGTGTGCTTTATTCCATACAACATTCAATTGAAGTAAGTTATTTCATTTTTCTTCTTAAAACATAATAATCTTAAATATGAAAATGTTAATTTTTATGTTCAATTACACAGTTTTCATTGGGTCTTACTTGTCAACGATCTCTCTACCATGGAATGTTATTGGTTTGATCCAAAAAGTATGATTAAACCGAGTGAACAAATTAAGCTACATATCAATTTGTGAGTAAAGTCTTATTTATTGAATTTTTCCTCATTGTCTATTACATGTTTGCAATTAATTCAAAACTCTTTGTCTTGAAGTGCACTCTTATCACTGCATATCGATGGAATGAGAATGCCAGAACATATTTGGAAAATTAAAAAGGCAAGTAATAAGAATTAAAATGATTCATTCAGTTCTTTTTTATTAACTATTAAAGTTTTCTACATGTGTCTTAATACAGTGCCCACAACAAGAAGGGAATGTTGAATGCGGATACTTTTTGATGATGTTCATGAGAGAATTGATTGGCGATCCTTCTCTTAATTCCCTTGATAAAAAGGTTTTTGTTTTTTTCATCGAGTTTAGATGATCATTAATTAACTTTTGCGCTATTTCAAAGTCATATTTTATTTTTGTGTTAAATTTTTTAGATGAAAAGGTTGTGTGATATAAAGATTTACACACTTGATGAAATCAATGATGTGCGGACTGAGTTCATAGAGTTCGTTGTGGAATATATGCCCGAGTGAAAGCATAGGTAATTAACTTGCTAATATCACTATACACATGCATCTTGGCTTTACTCTTATATTCATTTAAATAACTAGTCTATTTAGGTGAGTAGGAAGTTTAGGCGAGTATGAAGTTTAAGTTATGTTCCCGTGTCATTCCGAGTCCCCGAACACGTTTTGGTCTCTCAAAACCCCAAAACTTAGTTTTAGAAGCCTTATGTCTATGAATTTGCGTATTCGTGTCTAACTTGCAATCCGTGAATCAGAATTGTGTGTCGTTTCTTCCTACAAGTCTATTTAGGTGAGTATGAAGTTTAGATTCTGGTCCCATGTTATTCTGAGTCCCCGAACATGTTTTGGTCTCTCAAAATCCCAAAACTTAGTTTTAGAAGCCTTAAGTCTATAAATTTGCGTATTCGCGTCTAACTTGCAATCCGTGAATCAAAATTGCGCGTCGTTTCTTCCTAAAAGTCTATTTAGGTGAGTATGAAGTTTAGATTCCGTTCTCGTGTCATTTCGAGTCCTCGAACACGTTTTGGTCTCTCAAAACCCCAAAACTTAGTTTTAGAAGCCATAAGTTTATGAATTTGCGTATTCGCGTCTAACTTGCAATTCGTGAATCAGAATTGCATGCCGTTTCGTCCTAAAAGTCTATTTAGGTGAGTATAAAGTTTAGGTTCTGGTCCCATGTCATTTCGAGTCCCCGAACACATTTTGGTCTCTCAAACCCCCAAAACTTAGTTTTAGAAGCCTTAAGTCTATGAATTTGCGTATTCGTGTCTACCATCCGTGAATCGGAATTGCGTGCCATTTCTTTCTACAAATCTATTGAGGTGAGTATGAAGTTTAGGTTCTGGTCCCGTGTCATTCCGAGTCCCCGAACACAATTTGGTCTCTCAAAACCCCAAACTTTAGTTTTACTCTTTTATTATTTTATATATACAACTAATTAATGAAAACTTTTTCTTTTTTGTAGGTACATAGTTTTACATTTTGATGGGAAGTTCTAGCAAGCGAAACCTTCGTTGGGCTAATTTTTTTTGTTGCTTCCATAGTTTGTTAGTACTTTTTGATGAATATAGCATATATATGTTATTATAGTTTAGCACTTGACGTGGATCGATTGTATATATTTTTTGTTCATTCTAATTAATTGGTTGATATTGAGATGAATTGATGAAATTTAGTGGTTGAAATAGATCATTGAGTTGAATTTAATTTTGTATAGGGTGGTATATTGTTTTTACAGGGTGGTATATTATTTTTACAGGGTGGGACTGAATCAGTATTATTGAAATATTTATGTCATTTTTAAAGAAATTGTCATCACTAATTACACATTTATGTCCCTTTTATCAAGTATTTATGTCACTTTTATAAAGTGTTTATGTTACTTTTAAAGTATTTATATCACTTTTAAGACTTTGATGTAATAATTTTGTTTGGTATTTATGTCACTTTTCTACTTTTATGTCACTTTAGGTTAAAAGTGACATAAATAAAATGGTATTTATGTCGCTTTTAAGTATTTATGTCACTTTTTATTAACATATGTTTTGGTTTTTGAAACATTTATGTTACTTTTATAAAATATTTATGTCACTTTTAAAACATTTATGTCGCCCCCATTTATGTCACTTTTTACTGGAAAAAATAGTGACATAAATACCTATTTATGTCACTTTTTAAGTGATATAAAAAGCCTTTTTCCTTGTAGTGGAATGTTTAATCTTTCTTCAACTTCTTGAAGAACGGATTAAACATACTTGATTTGAATATGAAGAACAACAAATTGTATGTCTGTTCTTTAAAAAGGCTTAGGGTGGTTTGAATGTAAGAGAGTTCTCAATTTTATGGAGAAAGTTCAGTTTGTTGAAAGGCTAAAGGTCCTTTCGACATGGGTAGAGACCCCTATTTATAGGCTTAGGGTGTAGAGTTTTAATTTGAGACTCAATACATCTTAACCGTTGATTTGAAGTCTTCCCTTGAGATTTTGACATGTGTCACCATTTTAGAGACCATTATTTATATAGTTTCAAATGGTATATATGACACATGTCACAAATAAATTGGTCCTCTTGTATTTTATAGGATCCACGTTGGAGATAATTTAATCTTTTGATTTGGATTAAAATTAATAATTAACTGAATTAATTATTAATTAATCAATTAGTAATTATGAAAACTACCAAAATTTTAATGTCTACAAATGCCCCCACTTCATGGCGTGTCAACATATACATTCGTTGTACCTGCGTGACAGGACTTGAAGTATTCGGAGTATTCTTTGGATTTGCAAATTTCCTCCAGCTTTTTGGGAATGCAAAGATCCAATCTTCTGCAACTCTACTATTTGAAATGTCTTTCGTGAGTGCCGATTTCTTGTATAGCGGTTGTCCGACCTAAAAACTTATCTTTTTTTTTCATGAGAACCAAATAAAAGACTTGGACTGAATTTGGTCCAATTTTAAAACTTTCCAAACATACCCCATGGGATCTAGAAGATGAATACGTGTCTCTGGTGTAGGATTTGAGTCCTAACTATTTGATGACCAAAAGACTAGTATAATAACCCTTGGTGCCGCATCACACTAGATTAACTCCGTGCACTTAGAATTTATATAGACCCTTGAAACCCCTGGAATCATCTCTTGAGATTGAAGCGTTTAGATAACCTTTCCATACTTGCACATGATCATGCATATCTTGATCCCCAAGATAGAATTTGGCACAAGCCATGCACACTGTTATTGGCATAACAAAAAATAAAAACCATTCCTTGATTGAACCATCCTCTCTTGGTTTCCTAAAGCAAATTAAATACCTTTTCCAAGTAAGAGTCAGTTTTAGGAGGTTTACAGCTACACGATTTCCGAACTCTCACGTATATAAAAATGGGAAAATTGGTGAAAAGGTCATTAAGATGAGCTTTGTTGGGATTAAGGACAACTTGAAATACACATTGGGGATAAGTCCTCCCAATGTCCATAGACTAAAATACCCTTATCTTCAACCTCTAACCAAAATCAAACCCTAACCACCATTACCACCACCCACGCCACTTCCGACCACCACTCCTGCCACCTCCGACCACCACCCTCACCATCTCCGGCTACCACTATTGCCATCTCTGGCGACCACCACTTCCATCTCCGGCAATCATCACATAGCAGACCACCACCACAAAATTCACAATACTGTGTAATTGAAGTTTTGTTTCTCTCTCCCTCTCTCTCTATATATATATACACATATAATTATATATATGCATAAAAATGCATACACATTTGTAGTTGATTGGTAATTGAAAATGGTGGTCAATTGATCTGTGTGTGTATACAATATAGTGTAATTGACGATTAATCTCTCTCTCTCTCTCACGATGTAATTCTCAAAAACTAGCATTTAACTAGTTTTTGAAATGCTGGATATCCTAAAATGGAAGATAAGATTTCCGGCGATCGAAAAATTCCCCAGAGATGCTGGAAATCATTTAAAAAAATTCTCAAAATCCACTACCCACTTTTTCCTTTGTGGAGTGCTTAAATAGAGTCCCCATTGGATAATTGTGAGCACATTTAACAAATAGAACCTGCAAACTAGCAATCTTACTACAACATTTCAATTTTCCACACGAGTTACGGAAGAAGAACATGCTCCTAAGTGAAATCAGAAATCAGAAAAAATCCTAAGTCAAATTTGACTTGATATATATCCTAATTGAAATTTGACTTAGGGTGTCAGAAATCCTGAAATGGAAAGATAAGATACCATAATATTCAGATAAATCAAAGCAAATGACAAATGACAAATGAGAGTAGGATAGAGAAAGTTAGAGAGAGAAGGGAGATGGTGGTAGGGGCGACGGCTCCGGTGGTGGTGGTCGCAATGGTGGTGATGAATAGTTGTGATCAAACTGAATTCGATATCAAGTATGTAACAAGCAAGTCGGTAAAAGGGAGAACTATAGCTAAGCATCTTGCTGAACAAGCTGTTGGTTTCGAAGAAAGTGGAGACTTCCTGTTCCCGGACGAGAATATCATGGAAGTTAAAGAAGAGCAGTGGAAGTTGTACTTCGATGGGGCAACCAACATGGAAGGCTACTGAGTAGGAATGATTCTGGTATCACCAAATAGGGATCACACCCCACTAACAGTCGAGCTTAACTATAACTCCACCAACAATACCGCCGAATATGAGGCGTGCATCTTGGAAATGGAAGTAGCCATAGAATTAAAGGTTCAGAAATTGAATTTCTTTATAGATTCAAAACTCATTGTATCACAAGCCAAAGGAGCATGGAATGTAAAAGAAGAATGGCTGAAACCCTACCACGATTATCTTGATGGACTTAAGAAATAGTTCAAGAAGAAAGTGGAGACTTCCTATTCCCAGACGAGAATATCATGGAAGTTAAAGAAGAGCAGTGGAAGTTGTACTTCGATGGGGTAGCCAACATGGAAGGCTACTGAGTAGGAATGATTTTGGTATCACCAAATAGGGATCACACCCCACTAGCAGTCGAGCTTAACTATAACTCCACCAACAATACCGCCGAATATGAGGCGTGCATCTTGGGAATGGAAGCAGCCATAGAATTAAAGGTTCAGAAACTGAATTTCTGTATAGATTCAAAACTCATTGTATCACAAGCCAGAGGAGCATGGAAGGTCAAAGAAGAATGGCTGAAACCCTACCACGATTATCTTGATGGACTTAAGAAATAGTTCAAGAGTATAACATTCTTCTACCTATCCAGGGAGGAGAACCAATTAGCAGATTCATTGGCTACCTTAGCCTCTATGATCAAAATCCCTGTAGGAGTCAAGATGATGCCTCTGGTAATTGATCAAAGATACGAGCCATCACTCAGCATGATCGTCGTAGTCGAAGAAGAAGAAAAGGAAACACGATGGTACCAAGATATAAGGGACTTCATAGAAAAGGGAATGTATCCCCAAGAGTCTACTGAGAAGGAAAAAAGAGCAATTCGATGGTTCGCCGCACAATTCATCATCTGTGGAGGAAAATTGCTGAAGAAAGGGTATAACGGCCACCACCTGACTTGTTTGTTCGAAAAGAGCGCCAGAAGGATGATGGAAGAAATACACGAAGAGGTGTGCGGTCCACACATAAATGGTCACATGCTAGCTAAGAAGATCGTACGACAAGGATTCTACTAGACAACATTGGAGAAAGATTATTGTGAATACGTAAGAAGGTGCCACCAGTGCCAGATCCACGCGAACATGATGCATATACCGCCATCTCTACTCTACACTATGACCTCTCCAGGGCAATTCTCAACCTGGGGAATCGATATCATTGGTGAAATCATTCCAAAAGCCTCGAATAGGAATCGTTATATTCTGGTAACCATCAACTACTTCACAAAGTGGGTTAAAGCTGGGTCCTACACCAAGTTAGGGGCCAAGGAAGTGGCCAAGTTCATCAAGAGAAACCTCATCCATTGCTATGGAGTCCCTCATGAGATTATTTCAGCTAACGAAAGTTATTTCAAACTAGAAGTCAGGGATTTGTTTGAAGAATACAAAATCACTTATCATATGTCATCACCGTACAGGCTGCAAACCAATGGGGCAGTCAAACCTGCAAACAAGATTGTCAAGGCCATACTACAGAAATCAGCTGATACTTACAAAGATTGGCACGAAAAGCTACCATTTGCACTTTAGGGATACAGAACATCGATAAAGATGTCTATAGGAGCGACTCCTTACTGGTATATGGGATGAAAATAGTACTCCCAGTCAAGATGGAATTACCATCCTTGTGGGTAATGGCTGAATGTGAGGTCTCAAAATCAGACTAGTTAAGGGAAAGATACGAAGAATTGGCACTCAATGATGAAAAGCGCTTTGCGGCAGCGACCATGTTCGAATTTATCAAAGGAGGATAGCCTGAGCCTTTAACAAGAAGGTTCGTCTTCGAATATTACATAAGCAAGAAGGTTCATCTTAGAAATCCAAAAGGAGGTTCTCAAAGTAACCGAGCTTCACCGACAAACAAACTTAGAATATTATATAAGCAAGAAGGTTTGGGAAGATAAAAGTCTTTCAAAAGCAATCACAAATATCAAAGACACTTGGGTGAAGAAGCAGAATTGATCGAGTCCATTTTTATTTTATGTCTTTTATTTCTTCAAATGTCTTCAGAAATAGGCCTTTACTCGGTAGGTCCATCCATTGATGAAAGCAGCAATTGTGACAGCTCTGACTCTGGAAGCTAAGACCCTCTAAGTGAATCCCTGGGGGACCTCTTGCTGCCTGTACTACCTAGTCAATCGACGAGGATGATAGAAAGAAGTCTCCCTCATATCCATCAACCACACTGTCTGGTGATCCCCAAGGCTTGTGGTCACAACATGAAGGCCCCAACGCCCCACAATCCAGCAAATGTCTTCCTCAGATAGAGTACTCATCATGCAAACCCAGTTGGCAAAAGTATAATAAGAGTGAAGCACAGCCCCGCGGAAGTAAACTGGTGGTGCACGGCCGGTCCACAACTGAAGATGCTCATACAACCAAGCTTGTAACACCAAAGGTCCCTGGATAAAAACATTATCCAAGCCATTTAGGGTTTCAGCTAGTACTATAGCCATGGGGTTCCTACCTAATTTCAGACCAAGGCATACATGCACCAAGGCACTGGAAGTGCTAAAAATTAGGAAGTATGAAGTCATATACAGGATCAGAGCAGCCCCACGGGTAGCATTATACACGCTGGGATTTCCAGGATTAGCATAACGGGCAATGATAGAGGCAATGTCAAGAACTTCACCCTGAATCAGTCTGCGAGAGACAGCAGTTAAACAGTTAAGATATTCAGCCAAGTTGCGAGTAGGACTAGGGGTATCAGCAAAAGGAAGAATCAAGTCTGAGTTTGGATCGAAGCCGAGGATAGCATGGAATTCCTCAAACATGGGACACATCTCCAGGCCATTGAAATTGAAAACATGATTTATCGGGTCCTAGTGAGCGATGGCAGCACGCAAGAACTCAGTATTCAGAGCCATTTGGCAGAGAGAGAACAGCTCGGTCAAGCCATAATTGAAGAGGTTGATCCGTTCCACACCATCTATAATGTTTAGCCAAGCTGTGAGTTGAGTAGGATCGTACAATGCCATATTTTCTGTCGCGACTCTAGGAAAATTCAAAATTTCGGCAGTACCTCCCTGTTTCACAGACTATCCTACTGTAGACACCCCATTTTGTCAGCTATCAGATTTTGGAGACCCATAGCTTGGTAGTTCACAATGATCGAAAAAGACTCAAAAAGGACTCCAGGAAGTTAGTTCATCTCTAAAAATGCTCAGAATGACCAAAAAGCCCTTGAAAGCCCAAACACTCCCAGATTTGGACCGAAAGTTCTGGAAACATGCTACGTCGTAAAAAGGTACTAAAAATGCATTTTGTAGCAAAATCGGATGAAATTATCGGCTCCCAGAGACCCCCAGAAGTCCCGGAAGTTCCCAGAAAGTCCCCATTGACTGGTTTAACCAAGGTTTGACCGAAATCGTCCAAATTCGCCAAAAAGTTCTGGGATCATTTTCGATCATGTGAAAAGTATTAAAATGAGTTTTAAAAGAAAATTGAACGAAAACGTCGGCTCTTGGGAGCTCCCAGAGGTTTCCAGAACTTTCCAGGAATCCTAGGTTTGACCAGTTTGACCAAAAGTTGACTTTGCAACCGGAGCATCGTATCATTTTTCAAACATTTTTCAAGGATAATATAGGTCAATAGCTTTCCAACGGCATATCGTATATAATTTCTGGATTTAAAACGAATTTATTACTAATTTCTGAAGGTAAAAAAGGCGATCAAATCAGCTTTTATTGCAAATACCGCAAAACCTTTCAAAGTGACCTATCTCCGAACTATTTTTTATGTAAAGTAGACTCCATTACCTTTCCAAAGGTATATTAGAACCTCAATTTGGAGTTTGTATGCATTTATTGTGAATTTCGGACAAAATAGGGCCTTTTCGCGAATACCGGAACTTCTGGGGGCCTAAAAAGGATTATCCGGACAAATGAGGAGTAGTGCCGCCGCGGTACTGGCCCACTACCGCCGAGGCACAGGGCCAGTGCCGCCACAGCACTCTCCTCCAGAATGGTGTTTTTTGTAATTTTTTTGGGGGTTCATTTTGATTAATTGAAAACCAAAACGACGTAGTTCTATGTTCATAGATGTTTGGGACCAATGGGAGTACTTCTAAAACCCCAAAACCACCCCAAATTGTCCTGTATAAACCCCCCTTGACTTCTCATTTTGGGGGATGCAAATAGAAAAGCTTAGAGAAGTATATAGAGAAAAGTTGTAGAAGATAAGGTTAGGAGAGTGAAAGTGAGCTTCTCCCTTTGATTTTCAACTAAAAAGTGAGTCTCAAACTTTGTTTTCTACTTCATTACTCCCATTTACTTCACATTCAATACACTCAACCACCATTTTAGTGAGCATTTATGAGATAGGAAGCTTCTTCCATGTCTAAAATCACCATATATGAGTGAAACACCAAGCTACAAGTCCAAAATCATCATGAATATCATCTATTGATTACTTACTTGCTTGTTTTACATATTATGCTCATCTCTCCTTAACCTCATTTCTTTTTTATTTTCTTTATTTACTTACTAGTCTATCATCATCTAGATGTTGACATGAAGTTGGAGGTGAGTGAATCCTTATGGATAGTAGCTCTTGACCTCAAAAACATGTTTGATAGATGATGATTTCAACTTCAACACATTCTTATATATTCTTGAAGTTGTTTTTTCAAAATAAAACAATGTCTCCAACAATCTTGGAGGCTCTTAATATGAGTTCAAATGTTGATATTTCAAGTGGTCATAATCTCCATTTAAGTGCCGAAAATATACTTTCAAAACCCTTATTTCAAAACCCCTCTAAAACCCAATATTGGGATTCCAAGAAATAAACCTTATTTCTCTCAAAAATCTTCAAAACATTGAGTTGTTTGATTTCAAAGAATTATTTTTGGCTTCACTTGGAAGAACTTGAAAGGGGTCCATTTTTGTCCAAACATTCCTTCCAAACATTCTGCCTCTGCTGTCACAGCAGCTAGGTTAACTTATTTTTCCCTTGAACTTCAATGTCTTAGGGAACTCTTTGTATAATATGGGCCTCTAGATCTTCTGTTTTCATTTTCTAAGATTTTCTAACATTTCAGTTGATAGTACAGACTCTGTTTCTGAATGACCTCTATTGTTTATGTGATTTCTATCAATCTGTGATAGTTATTAAATATTGGCCTTTTGGGTTGCGTTATAGACACAATAATAAAGATCTCCATAAAAAATCATGCATTGAAAACACTCCTATCCCCTCTTTTTAATTTCCAAAAGACTATGTTACTGTTCTGTCCACTATTCACAGCAAACATACTTTTACTTTAATTCTTTGATTTGATACTTTCATACACTCTAAATTAGCTCATCTCTTAGTAAGTAGTTCATACTATATTTGTACATATTCTATAATGATTTCCTTCATGCATTCATGCATATTTTAGACTTCTAAGTCACTTTAGAAAATCCATGTACACAAACACTCTACAACCTTTGCACATTATAAGACCATGCATTGCATCCATGCAAGAATTGGGGGTTCTGTGACTCCGAATCTAAGAAGATTACAAGGAATGAACTTGATCACACGTTCATGTTTCTCATCGATTAATTCTCCCTTTCTCATCTGTCCCGGGGATTGAGAGGTCTTCTTTTCTCGAAGATTAACATGCATCAATCAAGCTTGCTAAGCATACTTTGATCTCTTTGATTATTTGTTTCAAGAACAATTCATGTCCCCTCTTAGATTAGGAAAACTTGATTACTTGATATGTGATTAGACGATTTTTCCTAGGTTTATTTGTGTGATCTTTCACTTTTTGCATTGTATGATATTTGGCTAAGATCTTATGAATGATATCTTATCTTTTGATCTTCCATTTCAAGATTCTTATGTAATGTAATATACTATCATAGTATTAATTGCCGAACCATACATAGTATAAGTTGATTATTTGGATGCTAATTGAGGCCCGTTGAGAGACGGGCGAGTCGAGGGTGTTTTAGTCGTGACAAAGGCTCCTTCCTCTCTCGTACCAAAACCCCGAGCCAAGTTTTTTGGTTATGAAGGGCCGGTGCCTTTTATCCATTTGGGTGAGTCAAATTGGGTTTCTTGGTTCCCTAAACACCAAGTGGCGACTCTATATCTGTTTTCAACAGACCTTCCTTTTTTTTCCAAACAAACCTCTTTTTCTCTTTCAAATCAATTTCAAAACAAAGGAAAATCAATTCTGAAACCCCGGGAACAGAAACCGGGAGTGGACGACGGATTCCGCGTGTCCACACTCTGGCGACTCTGCTGGGGATATTTATTTTCAAAATAAAATAATACAGAGGTTTGAATCATAAGAAGCATCCTTAAAATCATCTTTTTACTGTGTCTGGTTTACCACATTGCACTTCTGCATTTCCCCTTCGACTGCGTCTGAAACGCGGTGCTGACATTGTTCAAGTTTTGCTGTGCCGGGGTATAAATCACCGTTGATACTGTACCTTCCAAGGTATATCAAAAAGAGTAAAAACCTCCGTACTGTTTCTCTGACGGTATATTGGAACTCTCGTCAAAGGACCCTATTTGACTAAACCCAGCCTTTGAATATAGATTCCTGTAGAACCTTTCATAGGATTGTTCGTTCATTTATATTTTCAGATAGGATAATATGATATAACTGCTGTATGCCCTGACGGGATTACCTGCGTGATGTAGATGCTTATGTGGCATGAGGCAGAACGTTTTTCTTATGATTCCCAAGGCAATCACTCACATGTGATCACATTGAGTTGACCTGCCTAGGTACCATGACAAGGATGTCTGCTCCATGCTCACAAAGATATACACTGCAAACCTTGTTTGTAGGCCCTAAGATATACGAGTATGAAAACCTGCTAGATAGTATGATCACCATCATCACATGCTCCCGCCATATTAACCAGTTTCTCCCAGAAACTTTGTCCAAATATCCCAGATATAACCATATCAACCAGTTTCTCCCAGAAACTCTGTCCAGATATCCCAGATATAACCATATCAACCAGTTTCTCCCAGAAACTCTGTCTCGATATCCCAAAAATAACCATATCAACCAATTTCTCCCAGAAACTCTGTCCAAACCAACCAGAAATACCCACTCTCTCCTAAAAGCCTTCATAAAACCCTGAAAACCCCTATTATCCCTTGGTGATCATACTGGAAAGTAAAGTTGGCACACTCTATATGGTTAGGACCTTATTTGTTTAACTGCTATCTGTTATAAATAGGAAACATCATATAGATTAGGGCTTACATCCGCGTGCTTGTCTCATTTGCATATACCATTCCTATCGGTCTGCACGCACTGTCTCGGTCGGTATTACACAAGTCAGTCCACGTCTATTAACATCACTATCATTTGTCTATCTAAAGTCATCACTGTCAAAATCTGATACAAATCCTCTCAAATCTGTAGGGTCACTATAGATTCTCATAGCCAGCAGCTGGGATCCTCGTCTTGGGTCAGAAATTCAGATAATCGTTTGGTCAGAATCAGCCCAAAAAGTTATTTCAGCATGAATCAGGAAGAGCTAGAAAATAAGGTCACCAAATTGGGAGCCACTATAAGCCAGCAATCCGACAGCCTGGCCCAGATCCTGAAGTTTATGGAAGAATTGAAGCAGCAGCGGCCGCAACCTCCACTTGGGTTTGAACCACCCCTACATGAGAATAACGGGGAGGAAGACTGGTTTCAAGGGGTCCCACCGTTTGCATATGAGAAAAACTCCAAGAGAAAATGGATAAGGTTGACAAGCTGGAAAGTGTACTGGGAAAAACCAAAGGGGTTGATGATTACATGCTAGACTTGAAAGGCCTTTTTTAGCCAATTAAGCTAAAACTGCCAGAGAACTTCAAGATGCCTTTCATCGACCATTTTGACGGAATTGGGAATCCGAAAAGTCATGTGGAGCTATGTATGAGCATCTTCCAATCCATGGGCTGTACCCACGAGCACATTGCAATGTTGTTCCCACAAACTCTTGCAAAGTCTGCACTATCATGGTTCCTTACCTTGGAAGCTTCCAAAACCCGGGCATACGAAGACATTGTTCGAGTCTTCGTCGATCACTATTCTTACAATCAAGAGTTGGATGTTACAGTCAAGGATTTGGAAACTACTCAATAGAACAACAATGAATCCTTTGCTGCTTTCTTGAGCAGGTGGAGGAATAAAGTGGCCCAAATGACCCACCGACCGATTGAGAAAGAACAGGTGAGAATGCTAATCCGGAATCTACAAACACTCTACCATGAGAAATTGTTCTACCAATCCATCTGTACTTTCGAAGAGCTGTTTGAAGTTGTAACTCGAATTGAAGACGCCATTAGGGAAGGAAAGATCAAGAAGGAAGAGCCTCCAAGTCAGACAAAAAGGGCCAACTACTCCCGCAATCCTCCAGATGTCGATGCTCTTAGCAATCAACCCATGGCATACCCTCCTAGGCCATACCAACCCCTCAACCAGGCAAATTCGCCCAATCGCCCTTTCCAGAAAAAGCTTCCTCGTAATTTCGCCAAGCTAGAGATCTCTCTCTCCTTAGCTTTAGATCGCCTCCTTAAAAGGGCTACCTCCAACTGCTCCAGCCTCGAAATACACCACTCCCACCGAACTGCGATATGTCCAAAAGATGCACCTACCACCAAGCCCCTGGACACAACACCGATGATTACATGCGCCTTCGCCATGATATCCAAGACCTCATTGACCAGAATATCATTGAGCTACCTCCAAAGCAGCCCCATATCACTCAAAATTCTCTACAAAACACCAAAATATCAGCCTCATTGAATCCAACCATGTATCCTTCAACCCTGCTGCCTATGTCACCCCCTTAGGTCAACCTTTACCTCTCATTGACATCCCAGAATCTGTGGGAATTCTTCTGATTGAAGGAGGAGACGACGAGTGGCAGCAACAGCTGACTGATGCACAAGATATAATCTTCTTGGAAGAACACGATCTAGGGGTAGTGGACCTCAAATGGTATGATCCCAATAATGAAAGCGATGCTTCTATCTGGAATGAGCTGGAGAAACCATTTATGGGAACGAATTGTGACTAGTTCAAAGAAGATGGGACTGTAGAAGGACCTACTCCTGCCGAGATTGATCATTTGACTAGGTCAGGCCGTCATTATTAGCCTCCGCAGCCTACCACTGAAGCAATCGAGAAAAATCTGATCAAAGACAAGGGGAAGGGAAAAATGGATGAGGTCATCGAAGAAGATAATGGGTTGAAAAAGCAGTTGAAGAAAACCCAAGCGCATCTCTCGATGTGGGACATCATGGTAACATCCTACAAGCATAGGCAAGCTGTGTTGAATGCCTTGGCTGGAATTGAGGTCCCCATCGATGCTGCACCAGAAGACATGGTGGCTTTCTTGGGTGCACTCACCCCTGACCCAATCATTATATTCTCTGATGAAGACCTGCCGCCGGAAGGGTATACACATAACAAAGCTTTGTACATCACTGTTGGATGTAAGGGACAGCAGGTGCCATTCTGTCTGGTCGATACAGGCTCCGCCCTAAATATTTGTGCTCTAAGGACTGCCACCGCCTTGGGGGTTAATATCCTTGACATCACACCTTCTGTGCAATCCGTGAGGGCTTACGACAACACCAAGAGAAATGTGATGGGGACTGTTTCTCTCCAAATTCGGGTAGGATCTTTGGTTAGCACTGAAATCTTTCAAGTTATGGACATACCTGCCTCGTTCTATTTGTTGATCGGGAGGCCCTGACTGCATGTCAACAAAGTTGTATCATCCACTGTGCATCAAATGATCAAGTATATTCATGAGAATGAGGTAAAAATCATCCTCGGCAATAGTTGGGGTAATGAAGCCTTTCCAAACTACGCTCCCATCTTTGAAATCCAAATACCAGAGCTAGAAGAAGGAGAAATTAGGGGATTCTTCATGGAAGAAGTCCACATGATCAATGATGAAGACAGGTTCCCCGAGATCCACTCTGCAGTTGTCAACATCGTCTGCAAAATGAACTACTTCCCTGGAATGGTATTGGACCAACGCCAGCAAGGGATTCATGAGTTCCCTCAAATCAAATGGCAACAAGGCACTTTTGGGTTGGGGTACAAGCCCACTGAAGAAGACATCGAGCTACAGAGGCCATGGAAGAAAAGAGTGAGGAGTCTCCCACCATACCGTAAGACCTTGAATGGGCAATTCATCAAAGAAGGGGATGACTTCCCCTATTTTGGGTTCCCTGAACCTTGGATCCATCAGGCCACTGGAAAAAGGCACCCTGGGCTTGAAATCTTCGCTGACTACGAAAGGCCCCCCTATCAAGATCCGTTCTATCCGGAAGAAGCTGTCAAAGTCCCAGAGGAAGATTGGTTGAAATACCTGGACACTGAAGCCATCGGGAAAATGTGGTAAGAGTTCGTTGAAGAGAAAGAAGGAAAGAGGGCCAAGAGCCAAGATGATCAGATCAAGCCAACTGAGGAGGGTCTGAGCAACCAGGCTATAGAGTCATCTGTCTGTGTCTCCCAATTCCATGTTCTGCCAGAGTCCGTACTTCCAATTATCGAGTCTGTACCAGAGTCAACTATTATAAGCCCACCACTGTCTAATGTAATCACTCCGCTTATCATGAATGAAATGAAAGACGATTCTGCTTACTCCTCTGTGTCTAATAATTTTGAATGCACAAATCCCTCCAAGGATCTCCCAATTCAACTAAAATGACTAATTGAAAAGCCACCTGCTTATGAAATAACCGAAGATACTTTATCGATTAATCTAGGTGAAACAGATAATCCACAAATTGTGCAAATTGGCTCGACACATAATAAAGTAGAAAAAGAAAAGCTGACTCTCTTACTAAAAGAATTCAAAGATGTTTTCGCTTGGTCTTAAGAGGATATGCCTGAGGTCGATCCCGACATTGTCCAACATCATATTCCCATCTTTCCTGATTCTAAACCCGTCAAACAGAAACTAAGGCGCATGAGACCAGAATGGGCACTCAAGGTCAAAGAGGAGGTAGAAAAACAGTTCAAGGCAGGGTTCATCATCGTTGCCGAGTATCCAGAATGGGTTGCCAATATCGTGCAAGTTCCCAAAAAGGACAGAAAAGTTCGTGTGTGCGTTGACTTCCGTGACATAAACAAAGCCAGCCCTAAGGATGACTTCCTGCTTCCCCACATCGATGTCGTGGTGGATAACACCGCAGGACATGAGCTACTGTCATTTATGGATGGCTTTTCGGGGTACAATCAGATTCTGATGGCGCCAGAAGATCGGGAAAAAACGATATTCACCACACCTTGGAGGACCTACTGTTATAGGGTAATGCCTTTCGGACTCAAGAACGCTAGAGCAACCTACCAAAGAGCTGCCACCACTCTGCTACATGACATGATTCACAAGGAAGTAGAAGTGTACGTAGATGACATGATCTTGAAATCCAAGGACAGAGAAGGGCACTTGGTGGCACTGGAATTTTTTTTTTGAAAGATTGCACAAGTACAAGATGAGGTTGAATCCAAAGAAATGCACTTTCGGTGTGACCTCTGGAAAACTCCTAGGTTTTCTCATCACATAGAGAGGGATAGAGGTCGATCCCTCCAAAATCAAGGCAATTCTAGAAATGGCGCCGCCACAGAATGAGAAAGAAGTGAGAGGATTCCTCGGGAGGATCCAATTCATCAGCTGCTTCATCTCCAAGCTCATAACCATATGTGATCCCTTGTTCCGACTACTGAAGAAAAGAGAGAAGTTCCAATGGGACGACCAATGCCAAGTCGCCTTCGACAAAATAAAAACCTACCTCCAAAAACCACCCGTCCTTTCACCGCCTACCCCTTATAAGCCTTTGCTTCTTTACCTATCTGTCTCCAAAAATGCCATGGGTTGCATGCTAGCCCAAGAAGGAGAAGAAAGCCACCCTCGAAAAAACATGTTGGGCCTTGGTTTGGTGCACTCGCCGACTGAGGCACTACATGCTGGCCTTCCCGGTTGTGCTCATATCCCACATGGATCCTTTAAAATACCTCCTCGAAAAACCCGCCCTGACCAGTCGTATATCCCGTTGGTTACTTCTACTGTCCGAATTCGATATCAAGTATGTGACAAGCAAATCAGTAAAAGGGAGAACTATAGTTGAACATCTTGCTGAACACGCCATTGATTCTGAAGAAAATGGAGATTTCCCATTCTCGGACGAGAATATCATGGAAATCAAAGAAGAATAGTGGAAGTTGTACTTTGATGGAGCAGCCAACATGAAAGGCTACGGGGTAGGAATGATTATAGTATCACCAAATCTGGACCACACCCAACTGGCAGTCAAGCTCAATTATAACTCCACCAACAACACCGCTGAATACGAGGTGTGCATTCTAGGGATGGAAGCGGCCGTAGAATTGAGAGTTCAAAAGTTGGATGTCTTCGGAGATTCAAATCTCATTGTGTCACAAGCTAGAGGGGAATGGAAGGTGAAAGATAAGAGGTTGAAACATTACCATGACCATCTCGATGGACTCAAGAAATATTTTAAGAGCATAACATTCTTCTACTTGCCTAGGGAAGAGAACCAGCTATCAGATTCGTTGCCTACCTTAGCTTCCATGATCAAAATTCCCGTGGGAGTCAAGATGATGACTTTGGTAATTGAGCAAAGATACGAGCCTTCATTCAACATGATCGCTGCGATCGAGGAAGAAGAGAACGAAACACCCTGGTACCAAGATGTTTGGGACTTCATAGAAAAGGGAGCGTATCCGCTAGAATCTTCTGAGTAAGACAAAAGAGCAGTTCGAAGGTTCCCAGCACAGTTCATCATTTGTAAGGGAAAATTGTTGAAGAAAGGGTACAATGGTCACAATCTAACTTGTTTGTTCAGAAAGTGCGCCAGAAGAATGATGGAAGAAATACACGAAGAGTTGTGCGGTCCACACATGAATGGCCACATGCTAGCCAAAAAGATCATAAGACAAGGGTACTACTGGACGACATTGGAGAAAGATTGTTGTGAATACGTGAGAAGGTGCCACAAGTGCCAGATCCATGCAAACATGATGCATGTACCACCATCTCTGCTCTATAGTATGACCTCCCCATGGCCGTTCTCAACTTGGGGTATCGATATCATCGGTGAAATTATTCCAAAGGCCTCGAACGGAAGTTGATACATTTTGGTGGCCATCGACTACTTTACAAAGTGGGTAGAAACTGCATCTTACACCAAGTTAGGGGCCAAGGAAGTGGCCAAGCTCATCAAGAAAAACCTCATTTGTCGCTATGGAGTCCCCCATGAGATCATTTCAGATAATGGTAGTCATTTCAAAGCAGAAGTCAGGGATCTGTTTGAGGAATACAAAATCACCTATCATAAGTCATCACCTGTAGACACCCCAATTTTGACCTAACGTCGAATTTAGGAGAGTGTCACCTCCGTATCCGATGATGACAAGGACCGAAAAATTGAAGTATTCCAAGCTCTTCAGAAAATCTCCAAAACGCGATAAAATTTCACAGAAAGAGAAAAATACCAGGTATTTAGGAGAATTCAGGTATAAGACATGATTTTTGGAAAGGATCTTCAAAAATAATTTGTTTCAAAAAGGGGGAGGACCTAAAAAAGGGAACCTCAGCTAAAAACGGCACACGGCAGACTGCCGCGGCACTCGCTAAGTGCCGCGCGGCAGTCAGAGAGTGCCGTTCCGGCTTTCACCGAGTGCCGCCATAAATTTCTGACTGCCGTTCACTTTTAAAGTCTGTATTTTGCAGTGCAATACGTATGCATATGCGAATAAGAACAAAAAACTGATAAAGTAAGACTGACAAAAACGCGGCCATCCATTAATTGTCACGGCATTTTATGAGTGCCGCTCGGCAGTCACGCAGTGCCGGAACGGCAGTCATGGACTGCCGCGGCGGCTTTCACGGACTGCCGCGACAGTTTCTTGACTGCCGCCCTGGGCAGCTGTCTGTCTAAATTCAGAAAGTACACATTGTACCACCAAATGAGATGTTCACACATGTCTTTTACTCCGAATTTACTGAAATGACCTAGGTATTTTTGTCTATATAAGAAGAGGTATCTCCATTGAGAAACACATGCAAAAGAGGAGAGAGGTCACATACAAAAAAAAGACTTCCATTCCACCAACATTTTTTTTAGAGAGAAAAGAGAGAGTTTAGAAAAAAACTAGGAAGAAGAGCTTGGAAGATCTTCAAAGAAGAAAAACTTTGAGGATAGTTGGAGGTGATCCTCTAACCATAAGTTGTTTTATTTGCATTCTTTCCTTTGGATCCTCAAACTATTTTGTTTTTTTGCTTCATTTCTTTTATTGTTCATACTTCCCTCTTTGAGACTATTGGAGATCCTCAATATCTCTCTTGAAATCTCTTGAATGTGATCTTTTGAATCCCATGTAAGCTTATGCTTCATACGGAAGTCAAAGTTTGATCATCATTTTATTCTATAAACAAATAGATGGATCCAAGTCCATACTCATGACTTGGGTCCTCTAAGCTTGAGTTTTCATGGAGTCTCCTTATATTCCTTGAAAACTCATGAGTTTTAGTCATGTCTTCATCTCCAATGGCCATCAAATGGTAGGAGGAAGTGGTTTTGAGTCCAAGTCCATCTCAATGGTTTAGATTCCTCATCTTGAGATTTCATGAAGTCAACTCATACTTCACTTGAAATTTACAAATATGAAGGTCTTTAGCCTCCAATGACCATCAAATGGTAGGAGAAGTTGTTTGGTTTAAACCCAACTTCATGGTTTAATAGTTGGAGTTACCAAATAAAAGTTGAACTTGACAAATGAAAATAGTGAGTTCACAAACTGTTTTTGATCAAAGATTTTTAGTTCAAAATCTAACCGTTGAAATCAAGTGAAACCAACGGGACAGTGTCAATAACACAATGTTCTACCACTGTAATTTTTGTTTTAAGGTGGTTTTATGTTTGGAAGGGTTTGATCATGGGTTTTGTGAGTCAACTACAATCTGCCCAGAGTTTCAAAATAGTTTCAGAACAGCAAGTCCATTTTGAAATTCATAAATCAGAAGTCTAATAGAGTTTTTGGGGTCTCTAATAATTTTTTCTGGGTATCTTAATGTGTTAGGAAGATCCCCTAAAAAGAATGAAGCATTTAGGATTATTTTACTATTTTTAAAAAATCAAACAAAATCTCTGGACAGAGAGTTGTACATCTCTGAGTGATGTCTGGTGTTTGTCCTTTTCCCAGATATCCGACCGTTGAAACCTTGATTTTCTTTTTGATTTGGAAACTAGACTCACAGGGGAATCTCGTGTCCAAAATGCACCAAGATCAAACCATGAGAGATGTGCTTTTTAGTTCTTTTAAATTCTGGTCTGCTCTCTGCAATTTTCAGAGTTTTATGACACATTTGACTTACTTTGTAAATAAGGGTCTAAATGACTTTTCTATGACCTAGGGCTTAAACCATGCTTTAAAAATGATTAGTTGAGCTTGAATCCAAAGTTTAAGAGTATTTCATAGTCTATCCTTGTCCATGTACATATTCATCCATATGGTTCGGCACTTGTAATTAGGATTTATTTGCTTTGGATTTAATTACATTAGATAGATTTAAGCTAGAAATTTAGGATTGTTACTTCTAACATCATATTTTGCATATCATGTGAACTAACCCTTTGTTTTGTAGCGCTATTAAGGTACGATTTCTCAATCCCTCTCTAGTTTATTAAATTCCTTGATTTTTATTTGATTTTTGACCTTATGCGCAACACCTTAGAGTTAAGATTTGCCTTATGTGTATATATGGATTAGAGACTCTTTTCCTAGGTTTTTATTTAATTGCATGCATTGCACGTTTAATATTCGCGGCCGGATCCCGGGTAAGCTCTCTTGTTCCTTATTGCACATCATATTGCTTGCTACTTGACATATGTGGCTTATGAATGATATTTTTGTCATTAGCAATTTTACACCCTTTGAACATGCTTTTGTAATGTATATATATATATGTATTAGTTGAGGGCACACTTAAATTGATAATTCGATTAAAAGGATGTTGAGTAGAGGCCTATCGCAAGATAGGATGAGAGAGGGTGTTTTAGTCCGATGGGCTCCTTCCTCTCTCATTCCATAATCCCCGGACCTAGTTAATCTCTGGTTTCTAAAAGGTCAGTTTGCTTTTAAAATGGTTTCTTAATTTTCCTTTTAAAAATTAAGTGGCGACTCATTTGTTTTAGAAATTGATTTAAAAGAAAAGCTGTGGGTAAGTCAACCTGCGATATCCACAATCTGGCGACTCTGCTGGGGATCGAACCCAGAATCTCTGGTTTCGCAGACCAGAATTATGATTTTGGGTTCACTTGAGGATTAGACTTGAAAAATATCCTTTTAATCGAATTAATTAATCTTTGTGTGCCTGTTGCATTTCACTTGCATGTCCAGCCAGTCGATTGCACGGAACTATGACCTTGGAGGCTCGGGGCAACCCGGTCGGTCAAGTTATTATGGGACTGTGTGATCACCCTTGATCTCGTACCATGATTTGGTATATTAAGCATCCTATCGGGTGTGTGTCAAGGGTCCCTTATTTGACCAAAACCCAGCCTTTGCATAGTAGTTTCTATAGAACATTTCAATCTTAGGAAATCAATTCTTGATTAGGATTATGTGCTAGGAAGTTTTGTATGCCCGGAAGGGATTACTTGAGATGATGACGATACTCGCTTGATGAAAGATGAATAATCTTTTAATCACCTTTTAGCAATTTCTCCTCGTGTTACATGACATTTGGAGGACATGCCGAACCTTGATTACAAGATTATACTTCTTATATCATGTTTAGTTAAGCATCATTGACCTTGTATGCATCCGAATTCATGAAAAGTGCGATGATTATCTAATCGTGTGATGCTCCTACCCAAGAATCCAAAGTTCATGGTTTATGAAAATTTTTGATTAATCATCATCTTTTATCCAAAAGAAGAAGAAATTGTTCTGAAATTTTTTTTTTTTACCCTTTCAAAGAAAAAAAATGTTTAAGGTTCATTTTTCAAGTAAAACCCAAATCATTTTTCTTATTGAGAAATATTTTCATATCCACTTTTTTAATAAAAGGTTCAAAATCCTTGAGAATTGTTTTTGAAAGATCTCCCCAATTAAAGAAATGCTTTTCAAATGAATTTTAAAGCAAAGTTTCAACCCAATCATCTTTTGTTCAGAAATGTTGCCTTCAAAGGAAAACTCCTTAAGAATTTGAAAGAGTCCATCATCTAGGGGAAATACTTGTCAAATGGATTTCAAAAATTCTAAAATTTTCAAACCTTGAAGGGGTAATGAGGATCACGATGAAAGGAGAAGTTAAGCGCACTTGACATGGATGAGGATTTTATGTGCTTATATGTTATATGTGCTAGGACTAGAATTTTCCTTTCTTTTGCATATAGAATAGGCACACACACACTTGCTTTTCATCCGTGTGTCATGTGTGCGGTGCATGCATTTAGCCACATCAAATCATCAAAGCATGTACATTTTGGCACTCTCATCATATCAGTCAATATCATTACATGCATGTAAAATACAAATTCATAAAGTAATCCAATAATTCCTCAAAATTCCTTGCCTCCTGAAAATCAATTCTGCATATGAACCTTTTACCTCTCTATGTGTTGGATTTGTAGAAAGAGTGGAACAACTAGATCCCCTGGTGAGGACACCTCTAACCTTCTTGGGTTCATCTCTCTTGATTTAAAGAAGAAAATGTTTTTGCACACATGCTATCGGGGAATGATGAACCCGGAGGTTCAAATGATAACAGTGAAGTGATAGCGTTTGGAACTGCTGCTGCTAAAGCAAATGTGGATGCTCTTGGAAATCTAGTCAATTGAAAATCATCTGTGACACTCCAGTTGAAACCAAGTCGAGTCCAGTCCAGTAATCGAGTCATGTCAAGTAGGAGTCAAGTGTCAAGTCCAGTCGAGTCTTTAAGTCAGTCGGTTGTCGAGTTTATCGAGTCAAGTGATGTAACCCTTTTTCCTGCTAGTTGAATAAAATGTCTCATTCTGTTTGATTCAGTGTTCCAAGTCGTGAATGTATGGATCATTAAGCTAAAAAAGAAAAAAAAATGAAAATCAAATCACTTTTCCAAATGATCGTGAGAAATACTTTGTTAATAAATCTCTGCATTGAAAAGGATCCCCAAGTGATCAAAGCAAATTTTGTGCCAAAACCATGGAGAAGTAGAGAATTGATTAGCTTTACTTTAAGAATTTAAAGATGCTCTTACTCAATCTTGAAAAGATGAACTTGGAACTTGAAGCTTGCTCACCATCCCCTTCTCTCCAAATACCAAGCCTAAAAAGATGAGCCCAACCAGTCTAAAGCCATAAACTGGGTCCTTGATGGTAGCCAAACATTTTAATGAACTTCTTATTCCACACAAAAAAAAAGAAAAAAAAAAAGAAAAAAAGAAGAATGAGCTCGCTAGGATGAAAACCCGGAAGGGCGCCTAGGCAAAATTTAGAGCAAAAATAAGATACGTGTTGATCTCAAAAATCCTAATCCTAGCCAGTCAAAATCATAGAAAGAATAAGAGATAGTAAGGTAGAGAAAAGAAAGGAAAGAGAAAAGAAAAGGCAGAGAATAGATGAGATTGAGAATTCTTGAGCACTTCAAAGTAGATCATTGGCACATGAACTATCTCAAGGCTTTGTGTTGTTCTTAACAAAGAAAAGAGATTAGAAATGAAAAGAGGGACTTATCAGCTTCAAAAAAAAAAAACAAAAAAAAAAAAGGGACTCAAACACTAAGTGAGCCTAAAGCGATGCAGAGATATCTTTGAAAAAAGAAACAAATAAAGATTCGAAGGACTGATATTACTTTGTGAATAGGATGGAGTATGAATAAAACATGATGAGAATTGTAAAAGATTAACTGGCTGGTGAAAAGGTTAAAGAAACAACCGTCAAATAAAAGAGAAAAAAAGAAAAGAAAAGAGGAAAGAAAAAAAGAATAAAGGAAGAAGTAGTTCATCATGCTATACAAGGGCTACCACAAGTGACATACACTCCCTAGATCCAAATGGCAACATGGCTCGAAAAGCCCACCAATTCTTGAAGCCTTATTCTTTCAAGACCTCCAGAGTTGATGAACTACGCTTGACCTGATTCCCGCTAGGGGATACGTAGGCAACCTGCTCGGTTCGGTCATCACCCCATCATCTCATGCTATCCTTCTTTCAGGCCTTGGCCGAACTACTTTGGACCTGATTCCCGCTCGGAGATAAGTAGGCGAACCTCCCAAGGTTCTCGGTCCATAAACATCCCTAAACTATAAGCATCACCCTTTCGCGCCTTTGGTTTCCTTCCTTCAAATTAGGGGCAAACTCACGTTTGCTTGGAGCCACATGTACATCGCCAAACCAATGGAAAACTTTGTTTGCTGAAATCCCAAAAGCAATGCCTCCGAGTCTTATTCAAACTAGGGGCAAACTTCGTTTGCCAAAATCCCTCTATGCCAGAAGCAAGTTCTCAAGTAATCAAGTTTGTTTTGAAAGGATTGAAATAGAGTGCCTTTCACTCTATAAGCTAAAGCACTAATTTGAAGCATACTCTAGATAGGCAAAGAATTCGCTAAATCAAAAGGAGAAGTTTTCAAAGTTTAGATTTATCAACAAAGCACTACCATTTGTAAAATGATGAATAAATTAAAGGTGAGATGATACAGTTACTCACGATGAAAGCACATTGATTCATGATGAATGAAGAGTTTGAGTCAGTCATTTTTGAGTAACTAGCTTTGTCAGGTCTGTCCTCCTTTGATGAGTCAATAAATGGTCTCAAATGTGTGGGTTTAAGATGACGAATAAAGATTTGAAAGGTCTTCATAAGCATCCCAAGAGCAGTACGAATAGAGGTTTCGAACACTATCACAGTATAAAGTGGCAATATAAGAAGAGTCCAAGACTAGGGGCAAAGGTGACTTCCCTCTTTTGACAGAATCGATGTGTTTCTTCCAAAGGCCTGCAAGTGCATAAAATTATTCTTTCTATCAGCTCCGTTCAAATTCTCTGAGTCTGAAAACTCCTCAAATTTTGAAAAATCAACTCTTTCAGTCTGTGGACTCCCGAACTTTTGTGAAATCAATTCTTTAAGTTCGAGGTGGCTCCGAATATTGAAATTTGGTTCTTTGAGCGCAAAGCATTAGTCCTCAAAGGTAGCTTCTCTTCATAAGCTTTAGTCCTCCATGGCAGCTTCTTTTCATCTGCATTAGTCCTCAATGGCAATCCTCGTTAGTCCTCAATGGCAACCTCTGTTAGCCCTCAATGGCAATCTCTGTTAGTCCTCAATGGCAATCCCAGCTAATCCTCGCGAGCATCTGTGTTAGTCATCAACGGCAACCTCGCATTCGCGTTAATCCTCAATAATTTTTCGAGTCTCATTCAAACTACCGACTTTGAATATTGAAATTCTTTTGAGTCGAATTGACTCCAATGTTGTAAATTAAAATTTTTTCGTTTAGCTGAGTTGACTCCGATTTGGAAAACTGAAATTCTCTTTGAATATTTGAAATCGTTCGAGTCAATTCGACTCCCAATTTTGGAAATTTGAAAATTCTTTGAGTCTGTTTCGACTCCTGTTTTTAGAAGTTTTGTAGAATCTTTGAGTCCGATTCACTCCCGTTTTGTGAAATAGAAATTCTAGGAGTCTGATTCGACTCCTGTTTTGGAAATTTAAAAAGAAATTCTTTTGAGTCCGATCTACTTACGAGTTTTGAAATATTGGATTGATTTGAGTTAAATTGACTCTGGACTTGGTGAAATTGAATTTGTTTGAGTCTGACTGACTCCTGATTTCAGAAAATGAATAAAGTCGAGTCTAGGCAACTCCTAATTTAGCCCTTGAATTTGAACTCGAATTGAGTTGAATTGACTCCGGACTTGGTGAAATTGAGTTTATTTGAGTCTGACTAACTCTTGATCGAAGTTTGAAAAATTAAGCTCGATTGACTACCAATTTTGGAAAATTGAATTAATTTGAGTGGATTTGAGTCCATTGGACCCCCGGCTTTAGATATTTGAAATAATCATCAGACTCCCAATTTTGAAAAAAAAAAAAAAAAAATTTGAAAAGAATTCGAGTCTATTCGACTCCAAGTTTTGAAAAGTTAAAATGAATTTGAGCCTGCAGGCTCCCAAACTATGACCCTCATCTTGAGAATATAACGAATTTATATTCTCGATCCTCGTAACAGATTTGCGGCGATCCTTTGTTTGAGAATGTGACGGATTTACATTCTCGGTTCTTGCAACGGATTTGCTCTAACCCCCGTCTTGAGAATATAACGAATTTATATTCTCGATCCTCGTAACAGATTTGCGGCGATCCTTTGTTTGAGAATGTGACGGATTTACATTCCCGGTTCTCGCAACGGATTTGCGTCAACCCTCGTTTTTGAGAATATAACGGATTTATATTCCCGGTTCTCGCAACGGATTTGCGTCAACCCTTGTCTTTTGAATATAACGGACTTATATTCCCGGTTTTCGCAACGGATTTGCGTCAACCCTCGTTTTTAAGAATATAATGGATTTATATTCCCGGTTTTTGCAACGGATTTGCGTCAACCCTCGTTTTTGAGCATATAACGGATTTATATTCCCGGTTCTCGCAACGGATTTGCGTCAACCCTCGTTTTTGAGCATATAACAGACTTATATTCCCGGTTTTCGCAACGGATTTGCGTCAACCCTCGTTTTTAAGAATATAATGGATTTATATTCCCGGTTTTCGCAACGGATTTGCGTCAACCCTCATTTTTGAGAATATAACGGATTTATATTCCCGGTTCTCGCAACGGATTTGCGTTAACCCTTGTCTTTTGAATATAACGGACTTATATTCCCGGTTTTCGCAACGGATTTGCGTCAACCCTCGTTTTTGAGAATATAACGGATTTATATTCCCGGTTCTCGCAACGGATTTGCGTCAACCCTCGTTTTTGAGCATATAACGGATTTATATTCCCGGTTCTCGCAACGGATTTGCGTTAACCCTTGTCTTTTGAATATAACGGACTTATATTCCCGGTTTTCGCAACGGATTTGCGTCAACCCTCGTTTTTGAGCATATAACGGATTTATATCCCCGGTTTTCGCAACGGATTTGCGTCAACCCTCGTTTTTGAGAATATAACGGATTTATATTCCCGGTTCTCGCAACGGATTTGCGTTAACCCTTGTCTTTTGAATATAACGGACTTATATTCCCGGTTTTCGCAACGGACTTGCATTGACCCTCGTTTTTGAGAATATAACGGACTTATATTCCCGGTTTTCGCAACGGACTTGCGTTGACCTTCGTGATCAAATCAAAAGCACTCTCATGACTCCTATGACAGATTCTCGCATAGATAATCTTCCCTGACTAACACGCCACGAAATGTGCGTCATATATAGGGAAAATGTGATAAGCATGACATTTACATAACCAGGTTAATTCAGAAAGCACGAGATTGCTTGAGCACGTGCATCACGATAAGATAGGTGCATTCATCCGTATGACTATTTGCGCTTGTGTGTGTTTGACCCTTGACCCGAACTACGTCTTGGTCTGATTCCTAAACGGATACGTAGGCAGCTCATCATCGAGCACGACCAGCGTGAACCATTGCCCCGCGCATGTTCTCTTTTTGCAACGCATTTTGTTTTTACCTAAATTCGACGGTCTGGTCAAAGGCTTGTCTTCACACAGGCTTCAACATTCACTTGTGGTACGCGTTGCTCCACAAGCTCTGCCGAAGAGGGGCAAACTGTAGACACCCCAATTTTGACCTAACGTCGAATTTAGGAGAGTGTCACCTCCGTATCCGATGATGACAAGGACCGAAAAATTGAAGTATTCCAAGCTCTTCAGAAAATCTCCAAAACGCGATAAAATTTCACAGAAAGAGAAAAATACCAGGTATTTAGGAGAATTCAGGTATAAGACATGATTTTTGGAAAGGATCTTCAAAAATAATTTGTTTCAAAAAGGGGGAGGACCTAAAAAAGGGAACCTCAGCTAAAAATGGCACACGGCAGACTGCCGCGGCACTCGCTGAGTGCCGCGCGGCAGTCAGAGAGTGCCGTTCCGGCTTTCACCGAGTGCCGCCATAAATTTCTGACTGCCGTTCACTTTTAAAGTCTGTATTTTGCAGTGCAATACATATGCATATGCGAATAAGAACAAAAAACTGATAAAGTAAGACTGACAAAAACGCGGCCATCCATTAATTGTCACGGCATTTTATGAGTGCCGCTCGGCAGTCACGCAGTGCCGGAACGGCAGTCATGGACTGCCGCGGCGGCTTTCACGGACTGCCGCGATAGTTTCTTGACTGCCGCCCTGGGCAGCTGTCTGTCTAAATTCAGAAAGTACACATTGTACCACCAAATGAGATGTTTACACGTGTCTTTTACTCCGAATTTACTGAAATGACCTAGGTATTTTTGTCTATATAAGAAGAGGTATCTCCATTGAGAAACACATGCAAAAGAGGAGAGAGGTCACATACAAAAAAAAGACTTCCATTCCACCAACATTTTTTTTAGAGAAAAAAGAGAGAGTTTAGAAAAAAACTAGGAAGAAGAGCTTGGAAGATCTTCAAAGAAGAAAAACTTTGAGGATAGTTGGAGGTGATCCTCTAACCATAAGTTGTTTTATTTGCATTCTTTCCTTTGGATCCTCAAACTATTTTGTTTTCTTTGCTTCATTTCTTTTATTGTTCATACTTCCCTCTTTGAGACTATTGGAGATCCTCAATATCTCTCTTGAAATCTCTTGAATGTGATCTTTTGAATCCCATGTAAGCTTATGCTTCATACGGAAGTCAAAGTTTGATCATCATTTTATTCTATAAACAAATAGATGGATCCAAGTCCATACTCATGACTTGGGTCCTCTAAGCTTGAGTTTTCATGGAGTCTCCTTATATTCCTTGAAAACTCATGAGTTTTAGTCATGTCTTCATCTCCAATGGCCATCAAATGGTAGGAGGAAGTGGTTTTGAGTCCAAGTCCATCTCAATGGTTTAGATTCCTCATCTTGAGATTTCATGAAGTCAACTCATACTTCACTTGAAATTTACAAATATGAAGGTCTTTAGCCTCCAATGACCATCAAATGGTAGGAGAAGTTGTTTGGTTTAAACCCAACTTCATGGTTTAATAGTTGGAGTTACCAAATAAAAGTTGAACTTGACAAATGAAAACAGTGAGTTCACAAACTGTTTTTGATCAAAGATTTTTAGTTCAAAATCTAACCGTTGAAATCAAGTGAAACCAACGGGAAAGTGTCAATAACACAATGTTCTACCACTGTAATTATTTTTTTAAGGTGGTTTTATGTTTGGAAGGGTTTGATCATGGGTTTTGTGAGTCAACTACAATCTGCCCAGAGTTTCAGAATAGTTTCAGAACAGCAAGTCCATTTTGAAATTCATAAATCAGAAGCCTAATAGAGTTTTTGGGGTCTTTAATAATTTTTTCTGGGTATCTTAATGTGTTAGGAAGATCCCCTAAAAAGAATGAAGCATTTCGGATTATTTTACTATTTTTAAAAAATCAAACAAAATCTCTGGACAGAGAGTTGTACATCTCTGAGTGATGTCTGGTGTTTGTCCTTTTCCCAGAGATCCGACCGTTGAAACCTTGATTTTCTTTTTGATTTGGAAACTAGACTCACAGGGGAATCTCGTGTCCAAAATGCACCAAGATCAAACCATGAGAGATGTGCTTTTTATTTCTTTTAAATTCTGGTCTGCTCTCTGCAATTTTCAGAGTTTTATGACACATTTGACTTACTTTGTAAATAAGGGTCTAAATGACTTTTCTATGACCTAGGGCTTAAACCATGCTTTAAAAATGATTAGTTGAGCTTGAATCCAAAGTTTAAGAGTATTTCATAGTCTATCCTTGTCCATGTACATATTCATCCATATGGTTCGGCACTTGTAATTAGGATTTATTTGCTTTGGATTTAATTACATTAGATAGATTTAAGCTAGAAATTTAGGATTGTTACTTCTAACATCATATTTTGCATATCATGTGAACTAACCCTTTGTTTTGTAGCGCTATTAAGGTACGATTTCTCAATCCCTCTCTAGTTTATTAAATTCCTTGATTTTTATTTGATTTTTGACCTTATGCTCAACACCTTAGAGTTAAGATTTGCCTTATGTGTATATATGGATTAGAGACTCTTTTCCTAGGTTTTTATTTAATTGCATGCATTGCACGTTTAATATTCGCGGCCGGATCCCGGGTAAGCTCTCTTGTTCCTTATTGCACATCATATTGCTTGCTACTTGACATATGTGGCTTATGAATGATATTTTTGTCATTAGCAATTTTACACCCTTTGAACATGCTTTTGTAATGTATATATATATATGTATTAGTTGAGGGCACACTTAAATTGATAATTCGATTAATAGGATGTTGAGTAGAGGCCTATCGCAAGATAGGATGAGAGAGGGTGTTTTAGTCCGATGGGCTCCTTCCTCTCTCATTCCATAATCCCCGGACCTAGTTAATCTCTGGTTTCTAAAAGGTCAGTTTGCTTTTAAAATGGTTTCTTAATTTTCCTTTTAAAAATTAAGTGGCGACTCATTTGTTTTAGAAATTGATTTAAAAGAAAAGCTGTGGGTAAGTCAACCTGCGATATCCACATCACCATACAGACCTCAAACCAATGGGGCGGTCGAAGCCGCAAACAAGAATGTCAAGGCCATACTGCAAAAATCAGTCGATACTTACAAAGACTGGCACGAAAAGCTGCCGTTTGCACTTTGGGGATATAGAACATCGATAAGGACGTCTACAGGAGTAACTCCTTACTCACTGGTATATAGAATGGAAGCAATACTTCCAGTCGAGATAGAACTACCGTCCTTGTGCGTGATGGCAGAATGTGAAATTTCAGAATCCGACTAGTTAAGAGAAAGATACGAAGAATTGGCTCTCATAGATGAAAAGCGCCTAGCCGCGATCGACCAAGTCCGAATCTATCAAAAGAGGATAGCTCGTGCTTTTAACAAAAGGGTTCATCCCAGGAAAATTGTCAAGGGTGACCTTGTCCTTAAGGAATTGCGAGCCCCGATCTTTGATCCACGCGGCAAGTTCAAACCCAAATGGGTTGGCCCTTATATCGTCAAAGCTATCCTTTCCGGAGGAGCAACCTACCTTATAAACCTCAATGGCGTTGAATTCAAAGAACCAATCAACATGGATCGCCTCAAAAAGTACTATGCTTGACCATTCCCCAAAACCATTTTTCTTTCAAGACCTTGCTTTGAACTACACTCGGCCTGATTCCCACTCAGGGATACGTAGGCAACCACATCGGTTCGGTCGCTTCACCCACAAAAATAGCCCATCTCCTTCAAGGCCTTGCCTTGAACTACGCTCGACCTGATTCCCACTCGGGGATACGTAGATAACCACATCGGTTCGGTCGTTCCACCCATTAGAAAATAAACCACTTCTTTTCTACCTTGGCCCGAACTACGTTGGACTTGATCCCCGCTCGGGGGTACATAGGCAGACTTTCAAAAAGAAAAGAGGGATGGGTCGCTAGGTCAAAAATCCGAAAGGACACCTAGGCAAAAATTAGAGTTAAATCCAAAGTGATCAATAACAAAAGAGAGAAAAGAGCTCGCTAGGTCACCTAACTGGCGCCTGGGCAAAATTATGAGCATGTGAGAAAAATAAAGTCGCGGTCCTTACCATAACCCAGAAACCACCTTTCATACTAGGGGCAAACTTCAGCCACCAGCCTCGTTTTCCTGAACCTCTTCTAAACTAGGGACAAACGTCGATCATCTACCTTATTTGCCTCACAACCATACATATCCCAAACTAGGGGCAAACTTCGGCCACCCGCCTCGTTTGCCTCTAATCGTCCTAGCATGCCCAAACAAGTACTGAAAGCAAACAACTGATCAAAATCATACTACAAATGTTTTGAGAAATCCAAAATGCATAAAATAAGGTTCTCCAAGTAACCAAGATTCACCGATAAACAAACTTCGAATATTACATAAGCAGGGACGAAAGAAAACACAAAAGTTCTTTTAAAAAGAAATCACAAATATCAAAAACACTTGGAGGAAAGAAGCAAAATCAGTCAAGTCTAGTTTTATTTTGTGTCTTTTATTTCTTCAAAGGTCTTTAGAAATAGGCTTTTGCTCGACCAGCCCAGCCCCTGATAAAAGTAGTAATGGTAGTGGCTCTGACTCTAGAAGCAAAGATCCTCTCAGTGAACCCCCGGGGGACCTCTTGAACTCGCCCGTACTGTCTGGCCAATCGGCGAGGATGATAGAAAGAGGTATCTCTCAGACCCATCATCCACACTCTCTAGCAATCCCCAAGACTAGTGGTCACAGCATGAAGGCCCCAACACCTCACGATCTAGCAAATGTCGGCCTCAGATAAAGCACCCATCATGCCAACCCAGTCGGCAAAAGTATAATAAGGATGAAGCACAGCCCGGCGGAAGTAAACTGGCGGCACATTACCAGTCCATAACTGAAGGCGCTCGTAGAGCCAAGCCTGTAATACCAAAGGTGCCCCAGAAAGAAGAAGCGTTCCTTGATTGAAAGCGCGATCCAAACCATTCAGGGTTTCAGCCAGAATCATGGCCATGGGGTTCTTACTCAATTTCAACCCAAGGCACATGTGCACCAAGTCGATAGAAGCATTCGAGAACAGAAAGTGCAAAGTCATGCACAATATCAAAGCGGCCCAGCGGGAAGCATCATACACGCTAGGATTCCCAGGACTAGCATACCAGGCAATAATGGAAGCAATGTCAAGAACCTCACCATGAATTAGCCGGCGGGAAATTGTAGTGGAACAGTTCAGGTGTTCAGCCAAGCCTCGTGTGGGACTGGGGGTAATAGCAGAAGGGAGAATCAGGTCGGAATCAGAATCGAAGCCAAGGATAGCACAGAACTCCTCAAACAGGGGACATATCTCCAGGCTATTGAAATTGAAGACATGGTTCACCGGGTCCCAATGGACAATAGCGGCACGCATGAACTCAGTGTTCAGAGCCATCTAGCGAAGAGAGAATAGCTCAGTCAGACCATAGCTGAAGAGGTTGATCCGCTCCACACCATCCGTGATGTTCAGCCAAGCTGTGAGTTGAGCGGGATCATACAATGCCATATTTTCTGTCGCGGCTCTAGCAAAATTCAAAATTTCGACAGCACCTTCCCATTTCACGGACTATCCCACGTCCAAGGCAAACACACTCACTATCACAAAGCTGCTCATTACAGTAACATCAACAATCACAGTGCACATATATCGTCACACAAACACCAACTAAAACAAGCACATAACCGCGCCTTCAAACCGGAAACCATCCGGCTCAAAAGAAAAAAAATCATAATACGCTATCAAGGGTGACACATCATCCTACACATCATCCGACACATTGTCCTACACATTGTCCATCAGTCACAAAATTCACTAGTACAACCCAATTAAAAACATGAAATGGAGATAAAACAAAATCCCCGCGTAGGAGGCCTCAGTCTTCCTCTTCTTCGTCTTCTGTCGGGCCACCCGAAGTGTACGTCGGCGATGGTCTCCTCCTGCCACCTCTGCACCTCAGCCTGCTCCTCGATGAACCGGCACCACACCAGCGATACTACACACACAAATAAAATGAAAGCAATCAGTAAAGAAACAACAAAAAGTACAAAAACGAAGTCGAGTCAGAAACATACCAAGGACGCCATTTGACTAGTGGCGAACTGTCGCATACCATCCATCTGTCAAGGGAAAAATAAGGGTTAGGACCTCATAACCTTAAGGAGCGCAAAATTAGAAACATACCCGATGGTCTCGCGTGAGGACCAAAGACCGTAAGCTAGCTGCCAAGGCGTGGCCCTCCTCAGCATAACTCCAGGGGACGTTGACGACACCTGCTGGCTAGATGGGATACCCACATGTGACCCGTGGCACCTCCATAACTTGGGGAGAGCCATCTGCAACCAAAACATTAACGGTCCAGTCCCAAGGAGGGATAGGATCAGAAACTGGGGGAACCTATCTCCTGTACATCTCGCGAAGCTGTAGGCACAAAACAAATTAGGGGAAAGATGAGTCAAAAACTTATGTGACAAATAGAGACAAAAAAGTAAAAGAAACTCACATCCAGGAGTGGGAAGTTAGGCATCAGGAAGCGGCCACGGTAAGCCTCATAACCAGTCTCGGAGAGAAAGTGATCCCAAACATCGGTACCAGCTAAAGCTGCTAGTAAAGCATCCCCAGAAAGGTCATCAGCATCCATCACAGGGGGATCATGAGGGACGCGATACCTCAGACCGCCAACCACCTGCCGAGACACTCGCTCGCCGAGGAACCATTGCCTGCTTTCGGTACTTTCCATCAGAAGTCGGCAAGATGAAAGGGGCTTGATCGCCTGTATCTCCTCTGGGGCGGCATAGGCAACGTGCTCCCAAGGCGTTCAATCAACGCTAGCAGTTGTCAGTCCAGATAAGAAGTTCCTGAGGAGAACAATCTGATGTGCCCCGCTCTTTACCCCGACAACATCCCTTTGCCATCTCAAGCCCCGGGGGAACAAAGGCACAGGAGCCATGCCGTCTTCATCTTCATCTGATTCATCAGCAGGGGAAGGATCCAACATCTTCAGGTACTCAAAGCTCTAAAGCTGCACAGATAAAAGGAAAAATCAGAAAAGACAAGAAGTACAAAAATCAAAAAGCCGAAAGATAAAAGAGGTTGCAGTACATAACTCCCAAGCTCGCCAGAATCCTCCCGTCGATTTGATATCACCCCGGGAAACCTCACCCATATGCTTATAAAGGTGGGCCAAGGCAGCACCGCCCCAGTCATAAGAGGGGATCTCATCGATGGTCGCCAGGCAAGAAAGAAGCCTCAAGTTCACCCGATCATTCCGTCTTGCGAAAATCGAGCAACCAAGGACATATAGAAGAAATACCCTCAGAAGTTGAGAATTATTCAGGTTGTGATTCCCTTTGTCGTAAGCCCGGTAAAGCCAGCCACAAGGAAACCAGTGCCTCTTCAGATTAGGAGGAACAACCCCAATCAACATCTCAACAGCCTCAGGATCAATCTCATAGAAGTAGTCCAGAATCAGGCGCTTTTTGCCAACTCTCAAACCGGTGATCATGGAAAAATCAAAAAGCGTCATTGTCATCTCACCAAATGGCAGGTGAAAAGTATTGGTGGTGTCCCACCATCTCTCAGCAAGAGCGTAAAAATGCGCTAGATCATTGGAACTCTTTGAAACTAGACGGACAAAGTCGTCAAACCCGTCATCGTCTACCATTCTCTTGACGGCAGGCGAGAGTTGGGTGTACCACAGAAAAGCATGAGCAAGGCTACCATGGCCCTTCAATGTCACTTCCGGCACCTGCACGTACCAAAAATGACAAAAAACGAGCACAAAATCACTATTCACGACCCAAAAGTCAAACTTCACAAAATCAACATACGAACACAAAACAAGCTTCGAACAAACTCTAGGTGCACATTACAGTCCATATAACTAGCACAATGCACAAGATAGTCCTAAACTGTCGAGAGTTTTACATACCAGGCTCGCGACGTTGAGGGTCCCGTAAAATCAAGTCCGGGGTTTGGCTCTCGGCTTTCATTCGTTCCTTGGCCTTCTTAGACGGTCTCCTCGAGCTCGAAGCCATGGATCTGCAAGAAAATGGAAGATTAGAACCAAACATTCTTCTTGAAAAATGGAACAAACCAAAACACCAATCAAAATTCCAATCATGGGGAAAAATTACTCATCTGAGCGCGTACAAGCTGTGTTTTGACGAATTTTGGCTCCAAAAGCACCCCGAAATGGCAAAAAATGAGCTTGAAATGCTAAAAAACCTGAGATATACACACATGGAGTCAGGCCACCCAGTGCTGCCGCGGTACTGGCCAACTTCCGCCGCGGCAGTGGCCCAGTGTCGCCATGGCACTGCTCCCCACGGGCCCTGCTTTGCTCTATTTTAGCCTGTTTCGGCCCATTCTGACCCGTTTTAGCCCGTTCATGATCCCGTTTAGCCCCGGTGGCCCATTTTAGTCAAGGGTTATGAGGTTTTATCCCCAACAGATCCATTCTATCCCCCCAGCAGAATCAGTTAATTCTATGAGGACAGAAATAGAAAAATATCAGCTCCCGAAGGCCCGAATCGGCTTTTCGGACCGACCAATGCAAAGATTTGATCAACCATGAGAGATTCAGAGATGGGTCCTGGTTCTTGATCAATAAAAAGTTAAGATAGATTCCCCGAGAGTCCTACATTATCCCCCGAGGACAGAAACAGAAAGATATCAGCTCCCGAAGGCCCCAAATTGGCTTTTCGGACCGATCAATGCAAAGATTTGATCAACCGTGAGAGATTCAGAGATGGGTCCTGGTTCTCAATCAAGAAAGAGTTAAGAGAGATTCCCCGAGAGTCCTGCATCATCCCCTAAGGACAGAAACAGAAAGTAACCATCTCCCAGAGGCCCCAACCGGCCCTCTTGGATTGAGCTCCGAAAGATTTGATCAGTCGTGAGAGATTCAGAGATGGGTCCTGGTTCCTGATCAAGAAACAGTTAAGAAAGATTCCCTGAGAGTCCTGCATCATCCCCGAGGACAGAAACAGAAAGATATCAGCTCCCGAAGGCCCCAAATTGGCTTTTCGGAATGACTAATGCAAATATTTGATCAACCGTGAGAGATTCAGAGATGGGTCCTGGTTCCCGATCAAGAAACAGTTAAGAGAGATTCCCCGAGAGTCCTACATCATCCCCCGAGGGCAGAAACAGAGAGATGTCAGCTCCTGAAGGCCCCGAATCGGCTTTTTGGACCGACCAATGCAAAGATTTGATCAACCGTGAGAGATTCAGAGATGGGTCCTGGTTCCCGATCAAGAAACAGTTAAGAGAGATTTCTCGAGAGTCCTGCATCATCCCCTGAGGAAAGAAACAGAAAGATACCATCTCCCAGAGGCCCCAACCGGCCCTCTTGGATTGAGCGCCGGAAGATTTGATCAACCGTGAGAGATTCAGAGATGGGTCCTGGTTCCCGATCAAGAAAAGAGAGATTCTCTAAGAGTCCTACGCCATTCCACAAAGACAAATACGGAAGGATACTAGTTCCCACTAGTCCCAGCGGAAAGTAGCAAAAGCATAACCGACTCCCAAAGATCGGTCATCAGGAATAACCAGAACATCGCCCGTGTCCGGTTTTTAAAGACGAGCACCGTCGTTCCACGACTCCGTGTCTCCTGATTATCATGAGCTTTCTCATTTGTCCATTATCATAGTTTTTGCACTTATCGGTTGTCATCCTCTAAAACCTTGCATCTGATCCATTTCACTTATAAAGCATGTTTCTCGGAATTTAAGAAGTTTGCCCCGAGACCCAGAGTCTTCCAAGCCATCCTGTCTTTATCTGAGTCAGCCACTGCATCATAGTCGGAAACACTAGTACTCACTCATACTAGGATCAGAACACTTAATATGATAGGGCTCAAGACACATCCATGCATTGCATATCATCCATACATTGCACAACATCCGCCTGTCTTGTTGTGCATGTGCGATTTGTTCCTTTGTGCCCCGAACTACGTCCTGGTCTGATTCCCCTTGGGATACGTAGGCAGCTCACAAAGAGCACGACCAGCCCTGGCCCCAGCATCATGTTTTCCATCATTACATCTTTTGCAACGCTTTTTATCCTAAATCTATAGCCTCCAAAAAGACCTGTCTCTTCAAAGCTTTAGCACTCGCTTGTGAGATTCGTTGCCTCGCAAGTTCATGCCAAAGAGGGGCAAACTGTAGACACCCCATTTTGTCGGCTATCAGATTTAGGAGACCCATAGCTTGGTGGTTCACAATGATAAAAAAAAACTCAAAAAGGACTCCAGGAAGTTAGTTCTATCTCTCAAAATGCTCAGAATGACCAAAAAGCCCCTGAAAGCCCAAACACTCCCAGATTTGGACCGAAAGTTCTGGAAACATGCTATGTCATAAAAAGGTACTAAAAATAAATTTTAAAACAAAATCGGATAAAATCGTCGGCTCCCAGAGACCCCCAGAAGTCCCAGAAGTTCCTAGAAAGTCCCCGTTGATCGGTTTAACCAAGGTTTGATCAAGTTTGACCGAAATCGTCCAAATTCGTCGAAAAGTTCCAGGATCATTCTAGATCATGTGGAAAGTATTAAAATGTGTTTTAAAAGAAAATCGAACGAAAACGTCGGCTCCTGGGAGCTCCCAGAGGTTTCCAAAACTTCTCGGGAATCCCAGTTTTGACCAGTTTGACGAAAAGTTGACTTTGAAACCGGAGCACCGTATCATTTTTAAAATATTTTTCATGGATACTAGAGGTCAATAGCTTTCCAACGGTATATCGCACATAATTTTTGGATTTAAAATGAATTTATTATGAATTTTCGAAGGTGAAAAAGGCAATCAAATCGGCTTTTATCGCGAATACCGCAAAACTTTTCAAAGTGACCTATCCCCGAACTATTTTTTATGTAAAGTAGACTCCATTACCTTTCCAATGGTATATCACAACCTCAATTTGGAGTTCGTATGTATTTTCTGTGAATTTCGGACGAAATAGGGCCTTTTTGCGAATACCAGAACTTCTGGGGGCCTGAAAAGGATTATCCGGACAAATGAGAAGCAATGCCGCCATTACACTGGTCCACTGCCGCCGCGGCACTCTCCTCCAGAATGGTGTTTTTTTGTAATTTCTTTTGGGGGTTCATTTTGATTAATTGAAAACCAAAACGATGTAGTTCTATGTTCACAGATGTTTGGGACCAATGGGAGTACTTCTAAAACCCCAAAACCACCCCAAATTGGCCTATATAAACCCCCCTTGACTTCTCATTTTGGGGGGTGCAAATAGAAAAGCTTAGAGAAGTATAGAGAGAAAATTTGTAAAAGATAAGGTTAGGAGAGTGAAAGTGAGCTTCTCCCTTTGATTTTCAACTAAAAAGTGAGTCTCAAACTTTGTTTTCTACTTCATTACTCCCATTTACTTCACATTCAATACACCCAATCACCATTTTAGTGAGCATTTATGAGATAGGAAGCTTCTTCCATGTCTAAAATCACCATATATGAGTGAAACACCAAGCTACAAGTCCAAAATCATTATGAATATCATCTATTGATTAATTACTTGCTTGTTTTACATATTATGCTCATCTCTCCTTAACCTCATTTCTTTTTGATTTTCTTTATTTACTTACTAGTCTATCATCATCTAGATAATGACATGAAGTTTGAGGTGAGTGAATCCTTATGGATAGTAGCTCTTGACCTCAAAAACATGTTTGATAGATGATGATTTCAACTTCAATACATTCCTATGTATTCTTGAAGTTGTTTTTTCAAAATAAAACAATGTCTCCAACAATCTTGGAGGCTCTTAATATGAGTTCAAATGTTGATATTTCAAGTGGTCATAATCTCCATTTAAGTGCTAAAAATATACTTTCAAAACCCCCATTTCAATACACCTCTAAAACCCAATATTGGGGATTCCAAGAAATAAACCTTATTTCTCTCAAAAATCTTCAAAACAGTGAGTTGTTTGATTTCAAAGAATTATTTTGAGTTCAATACTTAAGGTATGGATGCAAGACTACTTGGAAAGTCTTTCTAACTCACTATAGAACACCCATGATTTTTGGCTTCACTTAGAAGAACTTGAAAGGGGTCCATTTTTTTCCAAACATTCCTTCCAAACATTCTGGCTCTTTTGTCACAGCAGCTAGGTTGACTTTCAACTTGTTTTACAAAAAAACGTTTCCAAAACGAGTGGTCCCAACTTATTTTTCCCTTGAACTTAAATGTCTTAGGGAACGTTTTGTATAACATGGGCCTCTAGATCTTCTGTTTTCATTTTCTAAGATTTTCTAACATTTCAGTCGACAGTACGGACTCTGTTTCTGAATGACCTCTATTGTTTATGTGATTTCTCCCACTCTGTGATAGTTATTAAAGATTGGCCTTTTGGGTTGTGTTCTAGACACAATAATAAAGAACTCCATAAAAAATCATGCATTGAAAACACTCCTAACCCCTCTTTTTCAATTTCCAAAATATTATGTTACTGTTCTATCCACTATTCACAGCAAACATACTTTTACTTTAATTCTTTGATTTGATACTTTCATACACTCTAAATTAGCTCATCTCTTAGGAAGTAGTTCATACTACATTTGTACATATTCTATAATGATTTCCTTCATGTATTCATGCATATTTTAGACTTCTAAGTCATTTTAGAAAATCCATGTACACAAACACTCTACAACCTTTGCACATTATAAGACCATGCATTGCATCCATGCAAGATTTGAGGGTTTTGTGACTCCTAATCTAAGAAGATTACAAGGAATGAACTTGATCACACGTTCATGTTTCTCATCGATTAATTTTCCCTTTCTCATCCGTCCCGGGGATTGAGAGGTCTTCTTTTCTCAAAGATTAACATGCATCATTCTAGCTTGCTAAGCATACTTTGATCTCTTTGATTATTTGTTTCATGAACAATTCATGTCCCCTCTTAGATTAGGAAAACTTGATTACTTGGTATGTGATTAGACGATTTTTCCTAGGTTTATTTGTGTGATCTTTCACTTTTTGCATTGTATGATATTTGGCTAAGATCTTATGAATGATATCTTATCTTTTGATCTTCCATTTTAAGATTCTTATGTAATGTAATATACTATCATAGTATTAATTGCCGAACCATAGATAGTATAAGATGATTATTTGGATGCTAATTGAGGCCCGTCGAGAGACGGGGCGAGTTGAGGGTGTTTTAGTCGTGACAAAGGCTCTTTCCTCTCTCGTACCAAAACCCCGAGCCAAGTTCTTTGGTTATGAAGGGCCGGTGCCTTTTATCCGTTTGGGTGAGTCAAATTGGGTTTCTTGGTTCCCTAAAGACCAAGTGACGACTCTGTATCTGTTTTCAACAGACCTTCCTTTTTTTTCAAAACAAACCCCTTTTTCTCTTTCAAATCAATTTCAAAACAAAGGAAAATCAATTCCCAAACCCCGGGAACAGAAATCGGGAGTGGACGACGGATTCTGTGTGTCCACACCTACCTGTAAGGGAAACATACTCACTATCACAAGGCTGCTCATCGCAGTAACATCAAACAATCACCGAATCATAGTGCACATGTATATCATCACATGGTCACTAACTAAAACAAGCACACAACTGCATCTCCAAATCGGAAGCTATCCAGCCCTGAAGGCAAAACATCATAATTTTCTATCAAAGGTGTCAAACTTTCCTACATATCATCCACCAATCACAAAATACACTGATACAACCAAATCGAAAGCATAAAATGGCAAAAAAACAAAAGTCCCCACTCATGAGGCCTCAGTCCTCCTCCTCTTCCTCCACCGGACCACCCGGAGCATATGTTGGCGAAGGCCTCACACCGCCTCTATACCTTGGCCTGGACCTTGACGAGCTAGCACCACCTCCACGACACTGCACATAAGTAAAAAGAATTAGTCATAAGCCAACGAAAATGAAAAAATGAAGTCGAGTCAAAAACTTACCAGGGATGCCATCTGATTGGTGGCAAACTGTCGCATACCATCCATCTGTCAAGGGTAAAAATCTAGGGTTAGAACCTCATAACCTTAAGAAGCACAAAATTAGAGACATACCCTGTGGTCTCGCATAAGGACCAAAGATCGTAGGCTAGCTGCCAAGGTGTGACCCTCCTCAGCATAACTCGAACATAACTCCAAGGGACGTTGAGAACGCCTGCTGGCTGGGTGGGATACCTGCATGTGACTCATGGCACCTCCATAACCTGGGGGGAACCATCGGCACCCAAGAAATTGACGGTCCAGTCCCAAGTAGGGATGGGGTTAGAAACTGGAGGAGCTTGTCTCCTATACATCCTGTGAAACTGTAGGCACAAACAAGTTAGGGAAAAGATGAGTCAAAAACATAAGCGACAAATGGAGACAAAAACATAATAAAAGCTCCCTTCCAGGAGCGGGAGATTGGGCATCAGAAAGCAGCCACAGTAAGTCTCACAGCCAGCCTCAGAACGGAAATGATCCCAAGCATCAGTATCAACCAAAGCTGACTACAAAATAGCACCAGAAAGATCATCGACATCCATCAAGGGAGGACTATGAGGGACATAGTACCTCGGGCCACCAATCACTTGCCGAGACACCCACTCACCAAGATACCATTGCTTGCCATTAGTACTTTCCATTACAAATCAGCGAGAAACAAGAGGCCTAACCGCTTGAATCTCCTTAGGAGCAGCGTAAGAAACATTCTCCCAAGTTGTCCAATCAACACTAGTAATAGTCAGCTCAGGCAAGAAATTCCTCAAAGAAAATAGAAATAAAAAAATAGAAGTATGGAAATCAAAAGCCAAAAGAAAGCAAGAAGTCACAGAACATACCTCCCAAGCTCGCCAGATCCCTCCGGTCGATTTAATGCCACCTCAGAAAACCTAACCCATATGCTTATAAAGATGAGCCATAGCGGCACCGCCCCAATCATAAGAGGGAATCTCATCAATGTTGACCAAGCAAGAGAGGAGCCTTAGACTCACCCGGTCATTTCGCGTCGCAAAGATCGAAAACTGAGGACATACAAAAGGAAGACCCGTAATAGTTTTCGGACATTGAGATTGTGCCTCCCGTTCCCATAAGCCCGATAAAGCCAGCCGCAAGTAAATTGATATCCCTCTAGATTCGGAGGAATGGCTCTGATCAGTGTCTCAACGGCCTCAAGATCAGTCTCATAAAGGTAATCCAAGATCAGGCGCTTTCTGTCACAGCCCGCCCCACTGGCACAATATTGTCCGCTTTGCAGCACCAGGCCCAGCCCTATAGACCGGCCCAGCCCACTCACGGCTTTGTTCCTGGGTAGGGTAAACCCCCGGCCCAAAACGCGTTGTACCAGTTGAGGGCGTGCTCACACATATACGGCACATCCCCCCTCCGTCCCCAGGCGATGTGGGACGCCAAACTTCTACCCCCCCTCACATGGAGAGCTAGAGCAGGGCCTGACATCCACCCCCCCTTTAGAGGAGCCCACGTCCCCGTGGGCTTTCCCCACGCATGGACATGGCACACTTCCGGCTGGGCTAGGCTCTGATACCAACTGTCACAGCCCGCCCCACTGGCACAATATTGTCCGCTTTGCAGCACCAGGCCCAGCCCTATAGACCGGCCCAGCCCACTCACGGCTTTATTCCTGGGTAGGGTAAACCCCCGGCCCAAAACGCGTTGTACCAGTTGAGGGCGTGCTCACACATATACGGCACATCCCCCCTCCGTCCCCAGGCGATGTGGGACGCCAAACTTCTACCCCCCCTCACATGGAGAGCTGGAGTAGGGCCTGACATCCACCCCCCCCCCCTTTAGAGGAGCCCACGTCCCCGTGGGCTTTCCCCACGTATGGACATGGCACACTTCCGGCTGGGCTGGGCTCTGATACCAACTGTCACAGCCCGCCCCACTGGCACAATATTGTCCGCTTTGCAGCACCAGGCCCAGCCCTATAGACCGGCCCAGCCCACTCACGGCTTTGTTCCTGGGTAGGGTAAACCCCCGGCCCAAAACGCGTTGTACCAGTTGAGGGCGTGCTCACACATATACGGCACATCCCCCCTCCGTCCCCAGGCGATGTGGGACGCCAAACTTCTACCCCCCCTCACATGGAGAGCTGGAGCAGGGCCTGACACTTTCTGCCAACCCTTAAGCCAGTAATCATCAAAAAATTGAAAGGCGTCATTGTCATTTCGCCAAACGGAAGATGGAAAGTATTGGTCGTATTCCACCATCTCTCGGCCAGAGCATAAAAGTGCACTAGGTCATTTGTACTCTTTGAAACTAGGCGGACGAAGCCGCCGAACCCGCCTCATCAACCATTTGTCGAACGGTCGGTGATAGTTGAGTATACCACAAGAAAGCATGAGTAAGACTACCGTGGCCCTTCAAGACCACCTCCGGCACCTACACACATCAAAAATAGTAAAAATAGGCACAAAAATCACTATTTACTACCCGAAGTCCAACTTCACAAAATCAACAAATGAGCACAAAACAAACTTCCAACGATCTTTAAGTGCACACTACAATAGTCCTGAGCGACCGAAAGTTTCACGTACCTAACTCGCTAGAGCCATGGCAAAAAGATGACGTTGGGGTCTCGTAAAATCAACTCCAGGGGTTGGCTCTCAACCCTTACTTGTTCTTTGGCCTTCTTAGAGAGCCTCCTCGAGCTTAAAGCCATGGATCTACAAAGAAAACGGAAGTTAGAACCAAACATTCTTCTTGAAATTTGGAAAAAAATAAAGCACCAATCAAAATTCTAATCGTGGGAAAAGATCACTCACCCGAGTGGGCACAAACTGATTTTTGGCGGGTTTTGGCTCCAAAAACACCCTAAAATGGCCAAGAATGAGCCCAAAATGATCAAAAACTCAAGATATACAATAATGGAGTTCGGCCACCCAATGCTGTCGCAATACTGGCCCACTACCGCCACAGCAGTGGCCCATTGCCGCCGTGGCACTACCCTCCATGGGCCCCTCTTCGCTCCATTGCAGCCCATTTTGATCCGTTTTGACCTGTTTCAGCCCGTTTTAGGCCCTGATTAGCCCTAGTGACTCATATCAGTCAAAAGTTACAAGGTTTTTATCCCTAGTTGATCCAATTTATCAAAAAAAAGATATTTACAGGGAGAAAACGGTTCCTGAAGACCCGAACAGGCTTTTCGAGTTGGGCATTGCAAGATTTGATCAACTTTGAGAGGTTCAGAGAAGAATCATGGTGCTAGGTCAAGAATTGAAGAGAGATCCTCAGAGATTCCAAGAACCATCCCCAACGGGCAAATACAGAAGAAATCGGCTCTTGAAGGCCCCAACCGGCTCTTTTGGATTGGGCATTGCAAGATTTGATCAACCGTGAGAGATTCAGAGAGGAATCCTGGTTTTAGGTCAAGAATTGAAGAGAATAGTTAAAAGAGATTCTCATAGATTCCAGAACCATCCCCAGTGGACAAATACAGAAGAAATTACCCAGCCAGCTCTTTTGGATTGGGCATTGCAAGATTTGATCAACCGTGAGAGATTCAGAGAGGAATCCTGGTTCTAGGTCAAGAAGTAAAGAAAATAGTTAAGAGAGATTCTCAAAGATTCCAAGAACCATCCCCAGCAGATAAATACAGAAAGAAATCAGCTCCCGAAGGCTCCAACCGGCTCTTTTAGATGGGGCATTGCAAAGATTTGATCAACCATGAGAGATTAAGAGATGGGTCCTGGTTCCGGGTCAGCAGAGCTTGATCAACCGTAAGAGATTCAGAGATGGGTCCTGGTTCTCAGTCAGCAGAAGTTGAGAAAGATTCCCGAAGAGTCCCTTACCATCCCCAGCAGAAGATAATATAAATCTGAACCAACTTTTTGAATTGGTCATCATGATCAACCAAAACACCGTCCGAAGACACCGACTCCTGGGCTAAGCACTGTTCATAGCTCTGTGTCCGTTGATTTTCATGAGCTTTCTCACTCTGGTTATCTCACCTATCAATCATCGTGAGTTTTCTCACTTATTGTGAGCACCCTCACCTGTTAATCATCTTTAGTTGTCATCCTCGAGGACCCTGTATCCGATCCGTTTCGCTTGCAAAACACACTTCCCAAAATTTGATATGTTTGCCCCGAGACCCAGAGTCTTCCAAACCTTGGTGTCTTTATCCAACTCAGCCACTGTATCACAGTTGGAAACACTAGCCCGACACAAGACTGCTCAGAGTAGCACCCCCCACAGTACCATTTCATACTCAGATCAGAATGCTAGGCATGATAGGACTCATTTACACAATCATAGCACATCCATGCACTTCATATCATCCTCATAGCATAGCACCTGCATGTCTTGTTGTTCATATATGGTTTATTCTTTTGTGCTCCGAATTAAGTCCTGGTCTGATTCCCCCGGGGATACGTAGGCAGCTCACACAGAGTGTGTCCAGCACTGACCTTAGTATCATCCTTGCATCTTTTGTAATGCTTCTATCCTAAATCTATAGCCTCCAAAAAGACCTGTCTCTTCAAAGCTTTGGCACTCGCTTGCAACATGCGTAGCCTCGCAAGTTCATGCTAAAAAGGAGCAAAGTGTAGACACCCCATTTTGTCGGCTATCAGATCTAGGAGACCTATAGCTTGGTGGTTCATAGTGATCGAAAACGACTCCAAAAGGACTCTTGGAAGTTAGTTCTATCTCCTAAAAGAACGTGGTATAAATGACCAAAATGCTCCCAAAAGCCTAAACACTCTCAGATTTGGACCAAAAATTTTGGAAACATGATACGCCATAAGAAAAGTAAGAAAATGAGTTTTGAAGCAAAATGAGATGAAATCTTCATCTCTTAGAAACTAGTTCATGCTACATTTATACACATCCGATAATGATGTTCTTCGTACATTCATGCATATTTTAGACTTCTATGTCACTTTAGAAAGTCTATGTATACAAACACACTACAACCTTTCCACATTCTAGGATCATTCATTGCATCCATGCAAGATTTGGAGTTTTTGTGACTCCTAATCTAAGAAGATTATAAGGAATGAACTTAATCACACGTTCATGCTCCCCCCCTCCCCCGATCTAATCTTCTTTTCTCAAAGGTTAACATGCATCATACTAGCTTGCTAAGCATTTTTTATTTCTTTGGTTATTTGTTACAAGAAAAATTCATGTCCCCTTTAGATTAGGAAAACTTGATTACTTGATATGTGATCAGACGATTTTTCCTAGGTTTGTTTGTGTGATCTTTCAGTTTTGCATTGTGTGATACTTGGCTTCGATCTTATGAATGATATCTTATCTTTCGATCATCCATTTCAAGATTCTTATGAGATGTAATATACTATCATAGTATTAATTGTCAAACCAAACATAGTATAAGATGATTATTTGGATGCTATTTGAGGCCCGTCGAGAGACGGGGCGAGTTGAGGGTGTTTTAGTCTTGACAAAGGCTCCTTCCTCTCTCGTACCAAAACCCCGAGCCATGTTCTTTGGTTATGAAGGGCCGGTGCCCTTTATCAATTTGGGTGAGTCAAAATTAGGCTTCTTGGTTCCTTAAAGACCAAGTGGCGACTCTTTATCTGTTTTCAACAGACCTTTTTCAAAATCAATTTCAAAGCAAAGAAAAATTAAGTGGCGTTGATCGCCCAAACTTGTCTTTTGTGGTTTTCATTTGGAATTACTGTAATAGCCTAAGAAGCAAAACACTTAAAGTTCCCCCATGAATACCATTAGACGTTTTGAAATTTCTTCTCATGGTATACCTATGTTAGAATGTTTGCACGGACAGGTCAGTCTTATGTAATTAGTCATGGCTCATAGATCTAGAAAGGAAAATTTTATTTCCCTCTAATTTTTGCTACTTCGGGGAGTGACATTTAGAGCTAAGTAAGGATTGGGAACTTGTTGAAGTTCATTTTGAGCATCTGTTGGCTTATTTAAATATTAAACTTTCAAAACTACTTGTAATAACTTTGGACTTGTGATTTCAATCATTTGTCTATTTATGCTAAAGAGTCGAATGTACCCCTCGGGCCATTCGAAAGGTACACTGCCCAAAGAATAGAATTTTTTTTCAAAACTTGATTTCTTCCAACTTTTATATTTTTCCTAGGTACTATATAAAGGACCCTTCTTGGGAAAATATTGTTTTGTTCAATGTGTTTGTTATGATTTTTAAATAAATCAAAATGAGTAGTATTTTCAAAGGTTTTAAAAGTTTAAATTTTTTTTTCTGCAAACAAGTTTAACAGTGTTTCCCCATAACCTCCGTGCTTTCCAAGGCGGGGCGTTACAAGTTGGTATCAGAGCTTAACTTGGTCGAATGCTTAGGGACGTCTGGTTATGAGTTTGTGCATTTCATTTGTGCTTTGATTAAATGTTATGTGTTCATATGCTTAATTGTTTATGTGTTACACGCTTTATTATTTGAACATGAGATTTGTTTCCACTATGTTATACATGAGTAAATTTTCATGTTGCTTAAGGATTCTTTCAAACCTTAGAACACGTTAATGAGGACTTTATTTTGTGTAGTGAGTTATGACTCATATTTAATCACTCCGAGACATTGCCTCGTCTAGTAGTGAGTTATATTCAACCTTGTCTACGAATGTTTCTCCTTCTTGTTGTTTATAGAGTCTTGAGATCACTCTTTTGAGAGTCGATTATGTCGTTCGATTGGTTTGACTTGATATGTAAAAGAATCATACCTTTATGTCATATGGTGTTCTTTCATTCGATCAACTAGTTCTTTTCATTGATTTTGATTATGAATACCTTCTGGATACGCTAATCTCAATTTTGTCGATTTGCGTGATTTTTCCACTCAATACTCTTTATTACACCTTGTTATCTTGCGACGCACAAGTACAATGTATAATGAGAATTTCATCAATATTGGGATAGATTTTGAGATTGAGGATTCATAATCACTAGATTAGAGAGTTGTATCACTTGAGGATTTATTTTGTCGTAATCTTGCGACATGTAGTTATAATGGTGCTAACTTGTTTTGAGAATCTCGCCTATATCCGTGAACTTGGGGTCTTGAGATTGGTGTTGGCAATTGAGGATTGGAATATATGAGTGATAATGTTGGGGTAAGAATTTGATCTTCGAGGATGAGATGGTTTATTAACACGGCACTTGGGAAGAAGGAATAAAGAAGATTTGTATCAATAACGTGATTGAGAGTAGAAAATTTAGGAAGCACTTCTGTATGATTTGATGTGCATTTACGGACCCTGATTAGTATCACTTTGAACTGTGTAATATGAGATTGTAATATAACTTTAAGGATTAGTGTTAGGCCATTGGGACTTTAACTCATGGTTGTTGTGTCAAGTAATTGATCTTTTACGATTCAAAGGGAGATGGGTTGAACTGAGTATTAAAGAGAATTGTATGGTAAAATCTAACATGTAACCTCCAGGTTCATTCATGTAGAAGGAATCAGTATTGTGTGGGACTAGTTTGAGGATCTTGTCATCAAGTTGGACTTGAGGAAAATTACAGGTGGATAAACATATAAGTTGTTGATTTGAGATGAATATAGGACGTATAGATTGGAATTGAGCAAGGTGATTGACGATGAATATTAATTCAGCAAGGAAAGGTTTGACAATTGGATAAGGATATAAAATTGAGTAAGGAGTATACCGAGTGTATATTTATTGTAAATGATGGAAGAGAAATGATTAATAGCAAGTTGGATATGAGTAGTTAAACTTTGAGGGAGATCTTCTTAAGGTAAGAGAAGAGTTGTTGGATTTGGCTCTGAGAAGTGGTTTGAGACATTTTCTAAGGATTTTTTTTAAACATCCATTTGTGGTATTGGAATTCATTGGATTTGAGGACTTATAATAGGGTATTCTGGGTTGACACAATAAATTATGTCACCTTGTATTATATCGGGTTGTTAAGCATCAAAGTACAATATCATAATTCTTGGACACCAATGAATCTACATGTTATTATTCGGGATGTTAAGGAATCTCTCAACTTTCACTCTACTGATCATTATTCGGGATGTTGAGGAATCTCTCAATTTTCACTCTACTTATTATTATTCGGGATGTTGAGGAATCTCTCAACTTTTACTCTATATATTATTACTCGATATGTTGAGGAATCTCTCAACTTTCAATCTACTATGGGAATTCTTATTCTATAAAGGAACTGCGATTCGATTATTAGGAAGTTTGGTGATTTAGTGAAAGAGTAATCGAAGACATGGTAGAAGAGGGAATGAAATTATTCATTGGGACCCTTGAGGTTTAGTTCCAATCCTAAAGAAATTGGTAAGGACAATGCTTAGGCATTTATCGTGAGATTTGGGTTTGCATGAACCAAAATTTTGGATATAATCTTTTACGTTGTAATGGAATGGCATTGAAACGGAATTTGAAAACGGACGATAGGAGACCATTTTTTTGTTCGAGGGTATAGTGTCGAGTGAGCTTTTGTACATTGGATATATTTTGAAACTTGAGAAATTGGAGGAGTTCAGGATAGATTAGAAGGATATTTGAAAGTTTTGAATGTTGTCACGAGTTGTTGTATTTCAAATATGTACGTGTGAAACCATTGAGAATTGAGATTGAAGTTCTGAAGGGTAGGAAGGTGACTTGTACTTGTGAGAATCTTTGGTAATTTGAGGTTTTTTTTAAACGGATGTGCATGTGAATGGTAAGTTTTAGAGGATGATCATGGAAATAAGTAGAACGAGAAATTAGAGATGAAATTACTTTTGAACCATTTGAGAGTTCGGATAGAGTGTGATTTGTGGTTATGAAAACTTTTGGGTAGCACTCATTGAAACTATTAAGGTTAGAATGTTTTTCTGAATTTGACGGTTGTCTTTGAGAATGCTTTGCGTTATTTTATGCCCTTTGTATGATTAGAAATTTGATTTGCTGATTGTTGTAAAGGTTGATTTTGTTTTGATTGATGCATACATCTGTGAGAATTTTTGAAGAGATTGATTTAAAGAAGGATCTTCCATAGGTTGGACTTGGAAGTTATTTTATTTTGAGGTGTCAAAGGTTATGTGGGACCTATGTTTAGGGATGGATATATGATTTGGACTCTTTGGTTTTAACAATCCACTTGATAAGAGATATGAAATTAAGAAAAGGCTTAGAAGGATTTGTGAACTACAAATTCGGAGTTTGAACAATCGATTGTGTCAGGTTGGGTTTTATATCGAATGGTTGGTATTCTTTCTTCTTCGACATGATGCTGTTTGTGATATTCTGTTGGGAGACTTCTATGACGAATTCAAATATATATTTAGCGTATGATGTCTCTGAAGGAAAAATAGGTTTAAAATTTATTTAAAAGCACAGCGAAAAGATTAAGTTACAAAAACTTATTGGTAGCCCGGATCTACTATTCGTTAACTCTATAGATGCATACAAGAGAGGGGATAAGAATTATACCTTTGTGTCTTGAACCCGATTCTGAAACCTTCAACCTTCTTGATGGTACAACAGCCTCCACTAACTTGTCTTCACTCTTATGACTCCTACGGATGCTCCCGGAGAGACTAGGGTTGGTGGGAACCCTAATAGAGAGGATACAGAAGGTTTGGGAAGCCCTAAATATTTTCTACACTTCTGATATATTAAAATGATGAACTCTTTTTTTTGGACGCAGCTGCCCTATTTATAGATTTCCAGAACCGACCTAACCTACAATTTATCGAAGAAACTTCGATCGATCGAAGCTTCGACCAATTGAACATTGTTCGATCGATCGAACCTGCCTTAACTTCAATCGATCGAACCAACTTAGATTGATCGAACCAGTCTTGACAGAATCCTCATGTGTCTTTCCAAATATCCCAGCGGAGCTAAGAGTGGGACCTCCTAGGCTCTTTATTGTTGGCTCAGACCAGTTGTTAATTCCCATCACCAAACTCTTTGATCAGCAAAATAACCAACTGGTTTGTTAATGTTTACTCCCCTATAAAATGATAATTGAACTCCAACGCAAAAGAACATATCCGAACCGATAACTAGACTTGTATAGTGTACTAATGTCCCTCTACGATCAGCATTCATAATCATATTCAGGTAGTCAGATTACTGTTACTGTTAACCTGAATCATGATTACTTCTTGTATTCCTTGAGTCCCATTTACCCCTCATGATTACCAAACATGTTGATAACTACTTATCAACTAGACTGCAGTTCTCAGTAATCAACTTGGTGATATTCTCAAGGGAATGCTTACTCTTTAACAGAGGGTAGATTCTATCTTGACAATATATGTTTACAACCTTGTGAACATGACATACCCAAGATACCCAAGTGTTGATCTTTAAGACCTCACTTATTGGTAAGTCAAAGCAGCCAAATCCATAGCCTGTGTTCATAATCGTCTCAAGATTGAGAACACATACCTTATACAAGTTATGAGTTCCTATCGACTGTTGACAGCCTTAAGCGTCAATAGGAAAGCTCAGGTCCGTCAATGCACTACAAGCACTAGCATATTAACTAAGAGTTAAACTCTAGTGATTGAGATTCATCACTCCATCCAATGGTAGTTAATCATGCTACAGTTTAAACCTGATGAGATATCCAGTCTCATCATCCACTGTGATAAATTCTAAGTATTAAAGAATAGTAATTCGTATCTCACTTGTATGTATCTCATATACACACGAATTACTTACTATGATACTTAAGGATTAACAATCATCTCATGAAAGAAACGTACACAATGAAATGTAAAGCTGATATCCATATATTAAATTTCAATGTCTCATACATAAAGTAATGGTTTAAGGGCACAAACCCAAAAAACTCCCACTTGCACTCATAACCATTTAGGACTACATTTGAGACCTAAACTATCTAGATGACGATCAAAGACCTTCCGTGGCAAGGCCTTTGTAAATAGATCCGCAAGATTGTCAGAGGTGGCAATCGTGCTGACAGTCACATCTCCATGTTGAACTATATCTCGGATTAGATGATATTTTCGCACTACGTGCTTTCCCTTTCCATGGTTCCTTGGCTCCTTGGACTGAGCCACTGCCCCACTATTATCGCAATATAGAGTAATAGGTGACAGTGATGCTGGTACCACCCCGAGTTCCATAAGGAACTTCTTGAGCCAAACAGCTTCCTTTGCGGCTTCACAAACAACCACATACTCAACCTTTGTAGTTGAGTCTGCAATGCACTTTTGCTTAATGCTCCTCTAACTAACAATACCACCTCCCAAGGTAAAGAGATGTCCGGATGTCGACTTCCTAAAATCTTTATCTGACACAAAGTTTGAGTCAGTGTATCCCACTGGAATTAACTCATCACAGCCATATATAAGCATGTAATCTTAAATCCTTCTCAAGTACTTAAGAATGTGCTTAACAGCTGTCCAGTGCTCTGGACCTGAATTCGATTGTTATCTACTAACCATGCCTACCGCAGAGTAGATATCTAGTCTAGTACATAATATCGCATACATGAGACTTCCCACTGCCAAAGCATAGGGAACTCCTGCCATGTGATTCCTCTCCTCCTATATCTTTGGACACTGGTCCTTGGAGAATGCTAAATCATCCCTAAAAGGTAATAAACCTTTCTTTGAATTATCCATTGAAAACCTAGTTAGCACCTTATCGATATAACCAGCTTAAGATAATCCCATTATCTTTCGCTTACGATCCCGAAAGAGCTTTAGCCCAAGAATATAGCTCGCCTCTCCTAGATCCTTAATATTGAAAGTATTAGCTAGCCAAACCTTAATCGTTGACAATGCCGCTACATCATTCCCAAAGAGTAGAATGTCGTCATCGTAAAGAACAAGAAATTCCACCACTTTCCCTTCACACTTCTTGTATACACAAGGTTCATCAAGATTCTGTATGAAACCAAATGATTTGACCGCTTGGTCAAAACGAATGTTCCAACTCCTGGATGCCTACTTAAGCCCATAAATGGAGTTTTGCAACTTGCATACCAAGCTACCTTTCCCACTATCTATGAACCCTTCTAGTTGTTGCATATAGATGTCCTCCTCAAGATTGCCATTCAATAATGCAGTCTTAACGTCCATCTGCCAGATCTCATAATCTAGGTATGTAGCAATGGATAGGAGTATTCTGATGGACTTGAGCATAGCGACCGGCAAAAAGTTTTCCTTATAGTCAATGCCCTCCCTCTGAGTATAACCTTTCGCTACAAGCTTTGCCTTAAAGGTCTCAACAATTCCATCAGATCCTCTTTTCCTCTTGTAGACCCACTTACAACCAATGGGTTTAATATTGGCTATAAGTTCTACAAGATCCCAGACCAGATTGGAATCCATAGATTCCAATTCAACCTTCATAGCTTTAACCCAATGAGCTAAGTCTACACCAGCCATTGCCTCTTCGTACATGGTAGGATCAGATCTAGATTCTATGGAGACAACTTTAAAAACTTCTCCTAAGAACATGTATCTATCAGGCTGGCTCACCATCCTCCCACTACGATGAGGTACCGGTACAGGAATGGGTGAAGTAGTGGTGTTTTCTTGTCTTACATCGTTATCAACTGTGGGTAGGACTGAGGGCTCTCCTTCTATATCTTTAAGATCTATCCTTCCCTTAGGTTTATGGTTTATGATATAATCATCCTCCAAGAAAATTGCATTTGTACTGACAAACACTTTCTGTTCTATTGGATCATAAAAAAACCTTCCATAAGTTCCCTTTGGATACCCTACAAAGTAACATACTTCTGATCTAGAATCAAACTTGCTCATCTTTCCTTTCAGCACATGTGCCGAATACCCCCATATCCGGAGATGTTGCAAAGAAGGCTTGCGCCCAATCCACATCTCCCGTGGTGTCTGGGGAACATACTTGCTTGGTACTAGATTCAGTATGTATATAGCGGTTTCCAAAGCATAACCCCAAAGGAATAATGTCAACACTGAATAACTCATCATCGACCTAGTCATGTCTAAAAGAGTCTGGTTCCTTTTCTCCTCTAAACCATTTTGTTGAGGCGTACCAGGTGCAGTCAACTATGACAGAATCCCATTTTGTACGAGGTGATCAACAAACTCATTAGAGAGGTACTCGCCACCTCGATCAGATCGAATGGCCTTGATATATGTCCCTAATTGCTTCTCCACTTCAGCCCTAAACTCTATGAACTTTTCAAAGGCTTCAGACTTGTGCTGCATTAGGTACACATATCCATACCTAGAGTGGTCATCAGTAAATGTTATAAAATACTCATAACCACCCCTTGCTCTAATATTTATTGGTCCATACACATCAGTATGAACTAATTCCAACAATGCATTGGTCCTATTGCCCTTTGAAGGAAAGGGCCTTTTGGTCATCTTACCCACCAAACAAGACTCGTAGACTTCCTATGGTTCGAGAACCGAATCGACTAAGACCACTACTTTGACTAGTCTGCCAATCCTATTTAGATTGATATGGCCAAGCCTTACATGCCAAAGCCTTGTTGGATTAGTGGAAGGTTTCTTTCTTTTAGATGGCACAGTTACCACTGAGTTATTAAGTTCCATGCAAGAGTCTTTAGAAATATTAGGAGTAATCACATACAATCCATTTGATTTAACACCAGAACGCACAAAAGAACCATTTCTTTTGATCACAACTTCAGTTTCGAAATGAAAAGAATATCCATTATTCGATAAACTGAGATTAAATTATGTCTCATTAAAGGGACGTAAAGTACATCTGATAAAATCAAAACTTCATGATCTAAAAATTCTAAAGCTACTACTCCTATAGAAACCATAGATACGGTTGCACTAGAACCTAGAGTAAGTATGATCTCCCTATCACTGCACTTCCTGGTTGATCTAAACCCCTACATTGAATTACAAATATGGTTAGTTGCACTAGAATCAATGCACCAAGTATTTGAAGTATCCGTAATAAAACTTACTTTAATCACATGTGATTCATTCATACCTTGAACTCTCATAGCTAAGAATTCTGAACAGTTCCTCTTCCAGTGGTCCTTCTCACCGCATTGGAAACATTTTCCTTTGCCTTACCACCCACCTTCCCTTTGCCCTTACCTTTTCCGTTAGATTTTATAATCTTAGGGAGCGGTCCAACACTTGGACCACCAGTGCCAACCTTCTTTTTCCCTTTCTTACCTTTCGGTACAGATTAGGAAGAGGAAGAGTGTTTATCAACGTTCAAAACGTTGCCCCCAGGTTTGATCACCCCTTCCGCTGCCAGTAACGAGATCATTAATTCACTCATTGAGAAATTCATTTGATTCATACTATAGTTAAGTTTAAATTGAGTGAATGAAGGCGACAGCGAATTGAGGATCATATCAACTTGGGTCTGTGTGTCAATGTTGGCACCAAGGGTCTCTAGTTCATTCAAATAACCAACCATTTTTAAAACATGCTCTTTGACTGGATTCCCTTCTGACATCTTCGCACTCATTATCTTCTACATGGCAACCTATCTAGCAGGTCTGCCATGATCCACAAACATCTCTTTTAGGGATTTAATAATGGCACTGGCAGAATCATTCGACTGGTTTTGTTGTTGCAACACATTAGCCATAGAAGCCAATATGTAACAACGAGCCATCCCATTTGACTTCTTCCACTTATTAAACTCGTGTCTAGCAGCAGTCGAAGCATTTGCAGCGGGTTCTTCAGGACATGGGGTGTTGAGGACATATGTGACCCTCCTCAGTTAAAATGATGTCAAGGTGACGTTTCCATTCTGTGTAGTTATTTCCAGTTAACTTGTTCTGAGTAAGTATAGTGGCAAGTTGACTAAATGGAGATCCAAACATTATAATTTAATGAAAAAATCAAAAGACAAAATAAGTATGGATATCAGAATTTTACAGTTTGAAATAACAGAATCCTTAAAAACTCTTATTTTTAAAACAAAGTCGCCGGAATATCGAAATGAAAGACTAAAGCCTCCTTATGGTGGTCAATGTTCGATCTTTCGATTTATCATGACTTGTCTGCTATGCAACTCTTGCAAAACAAGTTATGACTCCCGAACCTATTTGATATCTAATTTTTTTAATAATGCCCCATGTGGGATCCCTTATCCGTAGCTTAGCTAGTGTGTACCATTAACTAGAATCCAATCACAACCGCCTCAAGTAGTGCCTCTGTATAGTGGTCACCCTCTAACACGTCTAATTGATCCTATCCATACGAAGTTCACATCTAGTAACCAATGAGTAGTGTATACTCTGTATGGAATGATCACCCCTGGCGAGGTGACACAAAAAGCACTACTCATCTTACAGTGAACAATTAATGGAATATCGTGAGTGTTATAAATAAGACCCTCTCCCAATAGATTTAATAATTAAATATTGTGCTTTTGAAAAAATTGTTTCCACACATTACCCATAAGCATATAATGTTTATTATTGTGTAGGAATGCTTTTTGAATTTTATTTTAGAAAACTTGTTTTAGTGCATGCAAGTGGCAATAATATAATTAAATGCCAATCACAAACCAAGCACATAAAATAAAAAACAAAAATGAAAATAAAGGGGATTGACTACAATGGAAGTTTATAGACTTATGAGAGTTTTGACTGCAATGGAAGTTAACATTATTTTGGTGAGAAAAACATAAATTGAAAAATTGAGGATTATTTCGAAAGCAATATTGATAAGTTTATTCAGTATAAATGGTTGTCTATGGGATGAGAATGAGATCACAGTAATGAGGAAGTGCCTAGTAACGGGAGATCATTGGCTTATTACAAGGGCTTACTACGACTAAATTCTTTTGAGTATTGTGGTAAAGTGAAGCAACAAGTAGTTTCACCAATTTCAGATATTCTTTTCTTGGATATGGTTGTGGTACAGAGGTGTTAACACTTGATGAATGTCATTTATGGCTTTACAAGTTTTGGGAGTCATCTTCGTGTATTGAAATATCGAGGAAATTGTCTATTCAAAGATATTACCCAGTTATAGAATGTTACTTGTGTTTTGCATACTGTTGGTGTAAACTGTTTTGAATAGTGATGATTATTTTTCTTTGGCATATGAGAATGGAGTTAACCGTTCGTGTTTTGAACTATTACAACATTTGTTGATTGAACTTTGACGTTACCTCTTTGTCATTTGGTCTTGCTGAATTTCGCGGACGAAATTCTTTTAAGGGGGGTAGATTGTAATAACCCTTACCTTAATTTTTGTATTCATTTATCAATTTCTAATATGTTCAGTCATGTTAAAATCGTATTTCAGACTTCGTGTGAAATTTTGACGAGTTTCGACTTGGAGGTATTTTGGTCATTTTTACCTATTATGTTGGTTAGGCCTAAAATTTAAAAAAAAAAAAAAAGATTTTTTTTTACAAAAAGTTGCGTAAGGAGAAATAAAGCAGTGTTTGTTTTTAAAGTTTTGCATTTCGTTTACTATTAAGAAGACATCGCAATTTTAATCGGAGTTTTCAAGAAAATTGGGTTCCATGGATATTTTGGTAATTTTTACCTAAGATGTAAGTCTTGATCAAAAATTTCGTTTTCTGGATTTTGGATTCAGAAGTTGTGTTAGGCAATATAATTCACTTCTGTGTTTTTAGAATTTTCATCTCTGATATGGTTTAAGCTTTATATCAGTTTCAGCGAGGTGTACATTGTGCTTTGAGAGTTGTACCAAGTCACTTAATGTAAATAGAAGTTGCTATTGATTATTTTCATTTCAACTCTCTCTTTCTCTCTCCTCACTTCATCTTCTCTAAGAAGAATTCACCATTTTTGGGGTTTCAAAGCTTTTCTACAAGCTTTAACCTTGGGTATCATCTAGTTCTTTTCATTTCTGGAGCATACTCCTTTAGAGTTTTTCGATCCCCTTGACGAGGAGCACGTAGGGAAGCATTTATTTTGCATTTCCCCCAAAATTCTCTCAAGGATGATTTCTCCAAACTTGAGGTAGTCTCATATAACTTTCACCAAGCACGTATTATGTGTAAACTAATTAATTTCTAGAAGACTACTTGATGATTTTGCGTTTTACTTGTTTAATTTCAAAAACCAAAATTTCTTACAATTTGGGGGTTTTGGATTTGAAGTATTCCTATGAGTTTTTATATGTTCTTGCATGTTAGTGGTTATTAAAAAACATGTTTTGACTATATCTTAATTGAAACTTATAAACTTTTATTTCTAAGTTTCATAAATATGAAAACTGCTACTGAAATTTTATTTTTTTGACCAACCAGTGCCGAATCGAGAAAAACTCAAAACACGAAAGTTGTACAAAATCATGTTTTACATAGGGAATGGTGGACGGAATGTTCAAATTCACAATATTTTATTTTCTAAGGATTTTTAAACTTTCAGCAACCACTAAATGTTTTACATGCTTTGCATGGTTTACATGCTTTATATGTTTTCATTATGTACTCTATGTGTTTATGTCTTCAAAGTGTTCAATGTACTTATGTGTACCTTATGTGTTTAAATTGAGCCTTATATGCTAAATTTCTAGATGGAAGTATGTCTATGTCTTCAATTGTAAAGAAATGGAAAGTATGTTATGATTTATAAATCATGTGAGTTATTGCTTCATATTATTACATTGAATGTCATTCTGTGCCATTCATAGACATAACATGAATAATTGTCATATTCATTCATAGACATGAACATTGCACGAAAATGGCACGAAAAGGATTTTGGGAGAAAGACCTCCATGTATGGGGCTTTCTATTTGAATAAGGTAAGATTCTCCATGTGTGGGACTTCAGAGCTTTAAAAAGGGAAGATTCTCCATGTGTGGGACTTCCAAGGAAAAACCTCCATGGGAGGAAATTTTGATTTGAAGTTTAGATAATCCCGGCTGTGGGTGTGAATGTGAGATGGATCCCCTAGGAACTTGAATCCAGGTCTTGCAAACCTTGGAGTTCATAAGCTAGAGGCCAATATGAAGTGGACAATACTCCCCATATGAAGCAGCTCATAGTCCGGGTACTGCTTGAGAGTGAGAGTGTTGAAAATTCATGAAAAGACCTACGGGCGAGATTGCATGTTTTTTCATACCATTGCATTCACGCATGTAATGCATGGGGATGTGTTAGCTATATGTTTCTACTGGGCAGTCGTGCTCAGGGAACTATGTACCCATTTTTGTTTCAAGAGAGATTGTGGAGGACAAGGCCTGGATTTGGTGACTTTCGAAGTCGACGGTTGAAGATTCCATGTGTGGAGTTTAGTAGAAAATGTAATGGTCCAAAAGTTTCTAATTTTATTTGATTTCAGTTCGATAAGAAAAATCTTGAGCATTTGTTTTCAAAAGGCGTGATTTGTTTTTTGTGGAGGCGTAGTTGTACACTCAGATTCACATTTGGAGCTATGTAAGGATTGCGAACTTGTTGAAGTTCATTTTGAACATCTGTTGGCTTATTTAAATATTAAACTTTCAAAACTACTTGTAATAACTTTGGACTTGTGATTTAAATCATTTGATTATTTATGTTGAAGAGTCGAATGTACCCCTCAGATCGTTCATAAGGTACACTGCCGAAAGTAGAGGTGTCAAATGGGTCTGGCCAGGCCGGGCTCGATCAAAGAGGGCCTAACCGGGCCGAGCTCTTTTGGAAATCGGGCCAGGCCAGGCCGGGCTTAGATGGAGGGCGGGTGTATCCGCCCTGGACCGGTGGCCCAGGCCTACACGGTCCAGGCTTTTGGGCGAGCCGGGGTTAGTAGTAGGGAGGGGGGAGTATTTGAAATTTGAATTTTAAAATTTTTAATTAATATTTTGGGGGAAAAAATTGGTTGGAAAAGTTTAGTTGTATATCATATGTAAATTATTAAACTTTACTCTTTATTATTAATTTATAAAAAAAAAATAAAGATTTCTTAAGAAAATTGTTTATTATTCAATAAAAATTAAAGATTACTAATAAAAACTAAACATTATATTTATTCATAAAATAAAAAGTTTACATTAATTCGATTAAAAACAATAGATTACAAAACTAAAGATTACATTAATTCATATCATATGTAAACTTTTCATTTATTATTAAACTTTAGTACTTTACTCTTGATTATTTTTATAATTATTATGTTTTATGTAAACTTTACTCTTTATTATTATTTTATAAACTTTACAATTATTATTATTATGTAAAATTGGTTGCTAAAGTTAAGGTATATGATTACATCATATGTAAAATATAAATTTACATTTGCTATTAAACTTTACTCTTTATTATTATTGTATAAAAAATATTGATTACAAAAGAAAATTACTTACTAATCAATAAAAATTAAAGTTAACTAATAAAAACTAAACATTACATTAATTCATAAAATCAAAGGTTTACATTAATTCTACTAAAAACTAAAGATTACATTAATTCATAAAATAAAAAGTAAAGATTACATTTTAACGAATTGATTTTTTTCGTAAGCCGTTCATAGTTTAGACTCATGCAGGCCAAGAGTATTACATTTATTTGGGAATGGTTGATCTTCAATTCTTCATTCTTCAATTTCTTTCCCCATAACATTCAATTTTTTGAATTCTTCTAGAAAATAATCTTTTGGGTCTTGAGTTCGATATTGTGCAGCCTGCCAATCCTTCAAGCACATCAAGCAGTCAAGCATATCAGGAGATAATCTGCTCCTCCTTTCCTCTAGCATTCTTCCTCCTATGCTAAAAGCAGACTCCGATGCAACTGTAGAAGCTAGAGGAGTTAGTAAATCACGAGCCATGATGGAAAGAACAGGGAAAGCTCTTACATGTTCTTCCACCATGTCAAAAGATCCAAATTTATCATTTCCTCGGGAGTTAATCGGTTGTCCCACTCGGTTTCTCTATACTTATTTAATTCACCAAGGATGTTGGAACTATTTACACATGATTGAGTAGGACCCTTTTGTTTCTTTTGACAAATCAGAAACAATTCAGAAATTTGTTTAACCACTTCTCAAACACCATCGAAATTGAGTCTAGGATCCAAGATTGCAGATAAGTAAAATACAGGTGGAAGGTGAAACTAATATTTTTTAAACTTTTTTTCCATATCCTTGCAAATCTCAATAAAAATAGAATTTTTTTGTTTATAATAATTAAATGCATGAGACATATTAAGCAATTCCATAAGAACTCAACAAGAAGTGAAATAGTAAACACCAGAAAGATTATTTGTAGCCTTGTAAAACACCTCTAAAAATCCATGAAATTCAAATGCCATATCCCTATCATGAGAATTCAACCCGAGTGATGGATAATTAACATTAATAAATTGAGTAATAATCCAACTCTACTTTTTACATGATTCGATCATAAGATAAGTAGAACTCCAACGAGTTTTAATATCCGTTTGCAATTTATGAGGATTAATTAAGAAGATTTTATTTACAAAGATGAAGAAATGCTTATACACGGGTAGGCGTTGCAGCACAATAGACTACAACCTCTCTAACTTTAGATATATGACTATTAATTTTTTATTATCCATCTTGGATTATAAAATTAATGATATGACATACACGACCATGGAATAATATTTCATTCATGATTGGTTGTAGATTATCTATAAACATATTAATAGCCCTTGTATTAGCACTAGCTTTGTCGAAAGTAATGCTCATAATTTTTTTCATAATATCATACTCATGAAAAATGTTAATTATATAATTATAGATATTTTCACTAGTATAAGGATTGTCTAATGCACGAAAAGCAATGATGTTTTTATTTATTTTCCAATTTTCATCAACAAAATGTGCCGTTATACATATATATATCTTGTTTTATTACAACCAGTCCATAAATCAGAAGTGCATGCAATTTGCATATTAAAAGTAGAAAAGTCATCAATTAATTTATTTTTGGTTTGTTTAAAAACAAATTGTATATCACTTCTAAGGGTATTTCTAGTAATAGGTTGTAAGGCAGGTTGTAAAAAAGTTTGAATAAAACGTGTAAAACACTCTTCTTCAACCAAAGTAAAAGGCATATCGGATGCACAAACAAATCTAGCCAAGCGTTCCCTCATTTTTTTTTGTTATAAAGAAAAGTTCCATAACTTGTACCAGTAGAAGCATAAATTTGGGATTGTATTGGGCCGCCCACTTCAACGATACCGGCCTCCCATGCAAGACTATGTTTGTTAACGACGTGCCTTTTAAGTGTGTTATTTCCACCACCTCTATAAGAAAAATCTTGTTTACCACTGAGTTATTAAGTTCCATGCAAGAGTCTTTAGAAATATTAGGAGTAATCACATACAATCCATTTGATTTAATCACAACTTCAGTTTCAAAAAGAAAAGAATATCCATTATTCGATAAACTGAGATTAAATTATGTCTCATTGAAGGGACGCAAAGTACATCTGATAAAACCAAAACTACATTATCTAAAAATTCTAAAGCTATTACACCTATAGCAACCACAGATACGGTTTAACTAGAACCTAGAGTAAGTACGATTTCCCCATCACTGCACTTTCTTCTTGATCTGAACCCCTACATTGAATTACAAATATGGTTAGTTGCACTAGAATCAATGCACCAAGTATTTGAAGTATCCGTAATAAAACTTACTTTAATCCCAGGTGATTCAATTATACCTTGAACTCTTATAGCTAAGAATTCTGGACATTTCCTCTTCTAGTGGTCTTTCTCACCGCATTGGAAACACTTTCCTTTGCCTTGGCCACCCACCTTCCTTTACCCTTACCTTTTCCCTTAGATTTTACAATATTAGGGACTGGTCCAACACTTGGACTACCAGTGCCTGCCTTTTTTTTTTTTTTTTTTTTTTTTCCCTTTCTTCACTTTCAGTATAGATCAGGAAGAGGAAGAGCTTTTCTCAACTTTCAAAACGTTGCCCCAAGGTTTGATCACCCCTTTCGCTGCCAGTAACGAGATCATTAATTCACTCATTGAGAAATTCATTTGATTCATACTATAGTTAAGTTTAAATTGAGTGAATGAAGGCGACAGCGAATTGTGGATCATATCAACTTGGGTCTGTGTGTCGATGTTGGCACCCAGGGTCTCCAGTTCGTTCAAATAACCAACCATTTTTAAAATATGTTGTTTGACTGGATTCCCTTCTGACATCTTCGCGCTCATTATCTTCTGCATGGCAACTTGTCTGGTAGGTTTGCAATGATCCCCAAACATCTCTTTTAGGGATTTGATAATGGCATTGGCAGAATCATTCGACTGGTATTGATAATGGCACTGGCAGAACTCGCGTTTAGCAGTAGCCGAAGCATTTGCAGCGGGTTCTTCAGGACATGGGGTGGTGAGGACATATATGTGACCATCCTCAGTTAAAACGATGTCAAGGTTACATTTCCAATCTGTGTAGTTATTTCCAGTTAACTTGTTCTGAGTGAGCATAGTGGCAAGTGGACTAAATGCAGATCCAGACATTATGATTTAATTAAAAAAAATAAAAGACAAAATAAGTATGGATATCAGAATTTAATAGTATGAAATAAAAGAATCCTTAAAAACTCTTATTTTTAAAACAAAGTCGCTGGAATATCGAAATAAAAGAATCAAGCCTCCGTGTGGTGGTCAATGTTCGATCTTTCGATTTATCATGACTTGTCCACTATGCAACTCATCATGACTTGTCCGCTATGCAACTCTTGCCAAACAAGTTATGACTCCCGAACCTATTTGATCTCTATGTTTTTGAATAATTCCCCGTGTGGGATCCCTTATCCATAGCTTAGCTAGTGTGTACCATTAACTAGAATCCAATCACAACCGCCTCAAGAAGTGCCTCCGTGTAGTGGTCACCCTCTAACACGTCTAATTGATCCTATCCATACAAAGTTCACATCTAGTAACCAATGAGTAGTGTATACTCTGTATGGAATGATCACCCCTGGCGAGGTGACACAGAATGCACTACTCATCTTATAGTGAACCATTAATGGAATATCGTGGGTGTCATAAATAAGACCCTCTCCTACTAGATTTAATAATTAAAGAATGTGCTTTTGAAAAAATTATTTCCACACATTACCCATAAACATATAATGTTTATTAATGCGTAGGAACGGTTTTTGAATTTTATTTTAGAAAACTTGTTTTAGTGCATGCAAGTGGTAATAAATATAATTAAATGCCAATCACAAACCAAGCACATAAAATTAAAAAAACTAAAATGAAAATAAAGGGGATTGACTACAACGGAAGTTTATAGACTTATGAGAGTTTTGACTACAATGGAAGTTAACATTATTGTGGTAAGAAAAACATAAATTGAAAAATTGAGGATTATTTTGAAAGCAAGATTGAAAAGTTTATTCAGTATAAATGGTTGTCGATGGGATGAGAATAAGATCACGGTAATGAGGAAGTGCCTTGTAACGGGAGATCATTGGCTTATTACAAGGGCTTACTACGACTAAATTCTTTTGAGTATTGTGGTAAAGGGAAGCAACAAGTAGTTTCACCAATTTCAGATATTCTTTTCTTGGATATGTTTGTGGTACAGAGGTGTTAACACTTGATGAATGTCATTTATGGCTTTACAAGTTTTGGGAGTCATCTTCGTGTATTGAAATATCGAGGAAATTGTCTATTCAAAGATATTACCCAATTATAGAATGTTACTTGTGTTGCATATTGTTGGTGTAAACTGTTTTAAATACTAATGATCATTTTGCTTTCGCATATGAGAATGTAGTTAACCGTTCGTGTTTTGAACTATTACTACATTTGTTGATTGAACTTTGACGTTACCCCTTACCTTAATTTTTGTATTCATTTATTGATTTCTAATATATTCAATCATGTTAAAATGGTATTTTAGACTTCGTGTGAAATTTTGACGAGTTTCGGACTCGGAGGTATTTTGGTCATTTTTACCTATTATGTTGGTTAGGTCTGAAATTTTCAAAAAAAAAATATTTTTTTTACACAAAGTTGCATAAGGTGAAATAAAGCAGTGTTTGTTTTTAAAGTTTAGCATTTCGTTTGCTATTAAGAAGACATCGCAATTTTAATCGGAGTTTTCAAGAAAATTGGGTTCCATGGATATTTTGGTAATTTTTACCTAAGATGTAAGTCTTGATCAGAAATTTTGTTTTCTGGATTTTGGATTCGGAAGTTGTGTTTGGCAATATAATTCACTTTTGTGTTTTTAGAATTTTCATCTCTGATACTGTTTAAGCTTATATCAATTTCAGCGAGGTGTAAATCGTGCTTTGAGAGTTGTACCAAGTCACTTAATGTAAATAGAAGTTGCTAGTGATTATTTTCATTTCAACTCTCTCTTTCTCTCTCCTCACTTCATCTTCTCTAAGAAGAATTCACCATTTTTGGGGTTTCAAAGCTTTCCTACAAACTTTAACCTTGGGTATCATCTAGTTCTTTTCATTTATGGAGGATACTCCTTTAGAGTTTTTCGATCCCCTCGACGAGGAGCACGTAGGGAAGCATATATTTTGCATTTCCCCCAAAATTCTCTCAAGGATGATTTCTCCAAACTTGAGGTAGTCTCATATAACTTTCACCAAGCATGTATTATGTGTAAACTAATTAATTTCTAGAAGACTACTTGATGATTTTGTGTTTTACAAGTTTAATTTCAAATAACTAAATTTCTTACAATTTGGGGTTTTGGATTTGAAGTATTCCTATGAGTTTTTATATGTTCTTGCATGTTAGTGGTTATTAAAAAACATGTTTTGACTCTATCTGAATTGAAACTTATAAACTTTTACTTCTAAGTTTCATAAATATGAAAACTGCTACTAAAATTTTATTTTTTTGACCAATCGGTGCCGAATCGAGAAAAACTCAAAACACGAAAGTTGTACAAAATCATGTTTTAAATGGGGAATGGTGGATGGAATGTTCAAATTCACAATATTTGATTTTCTAAGGATTTTAAAATTTTCAGCAACCATCAAATGTTTTACATGCTTTGCATGCATGCTTTTTATGTTTTCATTATGTACTCTATGTGTTTATGTCTTCAAAGTGTTCTATGTACTTATGTGTACCTTATGTGTTTAAATTGAGCCTTATATGCTATATTTCTAGATGGAAGTTTGTCTATGACTTCAATTGTAAAGAAATGGAAAGTATGTTAGGATTTATATATCATGTGAGTTATTGCTTCATATTATTACATTGAATGTCATTCTGTGCCATTCATAGACATAACATGAACATTGCACGAAAATGGCACGAAAAGGATTTTGGAAGAAAGACCTCCATGCATGGGGCTTTTTATTTGAATAAGGTAAGATTCTCCATGTGTGTGACTTCCAAGTTTTAGAAAGGGAAGATTCTCCATGTGTGGGACTTCCAAGAGAAAAACCTCCATGGGAGGAAATTTTGATTTGAAGTTTAGATAATCCCGACTGTGGGTGTGAATGTGAGATGGATCCCCTAGGAACTTGAATCCAGGTCTTGCAAACCTTGGAGTTCATAAGCTAGAGGCCAATATGAGGTGGATAATACTCCCCATATAAAGCGGCCCATAGTTCGGGTACTGCATGAGAGTGAGAGTGTTGAAAATTCATGGAAAGACCTACGGGCGAGATTGCATGGTTTTTCATAACATTGCATTCACGCATGTAATACATGGGGATGTGTTAGCTATATGTTTCTACTGGGCCGTCTTGCTCAGGGAACTATGTACCCATTTTTGTTTCAGGAGAGATTGTGGAGGACAAGGCCTGGATTTGGTGACTTTCGAAGTCGACGGTTGAAGATTCCATGTGTGAAGTTTAGTAGAAAATGTAATGGTCCAAAAGTTTCTAATTTTATTTGATTTCAGTTCGATAAGAAAAATCTTGAGCATTTGTTTTCAAAAGGCGTGAATTGTTTTCTGTGGAGGCGTAGTTTTACACTCGATTCACATTTGGAGCTATGTAAGGATTGGGAACTTCTTGAAGTTCATTTCGAGCATCTGTTGGCTTATTTAAATATTAAACTTTCAAAACTACTTGTAATAACTTTGGACTTGTGATTTCAATCATTTGTCTATTTATGTTGAAAAGTTGAATGTACCCCTCGAACCGTTGAAAAGGTACACTGCCCAAAGTAGAGGTGTCAAATGGGTTGGGCCACGCCGGGCTCGCTCAAAGAGGGTCTAACCGGGCCGAGCTCTTTTGGAAATCAGGCCCGACCAGACCGAGCTTAGAAGGAGGGCGGGTGTGTCTGCCCCGGACCGGTGGCCCGAGCCTACACGGTCCGGGCTTTGGGTCGGGTCGGTCCGGGCCGGGCTTTTGGGCGAGCCGGGGTTAGTGGTAGGGAGGGGGGAGTATTTGAAATTTGAATTTTAAAATTTTTAATTAATATTTTGGGGAAAAAAATTGGTTGGAAAGTTTAGTTTTATATCCTATGTAAATTATTAAAGTTTACTCTTTATTATTAATTTGTAAAAAATTAAGATTACTTAAGAAAATTATTTATTATTCAATAAAAATTAAAGATTACTAATAAAAACTAAACATTACATTAATTCATAAAATAAAAAGTTTATATTAATTCTATTAAAAACTATAGATTACAAAACTAAAGATTACATTAATTCATATCATATGTAAACTTTTCGTTTATTATTAAACTTTAGTACTTTACTCTTTATTATTATTATTTTATAAACTTTATAATTATTATTATTATTATGTAAAATTGGTTGCTAAAGTTAAGGTATATGAGTATATCATATGGAAATTATAAATTTACATTTGGTATTAAACTTTACACTTTATTATTACTGAATAAAAATAAAGATTACATAAGAAAATTATCTATTATTCAATAAAAATTAAAGATTACTAATAAAAACTATACATTACATTAATTCATAAAATCAAAGGTTTACATTAATTCTATTAAAAACTAAAGATTACATTAATTCATAAAATAAAAGTCAAGATTACAGTTTAAAGAATTGATTTTTTTTTAAGCCGTTCACTGTTTAGACTCATGCGGGCCATGAGTATTACATTTATTTGTGAATGGTTGATCTTCAATTTCTTTCCCCATAACATTCAATTTTTTGAATTCTTCTACAAAATAATCTTTTCGGTCTTGAGTTTGATATTGTGCAACCTGCCAATCCTTCAAGCACATCAAGCAGTCAAGAATATCAGGAGATAGTATGCTCCTCCTTTCCTCCAGCACTCTTCCACCTATGCTAAAAGCAGACTCCGATGCAACTGTAGAAGCCGGAGGAGTTAGTAAATCACGAGCCATGATGGAAAAAACAGGGAAAGCTCTTACATGTTCTTTCCACCATGTTAAAAGATCCAAATTTATCATTTCCTCGGAAGTTAATCGGTTGTCCCACTCGGTTTCTCTATACTTATTTTATTCACCAAGGATGTTATAACTACTTACAAATGATTGAGTAGGACCCTTTTGTTTCTTTCGACAAATCAGAAACAATTCAGATATTTGTTTAACCACTTCACAAACACCATCGAAATTGAGTCTAGGATCCAAGATTCCAGATAAGTAAAATACAGGTGGAAGGTCAAACCAATTTTTTTAAAACTTTTTTTTCCATATCCTTGCAAATCTCAATAAACATAGAATTTTTTTGTTTATAATAATTACATGCATGAGACATATTAAGTAATTCCATAAGAACTAAACAACAAGTGGAATAGTAAACACCAGAAAGATTATTTGTAGCCTTGTAAAACACCTCTAAAAAATCCCATGAAATTCAAATACCATATCCCTATCATGAGAATTCTACCCGAGTGATGGATAATTATCAATAATAAATTGAGTAATAATCCCACTATACTTTTTACAAGATTCAATCATAAGATAAGTAGAACTCCAACGAGTTTTAATATCCGTTTGCAATTTATGAGGATTAATTAAGACGATTTTATTTACAAAGATGAAGAAATGCTTGTACACAGGTAGGCGTTGCAGCACAATAAACCACTGCCTCTCTAACTTTATATATATGAGTATTAATTTTTTATTATCCATCTTGGATTATCAAATTAATGATATGACATACATGACCATGGAATAATTTTTCATCCATAATTGGTTGTAGATTATCTATAAACATATTAATAGCCCTTGTATTAGCACTAGCGTTGTCGAAAGTAATGCTCATAATTTTTTTCATAATATCATACTCATGAACAACGTTAATTATATAATTATAGATATTTTCACTAGCATGAGGATAGTCTAATGCACGAAAAGCAGTGATGTTTTTATTCATTTTCCAATTTTCATCAACAAAATGCGTCGTTATACATACATATCCTGTTTTATTATAACCAGTCCATAAATCAGAAGTGCATGCAATTTGCATATTAAAAGTAGAAAAGTCATCAATTAATTTATTTTTGGTTTGTTGAAAAACAAATTGTATATCACTTCTAAGGGTATTTCTAGTAATAGGTTGGAAGGCAGGTTGTAAAAAAGTTTGAATAAAATGTGTAAAACACTCTTCTTCAACCAAAGTAAAAGGCATATCGGATGCACAAACAAATCTTGCCAAGCCTTCCCTCATTTTTTTTTGTTATAAAGAAAAGTTCCATAACTTGTGCCAGTAGTAGCAGAAATTTGGAATTGTATTAGGCCACCGGCTTCAGCAGTACCGGCCTCCCATGCAAGACTATGTTTGCTAACGGCGTGCCTTTTAAGTGTGTTATTTCCACCACCTTTATAAGAAAAATCTTGTTTGCCACTGATTTATTAAGTTCCATGCAAGTGTCTTTAGAAATATTAGGAGTAATCATATACAATCCATTTGATTTAACACCAGAACGCATAAAAGAATCATTTCTTTTGATCACAACTTCAGTTTCGAAATGAAAAGAATACCCATTATTCGATAAACTGAGATTAAATTATGTCTCATTGAAGGGACGTAAAGTACATCTGACAAAACCAAAACTTTGTTATCTAAAAATTCTAAAGCTACTACTCCTATAGCAACCACAGATACGGTTGCACTATGTCACGCCCCGGCGTAGCCAAAATATGGAAAAAAATATAAAATTTTCATCTTGGACCCTGAGGCGCGTGACTGGTTGCAGTGCCGAATTGTCCATGACCAAATAATAATAACTAAACGATATAATAAAAGGATAACACCATCATTTACTTACTGGAATATATTACAAAGAGAAATCAAAGTACTTATCTAGTTAATACATCATTATAAAAACATCCGAGTCTTATGGCTCTTGGCCTTGCAAAACTATTACGAAATATATGCTAAGTCTTCTGGTTATAATCAAAAACATTTACATAGGATAACTGCTAGTCTTCTCTCTAACAAGCATAACCATAGTCATCTTCAGTGTAATCTTCTTCAATGTTTCATTCTTGCGTAGCTTCATAACCTGGGTGCTCCTCACCTGGATAAGCTGGATATGGGAATGTCCAGCGACATGAAAGTCGTCAACTTATGAAAGCTGAGTGAGTAAGCTAAATCAAATGGAACGTATATAGTAAAACACAATAAGAATACATTTACTACCTTTCAACATGTCTTTTAGGATCTTTACACTCTCTCCGTCGAATTATAACTATTAGCATACCTGACTACATATTCGATAGGAATACAAACAATTCAGAAGACCCGTCTAGACATTCTTAATGCCACTACCATTCATTTCTAACATCCGACGTCATTTATAAACCCAAAGTATCTCTTGCCAACTAAACCATCTTTCATCAACCAAAACATCTTTCAGCAGCCACTTCGTCACGAAGAACCGAAGTGTTAAGGAGTGCAAGAACATCCATTTCATCACGAAGAACCGAAAAGAGTCTTCATTCAAGGAATCACCGCTTCGTCACGAAGAACCGAAAGCGTTACGGAGTGCAAGAACATCCATTTCCTTATGAAGAATCGAAAGGAGTCTTTACTCAAAGAATCACCACTTCGTCACGAAGAATCGAAAGCGTTACGGAGTATAAGAACATCCATTTTCTCACGAAGAACTGAAAGGAGTCTTTACTCAAAGAATCACCGCTTCGTCACGAAGAACCGAAAGCGTTACGAAGTACAAGAACATCCATTTCCTCACGAAGAACTGAAAGGAGTATTTACTCAAAGAATCACCGCTTCGTCACGAAGAACCGAAAGCATTACGCGTATCCCTTTCGTCACGAAGAACCGAAAGGATACTTACAATAGTAACATTTTAACCGTATCCCTTTCGTCACGAAGAACTGAAAGGATACTCAAGAGTCACCACTTCATAACTCAACAACAGATCCCTTTTCTTACCCTTCCGACCCTTGTGGCCTGGTTTACCTATCCAACACTTATCCTTGACATACGCTGCTCCTGATCAAGTACAACTAGTCCGTACGTATCCTGGACCACATTCGCGTCACTCGTTCCATAGTTTAGTTTGTTAATTACTTTCATTTATACTTTTGAAGTTACGTTATACATCCGTCATTCTATTTTGTTATAATATACTTACGATGGAAACTTACCCAATCGCTATCGACGTAATAATCATGTCGTACAACATACTAAAAACTTGTGTATGAACTTTTAATGGTCAATACACTAAATTTACAACAACGAAAAAACATAGCATGTAGCTCATAGATCTATAACATGGATTTGATATCAATAACCATATAGATGAAAGCCTTAACATACTCATCTACGTGATAGCACTACTATAGCACAAGATATCCATAACCACACAGGTACCAGAAAGCAAGCATCATCAATAAACACATCATATAAGTAGTTACACAATCTGCCAGGAATTAATTTTTACTATGTTGACTGAATTGATATGATTTATTTGGGCATGATAAATTACTTTGTAGATCAAACTTAAAATTAGAACATTGTATATAATTGGATTATCTTCATGTACAACAAAATCTAGCTCCAATTACATTTTTGAACTACTCAAAATATTTATTGTACTTAGACATTTCTATATTTTTGGACTGCTCTGTCCCAGATTTATAGTACTGCATTGCATGTGCATTTTACCTATGAAGGAGCGCTTTTTAGACTAAACTTTAGAAGAGTTATTTGTATATAAATGAGTTAGCTTTCTTCACAAAAAAACTAGCCTCATTCCTATTTTTGATCTGCTCCAAAAGTTCGTTTTACTAAACTATGTTCTGCTGAAAGTTTCTGTTTTCCAGATTCAAAACACTGCGGTGTACATGCATTTCACCAATGAAGGATTGATTTCTAGACTGAGCTGTGGAAGGGTTATTTGTAGATAAATTAGTTAGCTTTATCCACGAAAAAACCTAGCTTGATTCAGATTTCGGAGCTGCTTAAAACACTCATTTTACTAAACTACATTCTGCTGGAGGTTTCTATTTCTCAGATTTAAAGTACTGTGTTGTATATACATTTCACCTATGAAGAAGTGATTTTCAGACTAAGCTATAGAAGAGTTATTTGTAGATAAATGAGTTAGCTTTATCCACAAAAAAACTAGCTTGATTCAAATTTTAGAGCTGCTTGAAACACTCATTTTACTAAACTACATTCTGCTGGAGGTTTCTGTTTCTCAGATTTAAAGTACTGCGTTGTATGTACATTTCACCTATGAAGAAGTGATTTTCAGACTGAGCTGTAGAAGTGTTGTTTGTAGATAATTGAGTTAGATTTATCCACAAAAAAACCTAACTTGATTCAGATTTTGGAGCTGCTTAAAACACTCATTTTACTAAACTACGTTCTATTGGAGGTTTCTGTTTTTCAGATTTAAAGATTTGACTTGCATGTTGCATAGAACCTCAAATACAGCATCAAACACTTACTAAACATTTACTACATACTATATAGCTTCTAAAGTGAGTTAGAATACTCACCAAAGCTCGAAATTTAAGCCTGATATTGGTTGAAGCTTAGTGAAGCTTGAATCTTCAAACTTCAAGGATGGACTTTCTCCTAATTCTTCTTTTCTATCTCCATGTATCTCTCATATCCTATCTCTCTCTCTCTCAATTATGTGCAGATTGTAGAGGCAAAAGTGTCTCAATTGTGTGTATGTGCATGATATATAGGTGATTGGCATGGCTAGGTGTCAATTGCATGAGTTCATGCAAAGAAACATGTCCAATATGTGGACAAATGTCATGGGAGGAGATGACAAGTGTACAGAGTGGCACATGGGGCTACCATGTTGCCGGCCAGGTGGGGCCCACTTTAGTTTGGGTGCTACTTTCTTAGTTTGAGTGCATAAGTTCCTCGATATACGTATCAGTCTCGATTTATGTGCAACCGGGTATTATTTCTAATGTCCGGGTACAGGTACGAACTAGTTTAAGTCTTATTACGATCGAGCCGGTGCGGTGCTTACAATCTAATTACTAACACTATGACACGTCAATATCGTCATGTAATTAAAATAATATAGAGTTAGACAGTCAAATTCCAAAAATTCGAAAACTAATATTATTAAAGAAAAGAAAATTACAGGTATTACATCTTCTACCACGTATTACAGGATTTCGTCCTCGAAATCTTGACTATCTAGTCATTAAAAAGAAAAGGAAATTTTTCTCGCATTTTCGATTCCAGCTCCCAAGAGGCTTCTCCTTCGTCATGGTGTTTCTACTGAATCTTTACTAGCGGAATCTCTTTGTTTCTCAACTTCTTGATTCCATGATCTAGAATCTTTACAGGTCCTTCAATGAATGTAGCAGTGTGCCGGGTTATGATGACATTTCCTCAGCATGCTTACATGGAATACGTTATGAACTTCTGACATTTTGGGTGGTAATGCCAACCTTTAGGCTACTTTTCCTACGCGATCAGAATTTCAAATGGTCCAATGTAGCGTGGCGATAGCTTTCCCTTCTTCTGTCCAAATCTTACTATGCCTCGAACCGTGGAAACTTTCATGTAAACATGATCTCCCACTTCAAATTCTAGGTCTCGACGTCGTTTGTCTACGTAGCTCTTGTATCTACTTTGTGCTGCCTTCATTCTTTCCTTTACTGTACTGATTCCTTTATTGGTCTCCTGGACTTAGTCTGGTCCCAATAGTTTGCCATCCCCAATTTCATCCCAACACAAAGGTGATCAGCACAGTCTTTTGTATAGTGCTTTAAACGGTGCCATCCCTATGCTCGAATGAAAACTATTGTTATAGGCAAACTCAACCAATAGTAAGTGAGTTTCCCACAAACTTTCGAAATCGGTTACACATGCTCGAAGCATGTCCTCCATTACTTGATTCGTCCTTTCTGTTTGTCCGTCAATTTATGGATGAAATGCAGAACTTAACTTCAGAGACATTCCCATCGCTTTTTGAAGACTCTCCCAAAATCCAGCGGTGAATCTCGATCTGATACTATTGACACTGGTACCCTATGTAACCGCACAACCTGTTGCAGATAAAGTTGACTCATCTTCTCGATAGGATAGGTCATGTTATATGCAATAAAATGGGCTGATTTGGTCAGTCGATCAACAACTACCCAAATGGCATCATGGTTCTGCTGGGATCTTGGCAATCCCACCACAAAATCCATGGTGATATGCTCCCATTTCCATTCTGGGACTGGTAGAGGTTGTAGTAATCTTGGAGGTCGTTGGTGTTCCGCCTTGACTTGCTGGCAAGTAGGGCATTTTGCTACATATTCTGCGACTTCTCTCTTCATGCCTTCCCACCAGAAGTTCCTTTTTAAATCCTTGTACATCTTGGTCCCGCCGGGGTGTATGGTCATTCTCGACTTGTGTGCTTCATTCAGAATATCTTTCCTCAAATTATCTGTGTTGGGTACACATAACCTGTCCTTACACCTGAATCCCCCATCTGTTCCAATATTCCATTCAATCGGATCCTTTGCTTTCGCCTTCTCAAACCATTTCCTCAATCCTTCGTCCTTCTTTTGAGCTTCGAGTATTCAGTTAATGAGGGTTGGCTGCACCATAAGACATCCAAAAGGTCGTCCAATACCTGGTCTTGTAGTATGGAAGTCAAATTCCGTTAAAGCTTCTAAGGCTTTCCATTCCCTGATTAAAAGTGAGGCGATTAACCTTTGGGGTTTTCTGCTTAGAGCATCTGCGACTACATTTGCCTTATCGGGGTGGTATTGCAAATTAAAGTCATAGTCCCTAAGTAGCTCCATCCAACGTCGTTGTCTCATGTTTAATTCCTCTTGAGAGAATAGGTATTTCAAGCTTTTGTGATCGCTAAACAAGTCAAACTTCTCTCCGTAGAGATAGTGCCTCCAAATTTTGAGTGCAAACACAATTGCAGCCAATTCTAGATCATGCGTAGGGTAGTTTAATTCATGTGGCTTTAATTGCCTAGATCAATAAGTGATCACCTGACCATTCTGCATAAGTACACATCCTAGTCTTTGATATGAAGCGTCATTGTAGATAGTGTACTGTTCACCACTCTTGGGTATGGCTAGCACTGGCACTGAGGTCAACCTCTCCTTTAATTCCTGAAAGGCGCGTTCGTGCTTGTCCTTCCACTCAAACTTTGAATCCTTCTTTGTTAGTCTGGTTAAAGGAGACGCGATCCTTGAAAAACCCTCCACGAATCTCCTGTAGTATCCAGCCAATCCAAGGAAACTTCGTACTTCTGATGCGTTGGTTGGTCTATTCCAGCTAGAAATTGTGTCCGTCTTGGTTGGGTCCACTAAAATTATGTTCTGTGAGACTACATGTCCTAAGAATTTAACTTCTTTCATCCAAACTCACACTTATTGATCTCTCTGAGTGTCTGGAGTGCAATCTATACGTGATTCTCGTGTTCTTCATCACTCTTCGAATAAATAAGAATGTCGTCGATAAACACGATGATGAATTGATCTAAGAAGGGTCTGAACACCCGATTCATCAAATCCATGAATACCGCTGGGGCATTAGTTAACCCAAAAGGCATAACTAAGAATTCATAGTGCCCATATCTTGTTCTGAAAGCTGTTTTCGGTATGTCCTCTGTTCTAACATGTAAATGGTGGTAACCAGATCGTAAATCGATCTTTGAAAAGGTTGTCGCTCCTTGAAGTTGGTCGAATAAGTCATCTATCCTGGGAAGGGGGTACTTATTCTTGATGGTGACCTTATTCAATTCTCTGTAGTTGATACAGAGTCGAAGACTTCCATCCTTCTTTTTAACAAACAACACTGGAGCTCTCCAAGGTGACGTGCTTGGTCTAATAAATCCAAGATCTTCTAACTCTTGTACTTGCTTCTTCAGCTCCAGCATTTCTGTTAGGGCCATACGATAAGGAGCCTTAGATATTGGTGTCGTTCTAGGTACTAACTCAATACAAAAGTCGATCTCATGCTTAGGCGGTAATTCGGAAATGTTCTGAAAGACATCTTCATAGTCTAGAACTATTGGAATCTGAGCGATCGTTAATTCTGAGCCTGTAGTTCCCACAGCGGCTAAGCAACTTGTAAGAAAGGCGTCACTAGTGGGGTTGCATTGAAAACTGAAGGGTGCGCTTCCAGGTATAGAAAACGTAATTGACCTACTCGCACAATCTAACTTGGCATGATACTTAGTAAGCCAGTCAAATCCTAATATTACATTGAATTCCTTCATTGACAGAACAATTAAATTTGCGGTTAGTTTCCTATTCTCCAATGTCAAAGTGCAGTCCTTGCACACCTTTTCTAGCTTCACGGTCACTCCCAAAGGTGACATCGCGTTCAGGGCTACCTCAAGTGTCTGGGGTACTAAACCCAATCTTCGTACAATCTCAAAGGCAATAAACAAATTCGTAGCACCCGTATCAAAAAGTACTTTATCTCGACTAGCATATAATGAGAGTGTACCTTCCAAGTTCTGTTGTTCCCTTTCATCATAGCCAGCTGCCTCGGGTATGATAGCATTGAGTTGAGCCTTACTAGCTTGGCCTAAAGTAGTAGGCCCATGATAGTTTCCTTTTGGTGCATTATATTCTCTGCTCATGTATCCCCTCTTGCCACAGTTGTAACAAATAACATTAATTCGATAATTGTCCCTGGGGATTGTGCAGTCTCGAGCCATGTGTCCGGGGATCCCACATTTGAAGCATTTGTCCCTGTTGTTCTTGGTAGTAGTGGTTGATACTTGTGGTGCAGGAGGTACTACGTTCTTGTCCCGGGGAAGGGTGGGTCCTGGTTTCTTGCCGCTGTTCCATGGGCGCTTGTTTCCTTAGAAGTGAGTCAAAGGTCTTCCTCGTGGTCCGTTCCTTGGCGGGGGTGGTCGATGTACCATTTGCTTTGGGCCTTGGCAGCCATCTCTTTCCAAACCTCCGGTCAACCTGTCCAAAGCTTTGAAAGTTTAATTCAGGTGTCCCAATGTTAGATGTCGGAGGTACGGATTGAGTCCTCGGTGAAACTTCTTGATCTTCTTTTGAGGAGTGTCAATCATGTGAGGGGCAAAGCGGGACATGCATTTTTTTTGTTTCGTGTACTCTCTTACACTCCTATTTCCTTAGGTCAAATCGATGAATTCTTTCTCTTTCTGGTCCTTTTCATCGTCGGGTAAATACTTCTCCAAAAACTTCTCCTGGAAGGTAGTCCATGTCATCCTCCTTGAAGCTTCTACTCCAATAGTTGCTCTCTCGGCTTCCCACCAATCGGCTGCCGCATAAGTGAGTTAGAAAGTGGCGAGACGGTGCTTCTCTATCTCGGATTCGATTGATTCGAAGATACGATCCATATCCCTTAGCCATTGCTCTGCTCGCCAGGATTCACCGGTGCCGTCGAACCTATCAGGACGCAAAGCCCTGAATCCTTCCATTAATCTGTCGCGTGTCTGAGGTGGTGGTCTTTGGAGATTGTCGTTGTTGTTGCCGTTTTCATTGCCGTGGTTGTTACCTATATGGTCTAGACGCTGCAGAAATGCGTCAAAGATTCCAGTATAATCGATTCCTTCAGGAATAGGATCTGGTGGTCCTCCATTATGACTTCTCCTTGGTCTTCCCGCCATTGTGCTTGTGTGCTTATGTACCTACATGAATATCTATTGGTTATTCTCTAATCCTAAATAGGGATACGAGATATAAACGGCTGAAAGTATAGATGGCAATTCTAATATAAGTACATAATATATCAAGTATTCATATTATCATGTGGAGCATCATATAATAGAAATAAGTCTTTAATGATAACTTCAAAAATTTTCATGGTACAACATAGCTACAAAGAAAACATTTACATAGAAAAGGCGTACACGTTACTACTAATACGCGTTTCAAGCCTGAGTGCAACTACATACACAAAAGATGGGCTACTAACCCTATTACAAGTAAAGATCTAGATATTAGGAATCCTACTCCAAAAGTCCTTCATATCTAACTTATACAGTGGAACATCATCCTGGGTTGGAATCTCCTCAGGTGGAACCCAATCCAAGTATGGATCAAACTCATCGATCATCTCTTCATCCTTAAATTTATCCTCAACCTCTAGCTCTCCATCCTCCATGACTACCATCGCTCCCTCTTCACCAGCATCCTTTGTTGGGTCAACATCCTTTGCTGGGTCAATTTTCCCATCAACCCCGTCCTCCATATCCATTCGGGACGTAATAAGGTACCATGCTAATCACAAAACTATCATAAGGTTTATATCTTCATGGATGGAAAAAAGGCCTAACGATTTATAACTTAAGTGTGTAGGACAATCAGTGTACATGTCTTAACCTAAGGTTCAGATACCGAAAATCCCTGTCACGCCCAGGCGTAGCCAAAATATGGAAAATTTTTAAAATTTTCATCTTGGACCCTGAGGCGCGTGACTGGTTGTAGTGCCGAATTGTCCATGACCAAATAATAATAACTAAACGATATAATAAAAGGATAGCACCATCATTTACTTACTGGAATATATTACAAAGAGAAGTCAAAGTACTTATCTAGTTAATACATCATTATAAATACATCAGAGTCTTATGGCTCTTGGCCTTGCAAAACTATTACGAAATATATGCTATGTCTTCTGGTTATAATCAAAAACATTTACAGAGGATAACTGCTAGTCTTCTCTCTAACTAGCATAGCCATAGTCATCTTCAGTGTAATCTTCTTCAATGTTTCCTTCTTGCGTAGCTTCATAACCTGGGTACTCCTCACCTGGATAAGCTGTACATGGGAATGTCCAGCGATATGAACGTCGTCAACTTATGAAACCTGAGTGAGTAAGCTAAATCAAATAGAACGTATATAGTAAAACACAATAAGAATACATTTACTACCTTTCAACATGTCTTTTAGGATCTTTACATTCTCTCCGTTGAATTATAACTATTAGCGTACCCGACTACGTATTCGATAGGAATACAAACAATTCAGGAGACCCGTCTAGACATTCTTAATGCCACTACCATTCATTTCTAACATCCGACGTCATTTACAAACCCAAAGTATCTCTTGCTAACCAAAACATCTTTCATCAACCACTTCGTCACGAAGAACCGAAGTGTTAAAGAGTGCAAGAACATCCATTTCGTCATGAAGAACCGAAAGGAGTCTTCACTCAAGGAATCACCGCTTCGTCACGAAGAACCGAAAGCGTTACAGAGTGCAAGAACATCCATTTTCTCACGAAGAACCGAAAGGAGTCTTTACTCAAAGAATCACTGCTTCATCACGAAGAACCGAAAGCGTTACGGAGTATAAGAACATCCATTTCCTCACGAAGAACCGAAAGGAGTCTTTACTCAAAGAATCACCGCTTCGTCACGAAAAACTGAAAGCGTTACGGAGTACAAGAACATCCATTTCCTCACGAAGTACAGAAAGGAGTCTTTACTCAAAGAATCACCGCTTCGTCATGAAGAACCGAAAGCGTTACGCGTATCCCTTTCGTCACGAAGAACCGAAAGGATACTTACAATAGTCACATTTTAACCGTATCCCTTTCGTCACGAAGAACCGAAAGGATACTCAAGAGTCACCACTTCACAACTCAATAACAGATCACTTTTCTTACCCTCCCGGTCCCCGTGGCCTGGTTTACCTATCCAACACTTATCCTTGACATACGCTGCTCCTGATCAAGTACAACTAGTCCGTACGTATCCTGGACCGCATTTGCGTCACTCGTTCCGTAGTTTAGTTTGTTAATTACTTTTATTTATACTTTCGAAGTTACGTTATACATCCGTCATTCTATTTTGTTATAATATACTTACGATGGAAACTTACCTAATCGCTATCGACGCAATAATCGTGTCGTACAACATACTAAAAACTTAGGTATGAACTTTTAATGGTCATTACACTAAATTCGCGACAATGGAAAAACATAGCATGTAGCTCATAGATCCATAACATGGATTTGATATCAATAACCATATAGAAGAAAGCCTTAACATACTCATCTACGCGATAGCACTACAATAGCAAAAGATATCCATAACCACACAGGTACCAGAAAGCAAGCATCATCAATAAACACATCATACAAGTAGTTATACAATCTGCCAGGAATTAATTTTTACTATGTCGACTGAATTGATATGATTTATTTGGGCATGATATATTGCTTTGTAGATCAAACTCAAAACTAGAACATTGTATGTAATTGGATTATCTTCATGTAACAAAATCTAGCTACAATTACATTTTTGAACTACTCAAAATATTTATTTTACTTAGACATTTCTATATTTTCGGACTGCTCTGTCCCAGATTTATAGTACTGCATTGCATGTGCATTTTACCTATGAAGGAGCGCTTTTTATACTAAGCTTTAGAAGAGTTATTTTTATATAAATGAGTTAACTTTCTTCACAAAAAAAAACTAGCCTCGTTCCTATTTTTGAGCTGCTCCAAAAGTTCGTTTTACTAAACTATGTTCTGCTGAAAGTTTCAATTTTCCAGATTCAAAACACCGCGGCGTACATGAATTTCACCAGTGAAGGAGTGATTTCTAGACTAAGCTATAGAAGAGTTATTTGTAGATAAATGAGTTATCTTTATCCATAAAAAAACCTAGCTTGATCCAGATTTTGAAGCGGCTTAAAACACTCATTTTACTAAACTACATTTTGCTGGAGGTTTCTGTTTCTCAGATTTAAATTACTTCGTTGTATGTACATTTTACCTATGAAGAAGTGATTTTCAGACTGAGCTGTAGAAGATTTATTTGTATATAAATGAGTTAGCTTTATCCCCAAAAAAAACTAGCTTGATTCAAATTTCGGAGCTACTTAAAACACTCATTTTACTAAACTACATTCTGCTGGAGGTTTCTGTTTCTCAGATTTAAAGTACTGCATTGTATATACATTTCACCTATGAAGAAATAATTTTCAGACTGAGATGTAGAAGATTTATTTGTAGATAAATGAGTTATCTTTATCCACAAAAAAACCTAGCTTGATTCTGATTTCGGAGCTGCTTAAAACACTCATTTTACTAAACTACATTCTATTGGAGGTTTCTGTTTCTCAGATTTAAAGATTTGACTTGCATGTTGCATAGAACCTCAAATACAGCATCAAACACTTACTAAAATTTACTATATACTATATAGGTTCTAAAGTGAGTTAGAATACTCACCAAAGTTTGAAATTTAAGCTTTATATTGGTTGAAGCTTAGTGAAGCTTGAATCTTCAAACTTCAAGGATGGACTTCCTCCTAATTCTTCTCTTCTATCTCCATGTATCTCTCATATCCTAACTCTCCCTCTCAATTATGTTCAGATTGTAGAGACAAAAGTGTCACAATTGTGTGTATGTGCATGATATATAGGAGATTGGTACGGCTAGGTGTCAATTGCATGAGTTCATGCAAAGACACGTGTCCAACAAATGTCATGGGAGGAGATGACAAGTGTACAGAGTGGCACATGGGGCTGCCATGTGGCTGGCCAGGTGGGGCCCACTTTAGGTTGCATGCTACTTTCTCAATTTGTGTGCATCAGTTCCTCGATATATGTGTCAGTCTCGATTTACGTGCAACTGGATATTATTTCTAATGTCCGGGTACAGGTACGGAACTAGTTTAAGTCTTATTACGATCGAGCCGGTGCGGTGCTTACAGTCTAATTACTAACACTATGACACGTCAATATCGTCATGTAATTAAAATAATATAAAGTTAGACAGTCAAATGCCAAAAATTCGGATACTAATATTATTAAAGAAAAGAAAATTACAGGTATTACACACTAGAACCTAGAGTAAGTACGATCTCCCCATCACCTACACTTCCTGGTTGATCTGAACCCCTACATTGAATTACAAATATGGTTAGTTGCACTAGAATCAGTGCACCCAGTATTTGAAGTATCCGTAATAAAACTTACTTTAATTACATGTGATTCAATCATACCTTGAATCTTATAGCTAAAAATTCTGGACAGTTCCTCTTCCAGTGGTCCTTCTCACCGCATTGGAAACATTTTCCTTTGCCTTGGCCACCCACCTTTCCTTTGCTCGTACCTTTTTCCTTAGATTTTACAATCTTAGGGATCGGTCCAACACTTGGACCACCAGTGCCAGCCTTTTTTTCCCTTTCTTACCTTTCGGTATAGATCGGGAAGAGGAAGAGCTTTTCTCAACGTTCAAAACGTTGCCCCCAGGTTTGAACACCCCTTCCGCTGCCAGTAACGAGAACATTAATTCACTCATTGAGAAATTCACTTGATTCATATTATAGTTAAGTTTAAATTGAGTGAATGAAGGCGACAGCGAATTTAGGATCATATCAACTTGGGTCTGTGTGTCGATGTTGGAACCCAGGGTCTCCAGTTCATTCAAATAACCAACCATTTTTAAAACATGCTATTTGACTGGATTCCCTTCTGACATCTTTGCACTCATTATCTTCTGCATGGCAACCTGTCTGGCAGGTCTGCCATGATCCCCAAACATCTCTTTTAGGGATTTGATAATGGCATTGGCAGAATCATTCGACTGGTATTGGTGTTGCAACACATTATCCATAGAAGCCAATATGTAACAACGAGCCATCCCATTTGACTTCTTCCACTTATTGAACTCGTGTCTAGCAGCAGCCGAAGCATTTGCAGCGGGTTCTTCAGGACATGGGGTGGTGAGGAAATATATGTGACCCTCCTCATTTAAAACGATGTCAAGGTTAGTTTTCCATTCTGTGTAGTTATTTCCAGTTAACTTGTTCTGAGTGAGTATAGTGGCAAGTGGACTAAATGCAGATCCAGACATTGTAATTTAATGAAAAAAATCAAAAGACAAAATAAGTATGGATATCAGAATTTAACAGCTTGAAATAAAAGAATCCTTAAAAACTCTTATTTTTTAAACAGAGTCGCCGGAATATTGAAAATAAAGAATAAAGCCTCCATGTGGTGGTCAATGTTCGATCTTTCAATTTATCATGACTTGTCCGCAATGCAACTCTTGCAAATCAAGTTATGACTCTCAAACCTATTTGATCTCTAAGTTTTTGAATAATGCCCCGTGTGGGATCCCTTATCCATAGCTTAGCTAGTGTGTACCATTAAGTAGAATCCAATCACAACCGCCTCAAGTAGTGCCTCCGTGTAGTGGTCACCCTCTTACACGTTTAATTGATCCTATCCATATGAGGTTCACATCTAGTAACCAATGAGTAGTGTATACTCTGTATGGAATGATCACCCCTGGCGAGGTAACACAGAATGCACTAGTCATCTTACAGTGAACCATTAATGGAATATCGTGGGTGTTATAAATAAGACGCTCTCCCACTAGATTTAATAATTAAAGATTGTGCTTTTGAAAAAATTGTTTCCACACATTACCCATAAACATATAATGTTTATTAAGGCGTAGGAACGGTTTTTGAATTTTATTTTAGAAAACTTATTTTAGTGCATTCAAGTGGCAATAATATAATTAAATGTCAATCACAAACCAAGCACATAAAATAAAAAAATGAAAATGAAAATAAAGGGGATTGACTACAACGGAAGTTTATAGACTTATGAGAGTTTTGACTACAATGGAAGTGAAAAACATAAATTGAAAAATTGAGGATTATTTCGAAAGCAAGATTGATAAGTTTATTCAGTATAAATGGTTTTCTATGGGATGAGAATGAGATCACAGTAATGAGGAAGTGCCTAGTAATGGGAGATCATTGGCTTATTACAAGGGCTTACTACGACTAAATTCTTTTGAGTATTGTTGTAAAGGGAAACAACAGGTAGTTTCACCATTTTCAAATATTCTTTTCTTGGATATGTGTGTGGTACAAAGGTGTTAACAGTTGATGAATGTCATTTATGGCTTTACAAGTTTTGGGAGTCATCTTCATGTATTGAAATGTCGAGGAAATTGTCTATTCAAATATATTACCCAGTTATAGAATGTTACTTGTGTTGCGTACTGTTGGTGTAAACTGTTTTGAATAATGAAGATCATTTTGCTTTGGCATATGAGAATGGAGTTAACCGTTCGTGTTTTGAACTATTAGTACATATGTTGATTGAACTTTGACGTTACCTCTTTGTCATTTGGTCTTGCTGAATTTCGCGGACGAAATTCTTTTAAGGGGGGTAGATTGTAATAACACTTAACTTAATTTTTGTATTCATTTATCGATTTCTAATATGTTCAATCATGTTAAAATGGTATTTCAGACTTCGTGTGAAATTTTGATGAGTTTCGGACTCGGAGGTATTTTGGTCATTTTTACCTATTATGTTGGATAGGCTTGAAATTTTAAAAAAAATATAATTTTTCTTTTAAAAAAAGTTGCGTAAGGTATATGAGTTAAGGTATATGTTTACAAAAAGTTGCGTAAGATTTTTTTAAAATTATTATGTTTATGTAAACTTTACTCTTTATTATTATTATTTTATAGACTTTACAATTATTATTATTATTATGTAAAATTGGTTGCTAAAGTTAAGGTATATGAGTATATCATATGTAAATTACAAATTTACATTTGCTATTAAACTTTACTCTTTATTATTATTGTATAAAAAATAAAGATTACACAAGAAAATTATTTATTATTCAATAAAAATTAAAGATTACTAATAAAAACTAAACATTACATTAATTCATAAAATCAAAGGTTTACATTAATTCAATTAAAAACTAAAGATTACATTAATTAATAAAAAAAAAAGTTAAGATTACATTTTAAAGAATTGATTTTTTTTTAAGCCGTTCATAGTTTAGACTCATGCGGGCCAGGAGTATTACATTTATTTGGGAATGGTTGATCTTCAATTCTTCATTCTTCAATTTCTTTCCCCATAACATTCAATTTTTTGAATTCTTCTAGAAAATAATCTTTTGGGTCTTGAGTTCGATATTGTGCAGCCTGCCAATCCTTCAAGCACATCAAGCAGTCAAGCATATCAGGAGATAATCTGTTCCTCCTTTCCTCTAGCATTCTTCCTCCTATGCTAAAAGCAGACTCCGATGCAACTGTAGAAGCTAGAGGAGTTAGTAAATCACGAGCCATGATGGAAAGAACAGGGAAAGCTCTTACATGTTCTTCCACCATGTCAAAAGATCCAAATTTATCATTTCCTCGGGAGTTAATCGGTTGTCCCACTCGGTTTCTCTATACTTATTTAATTCACCAAGGATGTTGGAACTATTTACACATGATTGAGTAGGACCCTTTTGTTTCTTTTGACAAATCAGAAACAATTCAGAAATTTGTTTAACCACTTCTCAAACACCATCGAAATTGAGTCTAGGATCCAAGATTGCAGATAAGTAAAATACAGGTGGAAGGTGAAACTAATATTTTTTAAACTTTTTTTCCATATCCTTGCAAATCTCAATAAAAATAGAATTTTTTTGTTTATAATAATTAAATGCATGAGACATATTAAGCAATTCCATAAGAACTAAACAAGAAGTGGAATAGTAAACACCAGAAAGATTATCTGTAGCCTTGTAAAACACCTCTAAAAATCCATGAAATTCAAATGCCATATCACAATCATGAGAATTCAACCCGAGTGATGGATAATTAATATTAATAAATTGAGTAATAATCCCACTATATTTTTTACAAGATTCGATCATAAGATAAGTAGAACTCCAATGAATTTTAATATCCGTTTTCAATTTATGAGGATTAATTAAGACGATTTTATTTACAAAGATGAAGAAATGCTTGTATACGGGTAGGCGCTGCAGCATAATAGACCACTGTTTTTGATTATCCATCTTGGATTATCAAATTAATGATATGACATACACGACCATGGAATAATTTTTCATTCATGATTGATTGTAGATTATCTATAAACATATTAATAGCCCTTGTATTATCAATAGCGTTGTCGAAAGTAATGCTCATAATTTTTTTTTCATAATATCATACTCATGAAAAACGTTAATTATATAATTATAGATATTTTCACTAGTATGAGGATAGTCTAATGCGCGAAAAGAAATGATGTTTTGATTCATTTTCCAACTTTTATCAACAAAATGCGCCGTTATACATATATATCCTGTTTTATTACAACTAGTCCATAAATCAAAAGTGCATGCAATTTTCATATTAAAAGTAGAAAAGTCATCAATTAATTTTTTTTGGTCTGTTGAAAAACAGATTATATATCACTTCTAAGGGTATTTCTAGCAATTGGTTGGAAGGCAGGTTGTAAAAAAGTTTGAATAAAACGTGTAAATCACTCTTTTTCAACCAAAGTAAAAGGCATATCGGATGCACAAACAAATCTTGCCAAGCCTTCCCTCATTTTTTTTTTTGTTATAAAAAAAAGTTCCTTAACTTGTTCCAGTAGAAGCAGAAATTTGGGATCGTATTGGGCCGCCCGCTTCAGCGATACCGGCCTCCCATTCAAGACTATGTTTGCTAACGACGTGCCTTTTAAGTGTGTTATTTCTACCACCTTTATAAGAAATATCTTGTTTACATATGTTATAAATTGCTATAAATTTATCCTCACTTTTTGTAAAAAAATTCCCACACTTTTGATTTTAATTTTCTTTTAGTGGTGGTGGGATTTAAAGAAGTTGGATTAGACCCCGTAATTTCGACTTCATCATCATCCTCATCCAATTCCAAATCATTAATCTCATTTTTGTTCCTATTATCTAAATTTTCAAAATCATAAGTTAGCCCTTCTCTATTTGTTGAAGACCCTGAATGAGATGCCATTTTTTTTTTGAAAAAAAAAGTAGGGGAAAAAAATATAAAAGCTTTAAAATAACTAGGGGTGCTCACGGGTCGGGCGGGTCGATTTTGACCCTAACCCAATCACCCGACCCGAACATGGTCGGGTCTGCTAGGGGCCACCCGATACCGTACAAAATGGGAAGGGAAACCGAATGTGGTCGGGTCGGGTCGAGTCGGGCGGGTCTCGGGTCTGGCCCGTGAATCACATGCCCAGTTTCAAGTTTGCCATGGATTTATTCAAATTTCAAACTGCTCCTACCCCAATTTCAAATCATTCACACAAGTATATAGCCTATATTGATTCAAAGCAACCAAACCACCATTAACATTCACAAATGACATTTATAAATATGCAAATAAACAACCAAACCACCATTAACATTCAGCAATAAGCATAAGCTGTCATCATCACATGTTCACATGCAAAATAGGAAAAACACAGCAAGGTAAATCCACATTCCACATAGAGATGCACTGCACACCAAACTAAAGCAGTCATATCCAAATGTTTGACAACAAAATCAAAATGCAACAGTTTTCAGACTTTTTGACTTTGACAACTAATTCAAAACAAATAAGCTAGTAGTAATTTATAAAAAATAGTAATTCCAACCACTGGGCCACCACCAAGTTTCCCAAGCGCTTCACTAGTTTCTCCTAAAAAAACAAAAAAAAAAACAAAACAAAACGAAACGACACGATAAATATGAGAATTTGCTATATACCTTGCTAGTGTGCTTATACAAGATTTAAATAAAAGTAATAAGAAGAATGGTACCTTGCCAATTATTTCAATCAACTCTTCCTTTTACTTGATCTCTCACTAGATTTCGAATCCAAATTTGCTACAAACAACATTTTTGAACAAATAAGTTAAATATTGGTTTACTACACCATAAGCTTTACAAAATTATGAGGTACAAAATAGAAGTCAAACAATGAAAAATATTACCTAATTCACATGCTTCTTCAAGCTCCTCAATATGGTCCATTGATTTTCGAAGGTTAATTGGTACCGACACTTGAAGCCAATTTTGCGCACATACTAGAGTTTCTACCATTAAAGGGGAGAGTGAACTATGAAATGGATCTAGTATGCGCCCTCCAGTACTAAATGTTGACTCAGAGGCAACCGTTGAGACAGGGACTGACAGGACATCCCGTGCCACTTGAGACAATACTTTGTACCTACTAGAATTGTTTTTCCACCAAGCCAATATGTCAAACTTTTCATCATTTGTTCCCTCAGGATTTTCAACGAAGTACTTGTCTACTTCATTCTTACATCCCAAAGATCATCTACCCTCCAAAAAACTTTGAAACCGAGAGGCAATAAGCTTATGTGGATTATCACTATCAACACCAACTTCCTTACTTGATGCCCCGGGACTAATTTGAGTTTCAACTTGCACACTTGATGAACCAATTGAAGCATAATGGTCATACAATCGAGTCAATACACCCTTCAGTTTATCAATCAAAGCCATAGCTAAACCATTTTCATACATCTCAGAAAAGCAAAACTGTAAATAAGACAATTTTTTCCTTGGATCAAGCACCACAGCTACATACAACAAGAGATTAATTTTTTCCCCGAATCCCCAATACTTGTCAAACTTAGCTTGCATATTTCTTGCCATTTTAGAAACCACATATTCTGGAGTTAGCATTAGTTGGTTAATTGTACTTTGAATCACAACAATCTCATCAAAGAAAGTATTTGAAGTCACATACAAAGAGCCCAAAAATCGCTTTGTTGCCAAATAAAATAGTCTAAAAATTTTGACCAAAGCCCTATAATTTTCCCAATCTTCCTCGGTTGGAGGGCCCCCTCGGCTAGAATCACTAAAGGAGTCTTTGTACCTTAAATCGTCATCCTCCATTCTCTCGAATGCCTTTTCAAACTTTTCAGCACTTTCCAACATTCTAAAGGTAGAGTTCCACCTAGTTGGCACATCTAGGCATAAAATACTTTTCGACTCAATTTTTTGCTTCTCCACACACTTCTTAAAAGTTTCAAACCCATTTGGAAAGGACTTCACATACCTCACAGCATCACGTACCTTAGAAATAGACTCATTGAGTTCTTTCATTCCGTCACCCACAATCAAGTTAAGGATATGAGCACAACACCTCATGTGCAAGAACTCATGCCCTAAGATGGTCCCTTCCTAATATTTAGCTACTCTTTGTAAGAACGTAATGATTCCATTGTTAGAACTAGCATTATCTACTGTCAATGTGAAAATGCTACCAATGTTCCACTCTAGCAAGCAAGACTCGACCTTTTTACCAATAGTATCTCCCCTATGATTATCAACTTGACAAAAGTTCAAAATCCATTTTTGTAAGACCCAATCATCGTCAATGAAGTGACAAGTCAGACACATGTAGCTTAAGTTTTGTATGGATGTCCAAGTGTCTGTGGTTAGGCAAACCCTACGACCTCTCAAGACATTCCTCAACTTATCCCTTTCCTCATTGTAAATTTTAACATCTCTAGCTATTGTATGACGAGATGGGATAACACAAAATTTAGGATTCATTACATTACAAAATCTCCTAAATCCATAATTCTCGACAAATCTAAAGGGCAACTCGTCAAGAATTATCATATCAGCAAGAGCTTTCCTAGCGGCCTCCAATGTAAAACTCACTGCAACAAGATTATTGCTCTCTTCTCCTTCTTTTTTGGGTTGAAAAGACAATGTTGTTTGGCCCTTGGATTTCTTTGCTGCCAAACCCAAAGGATCACTAGGAAAAACATTCAAATGATTTCTGAGATTAGTTGTCCCATGATTCTTTGGATCAGCTCAATATTCTTTTTTACAATGTTTACAAACAGCTTTTGGGCCATCCTTTTCATTGTTATCATCAACTTTGTCGAAATGGTCCCACACAGTAGATTTTTTTCTACCACTTGTATCAAGTTTCTTACTCACCTTGGCTATTGGTGGAAGAGGGGGTTTTTCTTTTGGGCTTGGAGTTACAGCTGTGGAAGGATCTTCAACAGTTGGGACTTGGTTAGATGGACCATCTGTATCTTGGTTACTAGCAGGATTCATGCCCTGGAATCAGTAAATATGAAATGCAACTTAATTGGTTAGCTTTAAGCCTTTAAAACACTGATCTATAATAGGATGCAACAAAACAAGGATCTATAACAACATGCAACAAAACATGGATCTGAAGAGGATGAGACCATAAGAAAAATACAAAACACAAATGATTCTTTCATAAGAAAAAGATAAAAATAAAAATCAAGAGACCATTAAACCATCAAGTGCATGAAAGCATTAACAAAGGGGGATTCTCATGACACATTAACAAAAAAATGAAGAAGAACAACATGGATCTATATCAATATGCAACAAAATATGCAACACTTACAGTGTTAACGATCTCGTAACTCTCGTTGAAGGATCTAAAGAGTAAAGACTAAAGAGGATGAGTCTCAAACATCTAGGGCTCGATAGAGCCTTCGGCCCTTCACGTCGCTCACCTTGCAACTTCTTGGGTTGAGAGAGAGAGAGAGAGAGACAGACAAAGAGAGAGAGAGAGAGGCCGAAGCTCGGCTTCTGGTAGAAGAAGAGAGGGAGTGGATCAGATTCAGTGAGGAGAAGAAAATGGGGGGCTGCGTGCGGCTGTGTGAAAATGGAGAACAAATGAGAGGCTACTAGGGTTATTACACTTAGTATGTATATATATACCTATATAAAATTAGACCGTATTAGTGTTTGTTCGGGTCGGGTCGGGTCGGGTCGGGTCGGGTGACCCGCAAAAATTCAAAGTGGAAACCCGAGACTCGAACCGAACCCGAGGAAAACATAAAATGAAAACCGCCACTCGATCCGATAATCCACCAAACAGACCAATATGTGTCGGGTCAGGTTTGGTCGGTCGGGTGTGGCGGGTTGGCGGAAAATATGAGCAGCCCTAAAAATAACAACAATTAAATAAGCAATAAGTGAAACAATAAAAAAAATTTCAAAGTAGGGGAAAGAAATATAAAAGATTTAAAATAACAACAATTAAATAAATAAAATGTGAAATAATAAATAGTTTCTTTTCAAAGTAGGGGAAATTCTTTTTTTAAAATAACAACAATTAATTAAATAAGCAAGAAGTGAAACAATAAATAAATTTACCTCAACTTGTAGTAGGAGGAGAAGAAGTGAAGAACTATGAATAATAAATATACTTGAGAGTTGTAGAAGTAGAAATGCTAAAAGATTTTTGAATCACCAACTTGAACTTGAATCACCAACTTGTAGTCTTGTAGAGTAGATGTAACTAAGTACGTAAGTAGAGAGAAAGTAGATAGATAATTGATTTTGGAATGAGAAATTATGTTATGGGAGGCTTGGTATTTATAGAAAATGGTTTGGGAGTGTCTAAAATCATTTTTACATTTTTACCCCTAAAACTAGCTGTTTTATAGCCGTTAGAGGGGTAAAAAGTGGAAAAAAAATTCAAAGTATCCCAAACTAGCCATTGGGCTACTAGCGGGCCACCACGGCTATAAATTTGCGGGCTTCAGGCCGGACTGTGGACATCATAGGTAGTGTCCGCCCTGGACCAGTTGAAGAGGGCCGAGCCTCGTCTCGGGCAGGGTCGGACTTTTGGCCCGAAATGGCGGGCCGGGCTCGGGTCGGGCTGGCCAACCCGACCCCATTGACACCTCTAGCCCAAAGAATAGAAATTTTTTTCAAAACTTGATTTTTTCCAACTTTTATGTTTTAAATTAATCAAAATGAGTAGTATTTTCAAAGGTTTTAAAAGCTAAATTTTTTTTTTCTACAAACGAGTTTAACAGTGTTTCACCATAACCTCCGTGCTTTCCGAGGAGGGGCGTTACAATCTCGCACTGCCACATCCCAAAACTATTTGTTCCGTTGAACTTTTCAACTTCAAATCTTCCTCCCAGAAGCGACATCTTCGTACCTTGTGTGCCCAAACTGGAAGCCATTGACTTGTCACCCGTGTTCTTACCAACAAATCCTTCTTCTCCCTCCATATGCCCTAGGTCTCAACCCGGAGCTCTGATACCACTTTATTATGCGGAAGCACTTTTTCAAACCACAAGCAAAGACAATAATCCAAACAAAAAAAGAGAAGGCAAAACAAACACACACAAAGACACAAGATTTTGACGAGTGGTTCGACCAATTATGCCTATGTCCACTCCCCGGAGCCAAGGAACAATCCACTATCAAACGAACGGATAATTACAATGCCAAAGTAAGGAATCACCCCCTCACCAAAATCAAAACAAATGATCTCTCCAAAACCCAAAAGCCTCACCAAAAACAAAACAAAAGAGGCTAACAAATAGAGTTCCTAATGAACCCCGAGTTTCTACAAATTTGAGCCATCCTCTCTCTCTCTCTCTCTCTCTCTCTCAAAAGATATAGAGCTCTCAATGAACAATGCAATTCTTTATTGCAAAAGATGTAAAATTACTTTCAATGATTCCAAAGAGTCCTTATATAGAGCTACACATATACCCTATTCCAATATTCTTAGGACTTGCTGCCAAAACCAAATTAGGAATCCAAAACCAATTAGGAAAAAGCTAATTTCCCTTCAAACTTGCCAAATCGTATATAAATTTCCTTAATCTCGCTACCAAACTCCCAAAGCCTCTCACGCATACACCGCTCGAGCGGTCATCCTATTGAGCAAGATTACAGTAAGTTACTAACCAAAAACTCGCTAGGAGCCCGCACCTATGCCCGCTCGCATGGAGCCTGCTTGAGCAGCAATGCCAAAGTTTGATCCTTCTTCTATTTAACTAAATCGAGCCACAATTCCAACCAATTTAATTGGTTAGGTGAACTGCAATACAAATACTGAAAATAGAAAAACTTTTTCACTATGTCAAATGTTTAGAACTAGGGCGGAAGAAGCTAAAGGCCAGGGTGGGCCCACTGATATTTGGGAAATTGAAATTTTACTTTGAAATTTTTTACTATTTTACGTTTTGGCCTTCCTCAACTCATGTTCAGGCCCCCCTCAACTCCTAAGGCCTAATTTAGATTCATCTACTACATATATATTGATATACATGCATATACAACTCAAAAGCAAAGGCCCCTAGAATTTTGAAAATTACACTTTTAGTGTAAGAATTTTATGTGTTTTAGAAATAGGCCCCCCTAGAATTTTTAAAGACACCATACAAAATTTGTGTGTCACCTAATAGACTCATATTACAAGTAGATCCCAAAAAAATTGCCAATTATGTATAAGTAAACTCTAAAAAATTGCCAATTATATATAAGTAGACCTGAACCCCCATGTAGCCTCGGCCCGCTCCGACCAAAATTCCTAACTCCGCGACGTATAAAAGCAAACAAAATTTATGAGAAGATCACCTATCTACCCTAGGTATATACGCGTTGATTTTGATCCCAGCTAAAGTTTTCTGCTTTGGTTGGTGGAGCTTTATTACTGCGAATGGAATTTTCTTGCTGATATATATAGAAACAAAAAATAAAGCATGCATATATGTGTATATAAGCGTACTAAATTTACAATTTTGTCTTGGTCTGGTGAGTATTGGTGAACTGGTCTCATATATGGTTGAGTGGTTTTTTTTTTTTTTGATAATCGGGGGAGTCCGGGCCAGCTTGCATGTACCTCGACTAATCCCCGAGGTCCTAGAGTCGCTGGGTGGATACCCGAGTGACTACGCTCTCCATGACTCGAACACTAAACCTCTTTAGTAGTGCATTATCTTGTTGCAAGTGTGAATATATTAAATAATCAAGAAAACAACAAAGAGAAAAGAGAAAAGAGAAAAGAGAGCTAGAGTTTCTCATAACACAAAAAATTGAATGAATGAATACAATAGAAAAGAAGAGACAATAATAATATATCTAGGTATACAGTATTACCCTAATAGAAAGTAAAAGACTAAACTACCCTAAAGCTAATAAAACTAATAATTACAATAGCTAACTCTAATACCCCCCCTCAAACTCACGATGCTGCAGCTAGAAGCATAGAGAGTTTGCCAACTAAAAAACAAAAACGCTGAATCGGATGTGACTTTGTAAACAAATCAGCAATCTGCGCAGAAGAAGAAACAAAAGGCAAAGTGATAGCTCCATGCTTAAGGTGATGACGAGTAATGTGACAATCGATCTCTATATGCTTTGTCCTCTCATGAAAAACTGAATTGCAAGCAATCTGAATAGCACTTTTATTATCACAATACATAGGTGAAGGACGAGGAAAGGAGACACCCATATCGGTAAGTAGCCGGCGTAACCAAATAACCTCATGTGTAGTCGAAGCCATAGCACGATACTCAGCTTCTGTGGAAGACACAGCAACAACATCTTGCTTCTTGCTCTTCCAAGAAATGAGAGAATCACCCAAAAATATACAATATCCAGTAACAGACTTGCGATCTGTAGGATCACCGACCCAATCATCATCAGAGTGTGCATGCAGCTCCAAGGAAGAAGATGATGAAAGTAAAAGACTTTGAAACCGAGTGCCTCTCAAGTACTTCAAAATACGATGAACAGCAGCCCAATGAACTATAGTAGGAGAAGTAACAAACTGACTAACAACATGAACAGCATGAGCAATATCCGGACGAGTAACAGTAAGATAAACCAAGCTACCAACAATAGCGCGATATAAGGTAGGATCAGGAAAAGGAACACCATCAGAAGGAGAAAGATGAACATTAAGCTCCAAAGGGGTATCAACAAACTTATTATCAGTGAGGCGAGCATGCTCAAGAATGTCACCTGCATACTTAGACTGAGAAAGAAGATAACCTTTTGGAGAAAAGGCCACTTCAATCCCCAAATAATAATGTAGTGGACCTAAGTCCTTCATTTCAAAACAACGAGCTAATTCAGACTTCAACACTGCAATCCCATCAACATCATCACCAGTAATAATCATGTCATCAACATACAAAGAAAGCATAATACGACCAGCAGTGGTACACCTGATAAAGAGAGCTGAATCATACTCACTCGGGGAAAACCCAAATGAGGTAATCACAGTGGAAAACTTCTCAAACCAAGCTCGAGGGATTTGTTTAAGACCATATAAGGCTTTTTTAAGCCTGCAAACTTCACCTGGACCATGAGGAACACCCGGAGGAGGAACCATATAAACCTCCTCTTGGAGGTCTCCATTCAAGAAAGCATTTTTAACATCCATCTGATTTATATGCCATTGACGAACAGAAGCAACTACAATAAGAGCACGAACAGTAGTCATTTTAGCAATAAGAGCAAAAGTCTCATCGTGATCCATACCATATTTCTGGGAAAAACCCTTGGCAACCAATCTTGGTTTGTACCTCTCAACAGACCCATCTGACTTGGTTTTGATTTCATAAACCCAACGAGAACCAATAGCGCTCTTACCAGAAGGTAAGGGAACCAAACTCCAAGTGTCTGTCTTATACAATGCAGAGAGTTCCTCTGCCATAGCCTGCTGCCAAAGAGGATCAAGAGCTGCCTCTTTATAGGACAGAGGCTCAGAGAGATCATGAACTGAAGCTAAAAAGGAAGCAAAAGAATCCGAATAACAAGAATAAACAAAATCAGGTGATTGAGTGAACTTACGAGTGCGAGCAGGATAGCGAGGAGGTTCTACAACCTCAGCAGGTGCTTGGGTGGCCTCTGGATGGGAGGTAACATCAGGTTGCAAGGTACCAGTATCAGCAGAAGTAGAACCATGAGGTGAGACAATATCAGTGGTGCATGGGGCTTGAGCGGGCACACTATCAGTATCATCAGAGAATGGGTCTAAATGGATGAGATCAGATTTAGTCAACTCATGATGATTATTAGGAATAGAAAAGAAGGGTTTGTGCTTGAGAAACACAACATGGCGAGAGACATATAGTTTCTTAGCAACTGGGTCAAAGCAACGATATCCCTTTTGACCCTCACCATAACCTAGAAAAACACAAATAGCAGACTTTGGTGACAATTTAGTACGCTCTACACGAGGTCGAAGGACAAAACAAGTACAACCAAACACCTTTAAAGAATAATAATCAGTAGCATGCCCATATAATTTTTCAAAAGGTGACAGACCTGAGCAGTAAGAGGAAGAAATTTTATTAATTAGATTAACAGCAGTAAGGACAGCCTCTCCCCAAATATCACTAGGAACATATGCAGATAATAAAAGAGAGCGAGTAGTTTCAACAATATGCCAATGTTTCCTTTCAGTAACACCATTTTGCTCAGGAGTGTCTGTACAAGAGGACTGGTGAATAGTTCCATCTAAAGAAAGAAATTCACAAAATTTATGATAGGTATACTCTCCACCTAAATCATATCTAAAACATTTGATGACAGCAGAATGTTGAGTTTTGACAAAAGCACGAAAGGTATTGTAAATATCAAAGAAGCCTGAACGACGTTTCATAAGATAAACCCAACAGTAACGAGTGCAATCATCAATAAATGATACATAATATCGAGACCCCCCTCTTGTAGTAACAGGAGAGGGTCCCCACACATCAGAATGAACTAAATCAAATGGTGCAAGAGAATAAGAAATACTTCTATTAAAAGATAAAGCTGAAAATTTTGCCAGTTTACAACCACTATAATCAGAAATATCATGAGTTTGTAAATCTCCTAATTGTTCTGTAGAAGCTAAAAATTTTAAACAAGAGGCTGAAACATGACCAAGGCGAGAATGCCATAAATAAAAACTAGATGAATAAGAACTCAAACGAAAGGATGACAAGTCAACACTAGAAGCTGCAACCACTGGTACATTGAGTTTGTCCAAGATGTATAATCCCCCTTGCCTATGGCCTGTCCCAATCAGCGTCTGAGACTGCGGATCCTGCACATGACAAACAGTAGAAGAAAAAGAGACTAAGTAACCTGCATCACAAAGTTGACCAATAAAAACAAGATTCATAGTAAGTTTGGGAATGTGGTAAACACTAGAGAGAGATGCATGAGGCGTGACAACAGACCCAACACCTGTTAATGGCATGGGAGTACCATCAGCAGTCATAACAGGCAAAGAAGAAGTAGGACATAAGGATGCAAAAGACGACAAGTCAGGTGACATATGATTAGAAGCTCCAGAGTCTAAGACCCAAATACCTAAGGACATACCTAAAGATATACCTAGTGAAGAGGTAGCCATAGCATGTGGTTGTGTGGCAAGGAAATTTTGAAATTGCTCAGCAAGAGAGGTCATGGACGGAGTGGATGAGGAAGGGGAACCGAGTCCAAATGAGTCTGATGGTGGTACAACTATTGTAGTGTTAGGCTGTGGAGGCCTATACGAACGCTGCTGAGATTGGTTGTCAGACTTCCAATGAGAAGGTTGAGGCTGCTGTTGTTGTGGTGATCGACCATGTGAGGGCTGGTTGCTGCTATTGGGATGGTTTGCTCGACCCAACCTAGGACACTGAGCCTTCCAATGACCCTTCTCCTTATAGTAGCTGCATACATCACTACCAACTCTCGAGTAAGGCTTATTCTGATTGTTGGATGGTGGTCGAAAAGGGGCTGCTAAAATAGACGGAGTAGAGTCGGGGAGAATTCCCTTTCCAGACTGAGTCTTGAGACATATTTCCTCGGCTACTAACTCATGGACAACAGAATCAATTGACGGAAGTGGGCTACGATGGAGAATGGACCCACGAAGGCCCTCAAAATCATCACGTGGAGCCATCAAAAATTGAACCAGACGTTGTTCCTCCCTACTAGCAAATTATGGTGCAAAGGCCCGCAATTCGGGCGACTCTATAAGAGCAAACTGATCCCAAAAATCTATCATTGTAGAATAGAACTCCTGAATGCTCAAATTTTTTTGTTCAAGGGCACGAATATCACACTCTAATTGGTACCTTTTTGCAAAATTGGACTGTGTAAACAATTTAGCCAAATGATCCCACACTTGCTTTGCATATTCAAACTTTGCCAATTACATACCTATCGAGGGAGCAACGGAGTTGTTGATCCAAGTAATGATTTTTGAATTGTTTGTTTCCCAAACATCTAGCAATTCTACAAATTTATCAGCCTGTTCATTCGTAGGTTTACTAAAATCTCCATTGACATAACCCCACATCTTCTTCCCTTTTAGAAAATTTTTCATCACATAATTCCAATATGCAAAATTCTATCCATCGAGTTTAACACTAATCGCTTGAAGCGAATCATCACGTTCAGCAGCCATAATGAAAATGAAGCAATTAATTAACACACAAACAAATCAAAATCAAAGACAGATCCAAAAACACAAAACAAACGAACCAGAATCAAGGACAGATCCAAAAAATGAGTGCGAATCAGTGCGAGATCGATCCAAATACGAATCTGAATCAGCTAGAAATCCAAAAACGAACTAGAATCATCCGAAAACGAACCAGAATCATCCAAAAAATGAGTGCGAATCAGTGCGAGATCGATCCAAATACGAATCTGAATCAGCTAGAAATCCAAAAACGAACTAGAATCATCCGAAAACGAACCAGAATCATCCAAATATGAATCAGAATCGCTGCCCCCTGCAACCCCCAGCCAACTCACCGCAGAGTTGGATCTGCGAAGATCGTGGATGAGATTCGAACCTGCTCTGATACCATGTGAATATATTAAATAATCAAGAAAACAACAAAGAGAAAAGAGAAAAGAGAGCTAGAGTTTCTCATAACACAAAAAATTGAATGAATGAATACAATAGAAAAGAAGAGACAATAATAATATATCTAGGTATACAGTATTACCCTAATAGAAAGTAAAAGACTAACTTACCCTAAAGCTAATAAAACTAATAATTACAATAGCTAACTCTAATAGCAAGTATTATCGGATTTCTCTTTTCTTTTGTTTCTTTATCCTTTTTTATATATAGGTAGGTAGGTAGGTGAGAAGAGTTTAATTCACGCCAAAAAATGTGAGAAATGACACTCTGCCGTCTCGAATCGAACGTTAATTGGTCTATTCTGGGTAGGATAATAAAAAGCTAAGGGGAAGGATCAAAAACACACCAATCATACAAAGCAATGAAAATTTACTGACTTAGATAGAACCTTGGCCCAATAACATTTAAATTAATTTCATCCTAGCTAACCACAATTGCGGTTAAATTTATTGAGTTATTTGGTAACGAGATGGTGGATAATTAGTGGGTTATTAGGAGTTCACTCGACAAAGGACTAGATTCAGGAAGTTTCCCTCATAACAAGTTCTAAAAGAAATAAAATTGCGATTTTTCAATGAGATTTTAATTTAGTATATGAATTTTTTAACTTCAGGTTGATTTATAAATTTGAGTTTTTAGAAACTAATTAACTAAATTTCAAAATGTAGATGGAGCGTTTCTTATCATATGAAGATTGTTAATTAATAATGTCAATTTTAAAAAAAAAATTTATATTTACCTGGATTATTGCAGGACATACACATATACACCACACACGTGCACCCATCCCATCATAACCCAACTCCAAAGTCCTCACAATGGCCCACAATAAAGCCCAACAAACCCACTCATTCCGACTGACGAACAGCAGGGGGGGCAAGCAAACTCTCAATCTCCCCACTAGGGAGAGTGGTCATATCAATTGGGCTAGGCCCTCATGGTAATTTAATAATGTCAAATTTGCACAATAAAATCCATATGCTTCACTTTTCCCAATACTAAGTATTTTATATCTTTTCACATTTTGCTTGAATGTCACTCAAATTTTAAACAAAATTTATTTTCTAAAACATCTATATACCTCTAAACTAAATTTGATCACTTTACTTGACACTAGCATTCAAGGATTTTTTATTACCCTTTGGAGAAATTATTTATGTGACTATTACATTATTACATGACTTAAATCTGAATTTAAATCATGCCAAACACAAACCAAGAAAAAGAAGAAAAAACATAACACAAGTGATAAAAAAAATTAGCAAGATAACAAAGACTGAAATGCATATCTATCTATAATCTATCTATCTATATCTATATCTATATCTAAATCTATATCTATAATCTATAATATATGTAAGTGCACCGATCCCCATAAGTATTTACACTTTTATCAATCGGTGCACTTTTACGTAAGTGAATTTTCTTAGAGTTGTGTCAAGTTTGGTACGTTACTTTTTTTGATCAATTTGTAAGAATCCTAATCTTTTTATTTTTTTAATATCATACTTAATATGTCACGTTTCTACGACGTTCTCTTTTGATGGACTCTATGGATTTGACCTAATATCAATTGTCTTTTTATGGTGGACTCTAGGGATTAATTCCCTAAATAAAATTTGTGATACCTTCTTATTGTTGAGCAATATTACTTTGAGGAAATAAAATAACAGTCTCTAGAATGGACTTTTTATGTTGATTAGTCTAGCTCATTTTTTTTAAGGAGATAAGGACAATCGTTTTTGAATTATATGGCCTTAAGTCCATTTTTAAACTGAAAAATAAGGGTATTGGCAAATTTGCCCCCATCACACATGTAGAGCATTGTTGTTTCTATTTTTTTTCAAACTTTAAAATGCCATAACTTTCAAACCACAACTCTATTTTGAATAAAATTTATATAGTTGTAATCTAGAAGGAAAGATCTATCAAACAAGATCCATAATGACTATGAAAAAAAAATTCATGTTACTGTCGGACCACTATAACGTAATGTCACTGTCTCTTTTGCGACAGTGACATGATATTACCTTTGAATTTTTTAAATTTTTTTATTTGATAATATGTTACTGTCTTTAACTAGACAGTAACATCTGAAAATTGGCCATAATTTTGTGATTATTAGCTCAATTTGAAGAAATGTTATTATCGACGGCATGTCACTCTTTCTTTGTTCAATACCATGTTGCGAATCTTTAATGATATGTTATTGATTTTTGCATGGGAATAGATTTTAAACACAGTAACATCTACTAAATGACCCTAATTTTGCAACTTTTGCAATGTTACTATCTTTGTAAAAACATTTAGTTTTTGATAATATGTTACTGTATTTACTTGGAAAGTATTGTAAATGCCACGCCCCGCAGTAGAAAAAAATAGAGAAAGTAAATTCCTTTTTTAGACTCATAGGCCATGACAGTTGAAAGTCACCTATATTGTCCATAAAACAAAGTCTAACCATCAGAGTAATGAGTCAAACTACGCATGGGAAAATATCTAAGTTCAATAAACATAACCAGAGTTTACTAACTATTACAAACCGTAAATAGCAGCGAAAACGTGATAAAGCATTATGGCAATGCATGCTGGATTACAAACTTTATACTAACACAAAGTCTCGAAGACAAAAACATAAACATAACTCTCTACGCCACAGCTTCAGATCTTGAAGCTCGTGTAGTAGTCATCTTCAACATAGTAGGCTTCATCCTCATAGCCCCTAGCCATGTACTCCACTCCTGCATACTCATAACCCTGGCCAGCTTGACGTAGAATATCCAGTGGCATAAAACGTCGTCAGCTACAGAAATTGAGTGAATGAGGATACTAACAGAGTATCTATAGATTTACAGCATATATATATGCAACAACATCGTTAATGATCATCTCGTCGTTCACATTCATGAATGTACATATAATAACTCAATATGTATCAACAAAAATCGTCCCAACCAATCCCAATCATATCGTGGACTCTTGGTCCCCATCTCGCATGTAGATTTACTTTCCACAATATTCATTACTCAAACCATCCCCTACTAACTTGGTGCATAGCCCAATACATTTTGACTTATCAAACTCAACACGCAGTCCCAACCTTACGGCCGAAATGCCTCCACCCATTCCGGTGAATATGCCCTGAAACATTATGGCCAACACGCCCTAATACATATCTCTTTCATAATGTATATCTCTTAGTCTCGGTCATGGATTAAAGTGACATATCCCTTAGCCTCCGTCGGATCTCCCATATTGGTCATGGACTAAAGTGATATTCCTTTAATCTCTATCGGACTAAGTTCATGATGTATCCCTCTTAGTCTCGGTCTTAGACTAAAGTGACATTTTCATGTAGCCTCTATCGGACTTTCCATCTCGGTCTTGGACTAAGGTAATATTCCTTTAGCCTCTATTGGATTAAGATGATAGCATCGGCATAACCCTCAGTCTCGGTCTTGGACTAATGTGACCATGCCCTTAGCCTTTGTCGGATCTCTCTTGTCTCGGTCTTGGGCTAAGGCGACATTACGTTAGCCTCTATCAGACTAGGATGCTAGCCACAATACCATTCTCAAAATATATATCCCTTAGCCTCTATCAGATCTCCCATCCCTTAGGCTCGGTCATGGACTAAAGTGACATATCCATTTACCTCTATTGGATCTCTTGTCTCGGTCTTTGACAATAGGCGATATTCCTTTAGTCTCTATCGAACTAAGGTGATATAGGTATTTCACAATCACATCCATACTCATGAAGCCTGACACACAGTTCCAGTTTTCTCGACATACAACCGAATCCCACACATCTGACTATCTCAACTCGTTAGGATCCCACATACTCAATTGCCACCAATACCGACCTTTACGACCAATGAACCCACTATTATGCATATCGGCTTTACAATTCAATTAACAACATTATCTAATCATCATACAATTGGTTCCACTATTTAATGCATTACGCCCATTATTCAACGTGTGTATTATTTTGATATAGCTTCTAATAATTAATGTGTGATATCTAATAGCTTAACAGTTCATCAGATATAACCAAGCTAAACATTTAACAATCAGACATGTTTGATCGATTGAAGTTATTTCAATCGATTAAGGAAAGTTGAGTTTGATCGATCAAAGTCAAGTTTGATCAATTGAGAAACTTGAAGTTCGATCGATCAAACTAAGTGCGATCAATTGAGATTGGTATGTGTTCAATCGATCGAAATCAGTTCGATCAATTGAGAAGTAGTTTTCTTCGCCACTGAACTAGACCTCCCTTGCACATTCATGGTCTGTTCATTCTTGCTAAAACTCATATATATCAATGTATCTATGCTACTAAGTGAGTATGGGCACTGAGCATTAAAGTTAGTGACGCCGATGACGTGTGGGGTGGTTGCAGGTCCTCGGGGTGGCTACCTCACTCCTCTTTCTCTTCCTCCTTCTCTGTCTCTCTCTTTCTCCTTCTTCTTCTTTTCTCTATGATCGAGAGTGTGTGAGGGTGTGTTTGTGTGTATATATATAACCGGGGGTGTGTGTGTATATATGTGTATATGTATATATAACCTTGTATCTCTCTTTTTCTCTAACTCTCTCTTAGATTTAAACAAATATATAGAAGTGTGTGTGTGTATGATGTATATACATATAGGATAGGTAAGTGAATGAAAGTTGTGGAAATAAACTTGGTTTGCAAGTTCAGTCATGTTCGATCGATCAAAGTAGGGTCGATCGATTAAAAGTGGTCCACGTAAGGGATTCAGGTCGGCAGCTTGTCAAGCGATCGAAGTGGGTTCGATCGATCGAAGAATCACAAGTTCGATCGATTGTAGAGAGTTCAATCGATTGAAAGGAAAATTATAGGAAAGATAACTACAAACATACTGGATCTTATTTATGTATACAAAAATACAAAAGTACAATAAAATAGTGGGTATTACATTATCCCCCTCTAAATAAAGATTTCATCTCCGAAATCTAAACAAATCGTCGCTAAACAACTTAGGATACTTCTCATGCATCTTTGATTCTAACTCCCTGGAAGCTTCTCCTTCGTCATGAAACTTCCACTGGATCTGCACCTAATGGAATTTCCTTATTCCTCAGCTTTTTAACTCCTCGATCCAGAATTCATACTAGTCCTTCACGGAATGAGACATTGTTGTTGACCTCGATGTCCTCAAAGTTGATCTCGTGACTCAGATTATGAGTACACGTCCTCAACATACTGACGTGAAACACATTGTGCACTCCTGACATCTTAGGAGGCAATGCGAGTCTGTTGGCGACCTTTCCTACATGCTCGAGGAATTCGATTGGTCTAATGAAACGTGGTGCTAGCTTTCCTCTCTTCTATCCAAATCTAACAATTCCTCGCACCAAAGATACCATAAGTAGCACATGATCTCCAACACTGAATTCTAAACTTCTACGTCATTTATCCGCGTAACTCTTGTGTCTATTCTGTGTCGTTCGCATCCTTTCTTTCATGATCTTGATCTTCTCATTAGTTTCCTAAACTAATTATGGTCCAAGTATTATTGTACGCAAATTCTATCAGCGGTAGGTGAGTCTCCCATGAGCTCTCAAAATCAATAACACATGCTTGCAACATGTCTTCTATCACCTGGTTAACTCATTTAGTTTGTCATTCAGTCTGCCAGCGAAAGACAGTGCTCAAGCTTAACAAAGTCCCCAAAGCTAATTGTAAACTCTTCCAGAATTTTGCAGTGAATCTTAAATCGCAATCAGATACAACAGAGACTAGTACACCGTGCAGTCGTACGACTTATTGTATATACATCCGACTTCAACGTTCGACCAGGTACGACACTCTACAAGATATAAAATGAGCCAATTTGGTAAGTCGATCCACAACTACCCAATTAGCGTCATGGTTTTGCTGAGACCTTTACAAACCTACCACGAAGTCTATGGTCATATATTCTCATTTCCATCTGGGAACTAATAATGGTTGTAGAAGCCCTAGAGGCTTCTGATGTTGCGCTTTCACTTACTTACACGTAATATATTAAGATACGTGCTCAGTAACTTCTCTCTTTATACCTTTCCACAGAAGTTCCTCTTTAAATCCTTGTACATCTTTGTACCTCCTGGATGGATAGTCATACGTGACTTATGCACTTCATCCAATACATCTTTCCTGAGATTGTCTTCATCAGGAACCCAAAGTACATTCCTATATCGGAGTGCTCCATCAGAACTAATACTCCAATTCTTTGGTTCCTTCACTGTGTGGCTTATGAACCATTCCTGAAGTTTTTCATTCCTCTTCTGTTCTTCTTAAATACAATTAATGAGAGTTGGTTGTACTGTGAGGCATCCGAACTATCAGCCTTTACTTGGATCTGAGGCTTGAATACTGTATTCAGCTAAAGTTTCTAACGCTCGCCACTCTTTGACTATAAGAGAAGCTACTACTACTTTTTGGGGTTTTTGACTCAAGGCATCGGCCACTACGTTCGCTTTTCTAGGGTAATACTGCAACATGAAATCATAGTCCTTTAACAATTCCATCCATCGTCATTGCCTCATGTCAACTCCCTTTGAGAGAACAAGTATCTCAGACTTTTGTGATCAAAAAATAGATCAAACTTTTCTCCAATTGCGTCTAGCTCGAGGTCATGCGTAGGGTGATTTATCTCATATGGCTTTAATTGTCGCGATCCATACGTGATTACCTTCCCATCTTGCATCAGAACACATCCAAGTCCTTGGTGTGATGCATCGCTATATATGGTCAACCGCCCACCTCACTTGGGTATTGCAAGCACTGCCGTTGAGATCAATCTTTCTTTCAATTCCTGGAATGCACGTTCATGCTTTTTACTCTATTCAAACTTCAAATCCTTCCTTGTTAGTTCAATAAGAGGAGATGCGATCTTAGAGAACCCTTCCACAAATCTCTGATAGTATCCTGCCAGACCAAGGAAACTTTTGATTTCTGTTGTAGTGGTCAGTATATTCCAATCCAGAATATCGTCTGGCTTTAACGAGTCATCGGTTATTCCATCTTGTGAGACAACATGTCCTAGAAATTTAACTTTCTTAAGCCAGAACTCATACTTGCCGAACTTTGCTTACAATTGGTTATCTCAGAGGGTCTAGAGTGGGATCCTTACATGTTCCTCATATTTAGCCTCGATCTTTGAGCATATCAGAATATCATCTACGAACACAATAATGACCTAATCCAAGTAGGGTCTAAATACTATGTTCATTAGGTCCATAAATACTTCTAGGGAATTGGTAAGTCCAAAAGACATGACCAAGAATTTATAATGCCCATACCTCATTCTGAATGTAGACTTTGAAATATCATCGAGTCAAACAAACACTTGGTGATATCCAGAACGTAGATCGATCTTTGAGAAAGTTGTCGTTCCTTGCAGCTGATCAAAAAAATCATCGATTCTAGGGAGTGGGTACTTATTCTTAATGGTGACCTTGTTAACCTCCCTATAATCGATACATAGTTGTTGAGTTCCGTCCTTCTTCTTAACGAATAGCATTGGCACTCTCCAAGGCGATGTGCTTGGTCGAATAAACATAAGATCCTCCAATTCCTAAACTTGCTTCTTCAGTTCCTGCATCCCTATTGGTGCCATCGGATAAGAAGCCTCGATTATGGTAAAGTGCCTAGTACTAACTCCATACAGAAGTCGATCTCTTATTTAGGTGGTAATCCTAAAATATTTCAAAACACATTCTCGAAGTCTCGGACTATAGGAATCTATGCGATAGTGAGTTTCGAACTTGAGCTCTTGATAGCTGCTAGACGGTTGGTAAGAAAAGCATCACTAGAGGGGTTGCACTGGAAATCAAAAGGCAGACTTCTGAGTACTGAAAAGTTAATCATCTTATTGGCACAATCCAACTTGGCATGATACTTTGTGAGCCTATCAAATCCTAAGATGATGTTAAATTCCTTCATTGACAGGATGATTAGATCTGTAGGAAGGATCCTATCCTCAAGGGTTAAGGTACAGTCCTTGCACCTTCCCTAATCTTACGGTCACTCACAAAGGCGATACCACATTCAGGGCCACATCAAGCGCCTAAGGTACTAAAACCAAAAGTTTAATGAACGAGTTCGAAGGACCACTACAAATAAAACCTTAACTCGACTGCTAAACAATGTAAGAGTACCTTACATATTTTGTTGCTTAACTTCATCATATCTCGCATCCTCTAGGATGATCGCATTAAAACGAGTTTGTCCCACTTGGCGCTAAGTAGCTGGTCCGTTGTATCCTCTCCTACGGTTGCCTTCTCTGATTCCCGTCAATCAGCTGTCGCATAAGTCAACTGAATGTAGTTAAGCGACATTTCTCTACCTTATTGCATCCTAGGGTGTTAAAGATTGCTTCCATTTCTCGGAGGTGTTGTTCTGCTTGCCACGGCTCCGTATTTCCATCAAACTTCTCCAGGCAAAAATGACAAAAACTCTCCACGATTCTATCCTCAACTGGCCTCAGAGGTGGCCCATGGTCATTTCTATTATTTGCATTGGGGTTATTAATCCATTCCATCCTCCGCACGAAGGCCTCAAACAATCCAATCGGATCAGCAGCCTAAGGTGCTGGAGGTGCATTCTCAATCTATGCGGGACAGTTTCGGGTAGGTGATCTTCCTACCATCGATGCAGTATGGTTAGGTACCTATACAGACATCTATTAGTTAGTTGTCAATCAAAAATAATCATAGAAAGCTGTCATACCCAACCCAAAAATGCATTCATTTTGATATAACATAATTGAAATCATGTAGACTATTAATGTTTATTAATAATTGAAATAAGTGGTTGACTGTGGCCAACAAAATGTGTCAAGTGAGGACACGGTGATTCGATAATCACGGAGGCATTTATGTGATTAATGACATTTAGGTGGATTAAATGTTATTTGACTTATCTGGTAAATTATGAATAATAAATTTACCTGTATTGTACACTTTCTATATGTATTGATCTTGGTTAAGATCATTTTGATTGTTTTAATGATAACCGATAGGATGTGTTACATAAAAGGAAGGTAATCTAGAGATTTCACGGAAGTTAGTTTTCGGACGTAATTACAAACCCGAACTAGACTTAGACGAAAACTTTACAAATTATAGATTTCACTCGTGAAGTAATAAAAAGGACGTGTGCGACATTTCAAGAATTAATTATAAGTTTTGAGAACTCATGGGGAGCTAAATGTAATTCCCAAGATTTTGTGCCTACAAATAGACAGCTCAAGATATTTTCATAATATCTTCAACCAAATATCTTGTGAGAGAGAGAGAGAGAGAGATTTATTCCTTCGATCATCCCGATGACATGCGACGACCGTTCGTCCGTCAATTTTCAACTAGATTTCATATTTGCGCTCCTCGAGGTAAGAGTTTCATTTTAATACCTCTTAGGCCATGTTTGGCAAACTTGTACAAATATTCTAATTCTAGGAATTTGGGAAAAACATGTTAATGCTTGTAGGAATCACTTGAGATCGGAGATCCGACAGTTAATCGGGCTACTAGTACCTTTCCTGAAATTATAGGACCGTAGCTTGAGGTATGAATTTCGAACTTGTGTTGTATACAATTTTGGATGTTTTGATTATTATGTATGAAATTGTGATTTAGGCAAAATTCATGTGTTAATTTAGGCCCATTAAATTCAGCGAGTACGTATGAATAGCACATTTTTATGACTCTGTGGGTATGCTAAATGATTATGTGGGTCAAAGGGGAGTTTGGTATAATTTTATGCCGGGGAACGCCTCTCGGTGTTTTAGAGTTATAGTAGTGACGACTACTTACTTGGTGTGGGAACCGGCCCAGTCGGAGCAGTTGGATCCAATGGTTGAGTGACTCTAGCTAGCCATTAGCATCGCGGTTTAAGATTTAGGACTTGCCGATATACCAGATGAATGCGTATCTCTCTCCCTAGAGACAAAATTATGTGGTTTAGATGTTTAAAACATGAATTGCCTCATATGCATTTGCTTATAATTGTACACTCAGCATGTAGCTGAGCAATGGAGACTTCCTCCATTGTAGGTGATCAGAGGAAGAACAAGAAGAAGAGTGAGGCTGTAAAATTGCCGGAGAGCATCTCTTGTATATGTTTTGTTTTCCATTTCAAGTGTTGTAATAAGATTTTGAAGAGTTAAAACCATGTTCTTAACTTAGATATCTTGGAGTGGATTGGTAGTATTGTAATTTTTAGGACACTCTTGTAATCATGTTTAGGTACGTTGCAATATAGTTGGGTTTATGTTGGGATTGGAGTGGAAAATCATGGCTTTAAGTTTTTGCTGAATGTGCAGAAATTTGAGGACTCAGGAGACTGGGTCCCCAATACAGTCGACTGGACTACTGTTTTAACAAAATATCTTCAGTTTTCAAGGGCATCAATTGACTGGATGATGAAAAATAGTCGACTAGTTTCTGTACAAAAACATGACATTCTTCTAGAATGAACACCAGTCGACCAGACCAGCTTAATCGACTGAGAAATTGAGACCCCAGTCAATTGAGTCCCCGACACAGTCTACTGGATTGTCCTATTTCACTTTCATACTCTCTGTAATTGATCTCACAGTTGACTGGGTCCCCGCCACAGTCGATTGGACTACTATTTTCAAAATGGATTAGTTTTGGAACTGTTTTAATCGAGCAAATGTTTTGTGACTCTGATTTTAATGAATCTTACATATGTTTTCCGCTGCTATTTACTTTAAAGGAATTAGATGAGCTTTGGTGGCATGCCACATGTCCTATTTTTGCCCGTAATGGGATGGGTCGTGACATTTATTGGTATCAAAGCTATAGGTTACAAAACTTTGGGAACGTTCGACGACAAGTGGAGTGTTGAGCGATTTTGACACATATTCTAGAATGTATCCATACATTGTAGAGATGTTTGATGTATATGTATGTTGTTATACATGCATAATGTTTTTGCATTAAGAATAATAGGATTGTACCATCATGATTGACGGTGACCCAGATCTATTACCACGTACCCGACGAATGGACCACATGACCGAAATGATTGGAAGCATATGAGACTTGATACGGAATTTAATGGAGCGGTTACTTCCAACACCTCCATTCGAGGCAACACCGATAGCCATTATGCTGGTACCTAAGAATCGGGGTGGGAGATCTATGTTAGAATAATTTACAAGAAGTTGACAGAGTTTCACGGGACCTCTGACATGACGCTAGCAGAGCATAGGGTTATGGACATAGAAAGGATTTTCAGATCTATTTCAATGTCCGATGCGTTAAAGATTGGGAACACTAGTGATATACTCAAGGGTGAGGCCCAGAAATGGTCGGTGAACGTTCTAGACCAAGGGGCACCGATAACTTAGGAAGGATTCAAAGCAGAATTTAATCGATGATTCTTTTTTAGGGCTACTCTTAATGCGAAGAAGAGAGAATTTGATAATCTTTGATAGGGGATATGACTGTAACTGAGTACACTTCAAAGTACAACACCTTGTTGAGATTTGGAAAGGGATCTGTGTTGACAGAGGAAGACAGAGCAAGGAAGTAAGAGGATGGGTTGAGAGAGAATATCCCCCTGAGGGTGGAAACCTATGAACATTCGACTGTTGCCGCTGTACAATAAACGATGCTTGTAGTTGAAAGTGGGATGGAGAGATTGAGGTAAAATCAGTAAGGCCAACAAGGGAAGAGAATCCATGAGGGTAATGACCAGAGCTATGGTGGATCTTTCAAGAGGCCATTTGCAAGGGGCTCTAGTTCTTGTTTTAGGGGGTTCAGGAAGCCGGTAGGTAATATACCGTTATGTCCACTCTATAATCGACTACACACAGGTTGATGCTTTATAACTAATCTCTAAAACAAAACTCAAGGGATGAACAGTGCAAGTGTTACACCTGATATGAGGGGCAAATGTTACGATTATGGGATGTTTGGACATCAATCCAAGGAGTTCCCAAGGAAGCGTCCACATCAAGGAGCTAGTTCTATGGCTTCCAGTGGTTCAAAGCCTAGACAGGCCAACGACAGGGGATAGAGGATAGAGCAACATCAGGGAAGGTCATTTCAAATAAACCCAAGAGATATGGCTGCTTCAGAGATAGTGGTCTCAGGTATGGTGCCTATCTGTTTATATCTAGCACGCATACTTGTTGACTCAGGATCTATGCATTCATTTGTTTTGCATACTTTTGTTGAACATTTGAATGTTAAGTCCGCGCCACTAGGATATAAATTATCCATTGTTGTACCACTGAGTAAACCAATAGTGATGTCTACGATGTACAAGGGTTGTGAGATTAGACTAGGTAAGAAGTTGATGACTGTAGACCTTATACCACTTGTCGTGAATCACTTTGATGTGATACTAGGAATGGATTGGTTAGCCCTTAACCAAGCCACGATAGACTGTAAATGGAAGGAAGTTAATTTTCGATCATAAGTGCATGGGAACTTTTATTATCAAGGGAGTGGGGATACACCGCCACCGTATTTGATTTCGGCTATCCGAACGAGTAAGTTGTTGAGAAAAGGATGTCAGCGAATTCTGTGTTCAGTGATTGACACTACAGCGACCAAATTGAAAGTAGAAAACATTCTGATAGTTCGAGAATATCCAGATGTATTCCCTGATAACTTGCTAGATGTTCTAATTGAGAGAGAGATTGAGTTCACCATTGAGTTAATGTCAAACTCAAGACCCGTATCGAAAGCACCATATAGAATGGCACCAGTGGAATTGAGAGAACTAAAAGTACAACAAGAATTGCTTGATAAAGGTTTCATTCGACCTAGCATATCACCGTGGGGAGCTCTAGTGTTGTTTGTAAAGAAGAAAGATGGCTCAATGCCTATGTGTGTTGACTATAGGGAACTGAACAAGTTGACAATCAAGAACAAGTATCCATTGACGAGAATTGATGACCTATTTGACCAACTTTGTGGAGAATAAGTGTTTTCGAAGATAGATCTTAGATCGGGCTATCATCAGTTGAAAGTAAAACCTAAAGATATGGAGAAGACAGCTTTTAGAACGCGTTACGGACATTATGAGTTCCTAGTCATGCCATTTGGAGTTACAAATTCACCAACCGTGTTCTTGGACCTTATGAACCAAGTCTTTAAAGACTACTTAGATGAATTTGTGATCATATTCATCGACAACATTCTTATCTATTCGCCGAGTGAGATAAAGCACGAGAAATATTTAAGACTTATACTTCAGAGATTGCGAGAGAAGTGACTATTCGAGAAATTTAAGAAATGTGAATTCTGGCTACCTAGCATTACGTTTCCTAGTCATGTGATTGACAAGAAGGGAGTCACAATTGATCCTCACAAAGTAGGGGCTGTATCTAATTGGCAGAGACCGACTTCAATGTCAAAAATTCAAAGTTTCTTAGGATTAGCCAGATACTACTGCCGTTTCATTGAGAACTTCTTGAAGATTTCATTGCCTATGACAAAGTTGATGAGAAAGGGTGCTATTTTTTAATGGAGTTTCGAATGTGAAGACAGTTTTCAAGAGTTGAAGTCACGGTTGACAAGAGCACCTATTTTGACGATACCATCCAGAATTGAGGGGTTTGTGATCTATAGTGATGCGTTGCATCAGGGTTTGGGATGCGTGCTTATGTAAGGTGGCAAGGTGATTGCCTATGCGTCTAGACAGTTGAAATAACTATCTGACTCATGACCTTGAAAATGGCCGTAGTAATCTATGCTTTGAAGATTTGGAGGCACTACTTGTACGGCGAGAAGTGTAAAATTTTCACGAACCACAAGAGCTTAAAGTACCTATTCACGCAAAGAGATTTGAATATAAGGCAGAGGAGATGGCTAAAGTTGATGAAGGATTACAATCTTTCGATAGAGTATCATCCGGGGAAGGCTAACGTAGTAGCCGATGCGTTAAGCCGGAGATGACAGGGAACTTAGCCAACGAGCTAACCAAGCAAAAGGAATTGATCAGAGAAATGGAACATTTATAGTTAGATGTGATTCCAGAGACGAATGGTGGTTTGATGATGGCAATCATAAATCTCCTGAACATTATTGATGAGATCAAGATGGAACAATTTAATTACTACTACTTGTGCAAAATGAGGTACGAGATACCTTCGGAAAAGAAACCTAGATATACTTTGACACAAGGAGCACTGATGCTTGGGAATCAATTATGTGTACCGAACTTGAAGGACCTAAAAGAACGAATCCTAGAGGAAACATATAGTACCAAATATTCAGTTCATCCGAGAAGTAACAAGATGTACCAAAATTTGCAAGAAAACTTTTGGTGGAGAGGCATGAAATGAGAAGTTGCCAAGTTCTTTTTAGAGTATTCAGCGTGTTAGCAAGTGAAGGCACAGAGACAGGTACATGCGGGACTAATACAACTATCGCCTGTATCCGAGTAGAAATGGGATGAGATCACCATGGATTTTGTTTTCGGATTTTCACGATCGCCTAACAAGAATAACAAGATCTGGGTTATAGTTGATAGATTGACAAAATTAGCTCATTTTCTACCGATTAGGACGACTAAGCCTTCAAGGTTAGCAGAATTGTATGTGAAAGAGATTGTAAGACTACACGGGGTTCTAGCAGTGATTATATCGGATCGTGAGAGTAGTTTTACATCGGGGTTTTGGGGAAGTTTGCAAAAGGCTATGGGTACTAAGTTTGAGTTTTAGTACCGCATTTCATCCTCAGACTGACGGACAGTCATAGCGAATGATTCAAACATTAGACGATATGCTTAGACTTTGTATTCTAGACTTTAGGAGTGATTGGGAGAAACCCTTACCATTAATCGAGTTTGCTTACAACAATAGGTTTCAGTCAAGTATTGGAATGGCACCGTATAAAGCTTTGTATGGACGTAAGTGTCGATCACCGGTTTGTTAGACCAAGGTTGGAGAAAGAAGATTGATCGGACCTGAGATAATATAGTTGACCACTGAGAAGGTGAAGTTGATCCAGGAGTGACTTAAGGTTGCTCAGAGTCGTTATAAGAGTTATGCAAGACTCTAAGCGACGATCGATGACATTTAAAGTGGGAGACTTGGTATACTTGGGAGTATTGCCTTCGAAAGGCAATGTACGATTTGGAAAATAGGGAAAGCTCAATCTGAGATTTATAGGACCGATTGAGATCCTAGAGAAAGTAGGACCAGTGGCTTAACGATTAGCCTTATTATCTAAGTTGGTGTATGTACACAATGTATTTCACGTGTTGATGTTGAGACAGTGTATGACGGATACGAGTAAGATCATAGTGCCAGAACCATTGTAGATCCAAGAAGACTTGACTTATATAGAACATCCAGTGGAGACACTAGATCAGAAAGAGCAAGTGTTGAAAACTAAGATGATTCCAATGGTAAAGGTATTATGGCGTAGTCACACTATTGTGGAAGCTATGTAGGAGAGCGAGGAGGAAATGAAGAATGAGTATCCGTATTTGTTCAATGCATAAGGTATAAGTTTGGGGATAAACTTCCTTTTTGGAGAGGAGAGTTGTCACACCCGTCCCGAAAATGCGTTCATTTTAATATAACACTAGCATATATCATGCGCGATGCGCGGATACTTTGTTTGTCTACGGTTAGCAGAAAATATTAAGCAACCCATAGGTCTACAGATGAAATTGTCAACAAAATATATGAATGAATACATATATAACGATTTGCTTTTGAAGTCTAAAAATTGATGTACTTCCACCAGTTCCTTCTTGATCTTCTACAGTCCTCAAGATGAGCATACCTACAACAAATAAAATCTTCCGAATGCTAAAATAAATTTTTCAAAATGAAAACTAATATAATGTCCTTAAATAGGTGATATTTCTAATGACTTGTGTCAGTTTTGAGTGTGAGAGTGGCATATTGAGTGTGATTCAGTTCATGCCTTCAAGATAATAATGAATAAAACATTCTTTTTTTCTACTTTTGCACGAAAGTGAAATGAACCGGAAATTTTATGATATGACCAAGTGGTTTAATCGTATTATACAACTAAACCAGGTATTGTGCCATGATCATAAAACATTGTACCCCAGTTTTGGTCATATGATACGATGAGTTGCCAAAACAGACAAAGACATAGATTGCCCAAATGCATCTAAACTGCCCATCTTTGAGTAGGATAATATAACAGCATTTACTACTCATTTATACTATTTTCAAAAACAAAACAAAAGATTGCATGTCTTCTTTCCCTATAGTCGACACCCAATTCCTAAAGAATTACTCACAATAGGCAGGCTCATTAAAAATATAAGCGACTTTACTACAGTACCTAAATTTACCGGTATATCAAGAGGCAAAAGATACTACCGCTGATTAGTATCCTTTTGGAGACAATAATCCTCTCCTTGCCATTGCCACATTTCACTACTGTCATTACTACACATGGAAGGGTAAATCTATTCATCAAAACCATATTTTGTAGAAGTTAAAAATACACAAGTATATTGATCACAAAATTCAGTCTCTTACCAAAGGAAATGTGGAGGAGAATCAAAGTAAAATGCTAAATCCTGGCCAAAAACTAAGCACATATATACATACACACAAATTTATGAACGGGCTAATTAACTTAGCTCATGTCCTACAATAAACAATAAAATGTGGTAAAATACAAATGCACCTCTTGACCCTCCAAATTTCCATTGCCTCTTTTGATAGTGTGTGATCCTTCTCTTAATCCTCGCTAATTTACCATCACAAAATAGAAGAGATGTCTTGATAGGAATAAAATTACAAAGTGCAGAGAAAGGAAAAAAAGTGAAGAGAAAAAAAACTAGTAAAATGCAAAGAGTGTTTTGATAACTAATACTTGTTATAGTTTTGTGAAATCCTATAGCATCGAGTTAATGGTTAAAATAATGGGCTTTCTAGTGAATTTGGAGTCTGGACTTGGCGCTTGATGGTCTACTATTTAGAGGGTCTCTAACTCTGTATTAATGAACATAGACCTCCAAATCAATTACTTTTGGTTGTGTATATACATGCATAGTATACGGGAGGCAATAATAGGAATTACCCTTGCTGCAAAATTAGTGTAAATTCAATGGGGGAAAACTTCAACTTGGCTACAATTCACCCCAAATCCACAAATGGGCAACCTCAAAAACCTCAAATAGAAAGCATGCAAACAGATTCAAATACCCCTTCACCACCCCCCCCCCCCCCACACACACACACATACATACACACACATATATATATATGAGATGAACATACCGTTTCATATGATCTGTGATTTTGCAAAAGTAACACATAAAGGCAGTTAACACAGAGAGGCAATAGATCAAAACAACTATAGTAACAGAGAACATATCAGATCAAGGAATCAAGAAAGCAGAACCTGGTTGGAATCAATCTTTGAGATGCGACAAACTAACCTTAGAGTCAATGATATCACCATCATGAAAAAAGGCATATTCACTTGCGTTATTTGAATGCTAAAGGGAGTGGGAGAGAGAGAGAGAGAGAGGCGTGGATGTGCACTCCAAAGAGGTAGAGACGATTGGTTTCCTTGCACAGTTAAAGCGGGATGAGGGTTACAGGCTTACAGCTATCAGTCTCGACAGACCCCGTCACGTGTATAATTGCTGGAATAAATAATTTGTGCCACGTGTCAGCACCACATTCTATCCATCTCTTACCTTCTACTTTTAGTTTTTTAAATTAGATAATTGAAATCATGTGGATTATCAATGTTTATTAATAATTGAGATAAGTAGTTCACTGTGGTCAACGGAAGGTGTCAAGTGAGGACACGGTGATTCGATAATCACGGAGGCATTCATGTGATTAAATGACATTTACATGGATTAAATGTTATTTGACTTATCTGGTAAATTATGAATAGTAAATTTGCCTGTGTTGTACACTTTCTGTATGTATTGATCTTGGTTAAGATCATTTTGATTGTTTTAACGATCACAGATAGGATGCGTTGGATAAAAGGTAGGTCATCTAGAGATTTCAAGAAAGTTAGATTTCGAACGCAATTACAGACCCAAACGAAACTTTGACAAAAACTTTTACAAATTATACTTTTCACTCGTGAAGTAATAAAATGGACGTGAGTGGTGTTTTAGAAGTTAATCAGAAGTTATTAGAACTCGTGGGGAGCTAAATGTAATTCCTGAGAGTCGTGCCTATAAATAGATAACTCAAGATATTTTCATAATATCTTCAACCAAATATCTTAGGAGAGAGAGCGAAAAAAAACAGAAATTTATTCCTTCGATCATCCCGACGACATACGACGACCATTCGTCCGTCAGTGGAGAAATTTAATCTGTAGGACACTCTGGTAATCATGTTTAGGTGCATTGCATTATAGTTGGGTTTATGTTGGGATTGGAGTGGAGAATCACGGCTTTGAGTTTTTGCTGAATGTGTAAAAATTTGAGGAATCAGTCGACTGGGTCCCCGACATAGTCGATTGGACCCCTGTTTTAACAAAATATCTTTTAGTTTTCAAGGGAATCAGTCGACTCTACACAAAAAAAATGACATTCTGCTAGAATGAATGCCAGTCGATCGGACTAGCTCAGTCGACTGAGAAATTGAGACCCCATTCGATTGAGTCCCCAACACAGTCGACTGGACTGGGCTATTTCACTTTCATACTCTCTATAATTTATCTCATAATTGACTGGATCCCCGCCACAGTCGACTGGACCACTGTTTTCAAAATGGATTAGTTTTGGAAGTGTTTCAATCGAGCAAACATTCTGTGACTCTGACTTTAGTGAATTTTACTTATGTTTTCCGCAACTATTTACTTTAAAGGAATTGGATGAGCCTTGGTGGCATGCCACATGTCCTATTTTTGCCCGTAGCGGGATGGGTCGTGACATTTATTGGTGGTGTACCACGTATATCTCTTAGTTTCGGTCATGGATTAAAGTGACATATCCCTTAGCCTCCTTCGGATCTTCTGTCTCGGTCATGGAATAAGGTGATATTCCTTTAATCTCTAACGGACTAAGTTCATGATGTATCCCTCTTAGTCTCGGTCTTGGACTAAAGTAACATATACCAGTAGTCTCTATCGGACTTCCCATATCGGTCTTGGACTAAGGTAATATTCGTTTAGCCTCTATTGGATTAAGATGATAGCATCGGCATAATCGTTAGTCTCGGTCTTGGACTAACGTGACCATGCCCTAAGCCTCTGTCGGATCTCTCTTGTCTCGATCTTGGGCTAAGGCGGTATTCTGTTAGCCTCTATTGGACTAGGATGCTAGCCACATTACCATTCTCACAATATGTATCCCTTATCCTCTATCGGATCTCCCATCCCGGTCATGGACTAAGGCAACACCATCAGTATATCCCTTAGCCTCGGTCATGGACTAAAGTGACATATCCCTTTGCCTATATCGGATCTCTTATCTCGGTCTTGGACAATAGGCGATATTTCGTTAGTCTCTATTGGACTAAGGTGATATAGGTATTTCACAATCACATCCGTACTCATGAAGCCTGACACGTAGTCGCAGCTTTCTCGACATATAAATGAATCCCACGCATCTAACTATCTCAACTCCTTAGGATCCCACATACTCAATTGCCACCAATACCGACCTTTACGACCAATGAACCCACTATTATGCATATCGGCTTTAGAATTCGATTAACAACATTATCTCATCATCATACAATTGGTTCCACTGTTTAATGTATTACGCCCATTATTCAACGTGTGATTATTTTGATATAGCTTCCAACAATCAACGTGTGACATATAACAGCTTAACAGTTCATCAGATATAACCAAGCTAAACATTTAACAATCTGATAGGTTCGATCGATTGAAGTCATTTCAATCGATTGAGGTAAAGTTGAGTTCGATCGATCGAAGTCAAGTTCGTTCCATTGAGAAGCTTGAAGTTCGATCGATTGAACTAAGTTTGATCGATTGAGATCGGTTCTGTGTTCAATCGATCAAAATCAGTTTCATCAATTGATAAGTGATTTTCTTCTCCACTGAACTAGACCGCCCTTGCACGTTCGTGGTTCATTCGCTCTTGCCGAACTCATGTATATCAACGTATCTACGCTACTAAGTGAATATGGGCATTCATCGTTAAAGTTGGCAACACCGGTGACGTGTGGGGTGGCTGTGAGTCCTAGGGGTGGTCTCCATCTCTCCTCTTTCTCTTCCACCTTCTCTATCTCTCTCTTTCTCCTTCTTTTTCTTCTCTCTCTGACCGAGAGTGTGTAAGGGCATGTTTGTGTATATATATAACTGGGTGTGTGTGTATATATATATGTGTATGTGTATATATAACCTTGTATCTCCTTCTCAGATTTAAGCAAGCATATAAGTGTGTGTGTATGATGTATATATATAGGAGAGGTGAGTGAATGAGAGCCATGAAAATAGACTTGGTTTGCAAGTTCAGTCATGCTCGATCAATCGAAGTAGGGTCGATCGATTGAAAGTAGTCCACGTAAGGGATTCAGGTCGGCAGCTTGTGAAGCGATTGAAGTGGGTTCGATCGATCGCAAAACACAAGTTCGATCGCTTGTAGAGAGTTTAATCAATCGAAAGGGAAATTATAGGAAAGATAACTACAAACATACTAGATCTTATTTGTGTATACAAAAATAAAAAAGTACAACAAAATAGCGGGTATTACAGTAAATGCAGTATCATCTGATAAAATGGCCATAATTTTATAATTATTTGGTCAATTTGAAGAAATGTTATTGTCGACAGTATCATGTTACTGTCTTTAACGTCTTTACGTGGGCAACACTTAAAGACAGTAACATGTTCTAAAATGGCCAGAACTTTACGATTCTGCAGCCGTTTGGATGATCTTATTTTTTTTATTTGGGGTAATTTTTTGAGATCTACAAAATGGAAGTGCGGTTTTACCAATATATATATATTTGTTTATATCCATTTGTGACCTGCAAAATTTTCATTTCCTTTTTTTTTTAAGAATTTTCTAGGCACTATGGATCTAGTTTTGTAGATAACGGATATATAAAATTGATTGAAATCCGATTTGTAGTTTGAAAGTTATTACATTTTAAAGATTGAAAAATAAGGAAAATTTATTTTGTTGGTTTGTTAGCTAAAATTAAGGAACACTCACGTTAATTGCATTTTGGGGGCAATTTTGGTCCAAAGAAAATTGGAGGACCTTTGGCATTAAAATAAAACACGGGTGGACTAATCCTCTATTTTTGACCATTCCAGAGATCTTTGACCACACGCCCCTATCACTTTCTCATAATAACATGCATGTCTCTAAAATAAATCAAAATAACGTTTCCCTATTGGGTTATTTTCCTTTTCTTTTTTTCTTTCTTTTCAGTGGATTCCATGGATAAGCATTACTTCCTAATCTGAAATTTAAGGACTTTTAAAGTGTGCTAAATCTATAAGGTCAGAAGACTACAAATAACTAAAAGTGCTTATTAATATGTGTAGTAGTGAATCCACTTGATTTTCATTAGAGTGTTAGAGTGGTCACACCATTATTAATGGTTTTCCTACTATCAAATGTGTTGGTAAGCACATTTGGCAGTGGCCATGAGATCACCTTCAACGTTAGTAATTTTTAAATTTTAATGTTGGTCAATGTCAGTTCATTCCATCAACAAGTTCTTACATATTCACATACTACTTCCTAATAATACTACCCTAATTGAATCGGGTAACTTTGTAGCATGTTCTCAAATAAGAAGAATTTAGTGCTATTAGGATTCACAATTTAGAAATCTAGGGATATGACACTTTAGGAGTCATTATCATGAATGAAACCAATTGTAACCACAAAGGTGTGACACTTTAGGATTCATTATCCTGAAAGGGTGTCTTAGATTCCTATATAGATCAAATGAATTAATCCAAAATCAAATTCCACATGATCGTATGCAGAATACTTATATAACTAGAATTAGTATCCATGTCATGCCAAGCGCGGGAAAAATGTTTCTAAATTTTATATGCATGTATTTTTGCTAAGAAAATTTTAGGCTAAACTACACTTTAGTACCCTGTAGTTTGGGCGAAGTTTCACTTTGGGCCCTCTAGTTTCAATTGCAACACTTTGGTTCCTGTAGTTTTGATTTGGTTTCAATGTGGGACCTACCTCTAACTCTGTCAATGTAACTTGACGGGACACTTATGTGCCTTGCAAACTTCAGGGCTCAAAGTGAAACTTCGCCCAAACTCTAGGGCCTAAAATGAAACTTCGCCCAAACTCCAGGGCCCAAAGTGAAGCTTCGCTCAAACTATAGGGTACCAAAATGTCTCTAATAAATGAATTCATGTAAGGCGCGTGAGTTTTCCGTCAAGTTACATTGACGGAGTTAGAGGCAGGTCCCACATTGAAACCAAATCAAAACTACAGGGACCAAAGTGTTACAATTGAAACTAGAAGGCCCAAAGTGAAACTTCGCCCAAACTATAGGGTACTAAAGTGTAATTTAGCCAAAATTTTATGTACGTAATTTGTTATTGGTATTGCTATTTAATATATAACATAGTTATATTATTTTAATTAATTAGTTTAGTTTGTATCATATATGTATGTATATTTGGAGATATATGTATATATATTTAAACGGATTTGATATATCAAATAGGAATATATATATATATATCTATATATGTAATAATTAGAAAAAGATCCTAATCTTTTTATTTTTGTAATATCATAATTAAAAAGTTATATTTCTTATAAAATTAAAATTATGTTAGAAATGTCATTACTATAAAGATTTATACATTAGAGATGTCTATTATACAATATGTTTATGTTCAAAATACAAAGTCAATAAAAATATCTAAAACTAATCACGATTTTAGTTTCGTTTTTAATCACATCATATGAAGCAAATTTTATAGTTCAATAAATTATTTTTATTAAGAAAAAAAAAATGACATCACATGTTTATACAATATACAAATTTGCTTTATTAAGAGATCAACAAAGAAAAGAAGAAATTCAAAAACAAGATATTTAAGAAAGGATTGATAGCTAGAAGGACATTTGCCAACAATTTAATTAGCGAATGATGCAAAATACTATTAAACAAATTATTAAAAAAAAAAAAAAACAATAGTGTTTAGGCATTTGATTTTTACAAGAAGGTTGATTTCACCTTTTACAAAAAAATTTGGTCAACACAAATTTACATCTCAATGATCTGAATTGTATTTGTTTAACTATTGTTTGAATATTTGAGCTTTAATTTGGGTATCTTTTCTATGTTTATAGGTGTGTTCATTCTTCATCACATTGAGCATTTATGCAATGCACGTGCCTTTAGACTAGTTCAATATATACATGTTTCAATAATAGCCTATATCCATAGTAAAATATGGTGAGGCTCCACATAAAAATCAGAGATTACAATACTTGTTCTCCAACAGCCTTCAAGATGCTCCACACAATGTCTTGTTCACTCCTATTTAATTGTACTGGACACAAATAATATAGTAACTTTTAAATAGACTATTAACCATGTTTAATATGGCGCACCTCTCCACATGCAACGCACGTTCCTTTAGGGCAACTTAAGCGGTGTGGTTGGTAGGGTAAGAAAGTTAAGCATATTGTAGAGAAGCTTAATCTTATCATTCAGCTAAATTTTTTACCCTACAGACTAACCGGCAGACGCAATGCTATTTGGTTACTAACCGGCAGAACCTCTACCGTTTGGAATTTTTTTTTTTAATGTTCCCCTAGCCGACATTGGCAATGCCGGCCGGCAAAGCCTCTGTCGTATGGGAATTGTTGTCATTTTTTTTTAGGCATAGAAATGTTTAAAAAAATAAAATCAATAAAATTGTGTCAAACGGCATTGTTTCAGCCGGCTACCCCTAATCGGTATTCTCTTTACCGGATAACTTATTACACCATTGTACGAATTTGTTGTATGGTACCGGTATAGTAACTTAACTTATTTTACCCTACGAACTCATACACCGTTAAAGATGCTCCAAGGATGAGTATTTTCTTAGAGCATCTTGCGCCTTGGAAGTCTCCCCTTGTTGATTAAATGAGTGACAAAGTATCTCAAACCAGCATACTGGTGTGTATAAGAAACAGCAACCTTGATTCCTGAACATTAATGGTACACTCTGTTCGCAGTTTTTAGGTTGCCTGGGCTATGGGGCTGCATAACACACAAACCACTATCCACACATATTTGACATGTACATGGCACTTTAATGAAGCAACTTCTCTGTAGTTGCTACAATACTGTTGGTGATGTTTTTCCTCATATTTGTTACAGTAAAATTGTTTTTGTAAAAGCTATTTTTTAAAAACTGTCTAATTTTACTATAACAAATGTGAGAGAAACAGCATCAACTGTGCTATAGCAACTGCACAGAAGTTGCTTCCGCACCTTAATGGTATCACATGTAAGCCTTTTGTCTTGGGCAGGCATAAATCGGTAGATGTCTGACCTAGCATGTTGCACAAGGTTGATTTTTGGTAATCGTGGGTATCTGGGCTAACTTGCGGGCATCTCGACTAATCCCACGAGATCAGGGCATCCGAGTGAATCACCTGTGACCACCCCCTTCAAATTCAAACTTAAGACCTCTGAACATAACACCCAGAATGATTGCCATCCGAACAAAAAGAGTGGTTGCACAACGCTGATGTTGACAGCTGGGCTATTGACAATATATGGGAGCTCCCATTTTCAACTTCACTTTCAGCTAGAGCAACGTGAGACCTACCAACAATGAGTAATGCTAGGTACACTTTGAAATCCACATTGAATTTGACACTCGGCTTTAAATGCATGTACCATGTGCTGTAAAACTGGTGCACAGAAAAGTGTAAAAAATTCACACAACACAAGGTACATGTATTTAAAACATAAAATATCAAATTCAGTGTGGATTTCAAAATGTGCCTAGCATTACTCACCAACAATATCGTCTTCCTACAAAATAGATCAAATGTTTGTCCTTTTACAAAAGATATGTTTTTGTCCTTTTCTAATTTGTATATTCTAATCACTCAACCAATAGAAATAAACAATTATTATTTTAAATGATCGGACAAAAACAATTAAATTTGTGTATTTAGTGGAACTAAGCCATTGACAAAAGTGTTTGATACTTAAAGCATCTGCAGTGTTCAAATGCATACACAAATTTAGTAAAACTTAGCATTGTGTGCTTGTAGTCGTGTAGGTTATACAACAAATTTAAGGGTTAAAATTTAGTGGAACTTAAAGTTAATGTTCGGCTAAGTTTAGCTATTGTATGGGGGTTACGGCACACAGTGTGCCGTGAGACACCACACGGCACAACCAAAACCGTCTAAAATTAAAAAACATCCCACGGCACACACAGTGCCGTGCCACACCCAAACGGCACAGTGTGTGCCGTGAGGTTTCCCTTTTTTTTTTTTTTTTTTTTCTTGGGTGTAAAGCATCTAAACTACGCCGTTTCGTGCCAAACAACCACTACACCATATGACCTCATTACTAACGGATATTTCCGTTTGAAAAAACATTACTAACGGATATATCCGTTAGTATTTTAGCGTTAGTAATATTACTAACAGATTTACTAACGGATATATCCGTTAGTAAAATTAATTTTACTAACGGATATATCAGTTAGTAAATAAAGGGATTTCTAACGGATATATCCGTTAGAAAACTACTAACTAACGGTTTTTCCCCGAACGGGTTGTCAACTATTACTAACGGATATATCCGTTAGTAATTGTGAAAAAAACAAAATTAATACAAACAGATTTACTAACGGATATATCCGTTAGTAATATGAGTAAATCTAATAAAAATTAATTATTTATATGCTTCCTAATTTTTTTAATTTTTTTTGCACCTAATTAACAAGCATATTAATCTATACCAAACACAAAAAGTAATAAAATTAATCTATATCCAACAAAACAAAAAATAATCTAAAGTAATCATAACAAGTAAAATATTTATTCATGTCTAACCAACATCTCTGTACCCAACAATAAAAATAATCCATAATAATCATAACAAGTAAAGAATTCATACCTGTCTAACAAAGTCTGAAATTTAAAGAGTTCTTCCATTCAAACCTAAACTAACAAACAAAGCAATGTCTTCAAGAATCTTCACTTTTCCTCTCCCTTTGACTTCTTAATCCGATGATTGGAGTTCAAAAAGACCATTTCTCTGCTAACCATTTCTTTACCGTGCTCGTCCATTTCTTCTCTTACCATACCTTCTCTTTGCTTCTTAATACTCCTATAGAATAATATCACTTAAAATGAGGATGGAAGGAAAGAAAAAAAATTGGAGCAATTTTCCGCAACAATTAATGCAAATCTTGAACCATAAACCAAGTTTTCCGATAAAGAACCACGAGTCTACAACTAATCAGATTGGAACGTATTGGGAATGCTTTAGAAAACAATCCGGAGGAAACTATTATAATCCATCCATCCAACAAAAACTCTTTGAAAACACAATTTGTAAGGAGACCCAATTAAAGCATGGGAAATAACACTTTTAAATTTCATTCTTCCAGAACCAATTTAATGTCAATTCGTATTATTATGCCTAAAGCAACCTATAGTAGTGTTAATGTAAATAAAAAAAAAACAAGTGACATAATACTGCTCTGACATTTATTAGTCGACACACATGAAAGTAAGTAGGACAATCTACATGGAGCAGAGATAATAAATAGAAGCCAATGGGCTGTTTGGGAAGGAAAAGAACCGGTTCTATGGTTCAGAAGAGAACCAGTTCTATAAACTCAAGTGTTTGGTAAATGTAAATTTCTTCCACAGGACTCCGTGTCCGGGCTAACAGTTTTCTTAAACTGGTTCTATGTCCAAAAAAAAATTATATATATATATATATATATATATAAAATCTTCGCTCTCGTAAGGACCAAACAGAAACTCAAACTTGGACTCTAACTACATCCTATTGTAAGCATTCCCAAACAAACCCCCATATAGTATCATTGTCTATACTTCCAAGAGGAAATAGAACTGCTGATATATTTCAGCTGAATACCTGGAAATATTCAGGCATCAACAGGGGAAGGACAACAGATTCTTCTAGAAGTCTTTTTGGTTCACTCAACCCTGCCACATCATCCCATGTCATTCCAGGACTCGTTTCCAAGACATCCCTTTCTAGCATTTCGGCCAATTCTGGATCAGGCCTATCGTATTGTGCTCGTTTTGACTTACCATCTTCTCCATCACTATTCTGATAATTGCAACAGAAATCAATAAGCCAAGCACAAACAACCTGAACTACTAACTAAAAAAATGAATACGAAATTTGAATACACGTGATTCTACGTAATTCATATACTAAGGCTCTTTTTTGGTTCACGGATTTAGAGAAGGAAAAGAACCAAACTGACATTAATAAGCCTTCCCTGAGCCATTCTACGTAATTCAAATACTAATTCTATGATTTTTCATCTAATTAGTTCAACATTCCCTATTATTTTCTTCCACGTTTAAATGACATTACAAACTAACACTTTTCAAAATAGTAAATCAACTTAAGAAAGTGGAAGGAAAGTGACTCGCATAATTTATTTTTCACCCTTAATTAGATTCCATATTCACCAGACAAAGCATTTTCTTAGTGTTCTACATAATTTTCATTCACTAAATCAATGAACCAAACAGAGCCTAAGAGTCTAATACACAAGAGGAAAATCAATGGGAACAATCTATGAAGCACAGCAGGATGTAGAAGAAGATATCAAGACGACATGGGAAATCCTTTCAATGTAAGACACGAACATGGCAATAATGCTACAAAAAGATAGACATATACATATATATATATATATTAGTGGTGGACTGCGTGCGTGGCACGCAGCAATGCCCGTGTCCATTTTTTTTTGCTCGCAAGTGAGTTTTTCTATTTCTGGTATAAATTTGTGTCATTTGTTCAAAGAAGAGCAATGACATAATTAAAATCGTCAAAGATACGAAAAATCATGTAATGTGTTCAAAGAAAGCAAATTGAATGTTAGAAATGGTGAAATATACAAAGACACTAACCTTTCTACGTTCTAAAAGGACCATAGAGGTTATTTAACCATCCATCCCAGTATAGTATATGCATGTTCCCTTTGCTGCCAGCTAAAGCCTTTAAGCCAACTCAATATGAAGAGATCAAAATTTGAGTGAGCATGGAAAGAATGATTCTTACATGCCTCTGATCTAGTATGTAGGTACACAGAAGCAAACTAACAGAATTTGGAGAAAAGGGAAAATGTTCAATCGAAACCCAAACAAAAATTTCAAACAAGCTAGCACAGGCTAACATCTAGCATATTAATCCAACAATTAGAAGGTTCATGAGGAGATAGCATACCCCAGGCTCAACTTCATCCCTTGAATCAATTAGGACAAGTAGGACCTGCGCTGTAAACAAGAAGAAAACGATGACTTAAATATCAGTTTTCCCATTTCACTCATCCATTATTCCAGATTCCAAAACAACATTTATAAAAGTGTCATAGGTTCAAATTACACATATGTCCCGAGAGTATACATAAAAGTTGAAACATTAGTTTACATAACATACTTTAAGAATAATACGTTCATAACAAAATTACTAAATAAAAGGATTGGTACTATAGTAGAAGATAAAGTAAATGTTTGGAATTTTGTGAATCACTTTCCTCCCTTATTTTTTAAGTTACAACATATTTCAGAAGAATTAATTTTTTAATGCTATTTAAGCATTATGAAAAACATACAAAAAATGGTTTACCTTCTTGTATTCTATTCCCTTTTCTTTTCCTTCCATGAATCCGCAGTCGTGAATGTGGTTTTCATAAATAAACGGCCCATCCAAATTTAAGTTTACTTCAATGTGCAATTGCTCAACTACTAAATTAACATTTTAAGGGGAAATAAATTTTTTGGTTTCAATATTAAATTATGTTAATGTTTTTTTTTCTGCTTTCCTTTGTAAATCATATGAGATGTCACAGTTTTTAGTAGTATGTCAGCACTGCAGTTGGTTATTCTTGGTAGTTCTTCAACATATTGGCGTTGCGTGAAGCCAATTTTTTTTGGTTCAATGTCATCGCTTTTTTAAACTTTCAGTTTCCTAGGCCTTTATTTAGTTAGGCCTTTATCTAGTTCTAAGCATTATTTCTGAAATGAGCAATTTTACTTACTGATATCATTCCCGATAATCTTCCATGTTGCTTTAAATTTGAAATAAAATTTTTAATACACCTATTGCATTGAAGGACATCCCAAGAGGCACTAAGGAGTTCCCTAATTATCAAATTCCAAATGCGTAAATTTGTACAGCCCTATGGTTTTTCTTCTTTGTTTTTTCTGCAGAAATTCATCATATATAGTTGCCTAATTGACTGGAAGTAAATTTTTGTTACTAAATGAGATCATTTTGAAAAATGAAAGCTCTGTGAAAAGCTATGTTATCATCTTTAAAAAAGTCCGAGAAAGATTTTAAGCAAGTACCCAGTTGCCAAAATGACTGAAAGGAAAATTCCAAGAAAGAATTTCTAGGAAGACAAACAGTAGCGAAAAACGGAGTACCTGAGTGAAGTAATCAAGAGCTTGTTTGAAGTTCCCAGTAGAGCCTGCAATTTCCTCCGTTGCGACTCCTCTAAATTGTTGAATTGGGTGTTTCAAAACTAATATGGGTTCGTCCCCCAATTGAAACTGAGACCACAAAGCAAAACACAATAAGATCAAAAGAGAAGAGAAAAATGCCCACAGCCCACGAATATAGTATTGAGATTGAAATTCAGAAATTCCATCATTCATCAATAAATGAACCTCACAATTCAGAATTTCTCAAGGGTAACTATGTCAACAAGTGTAAGTAAAAAACTTTACCTTACAGCCATAGAGTTGAAAGCAAATGATCAATATCACCATCTTTTCAATATTTACTTTCTTGGTTCAATTACTGCATTCTACTTTATGTGCAAGAAAATTAAACTTTGCAAGCTTTTGTTTTGTAGGAAATGCCCGGAATAAAAGAAGACCAGCAAATTTTCCCACATGAGAGTCACACCGTGTAATTGTCTCTAATTATTTCTTTGTCACAATGAGGTACACGTGGATCTCCTAGAATACATTGGTGTTTTGCCTTGTGACATGCAACAGAATCTTTAATATTGAAACTCCAACCTGTAATTACATTCCTAGTTATCAGATTCTTACATAATGTGTTTGTCCTGCTTTTCTAAAGGTCGCATAAAAAAAAAAAGAAAAAGACGAAACTTTAATGGGATTCCTAAAAACATTGACATTTTCTTTTATATTTGTTTCCATTTTGTTCTCTATTAAAAAAGATGAAACTTTAATGGGATTCCTAAAAACATTGACATTTTCTTTTATATTTGTTTCCATTTTGTTCTCTATTAAAAAAGATGAAACTTTAATGGGATTACTAAAAACAGAAATTCGTGTTGTGCAACGGTGATAATATAGTTTCTCTAAAAACATAGTTATGAGTCTTGTGACTATCACTCACCTATTATATAACAAATTACATAAAACAACTAAATCCATAACGCTCATCTCATCTTACCAACTAAGGCTTCATTTGGTTCATGGATTTAGTGATGAAAAATAAAGAAAAACACTAGTTAATTTTTAGTGATATGTAAGCACTGCACCTAAGATATGAACTTACACCAAGCACTGTATTTTAAATTATCGGGTATATACTATATGTGTGTGCGTATGTATATGAGAGAGAGAGAGAGAGAGGTGATTCTGGGGGCTGAGAAAGCGGAGTGAAGGGAAGCTATGGAAAGCAACGGTGACTCTTTCTTTACTCGAAGAAGATATTATCGGATCCATATATATGTTTACTTAACATGCAGTGGAAGCATCAAGCTGTTGTGGAAAATTGGAAATAGAACCACTCTTCAGCTAGATTGACACCACAAACAATTCATGAATCTAATGATGATCACAAGATGTTACAAGTTTTATGTAAAAAAACAGAGAGATACAGAGCAAGAGAGATGATGCCAGCAAATCGACATATAAAAGTCAAAATTTCAATTAACACAAATAAGTAAAACAAAATCTTAAAGGCTTTTGAGTAGAACAGTTGGCACAGTATAGCCTCAAATGGACTCAAAACATCTAAATGTCGGCAAATAACTAAATATCACCTCAAGCGCGAATGATATCATTCAGCAATAACATCAAGAAATGAGTTTAAGAACCCAAGGATTGTAAACCAAACAACTGGAAGACGCCTTCGACGCAGCAGAGAGTCTGGACCTCTTCTTTGCCAAGCTCTCACTATGACGATCACGCTGCTCCTTCAACCTGCTGGCAAGAAGCTTTTGGCTTTATTGACTTTGTAACGTAAAGTGTATATTTCATTCGCTTCCAAGTCCACAGGGTTCTCTTCTCCGCTGCATGTCAGTCAGTACAACACAAATCTGACTGGTTAGTCGCAAGGCTCATAATTATTAATTTATTATGTAGGGAGAGGAATCAAAAATGCTCTCAATAATAAATAAACAAATTGCATGTCATCAAGCTGGATTGCTCCTATGAAGTTCTTGATTCTGCATATAACAAAGCTACCTAGTTGCGGCTCCTGTACTAGAGAAGTCAAATCCAGATATAGAAAGCAAATGCATCAGTGCTCAAAGTGCACAAGACTAGCTAAGATAATCAATCAAGACTGCTAAGTTATAGTAACTACATAACTTGCTTAGAATTAAGGTATGGTAAGGTTACCCATATCATCTTCTTCACTTATTACAGATTGCTTCAAATGTGACTTGTACCGATCGATCAGGCAATTTTGATAGAACAGATCGATTGAAATGCTGCTCTATATCTTCAATACGTACACCTGTAACCACAGAACTGAGAGCAGATTTCCAATGAAAAAAACAGAGGGGGTGGGGGGGAAATTCAGGAGGAGAATAAAATGATTTAAGACTTTACCTTAATTTTGGCAAACTTTTGTTCTTCTCTAGATAGCCGATTCCAGACTTTAGTAGTTTTTTTTGGATGTGGAACATGTGCTTCTCAATCTGCCTCTAACTTGGCCTTCGCGATCTTCTGCTTCTTCTTAGCGATCCTTGCTCGCTTCCCCTGCAGGTCCAAGAAGCTTTTCATTTTCTGGGACTTCTTGGTTGCCTCTAGTTCTACAAATATGATATAGACAGAAAATAGATCTAATATAGGAAGAAATCTAAAAAAGGGGAAACCTAAGTTAGGTCTAGGGTTTAGATCTAGGGTTTCAATTAGTTCAAGAAGAAGAAGAAGAAGAAGAAGAAGAGGAGAAGGAAAAAAAACTCAACTAGTTTTAGATCTAGGGCTTGAATCTGATGAGAAGAAGAAGAAGAAGAAGGAGAAGGAAGAAGAGTGGTGTACCTGTGGAGCTCGGTGGTGCGGCACGGCGCGGTGGCGGCAGGAGCTCGGCGGTGCTCAATTCTCTCTCTCTCTCTGCTCTCTCCTTTCTCTATTTATGTGTGAAGAAGACTGAATGGCCCGATGGTTTTCTTTTGCCTTATTTTTTTCTATCTTTTATTCTAAAATAAATGATTTAATTTTTTTTTTCATATCAAAATTTCTAACGGATATATCCGTTACCAATATTTATATCATCGTTAGAAAGCTTAATTTGTCACGCCCCGGAACGGCAAAAATAGAGAAAAATAAATTTCCTTTTTGGGTCCAAAGGCAGCGACGGGTGAAGTCACATGATTGTCCACACCACGCAGTACTAAGCAACAAGAGTAATAGTGTAACAAGAACGAAGTCTAGGTTCTGATCACAACGCAACATAAAGTCAACAGGAGTTACTAACTATTACACATCAGAGTCTCGAATCAAATATAAGACAGCGGAAGTACAAATATCAAGGCAACATATGCCTGACTACAAAAAGGGGTTCTAAAACGGTAAAGACAATTAGCTACAATTCTAGTCTAGTCTTCAGTTGGCGTAGAGGTAGTCCTCAGCGTAGTAGTCTTCTTCAGTCTGACCTCCGTCGGGGAAATCCTCCACAGGGACTCCGTCACCGGCATAGTAGTCCTCTCCTGCAGGCCCTTCACCTGTATAGTCATAACCAGGGTGCGCTGGAACGTAGAAATGTCCAGCGGCATAAACGCCGTCAGCTTAATGAAAGCCAAGTGAGTTAAATACTAACAGGGTATCGACTATTGATATTATCACAAGTTATAAATAGTAACCAAATGAGAATTCAGTAAGGGTAACTCCTTTAATCAAACCAATGATCCGATTACTGATGTCCTATTCATTTTAAGATCGACAACGCGTCCTGATAGGGGAACAGACTCGACAGTAGTTCAACTCTATAACACACCATTGCTCATCCACCGCTTTTAAGAACATATGCACAGTTCACCGCATGTCATGGATACCACGTTAGTCCATCCCCCGCTTTTAAGAACATATGCACAGTCCACCGCATGTCAGGGATATAACGCTTTAAGAAACAGTACATCATTCTATGCCACGACTTAGCGACGTCTACCAGTGATCACGGTCCACCGCATGTCATAGACACTGTCACACCCCGATTTTTGGACAACCAAATATTCAATCCAGAGCCTGTATCCGGACTAATATTCAATTACCAAAAATCACGAGAGCGACACCCTCCCATATGCTAACAGAAAATTTATTGAAAACAGTATTTAATACTCCTTAAATAAGGACATGTGAGCTTGTGTTTAAAGTAAAACTCTTTATTATTAAACATGTATTCCCAAACATCCATTTCATTGTAAAAGAAATAAAGTTCCATTATAAATATTATATCACTTTTCAAATTAAAAAAAAAACATCATTTTCATAAATAAAATGTCCACATACAGAGTTCAGCGGAAATAAAAATAAATAAGAATAAAATCTATACATCCATTGGTCAGAGTAACTACAACGTTCCCAATACCCAATATACCATATTTATTACAATTATACATACTGGCCCACAATACCAGAAAATAAAATACAATCAAGTACAACAAAAATAAGTACAACTCCAATAATAAACAACACAACGACCATCTCTTCACCCAAACAGAAGCTCCAACGAAAATCTCCAAAAACTAAACCTGCACAAATGCATTCGACTACGTTTCATATAGAAACGCCCCCGAATGTATAACACACTCGGGTCAGTCACATGACTGGTATGAGTTAAACAAAACAACAAGTCTTAGGGATCCAACTTGAACTCGTAGACAACAAATTACACTACAATACTCTTGGGTCAAGACAGGTAGTTCCACACACATATCTGGACAATAGAGTAGTTTCCATTTATGTGGTGGCAAGTAGTTTCTTGCCAGAAATCCAAAGCTACTACGAATTTCATACTTACCCATTACTTATGGTGAGCCAAACCTGTAATACGTTAGTGGGCCCACCATCCTGCAAATTGAATGATCATAAACCAAGCAAACAATTCCGTATACAAACCGTCCACATTCTAACTCAAACGTCGCATTCATTTTTCCACGCTTATCAGTCTTATGAAATAATCCATGTTCATTACTTATTAACTTTAAATTTATCTTTGCATTCCCTAGCTTCACCACTTGGCCACCCTCCATGGTACACCCACACATATATCCCATGTGTGCCCGGACATACTACCAACATCCACTCTGGTGCTAGTTTGGTTGGGGTATCAACCAAACCAGGTATACACACAGAAGGCCAGTCAATATGCCTAGACGTCTAACAAATAAGCCGAGCATAAGGCTTAGGCCAGCTTGATCACGAAGCCACTGGCAAAAAGGTACACTCAGCAAGTCGAGCTACCAAAAACAAAACATATCACACAACGGGGAGCGGTGAACACTAAGGAATTATGTTGCAATTATTGTTTATCGTTCGTATTATCCCAATAATTGTGAATTTCACGTTTATCACATAGTTCCGTCTCATCATAGTCTAATCACATCTCTAAATTTTAGATGCATTCCAATTTCTTACAATAAAGGGTTTTATCAATTAACCCATAACAATCTTCCCTCAAAATTTTCAATCAAACTACAAGATCTCCAATATATTATTCAACGAATCTATTTTACTCCTTTTTTATCAAAATGACCACAAAATAAGGTCAGTTATTTCATATACAATAATCTCAACCCAACATTCAATATTAGCATACATAAAGCACATAATAAGAAATCATATTCTCCAATTTTGCACGTTTAACTACATTAAAAACTGCTACTGTAATCTTAAATTTCTGTCCAAACGGTGCAGAATCAGGAAAAATACCATTAGACGAAAAACGTGCAGAATCACGTTTTACATGAGACACGCGGACAGAATGTTCAAATTCAAAGCCACAATTTTCTAATAATTTTCTAAAGTTTCTGCGACTGTGTGAATTACACATAAAACGAATTTCACATCTATTTTCTAACAAATGTGAATATTTCACCTATGGTTTTGATCAAACTAACGATTCACCTAACCCTTTCGAATACCCTAATGTCATGATCGCAAAGTCACACGAAGGGAAAGACTGTATCTAAATTACTTCAACAATAGCAACGTGTATCGATCCATTACAAAGATTTAACCCTAACAATTAAATTTAACATGCACTAATTTACTCCCATACACATACATATATATACATACGTGTATATATATATATATATATATTCGGATACACAAAGTTTAACTCACCTCGTTGATCAAAAATTGGCACCCACGAATGCTCCGCGATTCCCCACGTGCCCACGAACCCGAGACCATTCTCCTTTCTTCTTCTTCTTCTTCTTCTTCTTCTCTCTCTCTCTCTCTCACTCTCTCTCTCTCTCTCTCTCTCTCTCTCTCTCTCTCACACACACACACACACACACGTCTGTTATCTCTTTTGGGTGGCTAGGGTTTTTAATATAAGAATATATGTACACTACACATACACAACACATGCCAATAAAACACAAACAAATATATAAATCCCGTTTTTCTCTTTATGGGCTCACAAAAGAGACTCATATGAGCCCAGAATGCAGTACAAAGTGTTAAAATGAGTAGCCCAATGGGTACCCATGACCCCGGTACTAAGTTTTAATGTTAATTACATTATTTAACACATTCGCGGACCTGTAAACACTATATAACAAAAATACATATCAACCCTTCCTTTTTATTTTTTTAACCAATATAAATTAATAAAATATAACTCCCAAACTAAATACGCTCACTCATGATTTAATTTATATGTCCACCAAACACTTAAAAATTTTCAAACACATGTCTTACATAGGCACACTCATATAATATTGCTAACTGAAAATAATAATGAAAATAATTATTTACATAGAAATTTTAGGGTTGTTACATTCTACCCCCCTTAAAGAAATTTCGTCCCGAAATTTGAAGCAACGATAAATACCCAAGGCAGTCATCAATAAAGTTAAACACATAATTTCAAACAAAGTATTGATTAAGTTTAACTCTCAACTATACGAGACCAAGTATGTCGAGCGACTAATCCAAACAAGGAAACCCTCATCTATATACTTTATTCTCGTATAGTCAATCGTCAAACATTAATAGATAATTCAAAACACAATTATTGATGCAAAACATGTGAATACAAACTAAGCATGCAATGATGCAACATGCTCGCAGTTAATCAGGGATTCTAACTATATGCTCATGTTTACCTCTTACCAAGTGCCCCATTACACCTCCTCAGGATACCATACTTACTCTTCAAACATGCCGCTTCAAGAATATACATAACTCTGTACTGGAAATAAGACTGCGAAGATAATAATGCGGTCGGAAATAAACCAACACGTGTTCAAATCCGTCATAGTTGTAGAAAATAGATATATCGTTGATCCGATAGATGCTCCAGAATATAATAGAAAGTCCGAATAAAGATACAAGAATTATGCTCCATGTCAAAATACTTGTTGATAAGTACAGCTCCATAATAAGAAGTCCGAGACAACCGAATTATAGAACACATATGAGAATACCAGTCGATAATAAGGGAAATAATATATAAGGTTTTTCCCGATAATAACAAAATTTCCGATACTCCAATAGAATAATAATCTCTCGAATAATATGCTTGTAGATACCAGATAATGCTGAAGACCTGCTAATAATAATAGAAATCCACTAAGCAGGAACTCCACTGTTGATCATCCTCCAATTCTCATCTACTACCCGTCATACCAACAATATGTATGCATGCACTATTATACAACTCATAATATATCAAATGATTTCAACAAATAAACATGTAATGAGAGGCTCGGAAAGTTATGTAATTAATTGATTGAAAATAATTAAATAACATGTAGACAACACATGGATAACACATAAGTACACATAACCCGAAACTCAAATAAATCCGCGACCTATAGCTCTGACCCACTACCACAATACCGAGGATCCCCTAGACTCCTCCCAATCTAAGGCAACCAAAAGCTCTGACAAGCCCATAAACCACGATCTGAGAATCACTTAGACTCGCTAAGCTAACCTTAAGCTCTGATACCAAACTGTCACACCCCGATTTTTGGACAACCAAATATTCAATCCAGAGCCTGTATCCGGACTAATATTCAATTACCAAAAATCACGAGAGCGACACCCTCCCATATGCTAACAGAAAATTTATTGAAAACAATATTTAATACTCCTTAAATAAGGACATGTGAGCTTGTGTTTAAAGTAAAACTCTTTATTATTAAACATGTATTCCCAAACATCCATTTCATTGTAAAAGAAATAAAGTTCCATTATAAATATTATATCACTTTTCAAATTAAAAAAAAAACATCATTTTCATAAATAAAATGTCCACATACAGAGTTCAGCGGAAATAAAAATAAATAAGAATAAAATCTATACATCCATTGGTCAGAGTAACTACAACGTTCCCAATACCCAATATACCATATTTATTACAATTATACATACTGGCCCACAATACCAGAAAATAAAATACAATCAAGTACAACAAAAATAAGTACAACTCCAATAATAAACAACACAACGACCATCTCTTCACCCAAACAGAAGCTCCAACGAAAATCTCCAAAAACTAAACCTGCACAAATGCATTCGACTACGTTTCATATAGAAACGCCCCCGAATGTATAACACACTCGGGTCAGTCACATGACTGGTATGAGTTAAACAAAACAACAAGTCTTAGGGATCCAACTTGAACTCGTAGACAACAAATTACACTACAATACTCTTGGGTCAAGACAGGTAGTTCCACACACATATCTGGACAATAGAGTAGTTTCCATTTATGTGGTGGCAAGTAGTTTCTTGCCAGAAATCCAAAGCTACTACGAATTTCATACTTACCCATTACTTATGGTGAGCCAAACCTTTAATACGTTAGTGGGCCCACCATCCTGCAAATTGAATGATCATAAACCAAGCAAACAATTCCGTATACAAACCGTCCACATTCTAACTCAAACGTCGCATTCATTTTTCCACGCTTATCAGTCTTATGAAATAATCCATGTTCATTACTTATTAACTTTAAATTTATCTTTGCATTCCCTAGCTTCACCACTTGGCCACCCTCCATGGTACACCCACACATATATCCCATGTGTGCCCGGACATACTACCAACATCCACTCTGGTGCTAGTTTGGTTGGGGTATCAACCAAACCAGGTATACACACAGAAGGTCAGTCAATATGCCTAGACGTCTAACAAATAAGCCGAGCATAAGGCTTAGGCCAGCTTGATCACGAAGCCACTGGCAAAAAGGTACACTCAGCAAGTCGAGCTACCAAAAACAAAACATATCACACAACGGGGAGCGGTGAACACTAAGGAATTATGTTGCAATTATTGTTTATCGTTCGTATTATCCCAATAATTGTGAATTTCACGTTTATCACATAGTTCCGTCTCATCATAGTCTAATCACATCTCTAACTTTTAGATGCATTCCAATTTCTTACAATAAAGGGTTTTATCAATTAACCCATAACAATCTTCCCTCAAAATTTCCAATCAAACTACAAGATCTCCAATATATTATTCAACGAATCTATTTTACTCCTTTTTTATCAAAATGACCACAAAATAAGGTCAGTTATTTCATATACAATAATCTCAACCCAACATTCAATATTAGCATACATAAAGCACATAATAAGAAATCATATTCTCCAATTTTGCACGTTTAACTACATTAAAAACTGCTACTGTAATCTTAAATTTCTGCCCAAACGGTGCAGAATCAGGAAAAATACCATTAGACGAAAAACGTGCAGAATCACGTTTTACATGAGACACGCGGACAGAATGTTCAAATTCAAAGCCACAATTTTCTAATAATTTTCTAAAGTTTCTGCGACTGTGTGAATTACACATAAAACGAATTTCACATCTATTTTCTAACAAATGTGAATATTTCACCTATGGTTTTGATCAAACTAACGATTCACCTAACCCTTTCGAATACCCTAATGTCATGATCGCAAAGTCACACGAAGGGAAAGACTGTATCTAAATTACTTCAACAATAGCAACGTGTATCGATCCATTACAAAGATTTAACCCTAACAATTAAATTTAACATGCACTAATTTACTCCCATACACATACATATATATACATACGTGTATATATATATATTCGGATACACAAAGTTTAACTCACCTCGTTGATCAAAAATTGGCACCCACGAATGCTCCGCGATTCCCCACGTGCCCACGAACCCGAGACCATTCTCCTTTCTTCTTCTTCTTCTTCTTCTTCTTCTTCTTCTTCTTCTCTCTCTCTCTCTCTCTCACTCTCTCTCTCTATCTCTCTCTCTCACACACACACACACACACACACGTCTGTTATCTCTTTTGGGTGGCTAGGGTTTTTAATATAAGAATATATGTACACTACACATACACAACACATGCCAATAAAACACAAACAAATATATAAATCCCGTTTTTCTCTTTATGGGCTCACAAAAGAGACTCACATGAGCCCAGAATGCAGTACAAAGTGTTAAAATGAGTAGCCCAATGGGTACCCATGACCCCGGTACTAAGTTTTAATGTTAATTACATTATTTAACACATTCGCGGACCTGTAAACACTATATAACAAAAATACATATCAACCCTTCATTTTTATTTTTTTAACCAATATAAATTAATAAAATATAACTCCCAAACTAAATACGCTCACTCATGATTTAATTTATATGTCCACCAAACACTTAAAATTTTTCAAACACATGTCTTACATAGGCACACTCATATAATATTGCTAACTGAAAATAATAATGAAAATAATTATTTACATAGAAATTTTAGGGTTGTTACAGACACCTTCGTCTGTCTACCGCTTTTAAGAACATATGATTAGATCATCTGGCTATCTTAGGGCAAATGGTCCGGTTCACCGCAAGTCATAGACACCTTCGTCTGTCTACCGCTTTTAAGAACATATGATCGACCAAAGCCCGCCCACGCAAATTTCCCGAATCTTAGCAAACCTACTTAAGTTCAACTCTATCACCGATACATGACAATCCCAATGTGGCCCGACTACTCTAAATAAAATGAACGTTAACTCCAAAGGATTCATGACTATTCCGTTATCTAACATTATAAACATTATCCGTTAGTCTTGTTGTTACTACGACCCTACGCTTCATTAACTCGTTATCATGTCTGTATTACAATAATAAAGCATGCTGGGAAATACTGAACAGTAAATAAACAACTAAACAGTTATTATAAGAAAAACAGTATTCTGAAGCTTCCAATCGATTGGTATAAAGGTTCAATCGATTGGTATAAAAGTAGCATCAATCGATTGGAAAAAGATTCAATCGATTGGCATAGAAGTAGTGTCAATCGATTGATAAAAAGTTCAATCGATTGGATCACAATCCATGACAATCGATTGCACAAAATGTCAATCGATTGGGACCTGAAAGATGTCAATCGATTGGTAAGAGTACCAATCGATTGACACTTCGTCTTCTTCACAGAGAAGACTGTCCAGCAACAAATAAACGGGAATACATGGTTTCTGCATCTCTTCTTTATTAAAACAAGTCCTAACATCAATGTAAGGCTACCAAGTGAGTTTAAAACTAACCTTAGGATTAGGGGGTGTTTGGTTGTGTGTAATGAAGCTTGGAGCTTCAATGGTGGCTCCTCTCTCTCTCCTCTGCTCTGTCTTCTTCTTTCTTCTTCTCTTCTTTCTTCTTCTCTCTTCTCTGGTCTTCTTCTCTTCTTTCTTCTCAGTCCATCTATGTGTGTGTGTATAAATATATGTATATATGTGTGTGTATATATATATATGAGTGTGTGTATATATAAAATACACACACAAGACTCTCCCTCTCACTCTCTCTGATTTCTGTAAACAGAAATCCGCCCAAAATGGGCTGGTATATATAGAGAGAAGGTGTTCACGTGGCCTCTCCCCAGCCAGAGCAAAAGAATCTGCCCAGCTGCCTCCAATCGATTGGCATAAGTGTCAATCGATTGATAAAAGCAATCGATTGGATAAAGTTCAATCGATTGGTATCCAAAATAAGGCAATCGATTGGAAAATAGTTCAATCGATTGGTATCCAAATTATACCAAGGGTAAGGCCAGGCTCAAACAAGTATTAAAAGAAGCATACAGGGTCTTATTCACATAATACATTACAAAAATACAGGGTATTACATCATCCACCACTCATTAAAGATTTCGTCCTCGAAATCTGAAACAAACAGGGTTAAAACAAAAATGGAAACTTCTCTTGCATCTCTGACTCCAATTCCCATGAAGCTTCTCGTTCGTCGTGGTGCTTCCACTGAACCTTCACTAGCGGAATATCCTTGTTTCTGAGCTTCTTCACTCCTCGGTCTAGAATACGCACCGGTCCTTCATTGTAGGTCGCGTTCTCGTTCACCTCGATATCTTCAAAACTGATCTCGTGCGTTGGGTTGTGGGCACATTTCCTCAACATGCTGATGTGGAAAACGTTGTGCACTCCTTACATCTTTGGCGGCAATGCAAGTCGATATGCAACCTTCCCAACACGTTCTAGGATCTCAAACGGTCCAATGAATCGCGGCGACAACTTGCCTCTTTTCTGTCTGAATCTGACGATACCTCGAACTGGCGAGACTTTGAGTAGCACATGATCTCCAACTACAAACTCTAGATCTTTCCGTCGTTTGTCGGCATAGCTCTTGTGTCTGGATTGCGCTGTCTTCATCTTTTCTCGTACAATCTGGATCTTCTCGCTGGTTTCTCGAATCATCTCAGGCCCAAGTAGTTGAGTATCTCCGACTTCGGCCCAACATAGCGGCGATCGGCAAGGTCTTCCATACAAGGCTTCAAACGGCGCCATCCCTATGCTCGTGTGGTAGCTATTGTTGTAGGCAAACTCGATCAAAGGTAGATGCGTCTCCCATGAATTCTCGAATTCGACGACACAGGCTCGCAACATATCCTCCATCACTTGATTGACTCATTCGGTCTGACCGTCTGTCTGTGGATGAAAGGCTGAACTCAAATTCAATGAAGTTCCCATTGCTGTTTGAAGGCTTTTCCAGAATTCTGTGGTGAAGCATGAATCTCGATCTGAAACTATTGAGACAGGTACACCGTGCAGTCGCATTACTTGCTCTAGATACATCCGGCTCAATCTTTCAACACGGTACGTCATGCTGTAGGCGATAAAATGTGCTGACTTGGTGAGTCGATCCACTATTACCCAAATAGCGTCGTGGTTTTGCTGAGACTTTGGTAATCCAATCACAAAATCCATGGTGATGTGCTCCCATTTCCATTGGGGAATTAGTAGTGGTTGTAGGAGTCCAGGTGGTTTCTGATGCTCTGCCTTCACTTGTTTGCAAATAAGACATTGCGATACATACTCGGCCACTTCTCGCTTCATTCCTTCCCACCAGAAGTTTCTCTTCAAATCCTTATACATCTTGTTTCCTCCTGGGTGGATAGTCATCCTTGACTTGTGTGCTTCATCCAGAATGTTCTTCCTGAGACCATCGCCATTTGGCACACAGAGTCTACCTTTGCATCTCAGTGCTCCGTCCGTACTAATACACCATATCTCTGGTTCCTTTGCGGGCATCTTGGCAAACCATAACTTGAAATCCTCGTTCGACTGTTGAGCTTCCAAGATGCGGCTGATGAGAGTCGGTTGTACAACAAGACATCCGAAGTGTCGTCCTTCTCCTGATTCCACTGGTCGAAGGTCGAATTCGGTTAACATCTCCATTGCTCGCCATTCTCTAATCAAAATCGAAGCAACCAAAAGGCGTGGCCTCCGGCTTAGAGCGTCGGCTACAACATTTGCTTTACCCGGGTGGTATTGCAAAGAGAAGTCGTAGTCCTTGAGTAGCTCCATCCATCTCCGTTGTCGCATGTTCAACTCCTTTTGAGAGAACAGGTACCTTAAACTCTTGTGATCTGAGAATAAGTCGAACTTTTCTCCGTACAAATAGTGTCTCCAAATCTTTAGGGCGAACACGATTGCAGCTAGTTCCAAGTCGTGCGTCGGATAGTTCTTCTCATGCGGATTCAATTGTCTCGATCCGTATGCGATGACATTCCCCTCTTGCATTAGCACACAACCAAGTCCTTGGTGTGATGCATCACTATAGATTATGAATTGTTCACCACTCTTAGGTATCGCAAGCACGGGTGCTGAGGTTAGTCTCTCCTTCAATTCCCGAAATGCATCCTCATGTTTATCGGTCCATTCGTACTTCGTCTCCTTCCTAGTCAGGCTTGTCAACGGTCCTGCGATTCTAGAGAATCCTTCCACAAATCTCCGGTAATACCCAGCCAATCCAAGGAAACTCCTAACTTCGGTCGCATTGGTTGACCTGTTCCAGCTCAAGACTGCATTGATCTTAGATGAGTCTACGGAAATCCCGTCCTGTGATATCAGATGTCCCAGGAATTTAACTTCCTGAAGCCAGAATTCACATTTGCTGAATTTCGCATACAGACTATTGTCTCTGAGAGTCTGTAGAGCAATTTGTAGATGCTTCTTATGTTCCTCTTCCGTCCTTGAATACTATAATGAATTGATCCAGATAGGGTCTGAATACTCTATTCATTAGGTCCATGAATACTGCCGGGGCATTAGTCAATCCAAAAGACATCACCAGAAACTCGTAGTGTCCATATCTCGTCCTGAAGGCAGTTTTCGGTATGTCTTTCGGTCGAACTAGCAATTGATGGTACCCTGAACGTAAATCAATTTTCGAGAATATCCTTGATCCTTGCAGTTGATCGAACAGGTCGTCTATCCGGGGAAGTGGGTATCTATTCTTGATCGTGACTTTATTCAGCTCCCTATAGTCGATACAGAGTCGTAGCTCTCCGTCTTTCTTCTTCACAAATAGAACTGGTGCTCCCCAAGGCGATGTACTGGGGCGAACAAAACCTAAGTCTTCAAGTTCCTGAACTTGCTTCTTCAATTCCAACATTTCTGTTGGCGCCATCCGATACGGGGTCTTGGAAATCGGCAACGTTCCGGGTGCTAACTCAATGCAGAAGTCTATCTCTCTCTTCGGCGGAAGTCCTGAGTTACTTCGGGACACATCTTCAAAGTCTTGAATAACGGGGATCTACTTGATAGTAAGCTCCGTGCTTGAAGTCTTAATCGGGGCTAGGCAGCTCGTGATAAACATGTCGCTCAACGGTTGGCACTGAAATCTGATCTGCGAGCAACCAGGCGTCGAAAAGACAATGGTCCGACTAACACAATCCAAGTTAGCGCCATACTTAGTAAGACAATCCATTCCTAGGATCACGTCGAACTCAGACATTGACAAGACTATCAAGTCTGCCGGAAGATTTCTATCCTCTAGTGTCAAGGGACAATCCTTGCACACCTTACCTAACCTAACGGATACTCCCAAGGGCGAAACGGCATTAAGGGTCGGCTCAAGTGCTAGGGGTAGCAATCCCAAATCACGTACCATCTTAATAGCTATGAAAGAACGGGCGGCACCGGTATCAAACAAAGCTCTAACTTGACAGTGAAATAAAATGAGTGTACCTTCCAAGTTCTGCTGTTCCTCAGCATTATACCCTGCATTGTCAGGAATGATGGCATTCACCCTAACCTGTCCTTGCTGTCCTTGAGTAGGCGCCCCATAGTAGCCTCCACGTGGTGCTCGACAATCCTTGCTTATGTGACCAGGCTTGTTACAGTTGCGGCAAACGAGGTCATTACGACGGTTGGTCTTGGGGGCTGTGCAATACCTTGCAATATGTCCTGGCACTCCACAGTTGAAACATCCATTAGTGTTTTGTCGCTGGACTGCGGGCTGTGCCTGAGGTGGTCCTCGCTGTAGATTCTGTTGTCGAGGAAAATTAGCTTGGGGCTTCCTTGTCCCATCCCATGTGCGCTTGGTTCCCTGATAGTTATTGGTCTGGGGTTTCCATCCTTGATTGTTCCTCGATGATTGCGCGGAAAAGTTCCTTGGTTGGAAAGTCCTGGGTGGAGGTCGATTCGCTTGTGGTCCTTGCACAGGGTAAGCATCCTTTTCCAAACTTGAAGCAAGACGGACAATCCCTTCAAATGACTGGCCCAGATGGCCTATCATCATGTGTCGGAGGTGTGGGTTGAGTCCTTGGTGGAATCGATTGACCTTCTTGGCGGAGGTGTCTATCATATGCGGAGCGAAACGAGAAAGTCGCTCGAATTGTGTGGTATACTCCCTGACTGTCCAGTTTCCTTGGGTTAGACTCAGGAAATTCCTCTCTTGTTGGTCTCTTTTGTCCTCAGGGAAATACTTCTCGAGAAATCGAGTCTTGAATGCTTCCCAAGGCATTCTCCTTGCAGCGTCGATCCCAATTGTGGCTCTCTCGGCCTCCCACTAGTCCGCAGTGGAGTAAGTCAGTTGAAATGCGGCTAGACGTCTCTTGTCAAGCTCACTGCACTCCAGGGCTTCAAAGATTAGCTCCAACTCTCGTATCCATTGCTCTGCTTTCCAGGGCTCTGCCATGCCGTCGAACTTCTCGGGTCGCAGGCCACAAAATCGTTCCAACAGCTTATCGCCTGCCTGTCTTGGAGGGACAACGTGGTTGTTGCCATTGTTATTGGTGGCATGATTGTAGGTATCGCCGATGTGCTCCATCCGTTGCATGAAAGCTTCGAAGACTCCAGTTGGGTCCATACCCTCGGGAATGGGTGCTCCCAGTCGTGCTTGGTTCCTTGTGGGTCCCACCATAGTGATCCGTGTGAGGTGTACCTATGAAGGACCTAACGATTAGCGGACAATCTTCACGGGGAAATGACCATAATTAAATAACAGACAGCATAACATGAATCAAAATCACAACCATAACATAATAATGAAACGATAACAGAAATAACCAAGAGAAACGATCTGCCATATATATATATATACCCAAAAGATGTACAGCGGAGTACACAACATATCATCTGTGTATCGCGTAGTACATAGTCCTATACAAGATCTAAACAAAAGGAAAGATATACACAAGACCACTACTGGTGGCTACCTATACAAAAAGGCTACGGTCCATATCTGTCTATATAAGCGTCAAAAGTAAGTGGACAACATGTCCTAAAGTCAAACAAAAAAGTCTAAGTCCTAAAGGTACTGGACTCAAAAGTTGTCCACATCGGATCCATAGATGGAAGCCTCGTCCTCTGGGGCAACCTCAGATAAAAACATCATCCTCATCCATATCATCGTCATCCATCATGTCCTCATCCTCTATCACAACATCCTCAATCAGCTCGGGTCCATCATGCTCCACAACAGCTCCCAAATCTCCTGCATCATCGGCCATGTCAGCCTGGGCTGCATCAAATGCGGCTACAAGTGCCTAAGCATGTACCATAGCCTGTGCTAACTCCGGTGCTCCAATGTCAAATCCATGGGGATGTGTAGCCATCTCTGCAGCCCACTCAACTGCCAGCTGTGCTATAACTCCTCCTGGTAAGACTGGTACTACTGCATCATCATCTGCGTCATCATCGGCGGCTACCTCCTCCTCCCCTATCGGATAACCCTCTGCAACTACAATATCCACGCCAACTGGCACATCCATACCGGCTGGGTCCTCGGGGTCCTCCTCCTCCGGATCATACTCTGACTCCTCGTCATTGGTGTCCTCGTCCTCCTCATCCTCCATCTCCTTATCGTCATCCTCTGGCTCATCGTCGCCATCGCTCTCATCATCATCCTCCGGATCCTCATCTGCTGGGGGTGCATCAGCCATGTCCTCCTCTGGTGGGGGTGGAGGTGTCTGGGGTGGTGGCTCTGTCGGGGATGGTGGAGGCGCTGCTCTAACCTCTACAAGTAAAACCTGGTACGAAGAACGGTCTCGTAACATCAGTAAAGAATCCTCCTCGATGCGTTTGAAGGTCTCCTTGCGGTAGATCATCTCCTGCCGTATCACTTCTGGGTCCTGGGTCCCAAATCTCTGCTGCTCAATCCGCATATCTCGCTCTGTCTCTGCAATAGCCCTCTACCTAACCTTCCAGGCATAGTACTGCGGATCTGCTGGCGCAATACTCCCCTCATACACATAGTGTCCTCCAAACTCGTCTGGAACGAACAGTGGCGGTGCCATGCTACTTGAAAAGGGACTACCTTAAGTCAGAACTAATCTTAATACTCATCTATAGAATCTCAAGGTTCTAGGACCAGATGGTGTGGGACAATCTGTGAGCGAAAAAGGTACAAAACCTAGGCTCTGATACCAAAAATCTTGTCACGCCCCGGAACGGCAAAAATAGAGAAAAATAAATTTCCTTTTTGGGTCCAAAGGCAGCGACGGGTGAAGTCACATGATTGTCCACACCACACAGTACTAAGCAACAAGAGTAATAGTGTAACAAGAACGAAGTCTAGGTTCTGATCACAACGCAACATAAAGTCAACAGGAGTTACTAACTATTACACATCAGAGTCTCGAATCAAATATAAGACAGCGGAAGTACAAATGTCAAGGCAACATATGCCTGACTACAAAAAGGGGTTCTAAAACGGTAAAGACAATTAGCTACAATTCTAGTCTAGTCTTCAGTTGGCGTAGAGGTAGTCCTCGGCGTAGTAGTCTTCTTCGGTCTGACCTCTGTCGGGGAAATCCTCCACAGGGACTCCGTCACCGGCATAGTAGTCCTCTCCTGCAGGCCCTTCACCTGTATAGTCATAACCAGGGTGCGCTGGAACGTAGAAATGTCCAGCGGCATAAACGCCGTCAGCTTAATGAAAGCCGAGTGAGTTAAATGCTAACAGGGTATCGACTATTGATATTATCACAAGTTATAAATAGTAACCAAATTAGAATTCAGTAAGGGTAACTCCTTTAATCAAACCAATGATCCGATTACTGACGTCCTATTCATTTTAAGATCGACAACGCGTCCTGATAGGGGAACAGACTCGACAGTAGCTCAACTCTATAACACACCATTGCTCATCCACCGCTTTTAAGAACATATGCACAGTTCACCGCATGTCATGGATACCACGTTAGTCCATCCCCCGCTTTTAAGAACATATGCACAGTCCACCGCATGTCAGGGATATAACGCTTTAAGCAACAGTACATCATTCTATGCCACGACTTAGCGACGTCTACCAGTGATCACGGTCCACCGCATGTCATAGACACCTTCGTCTGTCTACCGCTTTTAAGAACATATAATTAGATCATCTGGCTATCTTAGGGAAAATGGTCCGGTTCACCGCAAGTCATAGACACCTTCGTCTGTCTACCGCTTTTAATAACATATGATCGACCAAAGCCCGTCCACGCAAATTTCCCGAATCTTAGCAAACCTACTTAAGTTCAACTCTATCACCGATACATGACAATCCCAATGTGGCCCGACTACTCTGAATGAAATGAACGTTAACTCCAAAGGATTCACGACTATTCCGTTATCTAACATTATAAACATTATCCGTTAGTCTTGTTGTTACTACGACCCTACGCTGCATTAACTCGTTATCATGTATGTATTACAATAATAAAGCATGCTGGGAAATACTGAACAGTAAATAAACAACTAAACAGTTATTATAAGAAAAATAGTATTCTGAAGCTTCCAATCGATTGGTATAAAGGTTCAATCGATTGGTATAAAAGTAGCATCAATCGATTGGAAAAAGATTCAATCGATTGGCATAGAAGTAGTGTCAATCGATTGATAAAAAGTTCAATCGATTGGATCACAATTCATGCCAATCGATTGCACAAAATGTCAATCGATTGGGACCTGAAAGATGTCAATCGATTGGTAAGAGTACCAATTGATTGACACTTTGTCTTCTTCACAGAGAAGACTGTCCAGCAACAAATAAACGAGAATACATGGTTTCTGCATCTCTTCTTTATTAAAACAAGTCCTAACATCAATGTAAGGCTACCAAGTGAGTTTAAAACTCACCTTAGGATTAGGGGGTGTTTGGTTGTGTGTAATGAAGCTTGGAGCTTCAATGGTGGCACCTCTCTCTCTCCTCTGCTCTGTCTTCTTCTTTCTTCTTCTCTTCTTTCTTCTTCTCTCTTCTCTGGTCTTCTTCTCTTCTTTCTTCTCAGTCCATCTATGTGTGTGTGTATAAATATATGTATATATGTGTGTATATATATATGAGTGTATATATATAAAATACACACACAAGACTCTCCCTCTCACTCTCTCTGATTTCTGTAAACAGAAATCCGCCCAAAATGGGATGGTATATATAGAGGGAAGGTGTTCACGTGGCCTCTCCCCAGCCAGAGCAAAAGAATCTGCCCAGCTGCCTCCAATCGATTGGCATAAGTGTCAATCGATTGATAAAAGCAATCGATTGGATAAAGTTCAATCGATTGGTATCCAAAATAAGGCAATCGATTGGAAAACAGTTCAATCGATTGGTATCCAAATTATACCAAGGGTAAGGCCAGGCTCAAACAAGTATTAAAAGAAGCATACAGGGTCTTATTCACATAATACATTACAAAAATACAGGGTATTACATAAGTATACAAAATAATTCAGATTACTAACGCTTTTTATGATTTCTAACGGATATAACCGTTAGTAATTACTAACGGATATATCCGTTAGTAATCATAAAATTTGTCCGTTAGAAATCTTGCCATCTGGTGTAGTGAACTTTGTGAGTGCCGTTTGGTCACTACACCATTGCAAGTGTTCGCTCTCTGTACATTAAACTTAAGCTAATTTTTCCTTAAGTTTACACTACCAACTGCAGATACTCTTATGAGGGTTGGTAGACGTGTTTTGCACCTAGATGATGTGTTTTTAGGAGAAGTCTTCGGTACAGTTTGCTTAGTATTGTGCAAACTGTGCCTCTTACTGTTTGCACAGTATTTTTCCAAAAACTTTTTTTTTTTAAACTGTGCAAACACTATGCAAACTGTGAGAGACACAATTTGCTAAGAAAATTCTATGTATGTAAATTTGTTATTGGTATTGCTATTTTATATGTAACATAGTTAAATTATTTTAATTATGGGATTTGCTAACGTACAACAAATGAGGCTTTTAGCGACGAAATTTTTCATCGCTAAAAGTTGAAACCTTTAGCGTCAAAAAATTCGTCACTAAAAACCTGTTTTTCGTCGCTAAAGAGACTGTTGTATGCTGCTAACCTACAACCATCATGTTGTAGGTTAGCAGCCCTCTTTAATTAATTAGTTTAGTTTGTATCATGTATGTGTGTGTATTTGGAGATATACGTATATATATTTAAATGGATTAGATATATTAGACATTGATAAGATTGTATATAGTTTAAAAATTAAGTATATTATAGCTAATGTTAGACTGCTACAATTTTAAAATATATATACAACTGCTATACATGTGTGTGTGTGCATGTGTGTGTGTGTGTGTGTGTGTGTGTGTGTGTGTGAGAGAGAGAGAGAGAGAGAGAGAGAGAGATTATACATATATATCTGTATTAATTCTAGAGATAGAAAAAATAGGAATATATATATTTATATATATGTAATAATTAGAAAAGAATCCTAATCTTTTATTTTTGTAATATCATAATTAAAAAGTTATATTTATTAAGAAATTAAAATTTTTTGGTATGATAGAAATGTCATTACTATAAAGATTTATACCATATTTTACAATATGTTTATGTTCCAAATAAAAATGGAAATACAAAGTCAATAAAGCTATCTAAAACTAATCACAATTTTAGTTTCGCTGTTGATCACATCATATGAAGCAAATTTTATTGTTCAATAACTTATTTTTATGAAGAAAAAAAAATGACATCACATGTTTATACAATATACAAATATGCTTTATTAATAGATCAACAAAGAAAACAAGAAATTCAAAAACAAGACATTTAAGAAAGGATTGATAGAAGGACATTTGCCAGCAATTTAATTAGCGAATGATGCAAAATATTATCAAACAAATTATTAAAAAAAAAAACTAAAAAGGATAGTGTTTAGGCATTTGATTTTTACAAGAATGATTTCACCTTTAAAAAAAAATATGGTCAACACGTATTTGCATCTCATTAGTCTGAATTGTATTTGTTTTACTATTGTTTGAATATTTGAGCTTTAATTTGGGTATCTTTTCTATGTTTATAGGTGTATTGATTCTTCTTCACATTGAGTATTTATCAATCCTTCGCCTAATAGTCTCAAGTAGGTTTCATATACATATCATTCACACACAACGCACATGCCTTTAGACTAGTTCAATATATGCATGTTTCCATAATAGCCTATATCCATAGTAAAATATGGTGAGGCTCCAGGTAAAAATCCGAGATTGCAATACTTGCACTCCAACAGCCCTCAAGATGCTCCACACAATGTCTTGTTCACTCCCATTAAGTTGTACTGGACATAAATAATATAGTAACTTTTAAATAGGCTATTAACCTTGTTTAATATGGTGCACCTTTATGTTAAAATTGTGCCTAAAATTTTATTAGTGCAATTATTTTTTAATTATGATTTGATTCCTTATTAGGTGGTTTCTTTGTCAGATAAGTATTCCTTTGATGGTGGAAGTTACCTAATTTATATAGGAATGTTTGTGAGAGTATTCCTTATTGTACAAGACTTACCATAGGAGTAAATCCTACTACAACTAGGATTGGGACTCTACAATCTATATAAATATAGGGCTTACTTAAGGGATTGATAAGAGATTGGTTGGAAATCTTCTACATACACAAAAAAGGGCTGCAAACTAGTGAGGGAGGATTAGTTTCTAGCAATTGTGTGTGTCATATAACTTGGTTGAAGAGTTATACACGTGAGGTCTTGAGTGCTTGTAATATTCATATTAATCGTAGTGATCGCCTTTGCACGTGGACGTAGGCATTGTTGGGCCGAACCACATTTAAATTTTGTTGTGTTGGTTTGCTTGACTTTTCTTTCGTGGTTGTGTCGCTCTTGTTCTGTTTATCTCCATCTTTGTGGGTGTGGTTCTCTTGTTGTGATTGTGGGCCCATTCCCAACAAGTAGTATCAGAGCTCGGTTGAGAATCCATGGTAGCTGGAGATAGTTCGCTTGGGGATATGCGAATGGCAATAGAAAAGTTCGATGGCAAGAAGAATTTCAGCATGTGGCAAGTATAAGGTATAGAGGATGAATTGTGTGGTGAAGATGACAAGCCAGACGTTGGTGATCTCAAGTTCATGGGGGATGTGAACTTGAGTAATGGTGTAGCTGAATAGCTAGCTTGAGGGATGGCAAAGGCGATTCACTATCGATGTGGAAGTTGAAGATTAGAAGAGCAAGACTCTGAGCAGTGATGGGAAGGAATTTGAGGTAAGGTGAAGATTTTTAGGATTGTGTCTAAAATTCCATTAGTGCAATTATTTCCTAATTATGATTTGATTCTTTATTTGGTGGTTTCCTTGTCAGATAAGGATTCCTTTGATGGTGGAAGTTACCTAGTTTATATAGAAACGTTTGTGAGAGTATTCATTTTTGTACAAGACTTACCATAGGGGTAAATCCTACAACAACTAGGATTGGGACTCTACAATGTATATAAATATAGGGGTTACTCCAGAGATTGATAAGAGATTGGTTGAAAATCTTCTACATACACAAGAGAGAGTTGCAAACTAGTGAGGGAGGATTAGTTTCAGCAATTGTGTGTGTCATATAACTTGGTTGGAGAGTTATAAACGTGAGATCTTGAGTGCTTGTAATCTTCATATTAATCGTAGAGATCGCCTTTGTAAGTGGACGTAGGCATTGTTGGGCCGAACCACATTTAAATCTTGTTGTGTTGGTTTGCTTGATTTTTCCTTCGTTGTTGTATCGTTCTTGTTCTGTTTATCTCCATCTTTGTGGATGTGGTTTTCTTGTTGTGATTGTGGGCCCATTCCCAACACTTTTCACATGCAACGCACGTGCCTTCAGGGCAACTTAAGTTTTTTACCGTACACACTCACGCAGCGGTGTGATTGGTAGGGTAAGAAAGTTAGGTATATGGTAGAGAATCTTAACTTTATCATTCAGCTAAATTTCTTACTCTACAGACTGATCGGCAAAGACAATGCTGTTTGGTTACTAACCAGCAGAGCCTCTGCTGTTTGGGATTTTAGTTTTTATTTTTTTAATGTACCCCTAGCCGACATTGGCAATGCCGACCTGCAAAGCTTCTGTGGACTAGGAATTTCTTTTTTTTTTTTTTTTTTTTTTTCTTAGGCAATGAAATGATTAAAAAAATGAAAAAAAAAATTGTGTCAAACAATATTATTTCAGCCGGCTGCCCCTAAAATGTATTCTCTTTACTGAATAACTTATTACACCATTGTGTAAACTTGTTATTTGGTATTGTAACCTAACTTATTTTACCCTACAAACTCATACATCGCTAAAGATGCTACAAGAATGAGTATCTTGCGCCTTGGACGTCTCCCCTATTTGATTAAATGAGTGACAAAGTATCTCACACCAGCAGACTGGTGTGTATAAGAAACAGATACCTTAGATTCCTGAACATTAATGGTATGGGTAATTTTTAGGACATAACTTTTATATAATTTTTACACAATTTTTTAAAAGATGTATCTATCTCTATCCTGTATCACTGTGGAATCTAGTAACATCACAAGAGAGAGATAGATATATCTTTTAAAAAAATTGTGTGAAAGTTATATAAAGATTGTGTCCAAAAAATTACTCTAATGATATACTATGTTCTAAGCAAAGAAAGCCCACGTTTTTAGGTTGACTGGGCTATGGGGATGCATAAGTTATGGCACCTTAATGGTATCACATGTAAGCCTTTTGTCTTGGGCAGGCGTAAATGTCTGACCTAGCATGTTGCAAAAGGCTGTTATGTTGACAGCTGGGCTATTGACAATATATTGGGAGCTCCCATTTTCAACTTCACTTTCAGCTAGAGCCACGTGAGGCCTACCAACAATATTGTCTTCCCACAAAATAGATCAAAAGTTTGTCCTTTTAGCAAAGATATGTGTTTGTCCTTTTTTAAGTTGTATATTTTAAAAAGAATAATGTTACACTTATTCTTTTAATCACAATTCCAATCAAATCCTTATTTTAAATACAAGAACCATGTGATTTGTAAGTAGTACACAGAAAAATATAAAAAATTTAAGCAGCACAAGGTATATGCATTTAAAGCATGAGATGTGGTTTGGGGTGTGTTTGTCCTTTTAGCAAAGATGTGTTTTTTTCCTTTTCTAATTTGTATATTTTACAAAGAATAATGTTACACCTACTCATTCAACCACACCCCAAATCACATCCTTACTTTAAATGCAAGTACCGTGCGCTGTGTAAGTGGTGCACAGAAAAATGTGAAAAATTCAAGCAATACAAAGTACATGTATTTAAAACATGAAATATGATTTAAGGTGTAATTGGAGGAGTGGGTGTAATATTGTTTTTAAAATCGTACACGATTAGTTTCACTCAATCAATAGAAATAAACAAAATTAACAATTATTATTTTAAATGCTCGAACCTATAAAATTAGATTTGTGTATTTAGTGGAACTGAGCCATTGACAAAAGTGTATAATACTTAGCGGGTTGGTATATTACGTGCTTTGCACTTAGATGATGTGTTTTTAGGAGAAGTCTTCGTAGTAGTTTTCTCAATATTGTGCAAACTGTGCCTCTCACAGTTTGCACAGTATTTTTCCAATTTTTTTTTTTTTTTTTTTTTTTAAAAAAAAACTGTGCAAACACTATATAAATAGTAAGAGACACAATTTGCACAGTACTGAGCTTACTGTCTTGAAGACTTCTCCGTATTTTTAACTCTTATGGACAGAACACCCCCCCCCCCCCCCCCCCCCCCAAAAAAAAAAAAAATGGGATACCCAAAAAGAAGCTTATTAAAACTCTACGAAAATCACTTAAAATGTGTGTATTTTTAGTAGATGCATGAAAAACAAAATATACTGTTGCAATTTAGTTTGAATTGTATGTATTTCTCTCCTTGAATTCATAGTGAATGATGATCTCGTTTGAGAAATTTTGTTTTTTCTAATTACAAAACATCCAATTTGACAAAAATCGTACTTGTAGACGTTTAGTCTTTAGTCTTATATGGAAGGATATTTTTCACCAAAAGATGTTCAAAGAATCTAATGGGCTAGTGAAAATATGTTGTATTTTTATTTAGAACTTGTTTGGTTCCAATGACATATAACTGAACTTGTTGCTTAATTTGAACGAGAACAAATATTTGTTACCCCAAACCACGGGAACAAATATCTCCTAACTAAAAATTAGGATGTAGATATGTCTAAACCACTAGGACATACGGCAGAATTCTCCTCATAACACATAGCAAGGGCTAGGGAAAGCGTGGGCTCTACTAATTTAATAGGCTCAACAGCCACTTATTTTTTCTTATAAAAACTAGCAAACATGTTGGAACAAGATCTCCTAGAATAATGCTAATGCTATGCTCGTGATATTGTTTGACTAGGAATGAACCAATGTTTTCTCCAAAAATAATGCTAACCTCCATGATCATGATGATTCACTGACAGTGGATCTCATTTTCTCAAAAACTTATGCTAAGCTCCATGATTGATGATGATTGGTTGACAGTGAATCTCATTTTCTCCAAAAAAAAATAATGCTAAGTTCCATGATCGATGATGATTAGCTGATAGTGAATCTCATTTTCTTCCAAAATAATGCTAAGCTCCATGATCGATGATTATTGACTGACAGTGAATCTCATTTTATCCAAAAAATAATACTATGCTCCATGATCGATGATGATTAATTGACAATGAATCTCATTTTCTCCAAAAATAATGCTAAGCTCCATGATCGATGATGATTGACTGACAATGAATCTCATTTTCTACAAAAAAAAAAATAATAATAATAATGCTAAGCTCCAATTTTTTTTTTTTTTTTTGCTCAGATAATGCTAAGCTCCATGATTGATGATGATTTGACTTACCACTACGAAGATTTGAAAAACTTATTTATCATTTTTATCATCTTAATCAATCTTAACACATAATAAGGGGTAGGGAAAGCATGGGCTCCACTAATTTAATGGGCTCAACTAGCACTTATCTTTTTCTTATATAAACTAGCGAACATATTGGAGCAAGATCTCACTGAGAATAGGTGATCAAAGTTATCAGAGAGAAGAGAGAAAACTAAATGGCTTTGCCAAGGTTTGCTGTGATCAAAGCTAATTACAACGACAAATGTTTGCGCTACATACATGAAGATGTGCAGGTACATGGATATCTACAATTCGCTGGAGAGGAGGTTGTGAGCCCATATGCAAAGTACGAACTGGAGATGGCAAAGAGTGGCAAGGGACTGGTTCACATAAGATGTTGTTACAACAACAAATATTGGGTGAGGAAGGCACAGAATGACAATTGGATTGTTGGGGCAGCCGCCGAACCAGAGGAAGACCAATCCAAATGGTCGTGTACGTTGTTCGAGCCCCTCTACGCATCTGATGGTGATATTAAAACACTACGATTTCGCCACGTCCAGCTCAACAACTATGTATGCTCACGGCGAACTGGAACCTCCACTGATGCCTGTTGGATTAGTTTATTAGGTTTAAATATGTGTGAGTTATTTATTTGTTTGGGTTATAGTATTTGCTAAAATCTAGCAATTGGGCCATGGGCCTCTTTATTTCAAAAACCCAAACCAAGCTAAAGTTTGATTTATACTTCTATCTCACATTGAAATTTTACAAGAGTTTTCTACTCGTTTTATATACTCTCCTTTCATAAGCAAGTAAGCTTGTATTGGGGAAATGCTCTCTCACGCGCGCGCAGGTGGGGGTGCAAATCTTGGGTTCGGACCGTCCGATTTGGCTTAAAAATTGTGACTTGCGTGTGCACGTCCTGCGGACATGAATGCACTTCGAATTGTACACTCGCGCATAGGGGTGGTACTGTCATCCAATATATGACTGTTGGAGTCATTATTTAATTTCTGAGTACTCAATTTACTCTTTCAATTCAAATGCATATTTGGAAGAGTTGGTTGCCGAATCTTGGAGAACATAGCGCTGTGACCTTGTGCATCGAGTCACTGACTTAGAGGGGCGGAATTGTTCTTAAGGACAGTGCAATACATTGCACGCCTCAACCAAAAATCATAATTTCATCCTTCAATTCCAACAATGTCTGCTTATACGCAGCAACAGATAAAATAGATTGGCAGCAGTCCGATGTCTACACAATTTTCAATTGGGAATCGCTGTTGATATTGCCCAAACTGTAATGTTTCAGAATTTTAATAAGGGTAATTGGGTAATTTTGCATGTTCTGTGTGGACTGGTATTTTAATTTACTGTATTTAAAGTTTTCGGAGCATGATTAAATTATTTTATTTTGTCTTTCATATGCTTTAGAAATTAATTTTTGTACCCGTGGATGTGTTCATTTAATTTTGGGGTTACACGTTGGGTCAGACTGTCCGTTTGGGTATCAAAACATTCAGTATTGACCAAACAAGTGATGTGGGTCCCACCCCACACCACTATAGCCGGCTACCCCTCCTCCCCATTTCATTTTAATGTTAGTTTTGGGTAGGAAGCATTCCTCTTCATCCCTTCTTCTCTATACACTTCAAGAGCCAAGAAAATTCAAAGTTCTTCTTCTCCCTTGGGTTTCCTTCTACAAGATTGCAAGAGAAGCTCAAGAAGTTCATTATCTAGCATCTCTAACCATCCTAGAGCTTGGAATCATCATTTGGTAAGCTTTCTAGAAAACCCCCAAATTCTAGGGTTTCACTAAATTTCGAAATTTTGGGTTTTGATTGAGCTTCTCTTCTCTTTTATAGCTTCCTTGGAGTATATAGAGTATCTCTTTCACATCCTAACCATTTCTATGGAGGATTTCTAGTGTGGGTAAGTTTTCTCAATCTCTAGCAACCTAGGGTTCACTAGCTTTATGTTTCTATCCTAACCTTGGGTTGTTATTGCTTAGTGTAGTCTTCTTGAAGCATCCTTCAAAATTTGGCAAGCTTTGGAGCTACTTGAATTTTTCTTTTCTAGCTCTCTTGAATATTTCCTTGTTTGGAAGCTAAGCATTGAGGTAGATTTACATTATGCAATTATATATGTTATACTTGCCTAAGGTGTTTTGAGTTCATATATATGTGCTAGGAGATAATTTAGACACATGCAATGGGTATTTTCCCAAAGTTGTAATGTAAGGGTTGTATGCCAATTTGTGGAATTATATGCCTTGGTTGTACTAGTTGAAAGTTTGGGGGTGTTAAATGTAATTAAAATGAAGTTATGAGAATAATTTAGACGCATGCATTAGGTTTTTCCCAAAGTTGTAAATTTAGGGTTATATGCCTAATTGTGAATTTACATGTTTTGGTTGTCCTATAATTAATTATGTGATGCTAGACGTGCCTAGGATGCTCCCTTTATGTGTAAAAACATGTTAGGACGTTAGTTTAAAAATCCTTGTTAGGAGTGCTATATTATGAATTTTAATTTAACTCTTGATGTCTTTAATACATGTTCAACATGCAAGAATTATTGTGTTCATTATTTTGTTGGAGCATCTATGTTGTCATTTTAAACATTTCATGCATTGAGGCCAAATCGGCAAACATTCAAATATCACGACATAAAGGTTTTATTTGAAAAAGAGAGAAAAACCCCATGTGTGGGAATTTTGGTTTAAGAAATCCGGACGTGGGTTGTGATGTGAGACAGGGAGAATGACCCTTAGAAACATTCAAACTCCAAACTATATTCGGGTAGCTCCCGGAAGTTGGTATGCTACACTCCATGCGTGGGTGGCTCATGGTCCGGTAACGAGAGAGATGTGCATTTGTCACGCATAGCCTTGCGGCTTTAAACATTTCATGGTAGCCATGGTGGCAATTCATTGCACCTCATTTCATTTTAGTCATGGATAGCATATAGATTTGTTACAATGTTGTCTACGAGTCGTCGTTCTCATAAAAACGACAAAACATTTTTCAGGTGAGCTTGATAAGGTCAAATGGCACATGTGACCGACGTATAGACGTTGATGTATTTTGTTCTATTTTGAGGATTCGTGTCTACATATGTAAATGGATAGTTCTCATGTGAATTTTAGTATTTGAGAAGTTTATAATAGTTAGAGCTCTTCAAGAAAATTGTTGTATTACTTTTATTAAACTTCTAAAGTTTGGAATTCATAATTTTGTCATCGGAAGGTCATGTTGTAAATTTGATGGACAAGTGTTAGTCCTTTTATTTATGTTATGTAACTATGTTTCCGAGACCGTAGCATTTCTTCTAAAATTTTATGTATGTGTGTGGATTTTAGTCCTTGTCGAATTCGTTTATGATTGGTTTTGTCCTTGCCGGACTCATTGTAGTTGTATGGAATCCTTGCCGGATTCGTTTATGTTTGGTTTTGTCTCTACCGGACTCATTATAATTGTATGAAATCCTTGCCAGATTTGTCCATTTTGTTTTTAAAGGAAATGTTCAAAAATCTCTCCCATTCTTTTTCTCTCCTCTCCCCTCTTTGATCTCTTTCCCTTTTTCAAATATTCTCTCCTTTTAATTATGTTGGAATTATGTATATATATGTTTTTAAAAGGTTTCCGAATGTGAAAATACACATATGTGTGTGTTTAGAATACATTCCTTATATCTCTCTCCCTATCTCTCCCTATGTCTCTCTCCCAATCTCTCCCTCTCCCCTTTTTCCTCTCTTTATCTCTTTCACTTCTCGTTTTTAATAAATTTCGAGTATATGAAGTTCCGTTTGGTCTAGGCATGTGTTATATGTCATTTAGGACTTGTTTAGTCATGTATTGAGGTTTAAATTTGAGGACTTAGCATAATTGGGAACATTTCTACAAGTTGTCAAAATGCTGTCAAAAGTTGCTGTCATAGAAAAACTGCTACTGTTTTCTTTATTTTCTACCCAAATGGTGCAGAATTGGAAAAATTGTTATTAGACAAAAGTTGTGCAGAATCGAATTTTACATGGACTATCGCGGACAGAATGCGAAAATTTCAAATATATAGTTACTTACGGATGGTTCAAAATTCAGCAATTATCCAAAAATAGTACTTGTGCTGTCAAAGTTGCTGTCATAGAAAAACTGCTACTGTTTTCCTTATTTTCTGCCCAAATGGTGCGGAATTGGAAAAAATGTCATTAGACAAAAGTTGTTCAGAATCAAATTTTACATGGACCCACGTGTACAGAATGGGAGAATTTCAAATATATAGTTACTTACAGGTGTTTTAAAATTCAGCAACTATCTAAAAATGACCTTTTATCAAATCTATTGTATTTTCCCTTTCTCCTTGAATTAGTACTTGTTCGGATAGTCTTTTAAGTAAGTTTTCAAATGTTTTCATCTTTGTTGGACTTGTTAACATGTAAGTCCATTTTGGCTTATATGTTAGTAAGTCATATTTGTAGGAATCCCCGTGGGATCCCAATGTCGCTTCCGCATTTGTGATTGAAATTTTAATTCTTTTCTCTCTATCTTTTTCTCTTTCCTCGCACTTCGGTTTCCGGGGCGTGACAAAAACACATTGCGTTCAAGGGCGATAACGGTAGCTACCTCAGTGCCCGATGGATCGATGGATATCAGTATCTGCAATTCGCATCCAATGACAAAGGAGATGCATCGGTGGGGAATGAGGTGTTCACTACTAGCGATGGAAGCATTCGCATAAAGTCCGATTACTTCGGCAAATTCTGGAGGCTTAGCCCTAATTGGATCTGGGCTGACTCAAGTGACACCACCAGCAACAACAAAGACACATTATTTTGGCCGACCAAAGTTGACAACAATGTCGTTGCTCTCCGCAACTTGGGTAACAACAATTTCTGCAAGATACTCACAGCCGACGGCAAGATAAGCTGTCTCAATGCCGCAGCCTCCACCATTTCCAAAGAGACAAAATTGCAGGTGGAAGAGCTTGTTATATCAAGAAACATCTATAATGTCAATTTTCGCCCCATGGACTCTAGAATCTACGACCAGAACGTCATCGTAATGGCCACTGAAGATGTCACTAATACGACCTCAGAACCCAATAGCGTGGACATGAAGTTCACGTATACAGACACTACAAGCAGTACTTGGAATGCTAGTGTTTCATTGAAATTGGAAGTCACAACCAATATCAAAACCGTCATTCCACGCATTGCAGAGGGAAAGATCGAAATTTCGACTGAGTTTTCTACCCAATACCAGTGGGGAAAATCTGTGACAAAATCACAGGCATTGGAGACTGTTCACCAGGTTGTTGTACCGCCAATGACTAGGGTGAAAGTGATTCTGCTAGCGACAAAGGATTCATGTGATGTTCCCTTCTCCTACACTCAGAGCGAAACTCTTACTAATGGGCAGCAGATCACCAACAACATGGATGATGGCATTTACTCTGGCATCAATTGTTTCAACTTCAAAATTGATACCAAAGAAACAAAGCTGTGATGTGCAGCACCGCAATGTGATCCAGTAATAAAAAGTTGTTTGTGGGTAGCATCACTAAAAACCCTCACGAGACTCCACTCGTCCATTAGGGGTAATCTAGTGGTTTAAAAGGGTTATTGCATGTACTAAATGCAATCGTGTTCCCTGCGAAAGTGGCATTTTTTTTTTGGTTTTCATTTTGAAGTACTATTAATAATGTTGTAATAGCTAGTCTGGTAAGATTGTCTATGGTAATAAAATCATGTTTCCATTTACTTTTGGGACGTCTTGAGTGTGTTTTTAATGATTTGAGTGCTTTAAAGAAGAGATGTTTCTATATATTAATTAACTTATAATGTATGCTATTATTTTAAGTTTAGTATTTTATTGCTATAACTAGTTGTATACTTGTATACCCGCCTTTTAAACAATACTCTAATTTTAATTTTATCCATCTTTTCCTTGGTTATCCTATTTTATACTTCCACAATCTTTAATTTCAATAGCATCAAAGCGTATTGATGTAAAGTATAACTCAGACCAATGGATATTTAGTTTTTCATAGGTTGATTGTATACATATATATGTATATGAATCAGAAAATTGAAAAAGAACTTAGCATGCCCATTAGTAGTATCATTACACCTTGCATTTTAGGAGATGCAGAAGTTAACAGCAACTAATTAAGCACACTATAGTTATTTTATAATTGTACTAAATGAAGCAATATAATATGTTCATATATTTCTAAATTATTAGATTGTATTATTAGAGAAGGATATAGTTCAATGTTAAAAAATCCAATACTAGTTATAACGTTAAATTGATTAGGTTTTCAATACCCTATATTATTTCTGTCATACTACCTGACAATCAAATATTGTATAATAATAGAATAATCCAAATAAACAATATTGAGATGATTTCTCATATTAGTACGTGTATTAGGTATAAAAACAGGGAGGAATGGTCTACTAACAGAACTTTGAAAAAAACAAAGAGAACAACCACAACAATCAAACATGCAAGAGTGTTTTAAAGTAATTATAATTTTTACATTTATGATTTATTTTTGACACACTATATGACCATTCACAGTTTGTGCTGTTTGTTGGTTCTTGTTGTGCTATATCAATTTATGAAATTAACTTTGCTTTGTCATAATTTGCAGCTGCTAAAATCTACAAAAGTCAATGTGATCACACTCACAATATTAGTGCCTAAACTTTGAAATTTGTTTGAGTATACTAAAAATAATATCATATTTCTCAAATTTCAAACCCAAATTTAATTCTCATATACTATGACAGTCATACGACTCATACCACATGCTGTGATAATGGTCGTATTACCATATATCACTGCATGTGGTATCAGTCCTATAGCACTTGGAATATCCCAAGTTTGTGAGCCATAGCATTACTCATAATAAAATAATAATAATAATAATAATGATAATAATAATACATACAAATATATAAAAGGCTGACATTTTCGTCCATGAGAGAATGTACAATGCACCAGATAGCCACCTCTTCCTTTTTTTCCTTTTTATTTATTTATTAGTTTTTAGAATGATAGCCACATCTTCCTATAAAGCAATAAATATGTCAATCCAATCACATCATATATATACATATATATATAATCCAAAATTTCCACCCCCCAACCCTTTCCCTCCTTCCACAATATTGAAAAAAATAATACAAAAAATTATCCATTTTTCATTTCCCATATCTTGCAAATGATATATCTATATAGATTCAAAATTAACTTTTTTCTCTCTAATAAAAACAAAAATTCTCCAAGAGTTCTACAGATAGTAGGACTCTTCAAATCTTCAAGATTCAAATCTATATTTAGTAATATTTATTTCTTGATGTTCATATTTAAGAAATAAAGTTTAAATTTTGAATTGTAAACTTTAAATCCTAATTAATATCCGTACATATATATATATAACAAAAAAAATTGGTTTAGTTTAAATGTTATACAAAGATATATGTTATACAAAGATATAGTTATAGTATTTAATTTAATATGTAGTTTGTCAGTTAACATTACTTTTCATAGAGGTGTGCCACATGGGCACTTAGGTGGCAAAAGCAAATGCTTCTATTTTCATATACATATATATATATTAGATTACCGAAATTCACCGACAAATTGTACCGATATCGAAGGGTGTAGACACCCCAATTTTGACCGGCCGTCGAATTTAGGAGAGCGTCACCTCCACGTCCAATGATGACAATGACCGAAAAATTCGAAGTATTCCAAGCTCTTCAGAAAATTCTCCAAAACGCGATAAAATTTCACAGAAAGAGGGAAATACCAGGTATTTAGGAGAATTCAGATATAAAACACAACTTTTGGAAAAGATATTCAAAAATAATTTGTTTCAAAAAGAGAAAAGACCTAAAAGGGGAATTTTAGTCAAAACCGGCACACGGCGGGCTTCCGCGGCACTCGGTGACTGCCGCATGGCAGTCACAGAGTGCCGTGCCGGCACTCATCAAGTGCCGCCACAGGTTTCTGACTGCCGTTCGCTTTTAAAGTCTGTATTTTGCAGAGCAATACGTATGCGCATGCGAATAAGAACAAAAAACTGATAAAGTAAGACTGACAAAATTGCGGCAATCCATTAATTGCCGCGGCATTTGGTGAATGCCGCGCGGTAGTCATGAAGTGCCGCAACGACATTTGATGAATGCCGCAACGGCAGTCACGTACTGCCGCGTCAGTGTCTGGACTGCCGCGCTGGACAGCAGTCTGCATAATTTCAGAAAGTACACATTGTACCAACTAATGAGGGAATTACACCTGTTTTTTGCTCCGAAATTCACCAAAAATACCTGGTAATTTTGCTTATAAAAGAGAAGGGATCTTCCTAAAAGAGGAGACCAAGAAGAACACCAAGAAACACATTGGGAGAGAGCTCATATACAAAAATACTTCCATTACACCAATATTTTTAGAGAGAAAAGAGAGTGTTTAGAGAATTAGAAAAAAGAGCTTGGAAGATCTTCAAAGAAAAGAAAACTTTGAGGATAATTTGGAGGTGATCCTCTAACCATAGATTATTGGCCCTTTTCTCCTTTCTTCTCATCTCTATGTCCTAAAATCTTTCATCATTTTCTTTGTTTATCAAGTAAACTTAGGAGTCTCTTTTGTTTCCATATTATTTTCTTCCACCTTCTTGTTTACTTTCTTCTCTTGAAGGTCTTGGAGATCCTCAATATCTCTTTTGATCTCTTGAGCATGATCTTTTGAATCCCATGTAGGCTTGTGCCTCACATAGGAGTCAAGGTTTGATCACCACTTCATAAGAGGATCCAAGTCCATACTCATGATTTGGATCTTCTAAACTTGATGTCTTGAGGAATCCCTTCTATATTCCTTTAGGACTCATGAGTCATAGTCATGTCTCCCTCTCCAATGACCATCAAATGGTAGGAGAATGTAGTTTTGAGTCTAAACCCATCTCCATGGTCTAGACTCCTTGTCTTATAGATTTCATGAAGTCTATCCATATTTCATTTGAAATCTATGAAGAGTAAAGGTTTATAGTCTCTAATGGCCATCAAATGGTAAGAGAAGTGGTTTGGTTCAACTCAACTTCATGGTTTAATAGTTGGAGTTACCAAATAAAATTGAACTAGCAAAGTAAAAACAGTGAATCCACAAACTGTTTTTGATCAAAGATTTTTAGTTCGAAATCTAACCGTTGAAATCAAATGAAACCAACGGGAAAGTGTCAATAACACAATATTCTACCGCTGTATTTTTTGTTTTAAGGTGGTTTCACGTTTAGCATGGTTTGATCATGAGTTTTGTGACACAAATACAATCTGTCCAGAATTTCAGAATAGTTTCAGAATAATGACACTCTTTTGAAACAATTAAATCAGAGTTCTAATAAAGTGTTTGTGACCCCAAATAATTTTTTCTATGAAGATTAATGTGTTAGGAAGTCACCCTAAAGAGAACAAAGCAATTCAGATTTTTTTGCTATTTTTAATAAATCGTGCAAGAATTCTGGACAGAAAGTTGTAAAGTGCTGAGTGATGTCTAGTATTTTTCGTATTCCCGGAGATCCGACCGTTGGAACTTTGATTTTCTTTTTGATTCGAAAACTAGACTCACAGAGGCATATTGAGTCCAAAAATCATCAAGATCAAACCATGGGAGATATGTTTTTTATTTCTTTTAAGTTCTGGTCTGCCCTCTGCAATTTTCAGAGTTTTTATGACACATTTGACTTACTTTGTAAATAAGGGCCTAAATGACTTTCTTATGATCTAAGGATTAAACCATGCTTTAATAATGATTAGTTGAGCTTGAATTCAAAGTTTAAGAGTATTTCATAGTTTATCCTTGTCCATGTACATATTCATCTATATGATTCGACGCTTGTAATTAAGACTTGTTTGCTTCGGATTTAATTACATTAGATAGATGTAAGCTAGAAATTTAGGATTGTCATTTTTTTAACATCGTATTTTGCACATCATGTGGACTAACCCTTTGTTTTGTAGCGCTATTAAGGTATGATTTCTAGAACTCCTCTTTAGTTTGTCTTAATTTCTTGATTTTATTAATGCGCGACACCTTAGAATTAGGTTTTGCCTTATGTGTATATGTGATTAGAGACTCTTTTTAGGAATTTTCTTTTATTCGCATGCATCGCACATTTATTATCGCCGCTGGACCCCGGGTAAGTTCACTTATTCTCTATTGCATATCATATCGCTTGCTACCTGAATTATGTGGCTTTTGAATGATATTTTGTCAATTGCAATTTTACACCCTTTGGACATGCTTTTGTGATGTATATGTATATATGTATTAATTGAGGGCATGCTTAGATTAATAAAATCGATTAAAAGGATGTTGAGTAGAGGCCTATCGCAAGATAGGATGAGAGAGGGTGTTTTAGTCCGATGGGCTCCTTCCTCTCTCATTCCATAATCCCCGGACCTAGTTAATCTCTGGTTTCTAAAGGATCAGTTTGCTTTTAAAATGGTTTCTTAATTTTCCTTTTAAAAATTAAGTGGCGACTCGTTTTGTTTTAGAAATTGATTTTGAAAAGCTGTGGGTAAGTCAACCTGCGATATCCACAATCTGGCGACTCTGCTGGGGATCGAACCCAGAATCTCTGGTTTCGCAGACCAGAATTATGATTTTGGGTTCACTTGAGGATTAGACTTGAAAAATATCCTTTTAATCGAATTTAATCAATCTTTGTGTGCCTGCTGCATTTCACTTGCATGTCCAGCCAGTCAATTGCACGGAACTATGACCTTGGAGGCTCGGGGCAACCCGGTCGGTCAAGTTATCATGGGACTGTGTGATCACCCTTGATCTCGTACCATGATTTGGTATATGAAGCATCCTATCGGGTGTGTGTCAAGGGTCCCTTATTTGACCAAAACCCAGCCTGTGCATAGTAGTTTCTATAGAACCTTTCAAATTTAGGAAATCAGTTCTTGATTAGGTTTAAGTGCTAGGAAGTTTTGTATGCCCGGAAGGGATTATTTGAGATGATGACGATACTTGCTTGATAAAAATGTATAATCTTGTAATCACCTTTTAGCAATTTCTCCTCATGTTCCACGACATTTGGAGAACATGTCGAACCTTGATTATAAGATTATACTTCTTATATCATGTCTAGCTAAGCATCATTGACCTTGTATGTATCCAAATTCATGAAAAGTACGGTGATAATCCAATCATGTGATCCTTCCGCCCAAAGAGTTTTAAACCCATTTTGGAAAGCAAACAGATTTTTGCCGTCTTTATTCCAAAATTTCCAATCGCTTTTCCAAAGAATTTGGCAGTTCATTTTTGATTAAAACTTCAGGGCCAAACCAAGGTTATTCATCAGCTAAGACACTTTTCAAAACAGGAGTTTCAACCCAATCACTTTTTGAAAAGCGTGATCCAAAATTCTTGAAAATTGTTTTCTAAAGATTTTCATCAGAAATGTTTTTTTTCAAATGAAAACCCTAAAATTGCCAAACATCGAAGGGTAAAGAAGGTCACAATGAATGGGGAAATCATCGTACTTGACATGGGTAAGGGTTTTATGTGCTTATGTGCTTATGTGTTAGGATTAGGATTTTCTTTCATTTTGCATATAGAGTAGGCACACACACACACATGCATTGCATCCGCATGACCTACAAAATAAAAGTTTTGCTAAAATAAAGGTAAAAAGGTTTTTCTAAAAAGAAATTTTCAAAATTTATTGGAGGAGCAAAAATAGCAAACCAAGGGTGGTTTAGAGATCCTACGGCAAGGTTAGTAAGAAGAGGATACGCTGACATGGCCGAAGAAAGAAACAACGAAGAAATGACCGGATTAAGGGTACTAGTCGAACAGCAAGCGGAACAAATGAGGAGACAGGCCGAGAACATGAACCGCATGATGGGAATGATAGAGGAGCTGAATCGCCGACCGCCGCCGCATGTAATTCCACCCATTATAGACCCGCCTTTGGGAGGAGGAGACGGAGATTGGTTTGACGATCAAGAGGCACATTGGAACGACGCACTAAGAGCCAACAGGGACAGAGAGAAAGATGAGAAGGAGAAGCTACTGACCGAGAAGATAGAAAAGTTGGAAAGGGTAATGCGCAAGGCTCAGGGAGTGGATACCTATCTGATGGAATTGGAAGGGTTGTATGACGGAGTCCACGAAACACTGCCGGCTGGTTTCAAAATGCCAATTTTCGATAAGTTTGATGGCACAGGCAATCCCCGCAGTCATGTCCGAATGTGCATAGGAGCCTTTCAGCCTAGTGGATTAAGCACTACCATGATGGCTATCCTGTTTCAACAAACCTTAACGGGAGCTGCTCTGTCGTGGTACCTTACTCTCGAACCAAGCAAAACCAGAGTATGGGAAGAAGTGATTAAGGCATTTGTGGCACAATACGAATACAACCAGGACTTGGATGTCACTGTCCGGGACCTGGAGACAACCAGGCAGGGGAACAAAGAATCATTTGCCGAGTATCTAAGCCGATGGAGAGGGAAAGCTGCGAAAATGGTGCAAAGGCCGTCCGAGAAGGACCAAATTCGAATGCTGATGAAAAATCTACAGCCAGTTTATCAGGAGAAGATGAGATTTCAGTTAATCAATACTTTTGCTGAGGTGTTCGATGTGGGGACAAGAATCGAAGATGCAATTCAAGAAGGTACAATCAAGAAGGAAGAACCACAGAACCGATATCGGAGGCCCAGTTATGGATCAAACGGAGGGCACTCGGGGGGTCACTCTGGCCCCACCGATGTCAATGCACTTAGCGAGCCGGAGAAGAAATTCGATATCACCAAAAGTCATCCAAGAGGAGGGGAGGATAAGCCAATGAGGAAGTTTTCAGATTTGGGAGTATCATTATCAACCGCCCTCGATAGGCTGTTAACAAAAGGGCATCTCCGTCAGCTGGAACCTCGACCACCGCCGAGTCCACTCCCGCCGTACTTCAAAGGAGATCTTTACTGCAAGTATCATCAACAAAAGGGCCACTCGACTGACCGATGCATGAGGTTAAGGCATGACATACAAGACCTCATTGACAACAAAGTGATATCCGAGCCACCTGTCAAGGCCCCCAATGTCACAAAGAATCCACTGCCAAACCATCGTGCCGTACCACCACCGCAGGGCCTGTACTTCTTAGAGGCGGGAGAAACAACATTTGATCCATCCGAGCTAATCACAAAGGTCGAGGAACCAAGGAAGTTTTATCAGTTACCAGAAAATCCAGAAATCTGTATGATTGGAAGCCAGCCAGAGATATGGGAAAACGAAGTGACGAGGCAGTCAGATTGGTGGGTCCAAGAAAGCAATGATCGGAACATAGGCCGGGTAGGGGAGGATGATCTATGGTACCAAAGCGACGAAGAGGTAGAAGAGGGCTCAAAGACCGTTTCAGAAACCGACAATATTTGGGCAAGAGAAGAGATTGACCACTTGACTCGATCTGGTAGGCACTTCAAGCCACATGAATTAGAGGAAGATCACCCGGGGAGAGAGCTGGAGAAAGGAAAAGGAAAGATGAATGAGGAAGAAGAAGAGGATAGAGTCCTCAAGCAGATGAAGAAGACTCAGGCTAACATCACTGTTTGGGGATTGCTGATTGCCTCAAAACGTCATAGGCAGGCGGTCCTAGACGCCCTTAATCAATCTGATGTGTCTATCGACACCACCCCGGAAGACCTCATAGGATTGATCGGCAAAATTCCAACTTCGGCTATCACTTTTTCATCAAATGACTTACCTCCGGGAGGACCCACGCTCAACAAGCCACTGTATATCACCGTTGAATGTTTGGGGAACACCGTGCCCGCTTGTCTCGTGGACAACGGGTCTGCTCTTAATGTATGTCCCTTCCGCACAGCCAAGCGAATGGGCCTAGATGAATCTTCCTTTGTGCCGTCTCAACAAAAGGTCCGGGCATATGACAACACCCAAAGAACAGTCATGGGCATTATCTTTCTTAATCTCGCTATCGGGCCGATGGACAAAGAAGCTGAGTTCCAAATCATCGATATCCCCGCTTCTTTCAATCTGCTGCTGGGAAGACCTTGGTTGGACAGTTTGGGCGCTATACCATCGACGATCCATCAAAAGGTCAAGTATATCTGGGAAAACAAAGTCTGTGATATCCTCGGAGACAGTTGGGTTCGTTCGTCCGAAGCATCGTCAAGTGCACCGGTCCTAGAATTACAGCTACAAGAAGAAGAAGCGAAAATGGGAGGATTCGAGTTCATCAGCGTGATAGAAGAAGGAAAGTCGGGAGAGTCCCTACCACCCCATTTCGATCAGTATGCTAGTCCAGTGGTCGCAGGAATCATGAAGAAAATGGGTTTCTTTCCAGGATTGGGACTGGGGAAGAATCTTCAGGGCTTGCCAGAGGCTCCAAGAATCCCTACTCAGACTCACACTCACGGCTTGGGGTATCAGCTAGCAAAGAAGGAACTAAGGGCAAAGAAGAAGGCTTTCAATGCGCCACTAGACCCTTACTTAAAGACTCTCAATGGATACTTCGTGAAGGAAGGAGAGGATTTCCCATTCTGTGGTTTCCCAGAACCATGGATGGACCAAAAAGACAAATGCATGAAGCCGGGGTTCGAGATCTTCTTCTCCCATGGAATTTCTGGGTACAAAGACCCATTTTTGCAAATGCCTGAAAAATGTGTTGCTGCCAAGGACTGGGTTGGTACGCTAGACGGTTCTGCCATGAAAAAGCTGTTAGGCAAAGGGAACGCAGAGGTCATGAAGGAGGATCCCGAAAAGACCAAAGGTGAATACGTCGAGGGCATAGTGGAGGAGGCCGCCGAAAGTGAAGAAGGTGAGGAAGGGAAGGCTGAGGAAGAAGAGATGGAGAAAATCACCAAGACAGGAGGTCCGGAAGAATACTTTATTACTGGCCTGGGAGGAGAGCACAAGAAGGAGTGGGTTTTTGAGTCTAGTGATAGGTTTCCCCCACACCCAGAGTCTGTAATGGCCCAAATGAGGCGTCTTTCAATTTCTATGTCTGTTGTAATCACTCCAAAGAAAATCAATGAAAGTATGACGGATTCTGCCTACTCGAACGCGCTTAATGAATGTGATGAATGTGATGATCATGAAATACCTATTGAACTGCAAAAATTAATTGAAAAAGAAAAAGAATCTGCATGTAAAATCATTGAGGACACCCTAACAATTAATCTTGGAAATGAGAACAATCCTCAAAATGCCTTCATCGGCTCTACACTTAGCAATAAAGAAAGTACAGAACTAATCAGTCTATTAAATGAATTCAAAGATGTTTTTGCATGGTCTTACAATGATATGCCAGGTATCGATCCAAAAATAGTCCAACACCACATCCCCCTCTTTCCCAATTCAAAGCCCGTAAAACAAAAATTGAGGCGAATGAGGCCAGAATGGGCACTCAAAGTAAAAGAGGAGGTTGAAAAGCAATTAAGAGCTGGATTCTTGATGGTCACCGAGTATCCCGAGTGGATTGCCAACATTGTGCCTGTCCCAAAGAAGGATGGTCGTGTTAGGGTTTGCGTGGATTTTTGGGATTTGAACAAAGCAAGCCCTAAAGACGATTTCCCATTACCCCGCATCGACGTGTTGGTTGATAACACTGCGGGACATGAGCTTCTATCTTTCATGGATGGATTCTCCGGGTATAATCAAATCCTCATGGCTCCCGAGGATAGAGAGAAAACCACGTTCATCACTCCGTGGGGAACATATTGCTATAGGGTCATGCCATTCGGACTCAAGAATGCGGGCGCAACCTATCAAAGGGCTGCCACCACTTTACTGCATGACATGATCCACAAAGAGGTAGAGGTGTATGTGGACGATATGATTGTGAAATCCAAAGAGAGGGGAGGGCACCTAGAGGCTTTGAGAAAGTTCTTTGGGAGATTGAGGGAGTTCAAGATGAGGCTGAACCCGCAGAAATGCACGTTCGGAGTCACTACTGGCAAACTGCTAGGGTTTCTCATTACCCAAAGGGGAATAGAAGTGGACCCTACCAAAATAAAGGCCTTAACCGAGATGAACCCACCGAAAAATGAGAAAGAACTGAGAGGGTTCCTAGGTAGAATACAATTCATAAGTCGTTTCATTTCAAAGCTCACCATGACCTGCGACCCGCTGTTCAAGCTACTCAGAAAAGGAGAGAGATTCAATTGGGACACCCCGTGTCAACAAGCCTTCGACAAAATCAAAACCTATCTCCAGAATCCACCTGTCTTGTCACCACCTTCGCCCGGGAGACCTTTGTTACTTTATCTCTCTGTATCCGAAGATTCAATGGGATGTATGCTGGCCCAAGAAGGAGAAGAGGGGCGCATGGAGAAGGCCATTTACTACTTAAGCAAGAGAATGGTAGGATATGAGTTAAAGTATTCGCCCTTAGAGAAGGCCTGTTGGGCCTTGGTTTGGTGTACCCGTCGCCTCCGCCACTATATGCTAGCCTTCCCTATAATCCTGATATCCCGAATGGACCCATTAAAATACCTGTTTGAAAAACCCGTCTTGACCAGTAGGATTTCCCGTTGGACCATGATGCTGGCTGAGTTCGGCATCAGATATGTTACCGCCAAGTCCGTAAAAGGAAGGGCTGTCGCCGAGTTTTTGGCCGACCTCGCTGTAGAATCTGAGGACAAGGGAGACTTCAAGTTCCCAGATGAAGGAATAATGGAGGTCAAGGAGGAGTTGTGGAAAATGTACTTTGATGGAGCAGCCAACCAAATGGGCTACGGAGTTGGAATCATTCTCGTAACACCAGACGGGGTCCCTACCCCACTAGCTGTCAAACTCAAATACGACTCAACCAACAATACCGCGGAGTACGAAGCTTGCATAATTGGGATGGAAGCGGCCTTGGCTTTGAAAGTCGGACGGATTGATGTCTTCGGAGATTCCAACTTGATCATATCCCAGGTCCGAGGAGAGTGGAGGGTAAAACATGAGAAATTGAGACCTTACCATGACTATCTGGAAAGCCTGAAAGCGCAATTCCGAAAGATTTCCTTTTACTATCTCCCTCGTGAAGAAAACCAACTAGCCGACTGTTTGGCTACCTTAGCCTCGATGATCCAAATCCCTTCCAAAATTGCCATGATCCCGTTGTCCATAGAAGTAAGGGACCAACCATCATTCGAAATGATCGCAGCCATAGGAAGAGAAGATGAAGCGCCTTGGTATGTGGACGTGTGGAAGTTCGTTAAAGAAGGAGAATACCCCGAAGGAGCCTCAGAAAAGGACAAGAAGGCGATACGACGATTTGCTGCTCAATTCGTGATCTACGCAGATAAACTATGGAAGAAGTCCTACACCGGGTATAATCTGGAGTGTTTATATGGGAGGGAAGCTAAGAGAATGATGGAGGAAATACATGAGGGAGTATGCGGGCCCCACATGAACGGGCACATGCTGGCGAAGAAGATCATTCGACAAGGGTACTATTGGACGACCTTGGACAAAGACTATTGTGAATATGTTAAAAAGTGTCACAAGTGTCAGATTCATGCAAATTTGATGCATACCCCACCGTCGCAGCTCTATAGCATGACCACCCCTTGGCCATTTTCCGTTTGGGGGATTGATATCATTGGTGAGATAGTTCCAAGGGCTTCCAATGGGCACCGGTATATAATCGTGGCGATCGATTATTTTACAAAATGGGTAGAGGCAACCTCATATGTGACTTTGAAAGCCAAAGATGTGGTGAGTTTCATTGAGAAGAACATAATCTGCAGGTATGGAGTCCCGAACGAGTTTATCTCCGATCATGGCAGCCATTTCCAGGGGGAAGTCATCCCGCTCTTAGAAAAGTATAAGATCACTCGCCATCAGTCATCCCCGTATAGGCCCCAGACGAATGGAGCAGTAGAGGCAGCGAATAAGAATGTTAAAGCAATCTTGGGGAAGACGACAGATACATATAAGGATTGGCATGAGAAGCTGCCATTTGCTTTATGGGGGTATCGGACGTCAGTAAGGACTTCAACGGGTGCTACGCCATACTCGTTGGTCTACAGAATGGAAGCAGTCCTTCCAGTCGAGGTGGAAATACCCTCTCTCAGAGTCTTAGCAGAATGTGAAGTGACAGAATCAGAATGGATACAGGGAAGGTATGAGGAATTGATGCTGCTCGATGAAAAGAGGCTAACCGCGATAAACCATACTCGGGGGTACCAAAAGAGGATAGCTCGTGCTTTCAACAAAAAGGTTCGCCCAAGGAAGCTTGCTGAGGGTGACCTGGTCCTCAAAGAACTAAAGGTGCCTGTTTATGACCCTAGAGGAAAATTCAAACCCAACTGGGTCGGGCCATACATCATTAAGACCCTCCTTTCCGGAGGGGCGGCCTATCTCATGGACCTGGACGGGGTTGAATTTAAACAGCCGATTAACCTCGATCGCCTCAAGAAATACTTTGCTTGAAATCATTTCTTTCAAAGCCTCCTACCTCGATGAACTACGCTTGACCTGATTCCCGCTAGGGGATACGTAGGCAACCAACTTGGTTCGGTCATTTCAAAAAAAAAAAAAAAAAAAAAAAAAAAAACGGTGCTAAACTAGGGGCAAACTAGCGTTTGCCCAAAGCCGCTTCAAAGCCCTAAAACCAGGGGCAAACTTCGTTTGCTAAGCCGAAGAACCCAGATACAAAACCCTCCCTTGGATCATCTGGCTATCAAGATAAGTACTATAAAAAGGGCAAATGAGAATTCGTAGAGGGATTAAAGTTTAAAGCAAAGAAGCAAAGTAAAGAGCCGAGTTGAGACGATAAAAGGATAATTCTTCATAAAAGATTAATCGAAAGGGTGGACACTTTAGATTTAGCATGATAACACTTCTTGAAAAGGAAAAATAAGAAAAATCACATTCAAAAGCGCAAACAGAGGGTAGGCAGGGTCTGTCAGAAGAGTTTCATAGAATGTCAGGCATTTTCCCTGTTTTCGTCTACTTTATTATGTACGTGTCTGTCAAGCTCGCCTCGCAGCCAAGGTTTGGATCTCTAGAAGATACTCAGCAGTCGGCACAGTCGGAACAGGAATCCTCGGGAACGGAGAAGCCATTCTATCGGGCCAAGCCTCCATGAAAGCCTTCACGATAGAAGGACGCAAAGGGAATCCCCTGGTGAAATCAGCAGTCACAGACTCAGTAGTACCTTGCAAAAGTCCGAACTGACGGACGACTCAGTCAGGAATGTAGAAAGTCGTAGCTTACAAACCCGGTAGCCAGATGCCAGGTCGCCCAGGGAGGCGTACAGCAACAGAGCGTTGGATCCACGACGGACAAACCCAGCAGATGTCACTAGAAGAGAGGCCCTGAAGCCAACCAAGCCACGCGTCGGTGGACTGAAACAAGCTGTGAATCTCCATGCGATCATAAGAAAGTGACCCACGGAGATGGGAAGCATGAATGAAGAGGTCCAAACGCTCCATGAGCCAAATCTGCAAGACAAAAGGTGCTCCAGCAGGTAACATGACCCCAGTGGCATGAGCATGGCCCAATCCAATCAGAGTTTCACCAAGGACTAGCATAACAGCACTCTTCATCTCCCGCAAACCGCAGGCGATGGGTATGAGAATGTCAGAAGATGACTGGAATAGGAAGTAAGAGAGCATGGCGAGTGACAAGGCACTACGTCGGATGATCTGGTACTCGCCGTCGTAGGGGTCCCCCACGGGAGCATAAACAGAGGCAAGGCGCTCAAAGTCAATTTGCCTGTCATGAACAAAAGAGCCCGCCGCATTCCGAGACGTATGGAGAAGGTTGGCTAAGTCCCGGACGTACCCGGCCTGAATCTGAGGAACCATCAATTCAGCAGAAGAATCAGTATGGAGAATGGCGCTAAACTCCTCAAACAAGGGCCAGATCTCCTGAGAACCAAAGCGGAAGACGTTAAAAGTGGGATCCCAACATTGAGTGGCAGCCCGAAGTAGACCCTCATTTAGATTCATTTGTTGGAAAGAGAAGAGATCGTTTAGTCTGAAGCACTCAAAATTAAGCTTGTCAATACCAGAGAGAGTGTCCATCCATGGGAAGAGGATTTGAGAACTAATGGGGGCCATTTGAAGGGGAAATGAGGAGAAATGAGATGTGTTTTGTGGAACTTTGAGAATGAGGGGTATAAATAGAAGAATAAAGCTGTCTACCTACCCGCGGCACTCGATAAAGTGCAGCGGCACTCGATGAAGTGCCGCGCGGCAGTCAGCAAATGCCGTTGCGGCATTTACAGACTGCCGTAGCGGCTCTCACTGAGTGCCGCGGAGGCTTAACCGAGTGCCGTTCTGAGCTTTTCATTGGCCAGAATCTGTTTGTAACACGATCAGCCCACCTGCAAACAAAAACTAGATAGAAAAGCAATAAAGCGTGCGCATCATGCAGCACATGCAAATACATTCATTCATTCGTTTCATTCATTTTGCACATATCAAATAAATAAAAGAAATAGAAGCATTCAAAGATAAAAATAAGGTCGGGACCAAGCCATGCTCCCACATACGGCAGGAATTGGACCAAGCTATGGTCACACATACGGTGAATAAGCAGAAAGCATAATGAAATGTTTAAAGCATCTATCCTACCAAATAAAAGGAAGCAGCCATCAGAATAAAGCATATGTGTATATATATACAGTCATCCACCAAAATATGTATAATAAAAAAAATCCTCTCAAAAGAAAGCAAAAATATAAGCAGGATCAGCTCCGACCCCGACCCCGGCCCCGGCCGCGAGCCTGACGAGTCGTGCGCCTAAGAGGCTCCTCCTCTGACTCAGTCCCGCTGCCTCCACCACTCTCTCCACGCCCGCTGCCTCGGCCTCTGCCACCGCTAGTGCCCTCGCCAACGCCTCCGCCATGTCCAGCACCGCTACCTCCGGGGGCGTCGCTGAAAGAGACGCCGAACTGCTGAAGCCGATGCTAGAGCTGCCCCACCTGCTGAGATAGGACTCTGTTCTCCTCCATCTGGAAGAGAAAGGATGAGTCCAGAAAATTGTTGAAAAGGAATTTGGAATGCTAAGAATATGGAAAGGGTAGAAGATCATACCTGGGCCCTCAACTGAACCGCAGCAGTCGCCCGAGCTCCCTCAGCCTGAAAACAAGAGTCAGGAACAAAGATCAGTAAAAAAGAGATACAATCCCAGTCAAAAGTAGAAAAGGGGATAAAATTCTTACCATCCACTCCCGCCCGAGAACCCACTGTCGCACGCTGTGGGCATACGCCAGGCCCTCCTCCGCGTAAGCACGCGGGACGACATCATAATGTAAAGGTATGGTGGGAACACCCTGTGAAAGTCGAGGAATCGTCGTCGAGTGGGGCTCTTCGAACGAGACAGTCGACATAGTCCAGTCCCACTCGGGCAAGGCAGGAGCTCGAACCGCGGCAGGAACAGGCTGCAAGCAAAAGAAATGAAGCATGGGTAAAGAATAAAAAGAAAAATCACAGAAATAATAAAGGAATCGTTTACTCACCCGAATCACTTCCATCAGAGGGAAGTTCGGCATAAGCTTGGCGGCACGGAAAGCCGCATATCCTGACGGGTCGTCCAGAAAGCCGTGGATACCGAAGCCGGCTCGAGCAGCCGTGAGATCGTCGTCCTGAAGTGTGTCTGTGGCCCTCATAGAGTCGGGAGGAGGGAACGGCACAAAGAACCCGGGGGCCGCTATCGACTGTCGAGTCACTCTCTCTCCCAAGTACCACGCCATACCCTCTGACCCACCGTCGAGGAGTCGCCTCGTCGGGTCATACCCGGCCGACTCTCGAATCCTCGCACTAGCCTCGGGCAACACCCTGAGCCACGGCTGCCAATGCACATGCCCCTCCCTCAGGTTCGTCAGGAAGTTCCTGAACGAAACAAAATCATGGGCCCCGGTCTTCCTCCCGACCCTATCCTTCGCCCATTTCAGCCCCTGGGGCATGATAAGGGCGTCGGCGTCGCGTGTCTGAGGAGACATCATACAAAGGTACTCGTGGGACCAAATCTGTGATACAAAGAGAGAAAAAAAAATATTAGTCTCACACTTAAAGGAGGAAGAAAGAAAGCAACATGATAATGAGCAATATAGGAAAAATATACCTCCCACGCTCTCCAATACCCGCCGGTAGCAGCCGATTTATCCCGGGAAATGACGCTCATATGCCTATACAGGATGGCCAACCCTGTACCGACCCAGTCATACCTGGCAACCTGGTCCAGGTGCTCCAACGACGCCACCAAAGAAGCAGAAATCCGATCGCCCTTGGTGCTCAACAAGGAGCACCCCAGCACATACATCAAGAAACCACGGGCCATCTGCTCGTCTGTAAAGCCGGGTTTCCCCCGGAAAGTATCCATGAACCATCGAGCAGTGACCAAGGCCTCCTCCGGGACCACCCCTAGCAAGGGCTCCATCCGATCCCACTCCTGGTCCGCAAGGTGCCGCAGGGGCTCTCCTCCGAACGGGATCCCCGTAATCATGCTGAAGTCTAGGGGGTCATCGTCATCTCCCCAAAATCGAAGTGGAAGGTACTCGTAGTATCCCACCACCGCTCGGCCAGTGCGTGTATCTGCTGAAGGTCGTTGGAGCTCTTCGTCAAAAGCTTGACGAAGTCTCCAAACCCTGCGGCATCCACCAAAGCCCTCACAGTCGGGCTCAGCTCTGTATACCACTCATGGCCGTGGGCGAGGCTGCCGTGCCCCTTCAGTACCTTTGGCTGCAGCTGCAAGGAAAGAGTAAACAGTTTGTTGTTAGGAGATGGATAAAGAAGAGAGCAACAACAGCGAATAAATAATTAATAAATGGAAAGTCCAGAAGTGTTCATAAAGGATTTCACGTTTGTTTGCAGAAATGAATAAAAGAAAAAATTCAATATTATAGCAAGGTTTCGAAAAGAAAAGGAAAGAGAAAAAGTAGTTTGTCCGCATTTTTGAAATACATGCATATATAAGGTTCTGAATCCAAAATAAGTACAAGGAAGTACGTGGTCGCAAGCATTCAGGAGTCAATTTTAAATAATAAAAGGGCGTCTGGAACATTCAGAGAAATTCACAAGTGTAATGAGATACAGGAGAAGGTTCAGGATCGTGTATTCATGGACATTGGATGTTTGAAGTTTTTGATTTTCAAAATCTTTGATGAAAGTTAAAAAGTTGAAAGAAATGAAAATAGTAACAAATAAAAGGATGAGTGTTCAAAAGAATTCCAATGTAACATCCAGTTTATTTTCGAAAATTCATGAAATAAAAACTTCTTTGCAAGGGGCATGAAATGGGGCGTTCAAGACACCACGAGCATGTCATTCGGAACAGGGTATCTAAAGTTATAGCAACCCTACGATATATCCACACAGGAAAGGAAATGCGAGAAAGGGATACGAGAAATAAGAAAAGAAGAGTGTTTACCTCGCGCTTGAACGCGCGGGCCGACAGATGCTCGTCAGGATCCCTCAGTAAAAGCGTGGCGTCTGGGTGATGCGTGGCAGTATACCTAGCCCTCTTCTTGCGTCCTGAACCACTCGCCATAATCTGTCAAAGAAAAGAGAGAATTCGAGCGTTAGATTCATGAAAATTTTTGAAAAAAAAGGGAAATAAACGAGATTAATCAAAATCTGATCTAGCAGAACTAACCTGTGGACGTCGTAGATCAATATAGAAGCAAAGAAAGGATGAGAGGAAAATTTCTCCAGAGAGATTCCGAGATGAAGAGAGTTGAGAGAATGAATGAAATGTTTGAATCCCGGCGGTTTTAACCACTGCCGCTCAAACGCGGCACTCATTTTTCCGTGCGCGGCAGTCAGTCAACTGCCGCGCGGCACTCGCCGAGTGCCGCAACGGCACTCCGTGAGTGCCGCGCGGCAGTCACGGACTGCCGCGAAAAGCCGCGTGTGCCGCGATTAAGGCGGTTCAAAGATATTTACATCCCCCAAAAAATTCAAATCAAGTCCCAAAAATTGAATTTGAGGCCCCAAAAATTGCCCTCATTGCACTTTTGGCCCTCAGGGTCGTTTCATAGGTACACTTTGACTACAAATTTTGGAGTTCAAAAATATTCGAGCCCGTGGGCCCCCCATTTTTGAAAATTGGAGATGTTTGAGCTCGTGGGCTCCCAATTTATGAAAATTAAAATATTTGGGCCCGTTGGGTTCCCAATTTTGAAAATCGCAGTACTTGAGCCCGCGGGCCCCGACTCTTTAAAATTGAAAATATTTGAGCCTGTGGGCCCAGATTTATATTCCCGGTTTTCGCAACAGACTTGCGTCAACCCGCGTTTTTCTGAGAATATAACGGATTTATATTCCCGGTTTTCGCAACGGACTTGCGATTAACCCTCGTTTGGAGAATATAACGGATTTATATTCCCGGTTTTCGCAACGGACTTGCGATTAACCCTCGTTTGGAGAATATAACGAATTCATATTCCCGGTTTTCGCAACAGACTTGCGTCAACCCGCGTTTTTCTGAGAATATAACAGATTTATATTCCCGGTTTTCGCAACGGACTTGCGTCAACCCGCGTTTTTGAGAATATAACGGATTTATATTCCCGGTTTTCGCAACGGACTTGCGTCAACCCGCGTTTTTGAGAATATAACGGATTTATATTCCCGGTTTTCGCAACGGACTTGCGTCAACCCGCGTTTTTTTTTTAGAATATAACGGATTTATATTCCCGGTTTTCGCAACGGACTTGCGTCAACCCGCGTTTTTTTTTGAGAATATAACGGATTTATATTCCCGGTTTTCGCAACGGACTTGCGTCAACCCGCGTTTTTTTGAGAATATAACGGATTTATATTCCCGGTTTTCGCAACGGACTTGCGTCAACCCGCGTTTTTTGAGAATATAACGGATTTATATTCCCGGTTTTCGCAACGGACTTGCGTTGACCTTCGTGATCAAATCAAAAGCACTTTCATGACTCCTGTGTCACATTTTTACATGTAAAAATCTTGCCTGACTAACACGCCACGAAATGCGCGTTGTACGTAGGAAAACATGATAAGCATGACATTTACACAATCAGGTCAATTTAGAAAACGCCATTGCATTACACTTGCATCACGACAGGATAGGTGCATCCATCCGTGTGACTACTTGCGTCTGTGAATGGTCAACCCATGCCTGAACTACGCTTTGGTCTGATTCCTGATAGGGATACGTAGGCAACTCGTCATGGAGCACGACCAATTAGAATTCTGCTGCACGCCCGTTTTTGCAACGCAATTTTGTTTTTGCCTAAATTCGACAGTCAGGTCAAAGGCTTGTCTTCACACAGGCTTTGACATTCAGTTATGGGACGCGTTGCTCCACAAGCTCTGTCAAAGAGGGGCAAACTGTAGACACCCCAATTTTTACCGGCCGTCGAATTTAGGAGAGCGTCACCTCCACGTCCAATGATGACAATGACCGAAAAATTCGAAGTATTCCAAGCTCTTCAGAAAATTCTCCAAAACGCGATAAAATTTCACAGAAAGAGGGAAATACCAGGTATTTAGGAGAATTCAGATATAAAACACAACTTTTGGAAAAGATATTCAAAAATAATTTGTTTCAAAAAGAGAAAAGACCTAAAAGGGGAATTTTAGTCAAAACCGGCACACGGCGGGCTTCCGCGGCACTCGGTGACTGCCGCACGGCAGTCACAGAGTGCCGTGCCGGCACTCATCAAGTGCCGCCACAGGTTTCTGACTGCCGTTCTCTTTTAAAGTCTGTATTTTGCAGAGCAATACGTATGCGCATGCGAATAAGAACAAAAAACTGATAAAGTAAGACTGACAAAATTGCGGCAATCCATTAATTGCCGCGACATTTGGTGAATGCCGTGCGGTAGTCATGAAGTGCCGCAACGGCATTTGATGAATGCCGCAACGGCAGACACGTACTGCCGCGTCAGTGTCTGGACTGCCGCGCTGGACAGCAGTCTGCATAATTTCAGAAAGTACACATTGTACCAACTAATGAGGGAATTACACCTGTTTTTTGCTCCGAAATTCACCAAAAATACCTGATAATTTTGCTTATAAAAGAGAAGGGATCTTCCTAAAAGAGGAGACCAAGAAGAACATCAAGAAACACATTGGGAGAGAGCTCATATACAAAAATACTTTCATTACACCAATATTTTTAGAGAGAAAAGAGAGTGTTTAGAGAATTAGAAAAAAGAGCTTGGAAGATCTTCAAAGAAAAGAAAACTTTGAGGATAATTTGGAGGTGATCCTCTAACCATAGATTATTGGCCCTTTTTTCCTTTCTTCTCATCTCTATGTCCTAAAATCTTTCATCATTTTCTTTGTTTATCAAGTAAACTTAGGAGTCTTTTTTGTTTCCATATTATTTTCTTCCACCTTCTTGTTTACTTTCTTCTCTTGAAGGTCTTGGAGATCCTCAATATCTCTTTTGATCTCTTGAGCATGATCTTTTGAATCCCATGTAGGCTTGTGCCTCACGTAGGAGTCAAGGTTTGATCACCACTTCATAAGAGGATCCAAGTCCATACTCATGATTTGGATCTTCTAAACTTGATGTCTTGAGGAATCCCTTCTATATTCCTTTAGGACTCATGAGTCATAGTCATGTCTCCCTCTCCAATGACCATCAAATGGTAGGAGAATGTAGTTTTGAGTCTAAACCCATCTCCATGGTCTAGACTCCTTGTCTTATAGATTTCATGAAGTCTATCCATATTTCATTTGAAATCTATGAAGAGTAAAGGTTTATAGTCTCTAATGGCAATCAAATGGTAAGAGAAGTGGTTTGGTTCAACTCAACTTCATGGTTTAATAGTTGGAGTTACCAAATAAAATTGAACTAGCAAAGTAAAAACAGTGAATCCACAAACTGTTTTTGATCAAAGATTTTTAGTTCGAAATCTAACCGTTGAAATCAAATGAAACCAACGGGAAAGTGTCAATAACACAATATTCTACCGCTGTATTTTTTGTTTTAAGGTGGTTTCACGTTTAGCATGGTTTGATCATGAGTTTTGTGACACAAATACAATCTGTCTAGAATTTCAGAATAGTTTCAGAATAATGACACTCTTTTGAAACAATTAAATCAGAGTTCTAATAAAGTGTTTGTGACCCCAAATAATTTTTTCTATGAAGATTAATGTGTTAGTAAGTCACCCTAAAAAGAACAAAGCAATTCGGATTTTTTTGCTATTTTTAATAAATCGTGCAAGAATTCTGGACAGAAGGTTGCAAAGTGCTGAGTGATGTCTAGTATTTTTCGTATTCCCGGAGATCCGACCGTTGGAACTTTGATTTTCTTTTTGATTCGAAAACTAGACTCACAGAGCCATATTGAGTCCAAAAATCATCAAGATCAAACCATGGGAGATATGTTTTTTATTTCTTTTAAGTTCTGGTCTGCCCTCTGCAATTTTCAGAGTTTTTATGACACATTTGACTTACTTTGTAAATAAGGGCCTAAATGACTTTCTTATGATCTAAGGCTTAAACCATGCTTTAATAATGATTAGTTGAGCTTGAATTCAAAGTTTAAGAGTATTTCATAGTTTATCCTTGTCCATGTACATATTCATCTATATGATTCGACGCTTGTAATTAAGACTTGTTTGCTTCGGATTTAATTACATTAGATAGATGTAAGCTAGAAATTTAGGATTGTCATTTTTTTAACATCGTATTTTGCACATCATGTGGACTAACCCTTTGTTTTGTAGCGCTATTAAGGTATGATTTCTAGAACTCCTCTTTAGTTTGTCTTAATTTCTTGATTTTATTAATGCGCGACACCTTAGAATTAGGTTTTGCCTTATGTGTATATGTGATTAGAGACTCTTTTTAGGATTTTTCTTTTATTCGCATGCATCGCACATTTATTATCGCCGCTGGACCCCGGGTAAGTTCACTTATTCTCTATTGCATATCATATCGCTTGCTACCTGAATTATGTGGCTTTTGAATGATATTTTGTCAATTGCAATTTTACACCCTTTGGACATGCTTTTGTGATGTATATGTATATATGTATTAGTTGAGGGCATGCTTAGATTAATAAAATCGATTAAAAGGATGTTGAGTAGAGGCCTATCGCAAGATAGGATGAGAGAGGGTGTTTTAGTCCGATGGGCTCCTTCCTCTCTCATTCCATAATCCCCGGACCTAGTTAATCTCTGGTTTCTAAAAGATCAGTTTGCTTTTAAAATGGTTTCTTAATTTTCCTTTTAAAAATTAAGTGGCGACTCGTTTTGTTTTAGAAATTGATTTTGAAAAGCTGTGGGTAAGTCAACCTGCGATATCCACAAAGGGCCCCACCATTTTCACACTTTGGTTTTTTAAAAAAAGGCGCTGGTCGGATCCTTATGTTACCCAAAATTCAAATCGTGGTTAAATAAAAAAAAGGGGTAATACTTGGGGCACAACCAAAGTCTTAACCTTCATTTTGTGTCTATCTCTCTCCTAATGGGCACTGTGAGATCACTGACATTGTGGGATCCATCAAGAGAGAGAATTATAGGGCGTGGGGGGTGTGGTGTTGCTGCTTGAGAATTATAGGGGGATTAGCTATAATAATTTTTTTAATAGCATTTTACAGTTTTTCATAGGCTGAATGGGCCCTGAGTTTAAACTCTATTGGGCTTTAAAACTTGTCTGGGCTGAACAAGTACAAGCATTGGTCTAATTGGGAAATTTGGGAGACCATAAATTTGTAATCAGATTGGGGGCCTAAGGTCAAGGCCTTTGTGGCCTAGCCCCAGGGCCGGGCCTGATTGTAGTATGGTGCGGAGAAGAAAAGGCCAAAATTCATCTGGGTACACCATTGAAAAGGCCAAGATTAATCTAGCACATGAAGATGTAAGTTGATTGAGAACAAGTACAATGACCGTTAGCACATTAAGGCTTAACTAAGCCTAAATGTGCATTTAATGCCATTGAACTGGTGTGTGCAATATATTTTGTTTCTTGTGTAAGAAATTTTGTTCCTCTCTAACAAGACTTGTTCCTCAGCTAAAATTTATTGTACCATACCAACCGTTGTAATGTAACATTTTGGCCGGATGGTAAGGGCTTTGGGTGTTATGCCCAGAGGTCTCAAGTTCGAATTTCAGAGGGGTGGCCACAGGTGATTCACCCTGACACCTTGGCCTCGCGGGATTAGTCGAGGTGCATGCAAACTGGCCCGAACACCCATGATTATAAAAAAAAAAAAAAAAATTGTTGTACTATACCAACCGTGAAGAATTTAAGGTTGTTGGAGATGTCTATTTATTAAATAACACACAAACCATTTATTCAACAAGGACACAAATCCTAGGATAAATGTTACTTTAAACACACAGATTGTTCCTTCAATTTTTTTTTTCTTCATTTCTTGCTTCTTATATCAAGCATACATAGATTGTTGTTTTCATTTTTTTTTTTTTTTAATTTTCATTTCAAGCATATTCCAAGTATAGATATTTGGATTATACTTGAAGCCAACCCCACTACAAGAAAAGTGACTTTTAGTGGCACCAAATATCGCCACTAAAAATTAAAATTTCGTCACTAAAGCATTTAGTGAGGAGAAAGATGGTTGCCACTAGGTCGTGACTAATTGTATTGCAACTAAATCATTTAGTGTCAAAAGTAATAAAAGTCGCCACAAAAAGTGTTTTACTTTAGCCACAACAATTAATTATCACAAAAGGTTAGTTTTTAGTGTCAACTAAAAGTCGCCTCTAATATTGAAACTTTTTGTGGTGAGAAATGTCTTGACATAAAAAAGTTTCTTTAGTCACGACAATTGTCGTTGCAAAAAGATTGGCACTTTTTGTGAAAAAAAACAACTCGTCACTAAAATATACATATAGACACAATAATTATCGTGAGAAAAAAATTATATTACCTTACCAATGTGCTTTATTGACAAGTGGTTACTACATTACTTTTTGTGATAGCTTAACCTTGCCACTATCACTGGAAAAGTTTTGCTTTTTTATTTTTTGGTTTTTTTTTTCATTACAAATAGAATCAATTTTATTTAATATATTAGAACAAAAATGATTGCATTAAATCAAACTCAAATTTGAGATAAAGTACATTTCGCTAACATGTAATTAAGTTAAAACTGAAATATAACTAATTCAAATTACAAGAGACTTGCATATACAATTCAGTTATAACTTACAAGCACTAACACCTTGATTACAAAAAGGGGTCATGAACAACTGACCTCATAACTTCAAAATATCCAAAAGAAATCATGATCACAAGGCCTTAGATATACAAAAATATGACCATCTGAAAGACTTAATTCATTAATAACAGAAATAGTTTTTACCATGCGAGAAGGAAGGGAACGACTCTGCCCTTGCTGCCCAAACTGTGCAAGAAAAGTTGCAAATTGAGAATGCATTGCAGCTTGCGAGGCCAACTGTGAAGCAAGGGACTCTATTCTTGAAACCATCTCGCTATTCTCCATCTCTAACAATTCTAAACGCCTTCTATCTGCTTCATTTTGCCTCCTAAATTCCTCATTCTCCCTCTCTAGTTGTGCACGATGAGTTTGCTGACTAGCTTCAAATGATCTAGGAGTTGGACCAGCCCCTACGACCTCGTATTCGTCCCGATCGCTCCGATCCATGAACTTGAACAAACCTCTCATCCTCAGTCATAGTAGTAGCACCCTCCTCCAGGGGTTCATTTGCTAAACTCATTAACTTCTCCTGCATGAACATAGTTGAAAAATAAAAAAACATCCTTCAATTTTCTAACATCTCAATATATCCACTTTGGTACTTAAACAAGTGTAGAACATTTAAACAAGATCTCTTTATTATAATGTCTCTCTGTCTCTATGAATTCAAAAACCACAATATCGTGAAAGGCTAAAAGTTGTAGTTAAGCATATCAACGTCTAAAAAAATTTGCTTCCAAATGTAAAAAAACTTAACTTAATTATGAAAGCATTTCAGAGGATTTCATTACTCAAAACTGTTGGGCAAGACACCAACGGAGTACCAAAATGTTGGGTAGCATATTGGAACCCGAAGATCAATTTAAAAGTAACAATTTGTATACTCAGAAATGCACAAATGAACAAATACAACTTTGTGGATAAAACACAAATAAGCCAAACATGCCAAAATAAGTCTTCCAATAATTCCTTCACAAGCTAGAACAATCTACTATTTTTATGATCAAAAGTCTTTCTTTTCGTATGTTTTTTTGGTGACTCGACGAAGTGTACATGTGTGTTCTGATTTGTGGGGTGTTCTTACTGGGTCAGTAATCACAGCTTGTTCAAAAGTATTTAAGCGGATTCTTTTGGTTAAACTTCTCGAGTCTTGTGGCTCTGCTATTTTAGTTCTTTGTATTGCTGCCTGTGACTAGTCGAGGATATTTGTGACAGCAAGGGGTTTTGTTACAGTCCAGGTTTGTCGGATTGGCGTTCATATAACATATCCTTGTGTAAAAGATGGTTTTGGGTGCTGCTTCATGATGTTTATGCTGCCAAATCATAGAATCATTTTGACGTCGGTTGATTCTATTAATATCTGCACATTGCTGCTTAGTTTGAGAGGTTTGCTGCAGAAATTTCGATTTTGGTCAGGTTTTAAAGTGGAAACTATTGCAATTTTCGTTCAAGGGTTGATTGGGTCTAAGTTGCTTTTATTTTGGTCTCGGTGTAAATTTTTGTGGAGAATTTCCATATCCTGTGATTTTTGAAGTGCTCAGGCCTGATGGTTTCTGCTGATGTGGTGGCATCTATGTTGTGGAGGCTTGAGCCCTGTGGTGGATAGTTATGTTTGGGAAAGTCTTTTCTTGTTTATTTTCTTTTGAGGCTTGTGTTTTTCAGGTTAACAATATTTCTCTTGGGTTGGGCTAGACTTATTTGATGGCTTTGGGGAGTTTTGTTATACTTCCATGATTACTTCCTATTTAATAAAAGTCTTATTGCTGAGCAAAAAAAAAGTCTTCATCATAATCCAATGGTGTTTGGAATTACTCTACTCGATGTGATCTTAAAAAACTCAAGAGACCGAGATCATTATTTGTCATTCTAAGGGTTTTGTTCATTTAATTCCCATGTCTAAAAACTTCATCATTGGGTTAGACATAACTAGCACAAACAAAGTTCTACATTTTTTTTATTCTTGTAGAGCACAACATATTGATGAATCCATAATTGAATAGCTAAGCTTAATTAGGACATGTAACTTGCATACACTTCCTGTGTCCATAACTGACAGGAATGGCCAAGAACTATCTCTACTAAAAACCATCTCTGATTTGTTCAAAATAGTTGCTTTTGCACAATTCAAGTGTCCATAAAATTTTTGAATAGGATAACTAGTTGAAACAGGAAATGTACTTCACATAGAAATGAACCTTAAGGGGGTTATGCATGCTGCATCTAATACTGTATCAAATGCATTTGCCTTTAGACAGATTATGGCAAAGAATTTACATAATTTTCATTCTGTGATATGTTGTATTACAGTCATGACGTGACAAATACAATAGAGAAAAGATCCCCCCCTTACTGATTCACGGGTCATCCTTGGTTTGGGCGCATAAGCTATTTGAGATATACGAAGAAAATGAACATAGGAATGTTCTACAATTTTTTGTTCAATTCCCATGTCTAAAAACTACACCATTGGGTTAGACACAACTAGCGCAAATAAAGTTCTACAATTGTTTTATTTTTTATTTTATCTTGTGGAGGAGCACAACATATTGATGAATCAATAATTGAATAGCTATGCTTAAATAGGAAAAGTTCTACGAACATGTAACTTACATAGACTTCCTGTGAAGTTTCATCTGCCCATTTGTTCTTTTTTTTTTACTGAATGACATCACATGCCACAAGACAGTTCGCATTGGTTCCTCTCCTGTAGTTCTATCACGCTGTAACATAAGTTAATTCTAATATTAGGTTCTCTAATTATCATAACTATTTCTAATGGAAACTAACATTTAGTGTCAAATCTGCTATGTGATGATCTCTCTCTCTCTCTCTCTCTCTCTCTCTCTCTCTCTCCATTAGAAATAGTTATAGTAGAAATAGTTCTATCACGCTGCAACATAAACTAATGCTTATAGTAGATTTCCCTAGATTATCATAATTTCCAGTGTACATTAAAACTTCAATGAGCTTACCTCATCATGGCTGACCCTAGCGAAGCTCTTTGTCCCAGAAATGTGACAGATGTTTTGCTTTTCACGTTTCTTTTTGTTTCTTTCACTAATTTTCTGCATTTAATCGAAAAAGAAAAAACAAAGACATATTAGCAGCTGAACGAACTAGGATATATATACAAAAAAAATTGAAAATATTACCTTAAAGTCATCAGATCCAAAATATTTGACAAGATGCTCCCACTCAGTTTGGCTAATGCCTGATGGGCGGTGTTCCATTCTCATCTCATCACTTTCATATACAAGGTAGTATTGTTTGTGCAAACTATAGCGATATGACCTGTATTGTGTGTTCAATTGCCTATACACAACTATCTGGATGTGAGGTTCTTCATTTAGGACAAACTTTTGCTGCAACAATAACTATAATATGTTACAAAAACAACCCATTCCCCCAATTGAAATTTCTGCTAAGGAGTAGGCTTTATTGAAACTGATTTCAAAATTTTCATTCTCCTTCATATTTTTTTCTTGTACATTCTCAAATTTTAAGCATGCAATGGTTTCGAATATATGAAAGTTGCTCTCAGATATGTACTACTGCTAATAGGGAGCTCGAGCTAAGGTAATGAAAACTTCGTTAAATCCTTTGCTTCATGTTAATTGAACTAGGTTACAAAAGACTAGAGGAACAACCAACCCTGAACACTACAATTAGAAATTCATTCTCCAATGTACACCATACAGAAGCATAGTGAGAAAATGAACCATTTCAGGTGCATTTAAATGTATCAAAAAAAAAAAAAACAAGGCTAAAGGCAAAAGACTTACTCTCAAAGATTGCCGCATCTTGTTCTTATCATCTCCTGGAATGTCCTTCCATTTGACATATTGGAGAGGGGCCATTTGTCTCACTATAATACCAGATTCAATAATTAGCTCCTGAGAATTCTATCCAACAGCTCGCCAAAGGTAAAGTGGAATGTCGATAGGAAGCTTTTCCCCAGCACGCCTCTTCTTTGCAAATCCTATGCCCCTAGTCTTCCCCCTTCCTTTTTTTCTAGATATTTGTCCCTCTATTCAATTCATGTACAAATGCAATATGATCACGCCTTTCATAAACAAGGTATCTAAGTTTGTCCATAAGCCAAATACACAAACACTAGAAATCATATTCTTACTAGCTTGGCTACTTGGAACTTGCTCTACAATAGGTGGAGATTCAACCATGGTGGGGTTTGAAAGCCCATCATCTGATGCACGTTGATGTCCAACTCCTCCTTGGTTGATTCTAGCTCGACCTATTCTTTCCATTTGGAATATTGTAAACCATCACATCAAATCAATTATTAGTTTGCACTTACATGAAATCATATTGTTTGTATAATGGACATATCTAATTACCTATAGAAAAAAAGTTAATTTGAATCGAGACAACACATAGTACCTTTGCTTATTAATCAATACAAATACAAGATAGACCAACTCTATACTTAAACATATAACATCTAAAAAGAGAATGGAAAATCATAGGCCTTTTTTGCTAAACAAAATAATAAACATTAACTAAAAAAAATTTCATACAAAGTTTGTGCCACAAGCCAGAAAGAGCATTATTTTAATTTGGGTAAATTATATGGACACTCTCTTATGTCTTATGTATTGCTCTTTTCACCCCCTAAACTTAAAATTCACCTCAACTATCATTTTTCTTCTCAAATTGACCCTCTCAAATACCCCCTCTCACTTAGTTCACAGTCAGTTTGTTGATTTTTTAAGTTTAGGGGGTGTTAGTGAAAAAGAGCAATACATGAGGAGGTGTCAATATAACTTACACTTTTAATTTTTCTTCATTTTTTTGTAGTTAGCAACATCTAATTATGAGTCGACTTAAGATAACCTCCGACCTTCTTATGCCTGTAAGTCTTTAACTCCTAAAAGGTGGAATAAGCTACAACATACTTTAGAAGAAAATGAACTATAACTTTAGTATTCCATCCTTAAGCAATATTTACACTAAGGAATTGCTTTGCTCCTAACTTTGTCTCATTTTGGAGATTTCAAGAACTATTTTTGTTTTTAATTTTTTCAGTCTCTAGTAAGTTTGGAATCATCACTTTAATTATATATAGACATATATGTATATTATAATATACCTATATAAGACGTTGGATAAACACCATCCTTGCCTAGTTAGTACACAACATACATATACAAATTAAGTCCAAAGACACTCAAGCCTCCGAACTCTCAAACGAAAAAAAATTTCACATAGTAAAATTGTAGTCTTCTAATACCAAGAATAATACCCTAAATTAAGATAAAATAGATCCCAAAATAATTGCTGGCCTACCTAGTAACTCGGCACCCACACCCCCCCCCCCCCCCCCCCCCCCCCCCCCAAATTGTAAATTCCTGGTTCTACCCCTGAGGTTGACTCCAATAGGACAATTTCTAAAAGTTAAATAATATTATAAATTACTTATCACCATTCATTTAGGCTCTATTTGATTCATGGATTTAGCAAGCGGAAGTAAACTCCTCTCTTTGTTTGATCGATGAGAAAAATTGCGAGCAAAATAGGAAGGATAAGAAAATATGTTGTAGAATATATCATAAATGCGTAAGTGCTATAGTCCCCAATTTTCTATCTCAAATTTGGCTCCTAACACATGTGACAATGGGCCACCTTTTAATAGTAGTGAGACCACATGATTTTTATTTGAGGTTATTTTAGGTGGTCTACTGTCACACATGTTGGAAACCTAATTTGGGACAAAAATAATCAAACCGTAGCATTACGATCAATTCAAATTTTGAGTTTTGTAAATTATTACTTCCCTTTTCCCCAAGTTACAAGTATATTTTGAACTTTTTAAAGTTAAATATTACTTAAGCATGGAGAAAAACACAAGGGAAGACACATGAGAACTAGTTTTCCTTGAGGTTTCCCTTTTCTTTTTTGTTTTCTTTCTCTAAATCCACAAACCAAACATTGCCTATAACTTGTTTGAGAGTAATCAAACAAAAATTTTGCTTTTATTTATAACTGACAAAAAAGTGAATGAGATTAATCTAGAACGCTTTTTTTTTACTTCTAAAATGACAAGTTAAGATCCTACTAGTCAATGAAATTTCTTGCTAGAAAACAAAGCTGGTCGGCCAGTTTTCGGGGTTGACTTCAATACATAATTAGATAGATTGCATTGTTTTAACAACAAACATATAGGTATATCCATATTTGGAGACAGAGATATATCCAATGGAGGGCCGGTCCCGAGTATTTGGAGGCCCGGGATGAACTACTAAAAGGGAGGCCCTTATATGGGGGTTCAGGGGCAGCGTCCCCGAGACGATTTTTTTTTAGAGTCTACTTTTACATAATTGGCAATTTTTTAAGGATTTACTTATACAGAATTGGCAATTTTTTGGGTTACTTATAATATTATTTGTGAACTTAAACATTGTATGGTGTCTTTCAAAATTCTTGAGGGGCCTATTTTTAAAACTCAAAAAAAATTTACTCTAAAAGTGCAATTTTTAAAATTCTAGTTGCCTTTGTTTTTGAGTTTTACATACATGTATATCAATGTATATGTAGTTGATGGCCTAAATTGGGTCTTAGGGAGGCCTAAATATAAAATACTAAAAAAATCGCAAGGTAAAAATGCAATTATGAAAATTTCACGGAAGCCCTGAAAATTTTATGAACTCAGCCCCCGGGCGGTTGCTCCTTTTGTCCCCCTTTGGGCCGGCCCTCCAATGAGACAGAAAACACATTATAGATCAATAGAAACTCACCTCAACAAAGCCCAAGCAAAGACCAACAGCAACAAAAGCATATCAATATACCGAGAAAAAAAAAAAAAAAACCTAGATGAGTCAGATGACAGAAATGTCGAACACAATTTATCAACAAAGCACCATAATCATCCTCTGAAAATATCAAGAACATGGAAAAAAAAAAACCCACAGTTGTAAATCGAGTAATATATCCAACCTGATAATTATATAGCATTGAGAATTTCATTGTTAAAAAAATAATTAAGAAGAGTGTAGGCAAAATGAGCTCATAATTACTAAAGAGAGACTCAGAGATGGGGAGAGATTGGTAAGGCCTGAGATGAACCACGTTTTTTGTTTGTTTTTTTTTATAACATTGCAAAGGTATATATATATATATATAAATTATGTCCAAGAAACGAGTTACAAGGAAACCCATAACCCCAAATAAGCCCCAATGAACAACACACATCCTTAAGGCCCACTCCCCCACTATTATAATAAGGAGTTCACTTAAACCTTTCTACAAGCACAGCAAGTGTGCACACTCCAACACCCTAGAAAGCAACTTACTAAATAGAAAACCCCCAGACTAAAAATCACAATTACAGAACTGATAAATCAAGGCCACATGCATTTGTGAATCCAGTATAGAAATCAAACAAACCAGTTCCTTCAAAGGGATTACCCATTTGCATAATCTGGCAAATATATGGTATATAGTGGAAAAAATTGCATCTAGAAAAACATGTATGTCCTCCAATGTAAACCCTAAACTGTGTATATCAAACCCAAATATATTGAAATTGGCTTTTGTGAAAAACAACACTAAATAGAAACCTAAACATTTTGAATAATATACAAGGAAGTACTAGAACTAGCTTCAGCACCAACTAATATAAGGGAAAGATGTAACGAGGCTTGATGATTCGCAACGATCACCGCACCGACGAGATTCGTCCTGTCGAAGGTAGGAAAAAGTGAGAATGATAGAGGAGCTAAATAGGGAAAGAGAGGGCAAGGGAGGAAGAGTTCTCCGGTTATCAAGTGAGAGAATGAGATTTCAGAAACTCTTAGACCCACAACCTCAATGCTGCTGAAACTCTACCACTTGGCCTGTTTTGGAGAATATATAATACGTCTTTTTGAATATTAAACATTTTAATTTTTAAGTGTCAACTTAAGTCAACACAAAACACCAGCGGCTCACTATTTAATCAAGATAAAAATGAGACACTAATTTATTATATTTTTTACTCACAATATGTATTAGTATTGCCATTAAATACTTCCCTCCATTTGGCGGTAGCTCAAAAAACTTTCCCGCCAACATATTAGTCACAACATTTGAGTCACGGCTTGTCTTTTCGTGATACAAAACTCTGCTTTGTATATTTTAGTGCTACCTCTTTAACCGTGAGAAAAACCTATGTTTAGTGACAATAAATTAGCTGCAACTAAAAATCTTGCCACTAAATGTAACATTTCTTGTAGTGCGCGACCCAAACCGATGCACAGATAAAGCTTCTTATTTCATTTGAACCTTCCCTCATTTCAAGCCATTTGAAGCTCTCCCTGCAAGAGAAGACAATAGTGTGTTGTGTTGTAGGTTATATTTCTATTTAATGACGAATTTATCATATTAATTTATTTTATAAAAGTGTTCTTCCTTTATTAGTACAATAGAAAAAATAAAATAGGTTTTTGTTTCCTTACAAACATTTTTGGAATATGAGTGTTGTTACTTTATTGTAGTGAAAAAAAAATGTGATACCTATAACACTTTTTTATGCATTCTCTTGCAAACATGATGTGAAATAAATGTTATAAAAAAATTACTGAAGTAAAAATGACCCCACTCATACAAGCATTTGTAGTAATATGAGTGTTCTTCTTTTTTTAGTGAATAGTATACATGGAACAAGAAGGAAACAAAATTTCTTAATCATAATAAGGGTACATAATTTCTTAATCATACAACAACAAAGGTACAAAATATCTTAATCATGGAAAAAAAGGGTACAGTACTTCTTAATCATGGAACAACATAGATACATAATATCTTAATCATGGAATAATAAGGGTACATAATATATTATTCATGGACCAAGAATGGTACAACAAATGAGTGAATATAGTGATACCATAGTTGTTCATCAAACATAGTCCATAGTACATGCATATTCAAATAGTTGTTCACTACACAACCTTGTCTTCAAAAAATATACTTAAAGCTAAACAAAGCATACCATAACGGAACTAATCAGAAATGATGTCCAAACCAGATAAATTGTCATAGTATTCATAACAACAGAAAGGTTGTCCATCATCTTTGATTAGACACCCCGGAAGAAAATGTTGAAAATCCCCATCAACATCATCTTCAGTATAATCCAGTAGATTGGGATATACATCAGCGTAAGATGAATCATATTCAATATCTTGTATAGCAAAGACAAGGGGGGGGGGGGGTCATACTACTGTTTTGCATCTTCGATTGTGTGAAAACGCTTCAATCATCGTTTCATCTATCAAATCTTTTGCTTCAATAAATCTATGACCTGATCGTCATTCCTATTCTGATTTCGCATGAAATCAGGAGCACGAGAAATTGCTACTGGTAGCCAGTGCCAATGACAATATACTTCGCACTCACACCTTATGCTAAACAATTTTGTCCATCGTCGATCATCTCCAATAAGAACAACATTGTTTAGTAGTTGAGCGTGAGCGTCACCAATGATTATGTGACCAATATTTGAGAAAGAGAAATTATAAGGTATTGGGGTGTTGAAAAAAGGACATCTTCTGCCATGCCAAGTTTGTCTTTTAAGATCTGTGTAAGAGCAATATATATGCCATAAATCACTAATTGAAGGAGTATTTCTAGCCCTTCTTCCCCTTCCTCCACTTCTCCCTCTACTTCTACCTCTACATCTTCTCATCCTAAGGAGATTTGAGTACATAGTATGTTGCTTGCAACCCCTATTGCTTTTTATAAAGTAAGAATTGTGCACTTCACCTCTACCTCTTATCATCCTAAGGAGATTTGTGCAATGCCAATGAATTTTAACTAGGAAATGACTACACTATGACAAACCATTCACGTTGCACCTACTATGACTGAGGGTTTCATAGGAGGGACAATACTATGGATAGGATACAATGAATAGGATATGACGAATAGTTCCAGTGAATTGTCAACATCAATCACTCAGTTAGAAAGTTTAGTCCCATCACTGAAAGCTATAGTAGGCTGTCGACATTACTATGGACATTTCCAGTGAGTTGTCCATATAACTCACTCAGATGTTTCACTTTTAAACTTATTGTAAAAATTAATCTTTAATTAATTAAAAAAGATTATATTGTTAAGGAACTATTCAGAAGTAGGCAACAATAAGTGTTTTTGTGAGTAAGCAACAAGAAGGGTACATAATTTCTTAATCATGGAACAATTAGGGTACAAAATTTCTTAATCATGGAACTACAAGGGAACATAATTTCTTAATTATGGAACAACGTAATAGAATTTCTTAATAATGGAACAACTAGGGTACAAAATTTCTTAATCATAGTTGTTCATTAAACATAGTACATATTACACGCATATTTGTCATTTATTAATTTTTGTTTGTTTTCTAACAGCGTAAATTCCAATGGATATATTGGTATGCGGAGATCCAAGGAAAAGTCGGTGTGTATAGATTTGGATGAAAAAACTTGTTTGGGGAATGATCTACATGATGTATGCGGATTGGAATACACATATAATATTCACATTGAAGGTTCAAACCAAGCACTATATGAAATGACCAAAGATGAAGTCCTTCGCATGACATTCAAATCCGAGGGTGTAGGGGAAAATTTTACAATAGTTATGCGAAGGTGGTGGTTTTTAGTGTACAATAAGATGAATTAAAATATGGAAGGGACAAAATAGACGTGTCGAGATGTTGGGTGTGTTCTAAAGAATGGAAGAGATGCCAAAAATATTTAGCCCGTGAAGACAGATCGAGGGAGCCCAAGGCCCTTACTAGAGTTAGATGTGGTGTATGCCTCCATAACGATTGGATAGAGCTAAGCAATATTATGTTGTGACAAATTTGTTAAAGACCATAGTCATCCACTATGCCCTCCTCAATGTGTGCCTTTCCTTCGGTCACACAAGCAAGTCCAGAATTAAGATAAAGCTCAAATTAGTTCAATGCGCAGTGTCGGTACCAGACCTAGTAAGATTATGGACTACATGGTACATCAAGTGGGTTCGTATGAGAAGGTTGGGTTCATTCAAAAAAGGACTTGTACAATTACATTGATGTTGAATATACATCGAAGCTTGTAGATGGTGATGCCGTGGGAGCACTAGCATATTTGTGTTCTAAAGGTGAGACCGATTAATAATTTTATTACAAGTTCGAGGTGGATGAGCTAGGAACATCGATTGTCTTCGTTGTTTTGGACAGATGCAAGATCCCGTAACGACTATGACGGATTTGGAGATGTCCTAGCATTTGATACAACTTACAGAACAAATGCCTACAGGAAACCATTTGTCATACTTGCAGGGATCAATAATCATTTTCAAACTCAATTTTTGGGTTGTGCATTATTGGTCGATGAAACCATAGATACCTACATTTGGGTTTTGGAGACCTTACTTGAAGCAATGAAGAGTAAGGCTCCAACTTCTGTACGAACTGATGGAGATAATGCGATGTGGCAGGAAATTCTTCGCATTCTTCCTAACTCATCACAATGATTGTGCCAATGGCACATATAATAGAATGCCGTTACAAATATCCGTGTCGCAGGGTTTGGTAATGATTTTGACAAATGTATGAAGAGAAATTGCACGGTCAAAGAGTTTGAAGCATCATGGAAAGAGTTAGTTAACAAGTATGGTTACACCGTAACAAATGGATGATAGAGATTTATGAAAAGCATTCGATTTGGGCTGAGGCATACTTGAGGGGCCAATTCTTTGCCGGTATGAAGAGCAAGCAAAGGTGCGAAGGGATTAATTCATTTTTAAAAGGCTTTCTTAAAATTCGAATGTGGCTTTATGAGTTTGTTAAAAATTACAATAGGGCACTTAGACGGATTCGCCACAATGAAGCTAATGTGCACAATGATACGGAACAAACATATCCAGTTACGCCTATAATTTTGGTTCCCATTGAGAAGCATGCTGCCAACATTTTCACTAGATCGATTTTTATCATGTTTTCATGGTGAAATTATGTGTGAGACTAAGTACTTTGTTGCAGAAAGGGTGCATGGGGTCGACGTATGTCAATTTTTACTTGTCCGAATATCCACAACCCACTTTAAGATGGAATGTTATTTCCAATCACCATGACGGGATGATTAAGTGTTTATGCATGCAGTTTGAGTCTGTGGGAATACCTTGCAGCTATATGATATGTGTAATGAAAAATGAATACATGCAGGAAATCCCTCTTAATTGTATCACACCAAGATGGTTGAAAAGTGGGTCGGAATGGGCCGAAATGGCAAACTGCACGTCTTTGAAAGGTGATGATTTTCAGCACACTCCAAGTCAAATTACACGTCTCAATTTGTTCACTTCAAGGTGCGAAGACATGGGTCACTATGCTGTCTTAACGGAGGAAAGATGAATCGATGCAAATGATACAGTCACAGAACTAACATGTCGTTTGAAGGACCTATGTCTTATATATATATATATATATTTTTAATTAAAAATACAACACCCCTTAATGTTTAATTACATAAAAAAATAACTTGTCAATGGACATGCATTCATTATTATGTTTGGACCGGTGGGCAAGCAGAACATATACGAATTCGGACATAATAATCTAATATTTATTATTACAGATGAGGGCACTGTGGTAAACACCTAATCTATCATAATATAAATACTAGAATAGGGTTAATAATTCATCTAATATCCAAAATCATGTGTTGGGCATTGTGGTGAACACCAAACCATTCATAATATGAATATTTGAATTAATAAAAAAATATTACACAATCATGTGTTGGAGCACTGTGATGATCACCAAACCTTGCATAATATGAATATTAAAATTAATATCAAAGTATTAAGCATTAGTCTAATATTTATTATTTACAAATTAGGGCACCGTGCTGAACACTTAATTTTTCATAATATAAATAATAGATTTAATAATTAATCATATATCTAATATTCACAATCATCGATTGAAGAACTGTGGTGAACACCAAACCATGCATAACATGAATATTAGAATCAATCATTAAAAGACAAAGCATACATCTGCTAGTCATAAATCATGGATTGGAGCACTGTGGTGAACACCAAACCACACATACATGAGTATTAGAATAGTCTTTAAAAGATAAAATAGCCTTTTCATAGTTTAATATATAAAATCGAAATAATTAAAAATCTTCCAAAAAAGGAAAATTTTGATTTAGCACTATAAAAACATAAAACTTGATTGCAGGGTCTCAAAACAACTGACGGAACTTAAAAATCAATTTTCTAGAGACAGATATGGTTGTTTACATTATTACCGTAAACGACAAATTCGACCTTTTCAGAGCCTAAACGATCTCGGATGGCTAAAAAATTACATAGACAATTGGTTTTGTTTATTTCGACGTTTCCAATAAATTGTTTGAATTTTATTAATTTCTAAAAATGCGACTTTTCATAAACAGTCTAAAATAATGATAAAACTGTTTTTCTAAAACTGTTAGGTCCTTTAAAGGTTTCAATTATAAACAGTAACCTTAATGTAGAATCATGAGATTAATAAACCCTAAGCTCTGATGTCACATGTTAGAAATTCTATGAATACGAAAGGTGAAAACAAATAATCGTATAAACCTAAATCTAACAAGACATGAACCATAAATCCCTAAGATCTTGATCTTCATGATCTCACAATATAACAACGATAAAAATTTAAATTACATACTTTGATCGATAACCATAATCTTGAGACATAATACCTTCGAATCGTGCGGCTGCTATTCGGTGACGGTGATGGTGACGAAGTGGACTTTGCAATCTACAAAGCTTGGATGTTGGATTTCTCCCTCTTGCCCTATAAACCCTTCTTAGTGTGTATTTTTGTGTATTCATATGTTATAGGTTTCTGATAGAACCACCTACATATTTATAGGGAGAGAGATGCCAATTACTAATAGGACTTAATTTCTACCTTCCATCATAGTAGACTTGAATTAGGAAACTAATTCCCCCACAATTCTTATCAATATAGACTTTTCTAATTATATCCTTTTAAACCTATATTATTATATGGACCACATAAAGTTAGGAAAGAGAATTAATTTCGAATTTACATTAAATTAAATTAATTCCAACACCACCCTCATCCTGTACAATTAAATTAAACTAAGTTTTGCTTAAGTTGATTGTACCCATTATGGATGCTCTTATAATATAAATAGATAGCTCCTCTATCTAGCTCTATTGCAAGTGGCCCTTTAATTCTCTCTCTCCAGTCTCAAATCGAGATCAACAATATTGCTGCTGGTAACAAAACATTTGAACTCATAGTAAAGCAATTAGGAGAGCCAATCATGGTTCCTCCTGCAGAGAAATTAACACAAAGTGGATTGTAATTCCTCTCCAGCCTTGATCACCTTTACTTTATTGTGTACACTAGCACAGTTTACTGTTACAAATTTCTTGTAACACCCAGCTCATTTAAAACTCATGTATTAAGAAGAGGGGAACTAAAGTCTTATAGACCGCACAGAGGGGTCATAAATGGGCGATGTGAGACATTTCAACACACCCCTTAGACCACAACAGTTGGACACTCGGCACACCGAAAGACAACCCAATCAAGATCTGACACCACTTGTAAGGCCCAGGCAACTCCTTAAAAAGTGTTAAGCAGAGGGGAACTAAAGTCAATGACCGCACAGAAGGGCTATAAATGAGCGATGTGGGACATTCCAACAAAATCGGAATTAGAGCAATATTAGGAAATGATGAGAAAGTCATACTAGTGGAGGAAGTAAATCAAAGAGGCATATTGTCAAAGGCCCTGATTTAATACTACCCCATGGTTGGACCGACGACTGAGATTTAGTGCTGATTCCCAAGCTGGGAAGGTAGAAGTGAATTGCAATGGGGAAGGTACTGCTATGTTTGTTGTAGCAAAAACGGAGGCATATTATGATGACATCATTCACAATAGAAAACTTGATAGTACTTCGATTCTTATCAAGCTAATTCATGAAAATTTTCTAGACATGCCTCTACTTGTTGCTCAGGTTACTCATATCTTCCATGTATATATATGTATATATCTATATATATGTATACGTACATATATATATATATCTATGTATACACGCTCATATTGGTTTCAAGCGATGCACAAATCATTCTACAATACTAAGTCTATTGGGAATTTAAATGCGAAACCAAATTCCAATTTTTTTTGGGTATATGTTCTTAAGGAGAGAGTGTCAAACACAATATATATTCAAGTCTTGTGTTTGACATATATTCAAGTCAAAAGAAAGCAGGATCCAAAATTAAATACAAAATAGAGAAAATAATTTTACTTACTTGCGAGAAATCACTATTACAGTAGAAGGGGATTATCAGAGAAGTAGGGAAGGAAAGAGAGAGGGAGGAGGGGAGAAAACGAGATGCCCATCAACAAGTCTGAGGGTCATCTTAAATACAAAGAAAAAGTCTACAGTCTTTAGACAAGGTACTGTAGATGAATGGTAAAAGTAAAAGACAAAATATGTGTCCTTGGTTGTTGGAGTCTTCCAAAATGCCTTTTGACTTTAAGGAGTCCCAAAACCACGGTTTGCAAAACTTTGGGAAAAACCAGTGGGTGGGAAGGTCGTCACTGTATGTGTCACATGTGAGAGTACGTCACTGCATGCGTCATTTACTCCAGCTTGTCATTTGGCTTGCTGGTCGGTGATGTTGTAGCAATGATGGCATCAAACAGGTCTTCCATGATAGGAACCTGACTGAAAATGGACGCCGAATCCATTTTGTCTTCATCCTCATATGGATCTTGAGCTTCTCCTGCTAGGCAACCAAAAGTATTTGGCTATGTAGGCTGAGATGTCTGACCCTTGTCCATAGTCTGGCTAGAAGTAGCCTGACTATTACCTTGGGAAACCTGAGAGGCCAAGAACTGCTCTTTAAGAGCTTCCATGATCTTGACTTGGATTCTTCCCATCTGAGGTGAGGATATTTCTCCCTAATTGAATTAAATAGGAGGTTGAACAATTTAGAGGAGTGTTGGGATGCTTCCAAGAGGAATTTGTCATCCCTTTTCTTTTATTCTTCCTCAAAAATTCGAACATACTCTTTAACAGCAGGTTGAATTTTCGAAAGAGCATTAGAAATGTCAAATCCGCCCCACCATTTTACCCAGAAAGTTCTCTGGAGTAAAGAAATTCTAAGATGATCAACAAAATGTTGAATATCCCATTTCCAAAACCAGACTAATCTGAATTCAGCAAAGAAGAATAAAATGTTTCTTCTAAAAGGAATATTTTCTAAGGATTTTCCTCTGAGAATTGGATGGTGATCAAACCAAACTGTGAAATAGTCCAAAATATCTCGAGGAACAATACCAATTTCTAGTCCCATTTTTTCCAACCAATGGAAAAACCAGTTAGGAAAACTTTCAAGACCATTTTTAATAATTTGATCATTTATAACAAAAAGCCAAGTGTGCTTTTTTAAAGGATTCATGTAGAGGAAAGTTTTATTCCATGCCTCTAGATAATCCCAGTAATTAAAAGTGGCTCCATTGATTTTTAAAGTTCGTGCTTTGGCAGGGTTAAGACCCCACTGGTTAGCATGAAGAACTTTAATAATGTAACACTTTGAATGTGTTATAGGAGTCTTTTTATCTGTTGGGACATGATGGAAATGTTCAATTTGAACAGACCCTATCTCAATCAGCATTGCCTCATATGCAAATCTAGGCTTAGATTCTGGGGTCATAAAATTATGCATGTTGAGAAATCTTTCTTTATATCCCCAAGCATCTAATTCTAATATATCAGAAATTCTAACATTGTCCAAGACAAGAAAAGTTTCCAAAAATTGTTTTTGATGGAAAACAACATCTTGAACAAGAATGTCTTTAGCAGAAGGTTTCTGCTAAAGACCAGCCTTGTTTGGCTGATTTGCCCCTTTGTTAGGCTGAGAACCCTTAGGTGGGCTTTGCTGATGGCTTTTCCCTTTGTTGAGACACCTCTGAGGGAACTGAAACCCTCCTTTATCCGGAGGTTGCATCTTGTTTTCCTGCAAAAATTCCCTGGTTAGAAAATCTGGCAAAGAATTTTGATCTCCTTTAATATATTCAATTTGGAAATCCAAAGCAGATAAATCAAACTGCCATCTAGTAAAAATTTGCTTAGAAACAAGATTCTTTACATCCTATTTTAAGATATGTTTGGCAGCACTGCAATTCTAATAAGAAATGCTTGGTTTAGTAAATCATCCTGAAATTTAGTGACACACTTAACAATAGAAAACATTTCTTTTTTATTGTAGAATAATTTTTTAAAGAACCTTTCCATATCCCTGAAGTAAATCTTAAGAGTTCTTCTTTATTGGTATTGGGATTCTTTTTTTTTTTAGAATTCCCCCATAACCAATATCCGAAGCATCAATTTCAACAATTTTGTCCCATTGAGGATTTGCTAATCCGAGACATGGTAATTGTTTAACTCTAAGTTTAATTCTCTGAACAGCTTTAGTATGTTCAGATGTCCATGGCAAGGGATTCTTTTAAAGCCTTTGGCGTAAAAGTGCACAATCATGGGATAATTTCTTGTAATGATTTCCTATATAATTATGACTTCCCAAAAATCTTTGTAATTGGGTTTTTTTCCTTAATTCATCAGGAAATTTAGAAGCAAATTCAATACTTTTGTCAATGGGAATAATTTTTCCCTTATGAATATTGAACCCTAAGAATCTGATCTGAGTTTTGAAAAGATCCATTTTTTGGGCTGAAAGTACAAGACCATTATGAGTAATAATATCTTAGAGTAAAAATTCAAGATGTCTTTCTTTTGAAATTAAAAGATTTAATTCGTTGACAATCCTTGTTTCTGGTTCTGTTAAAAAGGTAAAAACCAGATCATTATTTTTGTAAGTAGCAAATATGCCAGTCTGGTCAACTTTTATTGGCATTAAAAGCTTTAAGAAAGGAGTCCCCAAATTACTTGTTACTGTAAATCTTTAACAAGTAAAAAAGTAGATGGAATACAAACTCCTTCATTACAAATATAAACATCAGAAAGTTTGTTTTGGATATTCATCCTACTTCCACTTGCTGATGTTAAAGACTGCATAGTTTTCTCAAAGTATTTACTGAACTATGCCTTCTTGGATGCAGTTTAAATCTGCTCCACTATCAACCAATGCAATAGCACAAGTAATGGTATATTCTTCATGAATAACTAAGGTAATTCTTATATACCATTTTTGATAAGTAATTTTATTTAGGAGATATAAATATTGGTCTCATGCAATGTCTATAGGTGAGTCTCCATTGTCAAGAATGTTGTCACCTATGCTAATGGAAGAGGTAATATTTAAATTATCAAGTTTTTCTTCCATTTGGGAAAAAAGCAATTTGGAGTGCTTTAATATTAGCCTTGACTAAATTGATTTCATGTTTTAAATCTTGAGCAGTGATGGGTTTTTTCTACTTTTTCCATCCTGTCAAAGACTTCCTGAATACTATATTGATTAATCTTATAAGGATTTTCTTCAGGCTTGTCTTTTCTAGTTTGATTGATACATAATTGAATTATCTTCACCTTAAGTTCAGGATCAGTAATTTTATCAATTATGTTTATCATGTCACTATGTTCTGTTGTGAGAATATTAAGGGTAAGACCATTCATGGTTGCAATGGCCTTCCAATAATCTGCATCAGGACATCCATTAGCACATGATGATGATGGTTGATCATTTTCCTCTTGGGAATAGAATCCGTCTTCCTCATCATTAGGAATATCCTCTTCTTCAAAAATTTCTGGAGAAGTATTAAGTAAAATTTTACAGAGTTGAGCCTTTAGGCCTTCATCAATTTGTAACTCTGCTAATTTCTTTTTTGTAGTACATTTATTTGCTAAATGCCCTACTTTTCCACATTTCCAACATACCCTTGACTCCTTTGGAGCAGGACCTTTGCAGACCTTTTACTGGATGGGTCGCTTTTCTTGGGAGGTGGTTGAGGTCTAGTATTTCTAGGATGAGGATTAGTATTCCTTCTCCTTGTAATATTTTGATTGCCCTATCTCCTTTTCTTTTTAGCTGGGTTGACAGGCATATCATATCCCCATTGCTTACAAAATTCTCCTAGTTCTTGTTTACCAATGAGATTTTGTTTTCTTATTTGATACTGTAATTTCATGTCATTACAGATACTTAATCCTACTTGGGTGCAGACACTTATGATCTGTCCATAGTTTAGACTCGCATATGGAATATTATTCCCATCATCCTAATCATGTAAATTTTGTTTGACCTTTTCAACAAATAAATTTGGGAGTCCATCTATAAAACGGGCTTTCCAAAATTCATTATTTGCATCACTTCTATGCATAACTTTGCAGATAAAAACATCTTTATACCATCGGAATTGGGTTAAAGAAGGACATCTTAAATTCATAAGAAATTCTCTGCCCCGTTCAGATCTTTGAGGAGATGATCCTGACGACGCTAAACATAATAAAAGATGTGTAAACTCTTAATCGCTTTCAAGCAATTCCTCTTCATGTCCCATGACATTTGGGAATATGTTAGATTTTTTATTATAAGATTATATCTCTTATATCTTATTAGCTAAGCATCATTGACCTTGTATGCATCTGAATTCATAAAAAGTACGGTAATGATCCGATCATGTGATCCTTCTACCCAAAGAATTTTAAATATATCTTTAAAAGTAAACAGTTCTGTTTCCATTTTAACACTGTTTATAATTTCTTCTCGTTGCATATTGGTTAGGACATTGTCCCACTAACCTTTGAGACATCCTGAGAAACCATTGGTCAACAGGATTGCAGTGTTTTTATCACTATTACCACAATTTTTACTCATAGTGGCCCACATAAGCATTTTATGAATAATCTCATAGATTTGGTATTTAGTATACCCATCTATATTCCATTCATATAATTCTTTTCCACTTTAAGAAGTTTGTGAATTTCTCCAAAACATTCTTCAAAAAAAAGGTCTTGCGGAGAAGGTTTATGATAATAATATAGAATAGGTAAATAGTCAGTCCCAATTTTATTTACTTGGAGAAAGGGATTTTTGAAATCTCTTTCTCTAAAATTACTTTCTGTAATATGAAAATTTTCCCATAAATCTCTTTCTTTACTAATCTCATTAAAATCCTATTCCTCTTCTTCCTCAGCTTCTGATTCATGTATATCAGAAGAAGGATCTTCATTAGAAAGAACGTTTAGAGAAACATTTCTAATTTTCGTGGTGAGAAGTTCGATGAACTCTTCTTCCTCCTTTTTACTTTGTGTTCGAAACTCGTCCACTTGCATAGGAGGTTTAAAAGTCAGATCAGATTCTTAGGGTTCAATATTCATAAGGGAAAAATTATTCCCATTGACCGAAGTATTGAATTTACTTCTAAATTTCCTAATGAATTAAGGGAAAAAACCAAATTACAAATGGGACCAGAAATTGGTATTGTTCTTCGAGATATTTTGGACTATTTCATGGTTTGGTTTGATCACCATCCAATTCTCAGAGGAAAATCCTTAGAAAATATTCCTTTTGGAAGAAATATTTTATTCTTCTTTGCTAAATTCAGATTAGCTTGGATTTGGAAATGGGATATTCAACATTTTGTTGATCATCTTAGAATTTCTTCACTCCAGAGAACATTCTGGGTAAAATGGTGGGGGTGGATTTGACATTTCTAATGCTCTTTCAAAAATTCAACCTGCTGTTAAAGAGTATGTTCACAATATATATTCAAGTCTTGTGTTTGACACTCTCTCCTTAATATATATATATTCAAGTCTTGTGTTTGACACTCTCTCCTTAAGACAGATTCGTCCCCGCATAGGTGCTAATGGTTAAAACGGACGTCTATCCTCAAGATAAAGTGATCGTATAAACACAGAGATAGCGCTATCAATCTGTGAATCTAGTGAACCAAACGACGTCTATTATTAACTCTCTCTCTAAAACTATATGTATACATGTGCTAGAATATCTGGATGAATTGAATGATCAATTCATGTGGGAATAGTTGTATATATCTACCCATAGAGGTGACTTTAGATTGACAATCATGTCTCTTTGTACACGTGACTTTTTTTTTCGAACCACAAACACTTTTATAAATGAGCCAAGAAGGCCGGAAAAGATGATAATTCAAAGTTTCTAATCAGACACATATTAGGATTGTGCCTAAAATTCCATTAGTGAAATTATTTTCTAATTATGATTTGATTCCATATTTGGTAGTTTCTTGTCGAATAAGGATTCCTTTGATGGCGAAAGTTACCTATTTTACATAGGAATGTTTGTGAGAGTATTCCTTATTGTATAAGACTTACCATGGGGTAAATCCTACTACAACTAGGATTGGGACTCTACAATCTATATAAATATAGAGCTTACTCAAGGGATTGATAAGATTGGTTGGAAATTTTCTAAAATCCCACATTCTACGTACACAAGAGAGGGTTGCAAATTAGTGAGGGAAAGAATAGTTTCTATCAATTATGTGTGTCATATAACTTGATTGGAGAGTTATACAAGTGAGGTCTTGAGTGCTTGTAATCTTCATATTAATCGAGGTGATCGCCTTTGCACGTGGATGTAGGCATTGTTAGGCCGAACCGCATTTAAATCTTGTTGCGTCGTGGTTGTGTCGTTCTTATTCTATTTATCTCCATCTTTGTGGGTGTGGTTTTTCTTGTTGTGATTGTGGGCCCATTCTCAACACATGTGAGAGCCACAAACTTAATAAGAATCAACCCCCCAAAAACATAACAAGACTACCCACAACAAAGCTTAGTGCCCCACAATTAGACAGAAGTGACTAAATCCCAAAGCATGACATTCGATCAACCTCTAGGCCAAAGACAACAAAAGGAACAACAAAAACAATTCTTAGCACAAGAACAAATCCAACAGAAAACTCGACTTGCTAGGAACATGTAAAAAGCAACATTTAAAGGCCACAAAAACATCGACAGTAGCTCCAAGCAATATAAATCAAATCCAATTCTGCATAATCAAATTCTGCAACAATCTTCAGCTCAACCAGAATCTGAAAAGCTAATGATTCGAATTGTTATCAGAAAACTCCCCCATGATAACATGATGAAACAACCAGTCCACCCCGATCCAATGGATTTTGACTTCACCTCTTGATCAACCATTCTATAACAACCCAACAAATTAACTATTGACAAGATCTGTGAAGTAATCACGAATCTCACTTCTCAAATCAAACACATGAAATTCATCTCTTGTCAATTCAAACTAGACCACATAATCAACCAACAGCGACAAAGGTATTATCGCGGTCATAAGCCCTATCCATCCCCTTTTTGCACCAACTAAATTAAAAAAAGCATCTCACCCATCATTAGAACGATGGATTCGTATTTACAATACATAAAGATTGCACAAACCCAACGCACCTAGCCAAGGACCCCAAAAAAACACATACACCCTCGGAGATAACAAAACCCACTCCAAACACTTCCCCCGAAAAAAAACACATACTAATACTCACACTACACAAAAAGAAATCGGCTTGTAAAGAACTCACACACCCACTATAGACTCACAAAGATCCCAATAAATAGATCCACAAAAAATCACCCCTCCCAATTCACAATACAGCAGCCCCTCACTGATGGCGACAAGGTAAAAAAGACCAACGCGCCAAGGCCACCCAAAATCAATACACACTTTCAACACCAAACAAGAATTTCAGGCCCCACTTCAGAATTTAATACACCGGCCCTTCCTTTACTTAGCCTGTACCACTCCCACCCCACCCAACTAAAACCTTAACCCACTTCAACCAAATCCAAACATAAACCCCAAGAACATAGATCATATATTTCTTATAAACTCCTCCCTTTATTTCAGCCAACTTTTTTTTTTGTTTTCTTCTCATTTTGTTTTATTTATTACATCAAGCTCTTCTCATCACACAGACTACTACAGCCTAACCCATCTCCAACTATAGACTTACCTACCCCTTACTTAGGATAAAACAAAGAGAAAAGACCACTGATTGTGCCCTATAGCTAACCCATTCCACATAGTGCTTTTTATATAATCGGCCTAGGATACCAAAAGTGATCTGATTAAACCAACTCAGAAGGTAGAGACTAATCTTCGGCCATAACAGAATACAATTAACTCAACTTACTTCAATAACATTCCGACTAAACTTTCAAGCCCAAACCCCCCTCCACTTCCAGAATAAGAAATAGACACCCCGGAGAATAACCAAAATACACAAGAGGTAAGACTACAAATACCCCAAGAAGCCCTAAATAGACGTATGCATCAAAAAACCAAATGCCCCAACTATTGGAGTACTCTACCACATGCCCCCACTAAACAAAGACACAAAACACATGTTGGGATATATGTATGAAAATAATACACCCGCCCTAGAGCTCTTCTTCGGTGGTTCAAGACAATTGACCACACGAACAAAGCAAATAGAAAGCAACCAAAAGAATTGAGTAGAGACGACTTCTCTCCTTTATTGATAATAAACCCTACAGGAGAAATGGTCCCTTACCTCTCTCCTCTATTGCTTTTCCTTCCACTCTCTCTAGAGTCTATCTCCAAAGGAAAATACAATTGTGTGGGAATCTCACCTCTCTTCAGATTGGATCTCTCCTTCTCTCTCAACTTTATTTTCTCTCTAGGATGTGGTCTTATATGTATCTAGAAACATAAAACCTAGTCCTATAATAATAGGAAACTTATTCTTCCACAAGAAACCTAATTGGAATAGGAAATCCTCTAAGTTTGTATCCTAACCCTAATAGGAAACAAGATATTCTGCTACTACTCCCTGATCCCCCACGTACAGCCCACTCGCAGTGGTCCTCCCACGATCGATATTCCAGAATATCCACAGAACTCCTTGATCTCATGACCGCGCGTGTGAGCTTCTCCTTCTTCGGCTTCTTGTCTTCATCTTCGTCTTTGTCTTTGTCTTCTTATGAGATTTTTATCACAAAACCCAACATACTTCATCTGACAAAAATCTCATCTCCATCATTACCTTCATTATCTTTGGGGTTATTTATTAATCTTCATCTCCTCATTGTCTTTTCCACCTCTCCACCATCATCCATGTCGCATCATTGCCTCTCAAATCCTTTTCATCCATGGATTTGAGAAGCTTTGCTACTTTATACACATTCAAACCAATAAATTTGAGTGCCCTCAATGTTTTGTTTAAACACATCATCACCATAAACTTTATTGTCATCACTAACATCACCTCCTTCATCAAGGTGATCGTCACCACCTTTGGTTTGGATTTTTTCCCAACATCTCCTCTCACCACCTCTATGGTAACAATGCATAAGTTTGGCCTCATCATTGTGACCCACATCTTCACCTCTTGTAGAAATGTTTGGTGTCACCAAAGTTATTGTTGGAGCCTTCTTCATCGGCTGCTGTCTTCTTCACCTCCTTTGTGACTACTCCACTCACTGTTGTACTTCCCAAAAGGATATACAAATTCCCAAACTTTCTACTCAGCAACATGACTTTCGAATTCATCTTTACATTCATTAAGGTCGTACCCACTTCAATGGAGCACCCCTTCGAGTCCAACACACCCAAAGAGATCACGTTCCTCCTCAATTCTAGAACATGGCGGACATCACTTAGCACTCTCGTCAAACCGTTGGTTGTTTTGATCACAAAAGTGCCAATTCTCTTCACCTCTTCAGTTGCATTGTTCCCCATAAAGACTTTTTCCTCCATCGGTGGATAGGATGAGAACCATTATCCATGTGAACAAATATGAGAAAAGCATGCCGAATTAAGCAACCATTCATTCATCCTCTTCTCTTCGTTGTGATTAATAGAGCAACATTGTAAGCAACATCAATACTCCCATCATTATTTTTACTTGCAGCAACACCCCCTTCTTCCTTTGAGGACAATCAAAAGACATGTGATCAGTTTTGCCACAATAGTAACAATCCATCTCCTTCCATGGCCGAGGTTTTGATTGTTCAAAGTAAGATTGAAAAATAGTAAATAACACAAAAGGACAGATCTATTGCTATGGATGCAGAAAAAGCAAGAGTGCTAGGTCGAATGTTTTGAATGTTGTGTGCTATGTGTATGCTATTTTCAACAGAGACGCTGAGTGCCCTAGAAACTTGGCCAGCCTGCCTATTTATAGTGGCCTTAGAATTAAGATATGGTAAATTTTTCCCCAATCACACCTCTAATGAGATAAGGGTGGTGAGAATCCTTCCTTATCCCAACTCTTTCTAGCTTTATCAAGTTTTGAATCAATCCCGAATCCTTTAGGATTAGCATTCCATATCCAGTTATATCAGATCAAACTCTTCCTAAACAGACTCCTCCCCTTATTTTTAGGAAACCTATCTCCTTAACAGATAAGGAATGCACCGACTTATCAATTTATTTCTATGCTCTTTTTTCTGTCATCGGGTTTCTTCCTATTCCCCATCTGCCAAGCCTTCTCTCCATATTAAAATATCTAAGCCCAATGACAAAAATGTACATGCGTCTGACCAATCGGGCCTGAGCTCTCGAAAGTGTGTTTAACATTTTATCCAAACACAGTGCTCGATGATGAAATATATCTCTTTCATCGCACTTTGGGAACTCTGTTTCTTTTAGGGTTGACCTTCATGCCTTAAATTTCTAGAACATGTGATGACCTGTTTCTTGAGCCCGAACATCCTCAAGCTTCACTGGGCTTGCAATCCAAAAGAACCACGTGTTGAACAGATCTGAGCCCATTTTATTCTTTCCATTCGAGCTCAAAAACCTTTGGCCATTTTTGGGTGCAAAGAATTACCCCCCAAAATGGCATATCGAACGTCCTACCTTGATTGATGTGATGTTTTGAATTTTAAAGTTGCTATGTGTCCATCATGTAGAGATTGGCAGTCCTTGAGAATCCCACTAGTCACTCCACATTTAATACCCAATGTATATAATGTGGGATTGGTGCACAACTTCTTACTTTCCTAATTTTATTTTCATCTTCCTCTTTCTCTCTCTTGGAAAACAAACCAGAGCCTCTCTCTCTAGCCTCTGCTTCTTCTCCGGCGAGCTTCCTCCATCATTAACCACTACAATGACTCCTAAAACCACTCCAGCAGTGTCGTCCAAGGCCAGGAAGCAAAAACCTTTCGGGATGCACCACTCCCACAAAATTGATGTAGAGAAGTTAGGGGGTTAGCCAAGGAACATGCCTCTACCATTTCTACTGATGTTTTCACCCCCTATAGTACCAACGACGACTCTCCGGTAGCCCCTGGCCTAGGTCTGGCATTCTGCTACGACCCTCATGCAGCCATCAACTTATACTTTTCCCTAGTCACCAACAAAACCTTACTTTAAATCCCCTTTCACTGGGATAAGGTTTGAACTCCTACCCATCTGAACAGGGGCTAACCTATACCTATGCCATACTAGGACAAATAGCTGACAAGAGTTTCGACCTCTAAGGCCAAATGCTGGAGACAAACGGACATATATGATGCCATCCTACTTAGTTGGTCCAAGATAGAGGTGGACTTATCTCTCCTCTTCTCTACCCTTCTCTTCTAGTCATAGTCTAACGGATTTCTTTTTCATTGTAGGCTATTGGGGCCCACTACTAAAGACATCAGCTAGGCTTATGGGAAGGAAGTTAGATCTGGTCTAGATGTATGAACAGCCAGCTTCACCTACCATCAACATGAAATCGTGAAGGATGGATCCCTTTCCTACAAACCCTTCAATGCTTATGGGTGCAGAAAGAAAAGTTGTGACCGATGCCGAACACACTGATTTCCTCATCTACTGGCTGAATAGATACCTCTTCTACTCGGCCATCCGGGCTATCACGAGAAAGTATACTACTCTAGCCTTGGCCCTGGCTGTTGGTCAGCCATTGGCCTTGGCCACTCTCTTTTGGCACACCTAGTCCGAGGTGTGACAGACTTGATTTATTTGGGCTTCAACTCTTGGGGAAGCCCGATTTGGATCCTGCAGCTTTGGCTGCATTCATATTTCCTGGAACATTGGTGAGCTAGCTGAGGTTTCCATTTAGCAGTCCATTTTATGGATACTATCCCTTACACTCACTCCTTCGAGGAGTGTTTTACTTTCTTCTATAAATGGTGCTCCACTCGGGCTCATTCTTCCTATATTCCCCTTTTCTCTCTTCACTTTTGCTCGTTCCTTCAACTCTCCAATAATCCTTCCAATTAGGGTCCGACCACCCAATCCACCTACAACCAAGTATTCTATAGCTACCTGGTAGCTAGAGACATTATATACAGCCCTACCATCCCACCAGTAACAACAAGTGGGGGGTAGAATTTTACTTCTCTCTTGTCTTTGCCTGTCAATTCGGGCTGACCCAGATGGTACCCCTTCCTCCAGTTATCATTGTGAATTAGGATTGGATAGAACAAGGCTTTCTTGTAAATAACAAATAAGTCAAAAAGATAGGGGATCGGGCTGATAAACTAAAGAAGGCAGTCGTCTTCCAACCTTTCCACCACCAGCTAGTTGCTTCAAAGGAATTTAGCAAGTCCCATATCTTCAAAGACTCTGCTGCCAATGTGTTACTGTAATTTACCACGTCTTCGGCCATTACAACCGACGAACCTGCCGCCGCCCCAGCGGCCACTTGCAAGAAACAACAAGCAAAGAGGCCGGGTGCTAAAAATTCAACAGGAAAAAGGGCCTCTAGACAAGAAGAAAAAGACCACCCTATCTACCTAGATATAATTTTATCTTGAAAATTTGTAGGTTTACTCATTTAACCTTAAATCTGACAGCTTTTGATTTCTTTTCAATTGCTAGACGAGACATTTAAAGAGGAAACACCAACCACCAACCCAATTCCTCAGCCACCACCAGCTCAGTCACGGGTTGCACCTTCACCTCTGTAAGTTCCCATGGCCGCAGAATGGGCTAAATCAGTTCTCGAAACAATGGAGGAGAGAGGTCCGGTCCCTCAGCATATCATTCCACCTCCGACACCTTCTGACGGGGAACAGAATGTGGACCTTACTGGAGAGCCCGAGGCCAAACATGTTATCATTTCCTCAAGTAGTGAGGACATCCTTGGGGACATACCAACGGGCACTGTTGAAGATGAAGTTCAGCAAGCGATCACTCTAGCCTTGGGTTGGGTTGGTGATGATGACTTGATGGGCCCATCTAACTCAGGCATTGCAGAGGAAACTCCTCTTACCGATCCTCCAGTAACACTAGAGACCGTCTAGCTTATTGAGGTAAAAAAATTTGAGACTCCAATCGAGGCGTCTGTTAATCCTCCACCGGAGCTGGCGGATACAACCCATGCACCTATTCCCCAATTGGACAGCGGGGTCGCAACATTGTCGGCCTTAGCACCTGTTCTTTAGGATGCTCCAGCCTCTTCTACTCCTACCCCTGTTCAGGTAATCAATCTTCCCTATTCGGGTTTAAAGCCATTTTCTTTGCTGGACATTAAATATAAAGCTACTTAGCCTCTCATTTACAGGTTTTCCCCTAGGTCTAGAACCATTCATGCCTTTCGACGACATGTTTACCCAACCAGACCTGGGTATTTTTTATCTAGGCTCTTTTGAGCCGGAAGAAGCCACACCATCTAGCCTTCAAAGGTTAAAAGACCTTATTCTTGGGTTGGCCATCAAGGACCTCAGCGCTCTCCTTTCGTCTACTAAAATTGACGCTAACCTGAGCTCCATCTTCATCGATCACTCTACTTCTATCGGGCAGATCACATTGTTGAAGGAAATCCAAGAAAAACTATTAGGGTGTCGTACTTTGGAACAAATGGCCTATCTATCCAAGACAGAGGCCATGGGGATCACCAATGATGTTGCCCTAGTTTAAATTGACACACCCTTGGCTATACTCGCCCAAGACACCCAAAAATGCAATGATCAGCTTCAGGCCAACCTCCCAACTACTCGGGTTTGGTCCCTAAAGCTACATAAAGCTTAGCAAGATCAGACTGGAGCCAAAAAGATTTGGCATGACCTCAAAGAGAAGCTAAGGAGTTTTGAGTTGGCCTCCTGTATATGTAATTTTTTTTTATAACTTGTACTTAACACTTTTTTATGTAAGCTATGCTGAACATTTATTTATACAACTACACCTTTGATTATTCGGGCTCATAATTGATAAGAAGTTCATATTCCAATCCTGAATTTGGTCTGTATTCCAAGTCAGTCTTCCATAGTGTAGGATAATATGACTTTAAATACTGACCATTTATTAATCTGGTATGAACCTCTCCATCCATATTACGCAACCTATATGCCCCATCTTTCTTAACCTGGTGGACAATAAAGGGGCCTTCCTAATTGACCGACTACTTGGCATACCGATTGTCTTTATCCTCAATGGGTAAGACAACCTTCCCAACCAAATCCTCTATATAGAAGGAATTTTATTTCACACTTTTATTGTATGCTCGGGTAGCCCAAAGCTTTTGCACCCTTAATGAGTCTAAGGCCGTTAGCCTCATTTTCTCAAGTCCTTCCAACTCAGCTATCATAGGCTCATTGTATTCCATAGGCTCAAGCTAATTTTGCAAGCTCTCCACGCTGATCGGACTGTGACCTTCATAGGTAGCATAGCATCGTGCCCATAACTAAGCATGAATGGTGTAACCCTAGTACTAGACCTCTTGGATGTCTGATAAGCCCAAAGTGCTTCGGACAGTAACTTATCCCATTTCCTCTCTGCAAAGGCCATGGTTTCAACACTTGTGAACACTGATCCCTGATTAGCCATTATAGGCCGAACTGATGTATTATGTGTTCTTTAATGAATTTAATCACGGTGGCCTGAGTCACTGCTCTACAAGGTATGGCTCTGGCCCACTTTGTGAAATAATTTATTGCTACTGTTATAAAACAATGCTGGCTCGAAGAAGGTGGGAATACCTTACCGATTAGATCCATCACCCATCCTTTGAACGACCATGGCTTTATCTCTAGTTGGAGCTCTTTGGCCAGCACCCGCTGAATCGGGTCGTGCCTTTGGCAAGGTTGACATCCCGTGGCATAGCTAATGTAATCCTTCAACATGCTTGGCTAATAGTAGTAATATCTCCTTAAGAATCATTTCATCTTGGTTCCAGCCTGATATGCCCCACAAATTCCTTAATGGACTTCAGCCATAACCTGCATCGCTTGTTTCTTACCTAGGCACTTAAGGATCAAGTCATCCCTAATAGGCTTCTTGAACAACTCATCATTTAGCACCACAAATTGGACCATGAACAATCTTGTCCTACGGTCCACTTTGACATTTGGGTGCTTGAAATATTCAATGATAGGGTCCCTCCAATCATCTTTTTCCATTAGGACCAAATTTGTTTTAGTAATCTAACCCGTTTGACACTAATGGCAGTGATTGGACTTGTATTGTGATTGTCTGATTCTCCTAGCCCTTTTGTGAGGGTGAGGCCAATCTTGCTTTTGCTAGCCTATCGACCTTAGCGTTGATTGATCTCGGTATGTAGCTTACACTTACATCATCAAAAGAGTCCATTAGTTTGGTGGCAATTGGGTAAAATGGGCATAGTTCCCAGCTTTTTATCTGGAACTCACCAGATATTTGGCTGATAACTATGCTTAAATCTTGTTTTAAATGTACAGAGGATGCCCCTATCTCAAGAAGTATCTCCATCCCGATGATTAGTGCTTCATATTCGGCCTAATTGTTGGTCCATTTAATGTTAAGCCAAAAAGACATTTTAGACCTTTTATTCTTGGCCGATACAATGACCACCCTTGCCCCAGCACCCTCTGAGTTTTTAGACCCATCAAAGACTAAGGTCTATGGAATCAAAGATAAATTCAGCACTTTAGGCGTTGAGATTAGATCGCCTAGATCGGTGGGATCTGGGTAATCGGCCAGGAAATTGGCTATGGCCTAGCCCTTTACTGATTGCTGCAATCGGTACTGCATCACAAAATCCATGAGGGCCAAGGTCCATTTTCCAATTCGGCCATGCATGATCGGTCTAGACAACATGTATTTAATCACATTAGTTTGACAAATAATGTAAGTAGAAACGAGCAACATATATGTCCTTAATTTCAGTGAAGAAAATATAATGCTAAGCATAACTTCTCAATCGGCTCGTACCGCTTCTCGATTGGAGTTAAAACTCTACTAAGATGATAAATGACCTACTCTTTGCCTTGCTCATTGTCTTGAGCTAACATACTTCCTATAGAGCAGTCAGAGGCCAATATATACAAATTTAAACTTTTATCTTTCTTAGGTGGCAACAAGATTGGAGGCGTAGATAAGTATTGCTTTATTCCTTTAATTGTTTGCTGATGGCTGTCTTCTCCCTTAAACTCATCATCGGTCTTGATTTTGAGTAGTGGGGACCATACTTGAGTCTACCCTGCCGAATTGGAAATAAGTCTTCTAAGAAAGTTTATTTGCCTGAGAAGTCTCTACAATTCCTTCTTATTAACCGGCGACTTTGCTGCTTAGATAGCCTGAGCCTTGTTCTTATCAATTTCTTTACCTCTTTGATGCACTAGGAACCCTAGGAAGTTTCCTACCATTATGCTGAACGTATACTTGAGTGGATTCATTTTTAATTTGTGGGCCTGCATTCTTTCAAACGCTCTCTCAAGATGATCCAAGTGCTCAGTGTTGTTACTTGACTTCACCACCACGTCATCAATGTACACTTCCATGAATTGTCTGATTATATCATGGAATATTTAATTCATTGCCTGTTAATAAGTGGCTTCTACATTCTTCAGTCCGAATGGCATCACCACCCACTCAAAGATTCTAATTGCCCCCGAACAACGAAAAGCTATCTTCTGGACATCTTCCTCGGTTATGTATATTTGGTTGTAGCCCGAATGCCCATCCATAAAGGATAAAATCTTATGCTTGGTGGCCGAATCTAGTAATTGATCAGCCATTGGCATTGGGTACTCATCCTTTGGGATCACCAAGTTCAAATTTCTGAAATCAATACAAATCTAAAGCTTCCCATTCTCCTTTGTAGCTGGAACAACATAAGAGACCCATTCCACATACTTGGTAGTCTGAATAAAACCAGTCCCTTTGAGTCTTTCTATTTCTTCTTTTACCTTCAAAGTGACTTCAAGTGATATACACCTAAGTAGCTGTTTGAACGGTCTGAACCCCAGATTGATTGGTAATCGGTGTTCCACCAGATCTCCGGATAGCCCTGGCATCTCACCGTAGTCCCAGGCAAAGCAATCTTTATACTTCCTAAAAGGGCTATGAATTCAGCCTAAAATTGAGGTTCAAGCACCTGGCTCACACAAGTTGGCCTATGCTCACCTTCATCTCCCAAGTTAACTTCCAACAAAGGATCTTGAACGTTGGCCTTTAAGTCGTCTTGCTTTGCTATGGCCATCTCTAATTCCTCTATTTGTATTTCATCTTCCTTAGGAAGTCCCTCTTCATAAATATAATCAGCCAAATTCACCTCGTCATTGGTTGGGCTGATCTCTAACCTCCCGTCTGCCAGAAATGCACACCATCTGGCCATATTGGCTCATAGGGGCCAGGTATCTCTAAATCTCAATCGGTTATGGATTCATCAATGACATCTTACTTATTGATCTCAATCGGCCTAACTTCTTTAGTCCGATTTAAGATTCTGATAGTGTGACTTAAGGTTTTGGAATGTTTTCTTAATGAAAGTAGCTACAATCGGCCTGCCAAGTTTGCTATAACCCAGCAACTTTTTTCGATATCATCTTCATACAAAACTGCTTTAGCCATTTGCACACGTGCCATGAATGGTTTTATATTTGCCCCTACCACTTCTACTTCTTCTTCCTTCTAGAAGATCAATAACAGGTGCAGGGTGGACGGAATGCAATATTGGGGTGGATCCAATCTCGGCCTAACAAAGCATTATATGCACCCAAAGTTTCTACTATGAAGAATGCTATTATGGCAGTCTTGCTCCCAACTGTCAATTCCAAAGGTAAAATACCCTTAGTTTTTTACGATGTCCCCGTGAAGCTTTGAACATTCATCTCGGTAGGAATCAATTCCGACTTGAACTTCTATAAGATTTTCAACATAATTTGAGGCATAATGTTGATACTAGATCCCCCCATCAATGAGAATCCTATTTATATGGATCCCTTCGATGTGCGCCTTAATATACAGTGACTTGAGGATTGGGACATCTGATAAGTAGGTCATTTGAATACCACCTTAACGGGCCTCCCTGATTTTGATCCCTTGGCTGTTTGTTGCCCATTCGACTTTAAGATTGTTATCTTAGAACGAACAGATTATGGATCGGTGGTATCCACAATTTTTTATTACTTTTACTATTTCTGGTTTAATGGTTTCTCCAACATTCCAAAATAGATCTTCTATCATGGCCCACTCCTACGTCTAAACTTCTACTATATCTCTCTTCATGGCTGTTGGCTGATCTGGCTTAGCCATGAACGACATTGTTAAAGTAAAGACCATATTGGATGATAACTCCTTGGGAATTGACCCAAATTGGATCATTGAATCATTTGAGTCTAAAAAGTCATCGGTCTGTTCGTCTTTATCAGGCTTGTACTCTAGTAGAGTCTTTACTTTATCAAACTATTTCTTTAAACATTCAGAGGCTTGCATCGATCCTTTGCCCGTGTTTCTATCAAACACGACCTCCTCTTTGGTTATTATCTTGTCCGGAGAATCGAGTAGGATAGGGCTTAAAAAAAACTGGAAGGGGGGGGAGGGGGTTTGCCCGATTGTCCCAATATCGTCGTTCCCAGTCTACCTACCTTGCTCTTTGATATCTCCTTTTTTGAGATTTAGTATATTTGGGTACTGCTTGGTACTTGGGGTGGTCAACCCCGTGCCATTTCCCTTGCTCTACTCTTGGTGGTAACACCATCATTGATGGTAATCTGAACAAGATGCAGTTCCCAATGTTTTGCTTAGCCTTAGAGATTTCTCGTGATGACTTTCTCATGATGGTTTTGATACCCATTCAGGCCTGAGTTGACCTTGCTTTGGCAGTGAAAGTCTATCATGTACCGATCTCCTTGGACTGCGCTCGCGGTCCTTACTTGTTCTCAGCCTCTTGCTAGAACCAGTTATTTCTTCCTTCACTTCGGCCTTGTACCTCAGACAAAGGCCTTATTCAATCAGATCAAGTTGGTTTCGCAGATCGTCAATCAAATTGTTAGAGTTTGATCTGGCCATTTCAACTTTGGCCTTCCTTTAATTTCTACTTCCTTTCTTTCCTGATATGTCCTCTAGAGCTCATGAATGGCTACCTTCCGCCCATTAGAGGCCGATATGGCGACCTGCATGCCTTCTCTCTGTCTTGGCCTTCCTTCTAAAGTTTTTGATAGATCCACCTTCGTCCTGGGCCTGGTTAGTTTTGACAAGTCAGGCACTACCATGTTTGTAACACTAGCCTTTTTATCTGTATTTATCTCTTTGTGAATGTATTTTTGTATTTTTGGATATGTATATGTAGGTTATTATCATGTGTATTAAACTCTGGTTGTAACTCATGTGAATGATTCTATACTTGAACCTTTAAAACCTTGGAAGGATTTAAGAATTAGGAGCCCGAGCGCTTGGACCACCCGAGCGGTCGAGCACGCGAGCGTTCGAGTAATTAAATGGGTAATGTAACGCCCCGAAAACCAAGCCACGTGGGCGAGGTCAACGAGTCAAACAATACAACGTAAAGCATGGAATAGTCCAACGTGGACCAATCCACAAGGCGGAAGCATAGGAGAATCCTACGTGGATTCCAAAGAAAAGTCGAAAAGTCAATAATTGTCCCAAGAGGACCAAACGGGTCAAATAGGATCAATCAACATTACTCGATTTTCAAAGAAGTTTTTTTTTAAAAAATGACAGAAATAAGAAGTATCGAGAGTGGGAGAAAAGAAGACGAGGTTTGATTGAAAGTTTATATGAAATAAAGGTTTGAGAATTTACAACCAAACGGTCCCTTAGAAATTAAAAGTAGTATTTTTTTCCATAGACTATCCACAGGCTAAGAATAACCAAATTAGATTTCGAAAGTTTAGATGTTTTTTATTTTTGAAATTTTCCAAGTATAGAACATGTGTAGCTATACCATAAACTTGCCAAAACGACTCAAAGGAACAACGGAACATCCAAATCAATATGAACACGATTTAAAAAGGATCTAAGTTAAAGGACTAACAAGTGTCCGAATCAACATGAATAAATATTTAATGTTAACATGCACCCATAGGCGACTCAAAGTCCCAATTACAAGTCTGATTACATTAAGTCAAAAATTCTAATATTTTCTAAGGGCTAAACATGTGCCCAAATCAAGTATTAAGAAATTAAACTACAAGATTCAAATTTGTTACAATATCTTTTTAAACAAAACTAGAAGTTTGAAACATAATATATATATATTCTTCTCAAAAGAAATCTTCAAAGTGTGACATCATGCGTTGAATAACTCTTGGGCTTTGCCTCAACTTGATAAAACCTGAAAAATGGTATGTCGTTTTTATGAGAACGACAGCTCGTAGGAAGTATTATCGAGATATACTACAATTTCCATAACTAAAGATAAAATGTGGTGCTATGAATGCCACCGCGGCAAATGCAAGTGAAGAAAGCCCATAGGTCATGCATGCTATGATCGCTCGCCTCGGTACCGGACTGTGAGCCACCCCCCACTAGGGATGTAGGATACCAACCTTCCGATAGCTAGTCGGCCATAAGTTGGAGTTTGGTACGTTCTTAGGTACGTCCACCTTGTCTCACCTCACAACCTACATCCGGAATTTTTTTTTCACAATTGTCCCCTCTTTGGGATCTATCCCCACGTGGGATTTCTCATGCACATGTCATGTCGTGCTATGACTTTTGCCTATTTGGCCACAATGTTTGGAATCCCTTGATTCCACATGCCAAATGCCCACACACATGAATGTCATTAACATTTCTAAATCAATATTTAGTATCAACGGGTATTTATCAACAATAATGAAATAATTGATTCATAATACTTCAATGTAGTTTCTAAATTTTTAAAGAAACACTAACACATAGTTCTAGAATTTCAGGGGCACTCAAGTTAACACTTTAACATACTCTTAACTTTAACTAAAATAGATACATAATCATTTGAGCATCTAAATCTTCAAATCAATATATAAGCATTTTTAACATATTCTAACCCAATGATTTAAGTACATAAGCATTTAACCATTAAACAGGCTTTTCACATCAAGTTAACATTTACATAAGCACTTGAGCAAATAATATCCCAACTCAACATGTGTATTTATTTCTAACATGCTTTTACCCCCAAATTGATAAACAAGTAGCAATTAAACATTTAGGGAAAACGAAAGTAATTAATCAAACTTGACATATATAATTATATATATATATATATCATTTCAACACAACTTAGGGAGGAATAATTACTAGCTTTATTAACTCCCACAATTTCTAACATCAAAACACAAATTATGTCTAGACATGGTTTCCATAGTATAGCAAGAGAATAAATCCTACCTTGGTGTTCTTGAAAAAGAAACACCCAAATTGTAGCCCTAATAGAGAAAAGAAAGTCCAAATGTGTATGGATGCTCAAATAAAGAGCACAACTAGAAAGCCATTGATGAGGTGATCACTCTTGCCCTTGATTGCTAGCTCCAAAAATGGCTCTAGAGTCTTGAAAATGAAGCTTCAATGCATGACTTCCATGGGGGTTTTTGCTCCTTCAAGGCCATAGAGAGAGAAGAAGAGAGATATAAAGAGAGAAAAGAAAAGAAAAAGAAATGAGGGAGAGAGAGAGAGAGAGAAATGACTATGACAACTTTTTGAAGTTGGACTGAGCAAACTCCGGTTGGATTGAACAAACTCTGGACAGAATATATTTTGCAGAAAGTTGGACTGAGCAAACTCTGGTTGGATTGAGCAAACTCTGGGTAGGATATATTTTGGAGAAAGTTGGACTGAGCAAACTCTGGTTGGATTGAGCAAACTCTGGGCAGAAGATATTTTGCACAAAGTTGGACTGAGCAAACTCTGTTTGGATTGAGCAAACTCTGGGCAGAATATATTTTGCAGAAAGTTGGACTGAGCAAACTCTAGTTGTTTGAGCAAAACTCTGGGCAGAATATATTTTGCAGAAAGTTGGACTGAGGAAACTCTGGTTGGATTGTGCAAACTCTGGGTAGAATAAATTTTGCAGAAAGTTGGACTGAGCAAACTCTGGTTTAGAAAGTTTGTATTTACGCTTCGTTTTCAACGTTGAGTTCCTTATTTGAAAAGCTACCTTTTGAGATGGAAACTCGACAAAAAATTCTAAAATGACCATTTTACCCTTATAAAAATTCTGGGTTTCTACAATCTATCCCCTTAAAAGAATTCCGTCTCGGAATTCAAAAAGTAACAAACAGGAAACAATCAAAGGATGGTCCACGACCATACCAAAATGCCGTAGTGTCACAAACAACTTGAACACTAGCACAACGTGAGAAAACGAAACATCTCACACATTGATTCCAGAATGGAATGGAAAGCTCAGTACAACAGTCAGTGAGCACACCAAGGGTGTTGAGGAACAAATGCAAGGGATATATGAGGTTCAACATTAAAAGAAGGAGTTAACTCCAAAGATCGACAATAATAATGGACATGAACCTCCAAACCATTGGATCAACCAAAAATGTACTTGAATGAAAAATAAGGTACAACCGGATGTCTCAAATTCATTGAATCAAAACAAAAGTGATCCCTTCAAAAGGAATACGTTATCACAATAACACAACAACTTCTGTATACCCATAATTTGTCTCAAAAACGAATAAGCAACAAGTATACAAAGGATATGTATACCAAAAAAAGATATGATCTAATTATCAATCGAAAACCCAATCCAAAGAATAAAGAGTAACCCGTAGAATGAAAATAACATTATACAACCATCACTCATAGTGAAAACATTTGCAAGACCAAGGAATAAATAGGATAAGCTCCAATTGATATATAAAAGAATCGAAGGAAGATATTACACATGCGTGAATATCACACAGAGATGAATTTACAATTAAACACAAGATTTTCAAAGCAAATCGATGTTATACTATCAAAGAATTGTCACACAAGGCAAAAGTATGATGTTTCAAGACATGAGTTCCAAAATGAACCAAAAATATGGGTCAACCCCCAAGGAATGATCCAAACACTTAAGAATGAAACCAAAGAAAGCTTCACAAAGCAAATGATGTAATCGGTACTAAAGACCGTAACGACTCAAAGCTATGTCCTAACCACCTAAGAGGTACGAGTCACAAAGACTTACTCGTAGTTCATCGCTTCTCATGAGAAGACGATGATCAATATAGGCACAAAAGTCTACAACAATATCAACAGGAAGTCGATAGAAGAAATGATTATCACATCCCAAAATATAACGTCGCTATAGTCAATTATAACGATTTCGCTAATAGATGGATCTATTGAGAGATCCCATCTCAAAATAATACAGCCAAAGAAATGACACTGCCAAAAGTCAAAAGGTCTTACAAGGAAAAGTGACTAAGAAGACACAATGATGCCATCAATAAGGCAACAATAATTCAAATGGGTTAACGAACAGATAAAAAAAAAACCAACAAGTTCACCAACATTCATTGTTGCACGCGACAACCAAAAAAAAATCAGAGAACTACGCCTTGACCAAAACAAGAGACATATGGTTATAACGACATCAAGCTCCCGAATTTCCAACTATTGAAAGCTCGATTCCTATCAAAACAAACTAGAAGTCCCCGAATTGGGTGACCTTGAAGTGTCACACGAAAGATGGAAGCAAACCAGACGACATGCCTAAAACAAGAGTTATAACAAATTCAGGTCACAAATGGACCACAGATAACGAAAGTGTTTAAGGAAACACGATCGAAGTTTCTCAACAGAAAGATGACAACTCTATAGAAGTTGGCCACATTAACCGAACGTGATCTCAAAAAAAACAATCACCAAGAATCCTCCTCTGCTCGAAGCATGGATGAAATTAAAAGGTCGCAACGATCTCGAACAAAGCATAATCATAATAACCGCACGACAGGGTAAGGAAAAATGGAATCACTGATCACAATAAACAAGGTATGCACCAAATGCATGAATCAAACTTGTCAACAATGACATCAGCATCAATATATCAAGATGATATAAAAGTGAACACTAGGGGTTCGTCCAGCTATTGAAAGCCCGTAACCCAAACATAATCAACCCAAGAGGTCTAAAATCACCAACATAGAATCTCACAAGATCCACTTCTAAACACAAAGTAATCGAGATTACTAACAAGAGAATATGCCTTAGGCATACTCCTAATACCAATACAGAAATAAGGTGGAAGGCGTCAAACATATGCTCTCATTAAAAAAAATAGAGTAAGAGATAAATCAACGGAATCGAATGATGAAACAAAATTAATCTGATGGATAACTCATAGAATCAATTAAAAATCCCCTCTACGGATCAATTATATGGTCAAAGAAATAACAACGGTTCACATCGATAGGCCACCTCAATAGGCCACGAAATTAGGTAATTGCCAATAAGTCTAAATAATGTGGAAATTCAAGTTATGAAATACCATTAGCGTTCCTCAATAAGGACAAGGTACGCGCAAGTTCAACATAAAACGGAATCGAAGAACTCACAAATGACTACTAAGTCCAAATGGGTCCATGGTCAAAACCACCAACACCCAAGAAAAGAAAGATTCAATCGATAAGGAAAATAATTCTTATCGTCACAACAAAAGATACATCTAATACAGATTTACATGAAAATCTTGCACAATCCAGCAATAAGGTACTATACGAACGACCATAGTATTCAGGGTATAAAAGATCACATGATTGTGAAACAACAAGCCCTCAAGGCATATAATGAAACGCAATCGAATTTAAGCCTTAGCGAACAATAAATAATAAATTAAGGCTGCCAGCAACAGAGATCTACAACACGTAAGAGATCATACTCCTAAAAACTGGTATGATCTTGAATTCACAGAGATAACAAAATCAAGGATCTCAACAATAAATCACCTAACAAAATCTATCCCTCAAGAAGTAGGGAAAGATCCGAGTGTTCAACAACTCAAGTTCGAATTTCACGAAATAAATCCCAAGAATTTAATAAGGCAAAACTGTTAGAAAAATATTGATTCAAAAGTCAACGAGTCCAAAGAAAAGGACATCACAGCACTTACAGTGCGACATACTCAAGTTCAAAACTTAAGGGTGAACTAATCAAAATCAATATGCTATAGTCATGAGAATCGAATCAATAAGGAACAAACGTTCTTTCAAGGAAAGACTTGGAACAATGGAACGACAACGCTCTGTCAAGAGCTCAAAGATCGTAAGGGTAAAGAATTAAACGCACTTCTAAGAAGTATTATGAAAACAAGAATCTATACGTACTCACAGGGAAAGAAACACTAGAAAAATTTGTGTTTTAAGACCCAACATCAAAGCGTTAACCACATTATGTTAACAACAAATCTTTAATGAAAATCATAACAAAAATCGGTAATGATTGATAAACACTCATAGAAAAGATTTCACCAATGTACCAACAGGATATGCAGTCTCAAAAGAAGAGACGATCCTCAGAGTCAAGAAATTCACTCAAATGTGAAAATCGCCGAATAAAGGAACTAATAGACTTGGAACAACACCAATCTATTCCCCACAATGGCTAGAATCCTCACAACGATTCATACGATACGATTTAATCATATGCAATGATCACATAGTGAAACGACAATTTGAATGTGAAGATTTAAGCAATCACCAGAAATTTGGGTCAATCAACCAACCACAAGATAGAAAACTCGAATCTACTCAGAAGAGTAATTACAATGTCAAACTGGATAAACAACAAGTATTCCAACGATAAGAAGTCAAGCAAAGGGTACGACAATCCTATAAGAAGGAAGAACTATTCCAACGATAAACAACAAGTATTCGTAGCCATAGGAAAGATCAACATAGCCTTTAGAGAGGCTTTGCATCACGTGCGGAATAAAACCCATGCCACCCGAAGGCAAGCATCTCAAGAATGTACACGAAAACGTAGGAATATTTGAGTCCGGAGACACAACCTATATAAGCCGTCTAATAATACATAACGCCGCGTTATTAGAATCAATAAGTTATTCGTTGGTTTAGAAAATATACTTCAAGTATCTTAAAAGTACATATCCATATAGGTTTTCAAATATGCACAACATAATAATATGTTGATCTTCATAAGTTTAAAACTTGTCTTCTAATTTTTTTTTTTACCCGAGAAATCTTATTATGACCCGCCGATCAAAGTATCTATGAGTACGCGTATGAGCTATTCTAAAAAAACACGTAAAACATGAAATTTTATCTCAGCATGCTATCATTGTCATGCTTAACAATTCCTTGATATAGAAACAAGTAGTCACGTAAGCACATATGTACATTACCATGTTATCACATAATGCCGAAGGCAAGTAAGCATACTTTTCATCCTTTCCATTTATAACATATAAAATCTATCACGTAATGTGCTAACCAATACATTGTGTTACGATAGCATAAACATATAAAACATATGTACGAAAGCATATAAACATACTATTCCGTAAACAAGTACCATTTAGACATGTTCTCCTGAAAATCTTTCAACTCGAAATCAACAAGGAAAATTTCATGAGCATGAAAATCTTTAAACACGCTGGCTCAATAACTTCCAATTTAAATAAATTTGATGACAATTTCATCATATATGCATGCAACATTTAACATGTTTCCTCAACAACTAAAATGCAAACACTAGTGATATGAGGTCATTAAAAAAATAATTAAGATCTTTTAATAATACAACTCGATGTAAGGCACTGTTCAATATCTAACTATCAACCCTACAAAGCGCAGTACGTCGAGCGAATAATCCAAACAAGGAAACCCTCATGTATATACCTTTTAACCTTGTACGGTCAATGATTAAACATCAACATATAGTCACACCAAGATGTATTACAAAAACAAGTTCTAAGGAGTATAGCGTTAAAGTGAAATGAAAAGTAAAAACCAACTCATGTTCACAAATCACATAGTCAAGATATGTTGGCATGTAATCACAGAAACACGTAAGCACTTAAACATGTTAACACGTAATCCCGTAGGCAAGTAAACATGCTATCATAATCAACTCATCATATAAATGAAACAAAATGATTCATTTAACTATGAATGATTGAAATCAAAAGAGGTGCAACGGCCACACATGGACCCAATTAACTCCCAGAGTACCAAGGTATTCGAACCCGGTTAGCTCTGATACCATTCTGTAACGCCCCGAAAACCAAGCCACGTGGGCGAGGTCAACGAGTCAAACAATACAACGTAAAGCATGGAATAGTCCAACATGGACCAATCCACAAGGCGAAAGCATAGGAGAATCCTACGTGGATTCCAAAGAAAAGTCAAAAAGTCAATAATTGACCCAAGAGGACCAAACGGGTCAAATAGGATCAATCAACATTACTCGGTTTTCAAAGAAGTTTTAAAAGAAATGACAGAAATAAGAAGTATCGAGAGTGGGAGAAAAGAAGACGAGGTTTGATTGGAAGTTTATATGAAATCAAGGTTTGAGAATTTACAACCAAACGGTCCCTTAGAAATCAAAAGTAGCATTTTTTTTCCATAGACTATCCACAGGCTAAGTATAACCAAATTAGATTTCGAAAGTTTAGATGTTTTTTTTTTTTTGAAATTTTCCAAGTATAGAACCTGTGTAGCTATACCATAAACTTGCCAAAACGACTCAAAGGAACAATAGAACATCCAAATCAATATGAACACGATTAAAAAAGGATCTAAGTTAAAGGGCTAACAAGTGTCCGAATCAACATGAATAAATATTTAATGTTAACATGCACCCATAGGCGATTCAAAGTCCCAATTACAAGTCTGATTACATTAAGTAAAAAATTCTAATATTTTCTAAGGGCTAAACATGTGCCCAAATCAAGTATTAAGAAATTAAACTACAAGATTCAAATTTATTACAAAATCTTTTTAAACAAAACTAGAAGTTTGAAACATTAAAAAATATATATATATATTCTTCTCAAAAGAAATCTTCAAAGTGTGACGTCACGCGTTGAGTAACTCTTGAGCTTTGCCCCAACTTGATAAAACCTAAAAAATGGTTTATCGTTTTTATGAGAACGACGGCTCGTAGGAAGTATTATCGAGATATACTACAATTTCCATAACTAAAGATAAAATGTGGTGCTATGAATGCCACCGCGACAAATGCAAGTGAAGAAAGCCCATAGGCCATGCATGCTATGATCGCTCGCCTCGGTACCGGACTGTGAGCCACCCCCCACTGGGAATGTAGCATACCAACCTTCTGATAGCTAGTCGGCCATAAGTTGGAGTTTGGCACATTCTTAGGTACGTCTACCCTGTCTCACCTCACAACCCACATCCGGATTTTTTTCGCACAATTGTCACCTCTTTGGGATCTGTCCCCACGTGGGATTTCTCATGCACATGTCATGTCGTGCTATGACTTTTGCCTATTTGGCCACAATGTTTTGAATCCCTTGATTTCACATGCCAAATGCCCACACACATGAATGTCATTAACATTTCTAAATCAAGATTTAGTATCAACGGGTATTTATCAACAATAATGAAATAATTGATTCATAATACTTCAATGTAGTTTCTAAATTTTTAAAGAAACACTAACACATAGTTCTAGAATTTCAGGGGCACTCAAGTTCACACTTTAACATACTCTTAACTTTAACTAAAATAGATACATAATCATTTGAGCATCTAAATCTTCAAATCAACATATAAGCATTTTTCACATATTCTAACCCGATGATTTAAGTACATAAGCATTTAACGATTAAACGGGCTTTTCACTTCAAGTCAACATTTACATAAGCACTTGAGCAAATAATTTTTCAACTCAACATGTGTATTTATTTCTAACATGCTTTTACCCCCAAATTGATAAACAAGTAGCAATTAAACATTTAAGGCAAACGAAAGTAATTAATCAAACTTGACATATATAATTATATATATATATCATTTCAACATAACTTAGGGAGGAATAATTACTAGCTTTATTAACTCCCACAATTTCTAACATCAAAACACAAATTATGTCTAGACATGGTTTTCATAGTATAGCAAGAGAATAAATCCTACCTTGGTGTTCTTAAAAAAGAAACACCCAAATTGTAGCCCCAATAGAGAAAAAAAAGTCCAAATGTGGATGGATGCTCAACTAAAGAGCACAACTAGAAAGCCATTGATGAGGTGATCACTCTTGCCCTTGATAGCTAGCTCTGAAAATAGCTCTAAAGTCTTTAAAATGAAGCTTCAATGCAGGGCTTCCATGGGGGTTTTTGCTCCTTCAAGGCCATAGAGAGAGAAGAAGAGAGATATAGAGAGAGAAAACAAAAGAAAAAGAAATGAGGGAGAGAGAGAGAGAGAGAGAGAAATGACTTTGACAACTTTTTGAATTTGGATTGAGCAAACTCCGGTTGGATTGAGCAAACTCTGGTTGGATTGAGCAAACTCTGGGCAGAATATATTTTGCAGAAGGTTGGACTGAGCAAACTCTGGTTGGATTGAGCAAACTCTGGGCAGAATATATTTTGCAGAAAGTTGGACTGAGCAAACTCTGGTTGGATTGTGTAAACTCTGGGCAGAATATATTTTGCAGAAAGTTGGACTGAGCAAACTCTGGTTTAGAAAGTTTGTATTTACGCGTCGTTTTCAACGTTGAGTTCCTTATTTGAAAAGCTACCTTTTGAGATGGAAACTCGACAAAAATTTTAAAATGACCATTTTACCCTTATAAAAATTCTGGGTTTCTACAGGTAAAATGACTATTTTGCCCTTATGTCTTGAAAGTCTATAAATACAAGCCTATTCTACTCATTTACTTTGTTTCCACACACATTTTTCACACAAACATCACTTGCATGGCTTCAATTTCATGATCCACACGCTCTCTTGCACACAAATACACTCACATTCCATGCACTGAAGTTCTGGAAGTGAAGATTAGAAGAATCAAGAAGAAAGGAGGAGGATCAAAGCATTCTAACTTGCTTGAAGTTATATTGAAGCTATGTCATCAAGCGCACACATATATTTTCTTGATTAGCATCAATTTGGTAATTTATTCCTTGGTGAGTACTCTTACTCACTCAAATTCATGTTTTTTTAAGTTTAAATCATGATCTAGTAACATGCATGTGGCATGCATAGAGTGCAAATATGAAATTCTGTTGTTAACTTACAAATCTATTGAAAACTGTCAAACTCGAGTGCTCGACATGAGCGCTCAAGCCCAACGATCAGGCTAGGCCTGAGCGCTTGAGTTATGCAGTATGAAGAAAATCAGTTTGCTGCATGTTGATTTTATAATGATCTATACTATGTTTGATAGTATTATGAGCTATAATGGTTATACCTTGAGTGTATATGACAAATGTATATATGCATTCTAGTTCTGTATCTCTCAAAGATGTACTATATGCTGGTTTTAGTTGTACCTTGAAAATGAACTATTTTTGTAATGAAAGGAAGAAGGAATTGTTGAATTCGTAAAGGTAAGAGCTTGAGCTCTGCCGAGTGCTCGAGCCTACCATTTTAAGAAGGAGCATGTTTTTCTGAAGTATAAGATGTATTAAATTTGTAAGTCTTAATGTGTGAGATACGTGAACTCTGTGAACAATAATGTAACGTACTTAAGTACACTATTTCGATAATAAGGTCCTTTAATGGCTTGTACCATGAGCATTGGTTGGTTACAAGAAAGTTACAATAACATTGATAACAAGACGATCGTATCCGTCGGTTCAGTTCTTGTGTTTTATTCGTATGATCAATTTGAGAGAGAGTAATGAGTTCTGTGATGTTGTTGAGATGTCACCGTAGCCATGTAGGCAACGGCGACAAGAGTAGTCGTACCTTGTTGGTACCATTCATTGTGAATGCCCTTGTGGTCAATGGGGAAATAGTGGAAAGTGTAGAAGTAGTACCTTGTCGGTATTGTCTTGGTCAGTGTTGAAATGGTTAATAGGCCATTTGGGCAGATGTCAAGTAAGTGGCCATTTGGGGTAGAGATGACAAGTTAACCAAGGCTGAATGGAATAAGATTGGGGTACCATAAGGCCATTTGGGTAGATGTCAAGTAAGTGGCCATTTGGGGTAGATATGGCAAGAAGGTAACCTAACGGCCGTAAGGCAAGATATTCCAAGCCAACAGCACTTATGCCAGGAGCATGCAAAGTGTTATGTCGGTAAAGATTGGACCTGTGGTCCAAACTAAAGTCGAGTTGGTAAAGATTGGACATATAGTCCAAAGTGATCAGTCAGATAATGTCAGTCGTGTTTCCAAAGTTTAAGCATGTAAATTAACATTTCCTAACATACGTAATATGTCGAGATGGAGATTAAGAAAGACTTTATCATAATGTTTTCAAAGGGAATAAAAAGGAATGGTTTACTTTCTTAACGGATTAACCAAATATTTTTTGAGCCTGTTCAAGTGCAGTAGGTTTACTCACTCTGCTTGCATTCAAGCTGATGACTTTCATGTCCTAGACAATCAAACGTCCAGATCTTGCAGAGGCTGACTATCTAAAGGAGGAGTATACCGAGGAGGGCTAAGGCTTCACAAGCTAGCTGGAAGGGATTGAAGACTCTCCATTTTATTATCTTTTGTTTATGTTGGGGCACTAAGTGCCAGAATTATTATGCTGTAAGGCTTTATGCCTAAGACTTCTTCTCTTTACTTTTTTCCTTCTATGAGATTGTAATAAGGAAGTGAAGACTCTGATGTTTATATTAAGTATGGCTTAGAATTTCCAATGCATATATCTACTGTTCACTATTATTGTTTGGTTCTTTATGTTGTGAACAATCATGCGATCTCAAATTGCCACATATCTATGGGACTAGAAAAGAAAATGTATTAAAATTTTCCTATTTTGGCTTCTCTGGGACATGACAGGGATTTTTGGCATCAGAGTCGATGGTTTAGTCGTGCTTATTGATTATCCTACACATTTGAGCCTTAAGATCCTTTGTAACTAGTACTGACTTAAGGTAGTTTTATTTTAGATCATAGAGTCGATTCACGTACCAGATGAGATGGGAGGATATACTATTTACGCTGACAGAGTAGATGCAACTGATCCAGTATTTTATTTGTAGTGCATCTGGATGAGAGCATAAGAGTGGTTAGAGGAGTACTTGTGTCATCTCATGTATAAAGAGGAACTGCTACATCCAGACTGTATTCACATGGGGACGCGACATCACGCACGCACTATGGAGCTCATTTATTTTTAGATGGGTCAAATTATCTTCAACGACGAGGATTTTCATTCCGTCGAGCTGCAGTCCATTCTAGCCGATCCTACACAGGCACCACCAGTACCATGGCCTCCAATTCCAATGCTAGCTCCAGCTCCAGTGCCAAAGCCAGAGCCAGAGCCAGAGCCAGAGGCACAGATTCAACCAGATGAGCCAGTTTTCCCGCCTGAGGAGCCTATTGCACCGCCAACTACTCCAATAGAGGAGGATGACCCAGAGGATGTTGTAGATCCAGTGGATGATGACAATGAGGATCCTAAAGAGCCAGATATGGAGCCTGAGGAGGATGACGATGACCCTATAGAGGTCGAGGGTGATGAAGATGACGACGAGGACGAGGACGAGGGCGAGGACTAGGACAAAGAGGATGATGGAGATGGAGAGGATGATGAGGGTGATCATGATGATGGTCAAGAGGATGAGCCTGAGGAGGACCCCGACGAGGAAGAGGGTAAAGATGAGGATGGGGATGCTGATCCCTTGGACGATGATGATGACGATGACGATGATTAGCAGGAGTTTGCGGGAGTTCAGGCACCTCAGGGTTTTGCTGCATGGCCAATCTCACCGCAGCATGTTGTTGACGGAGGATGGATACCTACTGATGGACTGGTGTAGACTCCCCAATTTTGACCGACCGTCGAATTTAGGAGAGCGTCACCTCCACGTCCGATGATGATAAGGACCAAAAATTCGAAGTATTCCAAGCTCTTCAGAAACTTCTCCAAAACGCGATAAAATTTCACAAAAAGAAGAAAATACCAGGTATTTAGGAGAATTCAGGTATAAAACACCATTTTCGGAAAAGACCTTCAAAAATAAGTTTTTTAAGAAAAAAAGGAAGAAAGAAAAGACCTAGAAAAGGAAGTTCAACAGAAAACGGCACACGGCAGTATTCCGCGGCACTCAGTGAGTGCTGAACGGCATTCAGTGAATGCCGGCCCGGCATTTATTGAGTGCCGCCGACATTTTCTGACTGCCGTTTGCTTTTAAAGTTCGTATTTTGTGGTACAATACGTATGTGTATGCGGATAAAAACAAAAAACTGATAAAGTAAGGTTGACAAAAATACGACAATCAATAATTTGGCGCGGCACTTACTGAGAGCCGCAACGGCGGTCACGGAGTGCCGCGACGGCAGTCACAGAGTGCCGCGGCAGCATCCACGGACTGTCGCTGATGATTTTTGACTGCCGCCCTGGGCAGCAGTCTGTCTAATTTCAAAAAGTACGTATTGTACCACCAAATGAGATATTTACACCTGTCTTTTACTCCGAATTCACTTAAAATACTTGGTAATTTTTGTCTATAAAAGAGGGAGGATCTTCCTTGAGGAGGGGGGGACATACAACACATACAAGAAATACCTAGAGATCATTATCACCATACATATTTTGAGAGAGATAGAGAGTTTTGGAGAGCTTGAAGAAGAACTTAGAAGTCTTCAAGAAAAACATAGAAATTTGAGGATAGTCTTGGAGGTGACCCTCTAACCTTAGTTGTGTTTTCTTTTGAGCCTCTAATATTCAAGTCATTTAATTTTTCTTGATTAAGTTTTAGAGTTTTGTTAAGTAAACATGGAAGTCCTTGTTTCCTAGTTTTTGGTCTATCCTCTATTTTTTTGTTCATGTTTTTCTCTTGAGATTCTTGGAGATCCTCAATATCTCTCTTGAAAGCTCTTGAGTTTGACGTTTTGAAGCTCATATAAGCTTATACTTCACATGACAGTCAAAGTTTACCATCACTTCATTTTATAAACAAATAGATGGATCCAAGTCCATACTTATGACTTGGATCCTCTAGCTTGATGTTTCATGGAATCCTTTCTATATTCCCTTGAGACTCATGAGCATTAGTAATGCCTCCATCTCCCATGACCATCAAATGGTAGGAGAAAGTAGTTTTGAGTCTAAGGCTATCTTCATGGTTTGGATTCATCATCTTGAGATTCCATGAAGTCTATTCATACTTCATTTGAAATCTACAAATATAAAGGTCTTTAGTCTCCAATGATCATCAAATGGTAGGAGAAAATGGTCTAGTTTAAGTCCAACTTCATGGTTTAATAGTTGGGGTCAACAAATAAAAGTTGAACTTGACAAATGAAAACAATGAGTTCACAAACTGTTTTTGATCAAAGATTTTTAGTTCGAAATCTAACCGTTGAAATCAACTGAAACCAATGGGAAAGTGTCAATAACACAATATTCTACCACTGTAATTTTTGTTTTAAGGTGGTTTCATGTTTAAAGTGGTTTGATCATGAGTTTTGTGAAGTAACAATAATCTGTCCAGAATTTCAGAACAACAAATTCATTTTAAAATCAATAGATTAGAACCATAACAAAGTTTCTTGGACTTCAAATAATTTTTTTCTATGAGGTTTAATGTGTTGGGAAGATACCCTAAAAAGAACAAAGCATTTATGATCTTTTTGCTATTTTTAAAAAATCAAACAATATCTCTGGACAGAGAGTTGTACATCCTTGAGTGATGTCTGGTGTTTGTCCTTTTCCCAGAGATCTAACCGTTGAAACTTTGATTTTCTTTTTGATTTGGAAACTAGACTCACAGAGGCATCTTGTGTCCAAAATTCACCGACATCAAAACATGGGAAGCATGCTTTTTCGTTTTTTAAAGTTTTGGTCTGCTCTCTGCAATTTTCATAATTTTATGACACATTTGGCCAACTTTGTAAATAATGGCCCAAATGATTCTCCTATGACTTAGGGCTTAAACCATATCTTAATAACAATTAATTAGGCTTAAATCCAGAGGCTAAGTGATCCAAATTAATGAATAAATCCATGTCTTATCCTTATTCATATTCATTCATGTACATTAACGCTTATAATTAGAACTAGTAATTGGATAAAGTTGGATTTCAGGCTTGCTAGATCTAAGCTAGAGAATTAGGATTGATTGTTTGATGTCATATTATTATGCGAAGCATGTGGACTAACCTTTTGTTTTGTAGCGCTATTAAGGTATGATTTCTAGGACTCCTCTTTAGTTTATTTAAATTTCTCGATTTTATCGATTTTTTAATCTCATGTGCGACACCTTAGAATTAGGAATTGCTTTACTTGTATATATGGATTAGAGACTCTTTTAAGATTTTCTTTTGTTCGCATGCATTTGCACGTTTAAATATTCGCGGCCGGACCCCGGGTAAGTTCTCTAGTTCCCTACTTGCATATCATATTGCTTGCTATCTGAATTACGTGGCTTTTGAATGATATTTTATCACTTGCAATCTTACACCCTTTAGACATGCTTTTGTAATGTATATTTTATACATATGTATTATTTGAGGGCACATTGAAATTAATAATTCGATTAGAAGGATGTTGAGTAGAGGCCTATCGCAAGATAGGATGAGAGAGGGTGTTTTAGTCCGACGGGCTCCTTCCTCTCTCATTCCATAATCCCCGGACCTAGTTAATCTCTGGTTTCTAAAAAGAACAGTTTGCTTTAAAAATGGTTTCTTAATTTTTCCTTTTAAAAATTAAGTGGCGACTCATTTGTTTTGAACTTGAAATTTAAAGGAATTTTAAAAGAAACAGCTGTGGGTAAGAAAAATTGCGATATCCACAATCTGGCGACTCTGCTGGGGATCGAACCCAGAATCTCTGGTTTCGCAGACCAGAATTCTGATTTTGGGTTCACTTGAGGATTAGACTTGAAAAATGTCCTTTTAATCGAATTAATTAATCTTTGTGTGCCTGTTGCATTTCACTTGCATGTCCAGCCAGTCGATTGCACGGAACTATGACCTTGGAGGCTCGGGGCAACCCGGTCGGTCATGTCATCATGGGACTGTGTGATCACCCTTGATCTCGTACCATGATTTGGTATATTAAGCATCCTATCGGATTTGTGTCAAGGGTCCCTTATTTGACCAAAACCCAGCTTTTGCACAATAGTTTCTATAGAACCTTCAATCTTAGGAAATCAGCTCTTGATTAGGATTATATGCTAGGAAGTTTTGTACGCCCGGAAGGGATTACTTGAGATGATGACGATACTCGCATGATGAAAGATGTATAATATTTTAATCACCTTTTAGCAGTTTCTCCCCGTGTTACACGACATTTGGATAACATGCTGAACCCTGATTATAAGATTATACTTCTTATATCATGTTTAGCTAAGCATCATTGACCTTGTATGTATCCAAATTCATGAAAAGTACGTTGATAATCCGGTCATGTGGTCCCCCTACCCAAAGAATTTCTTTTTCCAAGGTTTTCACTCACCCTTTCAAAAAAAAAAAATCTTTTTCTCCTTTCAATTAAAATTCCCAAACCTTTGTTAAGGCATATTTTCACTTGACCACTTTCACAAGAAATAAAATCCTTGAAATTATTTTGGGAATAATGATTTTCGGAATAAAAACCCAATCATTTTTATAAAAGAATGTTTAACACACTCAAAAGCATTCTCAAGCATTGTTTTCAAAAACCTTTTTAGCATCCAAAAAAAATGCTTTTCAAATAAATTTTGAAAAAGTTTTGAATGTCCAACCTTTGAGAGGGTAGTAAGGATCACAATGAGAGGAGAAATTAGGGCACTTGACATGGTTGAGGATTTTATGTGCTTATGTGTTTATGTGTTAGGATTAGAATTTTCCTTTCTTTTGCATATAGAATAGGCACACACACGCACTTGCATTTCATCTGTGTGCCATGTGCGTTGTGCATGCATTAGCCACATCAAATCATCAAAGCATGAACATTTTGTCATTGCATACATGCAGCATACAAATTTACACCATCCTCTTTCCAGTCAAGATCAAAGTAATCCAATAGTTCCTCAAAATTCCTTGCCTCCTGAAAATCAATTCTACATGCGGACCTTTTATCTATGTTAAAAAGAGTTGGACAACCAGCCCCCTTAGTAAGGACACTTTTAATCTTCTTGGGTTCGTCTTTCTTGATTAGAGAAGAACATGGATCATCATGCTGAGATTGATCCACCAATTGCCTTGAGAGCTTTGGAGAAGAAAGTAAGCAAACTGCAGGCCACCGTTGAGCAACAAGATTCAAGGGTGAAGCAATTGGAGAAGGTCATGCTTGAGTTCATTCAATTATTGAAAGATCAAATGGGCCATAATGAGGAAAAGATGGATCAATTGGAGAAGAGGATAACGGATCACGTAAAGAAACACCAACAACCATGTCCAAATCTAGCCATGCACCAAAGCCCACGTCCAAACCCAGCTATGCATCCAAGCCCAATCAATCACCAAAGCCCATGTCCAAACCCAGCCTATCACCAAAGCCCATATTCAGACCCAATCCCATCTAACCAAAAAGCTATTCCAAACCCATATTTGGACCCAAAAGTTGGCTCAAGCTCAAATTCAAACCCGAAATCAAGCCAAACCCGTAAGTCAAGAATCTTCACCGACCTTGGCATGCCATTATCCATAGCCTTTGGTCACCTTGTCAGGAGCGGCCACCTCAACCCCCTGGACCCAAAGTCGCTATCAAATCTCTTACCCCACAAATGTGACCTGTCTTTGTACTGTGCCTACCACCAGACCCCTGGCCATACAACTAACTATTGCATGAAACTCCGCCATGATATCCAAGATCTCATTGAGCATAAAATCATCACTCCTTTGCTGAACCCACCGAGTGGCATCTGGCATGACATACAATCTTTTCAATCACAGCCATCGATGAATACTCTCAAGGGATTCGTTGCCTCTATGAATGCGCAACAACCAACTGGCCCCGACCCAATCAACAGAGTCGAAAAAGGCATCGACAATACTCGGTATGAGTCAGAGAAGGGCCATTCGACTGAAAATTGAGTTATAAAGGCAGATGATGTTCCTACAAAGATACAGAAGGGAAATGATGAACCTGAGGAAGATGCTAGTGAGGTAATAGTATTTGGAAATGCTACTGCTGAATCAAATGTGGATGCTCTTGGGGACCCAATAAATTGAAAATTATCTGTGACACTCCAATTGAGACAAAGTCAAGTCTGGTAGTCGAGTTATGTTAGGCTGGAGTCAAATGTCAAGTCCAGTCGAGTCTTTTGGTCAGTCTATTATCAAGTTTGTTTGCAAGTCTTTGTCAGGTTTATCGAATCAAGTGATGTAATCCTCCTTCCCTACTAGTTGAATAAAATCTCATTCAGTGTGCTAAGTCGTGAATGTATGGATCATTAAGCCAAAAAAAAACAAAAAAAAGAGAGAGAAAGAAAATAACTTTTTCAAACGAACATGGAAAATGCTTTGTTAATAATCCCCAAAGCAGATTTTGTGCCAAAACCAAGGAGGAGTAGAGAATTGATTAGCTTTACTTTAAGAATTTACAGATGTTCTTGCTCAATCTTGAAAAGACGAAATTGGAACTTGAAGCTTGCTCACCATTTCCTTTTCTCAAATACCAAGCCTCAAAGATGAGCCCAACCAGTCTAAAGCCATAAACTTGGTCCTTGATGGTAGCTAAACATTTTAAATGAACTGCTTCTTTCAAGAGAAAAGAAAAAAAAAGAAAAAGAAAAAAAGAAAGAAGCTCGCTAGGATGAAAACCCGAAAGGGCGCCTAGGCAAAAGTTAGAGCAAAAATAAGATGCGTGTTGATTTCAAAAATCCTAATCCTAGCCAGACAAAATCATAGAGAAAATAAGAGATAGTAAGGAAGAGAAAAGAAAGGAAAGAAAAAAAAAAAAAAAAGGGGGCAGAAAATATATAAGATTGAGAGTTCTTGAGCACTTCAAAGTAGATCATTGGCACATGAACTATCTCAAGAATTTATGTTGTTCTAAAGAAATTGGAAATGAAAAGAGAGATTTGAAAGTATCAATTAAGCTCACAATTTTGTGAGAGGCTCAATGGCTAAGAGGGCATAAAACAATGCAAAGATATCTTTGAGAAAAATAAAGAGTGATTTAGAGGACTGATATTGCTTTGTGAATATGATAGAGTATGAATAAAACATGATGAGAGTTGTAAAGATTAACTGGCTAGTGAAAAGGTTAAAGAATCAACCGTCAAATAAAAAAGAAGAAGAGAAAAGAGAAAAGAGAATAAAGGAAAAAGTGGTTCATCATGCTACACAAAGGCTACCACAGGTGACATGCACTCCCTAGACCCAAATGGCAACGTGGCTTGAAAAGCCCACCAATTCTTGAAGCCTTATTCTTTCAAGACCTCCAGAACCAATGAACTACGTTTTGACCTGATTCCCACTTGGGGAAACATAGGCGACCTGCTCGGATCGGTCATCACCCCATCATCTCATCTTTCAGGCCTTGGCCGAACTACTTTGGACCTGATTCCCACTTGGGGATAAGTAGGCAAACCTCCCAAGGTTCTCGGTCCATAACCATTCCTCAACCGAAAGCATCACCCTTTGCACCTTTGGTTTCCTTCCTTCAAACTAGGGGCAAACTTGTGTTTGCCTAGAGCCATATATGTACTGCCAAACCAGGGGCAAACAAAGTTTGCCTATCAGTATTGGGTTTCCCGCTTCAGCCCACCACATTCATGATGATTACCTCTAGGTTGGGAGTAAATGCACTACAGACATCCTGTACCATCATGTTCTCAAAACCCTTGGATGAGCCTATTTGCCCTTTAAACTAGGGGCAAACTTCATTTGCCAAAATCCCTCTATGCTAGAGGCAAGTTCTCAAGTAAACAATTTTGTTTTGAAAGGATTGAAATAGAGTGTCTTTCATTCTATAAGCTAAAGCACTAATTTGAAGTATAGTCTAGATAGGCAAAGAATTCGCTAAATCGAAAAGGGGAAGTTTTCAAAGTGTCGGTTCATCAGCAAAACACTACCATTTGTAAGATGATGAATAAATGAAAATTGAGAAGATACATTATTCATAATGAAAGCACATTGATTCATAATGAATGTAGAGTTTGAGTCAGTCATCTTGAGTAACTAGCTTTGTCAGTTACGTCTTCCTTTGATGAGTCAATAAATGGTCTCAAAATGTGTGGGTTTAAGATGATAAATAAAGATTTGAAGAGTCTCCCTGAGCATCCTAAGAACAATACAAGCAGAGGTTTTTTTTTTAACACTATCACAACATAGTACTAAAGTGGCAATATAAGAAGAGTCCAATACTAGGGGCAAAGGTGACTTCCCTCTTTTGACAGAACCAATATGTTTCTTCCAAAAGTCTGCAAATGCAAAAAATCATTCTTTCTATCAACTCCGTTCAAATTCTTTGAGTCCGAAAAACTCCCCAAATTTTGAAAATTCAACTCTCTGAGTTTGTGGACTCCCGAAATTTTGTGAAATCAATTCTTTAAGTCTGAAGTAACTCTGAATATCTAAATTTGATTCTTTGAGCATGAGGAGACTCCAGAACAAGCATTAGTCCTCAATGGAAGCTTCTCACCTTGCATTAGTCCTCAATGGCAGCATTATTTTTGTTAGTCCTCAATGACAGCATCACTTTTGTTAGTCCTCAATGGCACATGCATTAGTCCTCAATGGCAGCATCATCTGCATTAGTCCTCAATGGCAACATCATTTGTGTTAGTCCTCAATGGCACCTGCATTAGTCCTCAATGGAACATGCGTTAGTCCTCAATGGCAGCATCATTTTTGTTAGTCCTCAATGGCACCTGCATTAGTCCTCAATGGCATCATCATTTTTGTTAGTCCTCAATGGTAGCATCATCTGCATTAGTCCTCAAAGGCATCTGCATTAGTCCTCAATAGAAATCCTCGTTAATCCTCGATGGCAATCTCTGTTAGTCCTCAATGGCAATCCCTGCTAATCCTCCTGAGTATCTGTATTAGTCATCAATGGCAACCTAGCATTCGCGTTAGTCCTCAATAATTATTCGACTCTCATTCAAACTACCGATTTTGAAATTCTTTTGAGTCGAATTGACTCCAATGTTGTAAATTGAAATTTTTGTTTAGCCGAGTTGACTCCAATTTGGAAAATTGAAATTCGCTTTGAAGATTTGAGATCGTTCGAGTCAATCCGACTCCCAATTTTGGAAATTTGAAAATTCTTTGAGTCCGATTCGACTCCCAATTGTGAGAAATAGAAATTCTTGGAGTCTGATTCGACTCCTATTTTAGAAATTTGAAAAGAAATTCTCTTGAGTTTGATCGACTCGCGAGTTTTGAAATATTGGATTCATTTGAGTCAAACTGACACCGGACTTGGTGAAATTGAATTGGTTTGAGTTTGATTGACTCCTGATTTCAGAAAATGAATTAAGTCGAGTCTAGGCGACTCCTAATCTAGCATTTGAATTTCAACTCGAATTGACTCCGAACTTGGTTTATTTGAGTCTGACTTACTCCTGATCAAAATTTGAAAAATTGAGCTCAATTGACTACCAATTTTGGAAAATTGAATTAATTTGAGTGGATTTGAGTCCATTGGACCCTTGACTTTAGATATTCAAAATAATTTTAGTCTAATGTACTAGACTCCGAATTTTTGAAAGTAAATGAAATGAAATTTGTTTGACTAAGAAGGGAATGGACTCTCGATTTTAGAAAATCGAATTAAGTCTGGAAGACTCTGGATTTTTGGAATTGAACTGATTCAAGTCTGACTGACTCCAAAATTCTGAATTAGATTGAGTTAAGCCTAAAAAAATATAATGAATTTGAGTTTGTTCGACCCCAAGTTTTGAAAATTGAAAAGAATTTGGGTCGATTCGAGTCCAGTTTTTGAAAATTAATTTGAATTTGACTCTGATTGACTCCCAATCTTCAGAAAAGATATCCGACGGGGCTGAAGGGCTGCGGATTGTTCAGAGAAAACATATCCGACAGGGCCGAAGGGATGCGGATCTTCTAGCGCAAACTCACATTGACACCAGAGTATAAGGCGCAAACTGCATCTCAGTCGATCAGATGATTCTTGGAAGAACCTGGAGTATAAGGCGTGAAGCACATCTCAGTCTTTCAAAAATCGTGGTTCCTGATTTGACACCGGAGTATAAGGCGCGAAGCGCATCTCAGTCGATCAGATGATTCTTGGAAGACACTGGAGTATAAGGCGTGAAGCGCATCTCAGTCGATCAGATGATTCTTGGAAGACACTGGAGTATAAGGCGTGAAGCGCATCTCAGTCTTTCAAAAAGCGTGGTTCCTGATTTGACACTAGTGGAGTATAAGGCGCGAACCGTATCTCAGTCGATCAGATGATTCTTGGAAGACACTGGAGTATAACGCGCGAAGCGTATCTCAGTCTTTCAAAAAGCTTGGATCTTGATTTGACACCGGAGTATAAGGCGCGAAGCGCATCTCAGTCGATCAGATGATGCTTGAAAGACACTGGAGTATAAGGTGCGAAGCGCATCTCAGTCTTTCAAAAAGCGTAGTTCCTGATTTGACACTAGAGTATGAGGCGCGAAGCGCATCTCAGTCGATCAGATGATGCTTGGAAGACACTGGAGTATAAGGCGCGAAGCGCATCTCAGTCTTTCAAAAAGCGTGGTTCCTGATTAGACACCGGAGTATAAGGCGCGAAGCGCATCTTAGTCGATCAGATGATTCTTGGAAGACACTGGAGTATAAGGCGTGAAGCGCATCTCAGTCTTTCAAAAAGCGTGGTTACTGATTTAACACCGGAGTATAAGGCGCGAAGCGTATCTCAGTCGATCAGATGATTCTTGGAAGACACTGGAGTATAAGGCGCGAAGCGCATCTCAGTCTTTCAAAAAGCGTGGTTCCTAATTTGACACCGGAGTATAAGGCGCGAAGCGCATCTCAGTCGATCAGATGATTCTTGGAAGACACTAGAGTATAAGGCGCGAAGCGCATCTCAGTCTTTCAAAAAGCATGGTTCCTGATTTGACATCGGAGTATAAGGCGCGAAGCGCATCTTAGTCGATCAGATGATGCTTGGAAGACACTGGAGTATAAGGCATGAAGCGCATCTCAGTCTTTAAAAAAGCGTTGTTCCTGATTTGACATCGGAGTATAAGGCGCGAAGCGCATCTCAGTCGATCAGATGATTCTTAGAAGACACTGGAGTATAAGGCGCGAAGCCCATCTCAGTCTTTCAAAAAGCGTGGTTCCTGATTTGACACCGGAATATAAGTCGCGAAGCGCATCTCAGTCGATCAGATGATTCTTGGAAGACACCAGAGTATAAGACGTAAAGCGCATCTCAGTCGATCAGGTGATCCTCAAAAGACACCGGAGTCTAAGACGCAAAGCGCCTCTCAGTCGATTAGATGACTCTTAAAGAATATCAGGTGATTAAGCATAAGAAGCGTATCTATGACGGTTGTGACTTTTCCAGAGTAGAATGACATCATAAGTAGAATGGCATAGGGTGCATTTTTGATACTAAGAAAGAACAATATGCTGCTGAGACATTATATGAAGCACGAGATTGCTTGAGCACGTGCATCACGATAAGATAGGTGCATTCATCCGTATGATTACTTGTGCTTGTGTATGCTTGGCTCCTACCCGAACTACGTCTTGGTCTGATTCCTGAATGGATACGTAGGTAGCTCACCGTTGAGCACGACCAACATGAACCGTTTGTGAAGCCGTTTTTGCAACGCGTTTTGTTTTACCTAAATTCGACAGTCTGGTCAAAGGCTTGTCTTCACACAGGCTTTAACATTCACTTATGAGACGCGTTGCCCCACAAGTTCTATCAAAGAGGGGCAAACTGTAGACACCCCAAATTTGACAGACCGTCGAATTTAGGAGAGCGTCACCTCCACGTCCAATGATGATAAGGTCCAAAAATTCAAAGTATTCCAAGCTCTTCAGAAAGTTCTCCAAAACGCGATAAATTTCACAGAAAGAAGAAAATACCAGATATTTAGGAGAATTCAGGTATAAAACACCATTTTCAGAAAAGATCTTCAAAAATAAGTTTTTTAAGAAAAAAAGGAAGAAAGAAAAGACCTAGAAAAGGAAGTTCAACAGAAAACGGCACACGACAGTATTCCGCGGCACTCAGTGAGTGCTGAACGGCATTCAGTGAATGCCGGCCCGGCATTTATTGAGTGCCGCCGACATTTTCTGACTGCCGTTTGCTTTTAAAGTTCGTATTTTGTGGTACAATACGTATGTGTATGCGGATAAAAACAAAAAACTGATAAAGTAAGGTTGACAAAAATACGACAATCAATAATTTGGCGCGGCACTTACTGAGAGCCGCAACGGCGGTCACGGAGTGCCGCGACGGCAGTCACAGAGTGCCGCGGCAGCATCCACGGACTGTCGCTGATGATTTTTGACTGCCGCCCTGGGCAGCAGTCTGTCTAATTTCAAAAAGTACGTATTGTACCACCAAATGAGATATTTACACCTGTCTTTTACTCCGAATTCACTTAAAATACTTGGTAATTTTTGTCTATAAAAGAGGGAGGATCTTCCTTGAGGAGGGGGGGACATACAACACATACAAGAAATACCTAGAGATCATTATCACCATACATATTTTGAGAGAGATAGAGAGTTTTGGAGAGCTTGAAGAAGAACTTAGAAGTCTTCAAGAAAAACATAGAAATTTGAGGATAGTCTTGGAGGTGACCCTCTAACCTTAGTTGTGTTTTCTTTTGAGCCTCTAATATTCAAGTCATTTAATTTTTCTTGATTAAGTTTTAGAGTTTTGTTAAGTAAACATGGAAGTCCTTGTTTCCTAGTTTTTGGTCTATCCTCTATTTTTTTGTTCATGTTTTTCTCTTGAGATTCTTGGAGATCCTCAATATCTCTCTTGAAAGCTCTTGAGTTTGACGTTTTGAAGCTCATATAAGCTTATACTTCACATGGCAGTCAAAGTTTACCATCACTTCATTTTATAAACAAATAGATGGATCCAAGTCCATACTTATGACTTGGGTCCTCTAGCTTGATGTTTCATGGAATCCTTTCTATATTCCCTTGAGACTCATGAGCATTAGTAATGCCTCCATCTCCCATGACCATCAAATGGTAGGAGAAAGTAGTTTTGAGTCTAAGGCTATCTTCATGGTTTGGATTCATCATCTTGAGATTCCATGAAGTCTATTCATACTTCATTTGAAATCTACAAATATAAAGGTCTTTAGTCTCCAATGATCATCAAATGGTAGGAGAAAATGGTCTAGTTTAAGTCCAACTTCATGGTTTAATAGTTGGGGTTAACAAATAAAAGTTGAACTTGACAAATGAAAACAGTGAGTTCACAAACTGTTTTTGATCAAAGATTTTTAGTTCGAAATCTAACCGTTGAAATCAACTGAAACCAATGGGAAAGTGTCAATAACACAATATTCTACCACTGTAATTTTTGTTTTAAGGTGGTTTCATGTTTAAAGTGGTTTGATCATGAGTTTTGGGAAGTAACAATAATCTGTCCAGAATTTCAGAACAACAAATTCATTTTAAAATCAATAGATTAGAACCTTAACAAAGTTTCTTGGACTTCAAATAATTTTTTTCTATGAGGTTTAATGTGTTTGGAAGATACCCTAAAAAGAACAAAGCATTTATGATCTTTTTGCTATTTTTAAAAAATCAAACAATATCTCTGGATAGAGAGTTGTACATCTCTGAGTGATGTCTGGTGTTTGTCCTTTTCCCAGAGATCTAACCGTTGAAACTTTGATTTTCTTTTTGATATGGAAACTAGACTCACAGAGGCATCTTGTGTCCAAAATTCACCGACATCAAAACATGGGAAGCATGCTTTTTCGTTTTTTAAAGTTTTGGTCTGCTCTCTGCAATTTTCAGAATTTTATGACACATTTGGCAAACTTTGTAAATAATGGCCCAAATGATTCTCCTATGACTTAGGGCTTAAACCATATCTTAATAACAATTAATTAGGCTTAAATCCAGAGGCTAAGTGATCCAAATTAATGAATAAATCCATGTCTTATCCTTATTCATATTCATTCATGTACATTAACGCTTATAATTAGAACTAGTAATTGGATAAAGTTGGATTTCATGCTTGCTAGATCTAAGCTAGAGAATTAGGATTGATTGTTTGATGTCATATTATTATGCGAAGCATGTGGACTAACCTTTTGTTTTGTAGTGCTATTAAGGTATGATTTCTAGGACTCCTCTTTAGTTTATTTTAATTTCTCAATTTTATCGATTTTTTAATCTCATGTGCGACACCTTAGAATTAGGAATTGCTTTACTTGTATATATGGATTAGAGACTCTTTTAAGATTTTATTTTGTTCGCATGCATTTGCACGTTTAAATATTCGCGGCCGGACCCCGGGTAAGTTCTCTAGTTTCCTACTTGCATATCATATTGCTTGCTATCTGAATTACGTGGCTTTTGAATGATATTTTATCACTTGCAATCTTACACCCTTTAGACATGCTTTTGTAATGTATATTTTATACATATGTATTATTTGAGGGCACATTGAAATTAATAATTCGATTAGAAGGATGTTGAGTAGAGGCCTATCGCAAGATAGGATGAGAGAGGGTGTTTTAGTCCGACGGGCTCCTTCCTCTCTCATTCCATAATCCCCGAACCTAGTTAATCTCTGGTTTCTAAAAAGATCAGTTTGCTTTAAAAATGGTTTCTTAATTTTTCCTTTTAAAAATTAAGTGGCGACTCATTTGTTTTGAACTTGAAATTTAAAGGAATTTTAAAAGAAAAAGCTGTGGGTAAGAAAAATTGCGATATCCACAAATGGTACCATATGTATAGCCATGAGCTAATCCACTCTTTGATATGATTGATGAGTTTGACTTGTGGCTTGATTGGGTTCCACTAAAGGAGATTACTATTCCAGCTGACGAGCCGCCTCCGCATAAGTTTGATGTAGAGGATCTTGAGGATACCCTTAATGATGTCTTGCATTTAAGAGTAATAGTTAAGTTAGTTAAGGTGTGCAAGGACTACACTTTAACCCTAGAAGATCAAGTTCTTTCAGTAGACTTGATCGTACTATCCATAAAGGAATTAGTGTGATTTTGGGGATCAATTGGCTTCCAAAGTATCATTTTAAGTTAGATTGTACTAGTAAGTCAATTTTGTTTTCCATACTTGGAAGCATGCCTTTCTATTTTTAGTGTAACAATTCGTACGATGCATTTCTGGCTAGCCGCTTGGCCGCTGTGGAGAGTTCTAGCACTAAGGTTTTATAGCCTAGATACTTGTGGCTCGAGAATTTTTGGAAGTATTTCAGGATATCGCTAGATTACCACCTAAGAGGGTGATCGATTTCTATATAGAGTTGGTACCAGGAACATTGCCAATTTCTAAAACACCATATCGGATGGCCCCGATAGAGATGCAAGAGTTGAATAAGCAAGTTCAAGAGTTAGAAGATTTAGGATTCAATCGACCAAGAACATCACCTTGGGGAGTGCCAGTATTATTTATGAAGAAGAAGGATGGATCACTTCGACTTTTTATTAACTATAAAGAGTTAAACAAGGTCACTATCAAGTGCAAGTATCCCCTCCCTCGGATAGATGATCTATTTGATCAGTTGCAGGGAGCAACGACTTTCTCGAAGATACATATGCGATCGGGATATCAGTTGCAGAGTCAGACATCTCGATGATAGCTTTTAGTTCCCGATATGGGCATTTCGAGTTTATGGTTATGCCATTTGGTTTGACCAATGCTCCAGCATCATTTATGGATCTTATGCAGTGAGTACTTGATGATTATTTGGACAAGTTCATGATTGTATTTATTGATGATATTCTTATCTACTCTTCCTCTAAGGAACTTCATAAGGAACACTTGAGGATTGTTCTATAAGTATTGTGTACTCGCTGTTGTTCGGTAAATTATCTGAATGTGATTTCTAGTTGACATAAGTGAAATTTTTGGAACATATCTTCTTGAGATATGGAGTGTCAGTTGATTCATCAAAGATTGAAGCTTTTATGGATTTGCAGGAAATTACTATCGCTTTGTGAAGGATTTTTCTCGTATTGCTTCACCTTTGACTAAGCTTACGCGTGAAGGGGTAAAATGCATTTGAACTGAGTAGTATGAGAAAGCTTTTCAACTTTTAAAGACTCAATTGACTTCTGCACCGGTCTTGATCATTTTGGAGCGTGGTGTTAACTATGCAGTTTATTCTGACGCTTCACTTCTTGGTTTGAGGTATGTGCTTATGCAAGAAGATAAAGTTGTTACCTATGGTTGTCGCCAATTTGAAGCCTCATGAGCAAAATTATCCGACTCATGATTTAGAGCTTGCCTGCCATTGTGTTTGCTTTAAAGTCAGGGCATCATTACTTGTATGGGGAAAGATTTGATGTCTTTTCAGACCATAAGAGCTTGAAGTATATCTTTACTCAACGTGATTTGAATCTTCGACAATGCCGATGGATGGAGTACTTAGAAGATTATGACTTTGTACTACAGTATCATCCAGGGAAGGAAAATGTAGTGGCCAATGCACTAAGTCGTAAGTCACGAGGTTCCTTGGCTTGTTTGGCCATTCAGGAATAGAAAATGTTCGATCAGATTAGGGAGTTTGAGAGCTTGATCATGATTTTGAGGATCGCGCTTCATTGTATTCTGTCATGGTTCAACCGACGATCATTCAACAAGTGAAAGATGAGCAACAATATGATCATGTAGCATCTACTTTTCATATACGAATTCTTTGTGGTAATGTTATAGAAGGTTGGACTTTGGACTCCGAGCGTGGGTTGAAGTTCAAAGACCGTTTGTTAATGCCTTTGGCAGTTCGTGAACAACTGATGAATGAATTTCATCATTCACGATTAGCGGTATATCTGAGAGGCAACAATATGTACCATAATCTGCGACGTCAGTTTTGGTAGAAGGGTATGAAGCACGATGTCGTTAAATTTATATCTCGGTGTTTGACTTGTCAGTAAGTAAAAGTCGAACATCAGAGACCTGCAGGGTTATTGCAACCATTACCAATTTTAGAGTGGAAATGGGAGCACGTGACAATGGATTTTGTGACAGCACTTCCTAGGTCTCCATGTGGCCATGATGCCATTTGGGTCATTGTGGATTATTTGGCAAAGTCTGCAAATTTTCTAGGAATGCGTTTGACTGATTCAGTTGATGTCCTTAGTCGCTTATATATTCGAGAGATTATTCAGTTACATAGAGTCCCTGTTTCGATTGTGTCAGATCAATATCCGTGGTTTACTTCCTTGTTTTGGGAAGGTCTCCAGAAAGCTTTTGGGGGCAGAATTGAGATTGAGTACGGCTTTTCATCCTCTGATGGATGGTCAATTAGAACGTACTATATAGACCTTGGAAGATATGTTATGAGCTTGTGTTATGGATTTTAAAGGTAGTTGGGAAGACCACCTGGTATTGATTGAGTTTGCTTATAACAATAGTTAACAAACAAGTATTCAGATGACACCGTTCGAGGCCCTATATAGATGATCGTGTCATTCTCCCATATGTTGGAGAAGCATCTCTATTGGAGCAGATCTAGTAAGGGAAGCTACTAAAAAGATAAAACTGATTCGCACGAGGATACTTACAACTCAGAGCCGACAGAAAAGTTATGCTGATAAAAAGAGAAGACCATATTGTCTTTTGAAGTTAGGAATCATGTGTTTCTCAAGGTTTCACCTCGTCGTGGTGTGCTTAGTTTTGGATAGGACAAGACGCTTTCACCTCGTTTCATTGGACCTTTCTAGATTTTGGAACATGTGGGTGAAGTTGCCTATCGGTTGGCTCTGCCACCACAGTTGGCAAAAGTTCATAATGTATTTCATATTTCGATGCTTCGGAAGTATGAACCTGATCCGTCTAATGTTTTAGATTGGACTGATTTACAGTTGGGGCAAGATGCGTCGTATGAGGATCAACCAATACAGATTCTGGAAGCTAAGGAGCATGTGCTTCATGGTAGAACTAATGGTTCGAGTATTGTGGCGACACCATGGTACTGAGAAGACTACTTTGGAGAATGAGAAGGAGATGCATGATCGATATTCGCATTTATTTTTCTTCTTGAGTTATTTATTTTTTCTGTGTTGATCCTTATTTGTGTATGAATTTTGCGGACGAAATTTCTTTTAAGGTGGGTATGATGTAATACCCCATATCTTTTTTTTTTTGCGTTTTCAATAATAAAAATACCAGTTTTGGAAATTTTAGCAGTGTAATTTTACCTGCGCGTATGTATCATCGTGTGAGCTCAACACACACAAGGATCTCCCTTGTTGAACTTGGGCCCAAAGAAACTAAAATTTGCACAGTGTGTGTGTCGCGAGTGTGTGTAAGTGGTGGGCAAGCAATTAAGTTATATATATACTCACCTCTCATTCTCTCATCTCAACTCACAATTTCCATATTCTCTCAATCTCTCAGACTCTCAACAACTCTCCTCTCTCTCTCTCTCTCTCTCTCTCTCTTCTCTCTCTCTCTCTCTCTCGTTATATATATACATACAAATATATACACACACAAACATATATACATTCGAGAAATTTGGAAATCAAAGATTGGATTTGGACTTTTTCTTCGGATCTCCTTGTAATTCAATTTGGTTAAGATTCCTATACTAATTTTAAGTTGGTTTCAGTTTATATTAGGCTTTGTAGATATAGATATACAGAATTTATATATATATATATATCATTAAGGGTCCAAAAATAGCAATACCGAAAACTATAACGAAAACTTGATTTCTATATATCAAATGAAAGGTCTCGATCCCACGAGGCTCTATTTCAAGTTTTAGAAGCTAATTCTTTACGATCACGAAGAACGGTCGATTTAAAATTTTGTCGCCTTCCAGTTTTTGGATTAAACCGAGAGATATGATTGATTTCATGAAAAACTAATTTTGTATTTGGAATCTACGTGGAAAATGAAGAGTTTCATATATTGGAAAGTCTGTTTGGGTTAAGTTTGTAAAATGGTAAATCACAGACCCAACGAAGAAGACAACAATGGTAGCCTAGTTCGTGGCTCGAGCGCGCGACTTGCGCGAGCGGTCCAAGCGCGCAATCAAGCAGTTTTTTTTTAAAAAGCTTTAAAATGAACCCGTGAGAATTCTGTATAGAATTCGCCTGAGCGACCCGTGCGAGTGACCTGAGGCAATTTGGTAAAAACTACTATTTTCTTGTACTTTAGTCAGTTTCGTGCTAAGGGACCTTGTACCCTAAGCTTTATGAGTTCTACTTTACTCTAATAGGAGTTGTACGTATGCTTAGAGGTGTTGTACCTCACTAATATTGGTATTACTGTTGACGATAGTCGTAACAGATTGAGCAGTTTCGATTTCTGTTCTGAGTACTTATTCAGTCATCGGTGAATGGTAGTTCCATATAACCCTCAGTAAAGTTGTATAACATGTAAGCAGTGTACTTCCATGCTTATATGAATTGATATGTCTTATCTGTTTACTTGGGTGATTTCAACATATCTATTGTGTTGCTTTAAATCGATAGCATGTCTTGATATGTGACTTATGAAATATTGAATACGTCTTGATGCTTAGAGCTCACATATGTCATAACATTTCATAAGTGTGAGCATGAACACGAAAATCATGAAAATGGTTTTGGGATGAAAGACCTTGGAGGCTTTCGATTTTTGAAAAGGGAAGACCTTAGAGGCTTCCTGGTTTTGAAAAAGGGAAGACCTTAGAGGCTTCTATGCATAAAACCCTCTTAGAGGGATTTTGATTTGAAAAGATAGAAATCCCGAATTTGTGAGTAGGCGTGTGAGATTGGTATCACTAGGAACTCAAATCCCAGTCCCGCACGTTGAAGGCTAGGCCACCGTGAGGTGACTCCGAGGACTCTTTGACAAGGTAGTCGTAAGGCCCAAAGTCTCGCATGCCGAAGGCTAGGCCTCTGCGGACGGGAAGCCCATTGTCCGGGTAATGATATTGATGATTGAGAGTGAGTGTGAGTGTTTGAAAAGGGCATGAAATTGGTTTTAACATTGGCTTTCATTACACTCACACATATTATACAAATGTTATTGTGTGGTGATATGACTATACGATATGGACTGTAAAACCCTTTTTTTCATGTGAAATAGTTAAGGGCAAGGCCCCCGAGATTTGATGAGCTTCCGCTTTTTTTGAAGGCACAGTTTATGGGATTTTTAATTTAAATGATGTAATAAATTTTGTTCAAAGAACCTGTTATGTTTCATTGGACAAGTTTTAGTCCACTCGCTTTTAATAGAATGTTAGCTTACCTCTGATTTTTTGCTGCGTCTTGAAAACATTTTGTTTCAAGAAAGGATTTTTTATTTCTTATTTTTAACTGGAAACCCTATTTCTGTTTTATAAATGTTTTCCAAATGATGAACATATATTTCAGATAACCCTCAAAGTCTAGGACTCGGGGAGTTACCGATTGGTGTCAAAGTCTACTGTTATTGTTTATTGTTGTACGACTGGGCGGGGCATCACATTTTAGGCCGTCCTTGTTTTAAACCCTTTGGCCATTGACGTACGCAATATATATATCATGTTATCTCTAGTTAGCCTGTTGAGCTCTTAAAAATAAATTTTTGGAATTTTTCTTTGTTCGCCTACTATCCTACCCACTCACATGTGGATTTAGCCGAACAAATATATAAAAGAAAAAAATAAGATATATGATCCTGCCCTTAGTTTGAGAGTGGTGCTTAGTAGGGCTTTATAATTAGAAGGAGGGCTAGTAGTTGGGTATTTGGGTAAGCTCATGTGTTTCAACGCATATATGTGGTTGTTGAGCATGAGAAAATGAAAAAAAAAAAAAAAAAAACCAAGGTTGCTATGAGAATAGTAGTAGAAAAAGTTATTTAAAAAAAACAAAAAGTGTATGAAAAATACGTAGATGAAGAAGTATATATAAGATTGAAGAAGAAGGTTGGGTTGAAAAATAAAGGCTTAAAAACACTTTAGTACCCTGCACTTATACCGAAATTTCACTTTGGGCCCTACACTTTCGATTGCAACACTTTGGGCCCTCTATTTTCAGTATCGTTTCAATTAAGGACAATCGATCACGCCATTAGTTAAAATGGACAGATATCATCATGTGGGGGCCATGTGCATGCTTTTTTGCATCACCTCACGTGATTTTTCCCCTTTCTGCCTTAAAACCTAGCAGATCTAAGTAGATATTGAGAAAATCCATTACAGAGAGCTTGAAGAAACAAAGGAGAGAGTGAGAAGAGAGAGATGGCATGAACATACTCAATAATAGACCCATGTAGACCCCAAAACACATTAACAACCCAATACTTTATCAAGATGAAGAAGAAGCCTGGACCGAAATGTTGATTTGGGTTCATTCAATTTTCATTCGTTGTTTCTCTCATGGTGGTATTGATTTGGGGTTCATTAAATGTTGCAAAAATCCGAAATAAGCCTAACAAGGTTTTTCAAGAGAACAAAGAAACATAAAAATTAGAGCTAAGCCATAGATGCCCTAACTCGCAACCTCATAATTTTGTTTTTCATAGAACGAATCCATCGGTCGGAGCAAGCTTGAAGTTGGGTTCTTCGAAGAAGCCACATTACGATCTTTAAAATCGGCAATTGGAACCTAAAAGTAGAGGGATCCCCAATTTTCATTCCACGCTTGTGATTGTTACACTCACCAACGAGCGCGGCTTGGCTCGGCTCGGCTCGACTCAATAGATTCTAGCCAAATTGCCATCAGCATTTTGAAATAAAATTACAAAATCACATATAAGTTCTGCATATATATGATTATATATCTACTAAAAAATTATATTTTGTTTTGGTGAATTCATGGATGGTCTGAGAGAGACCCATCAATTTCTGAACCAATGGCATGAAATCGCGAGCTTGGGTGTGGATGCTTTTGGGCGAATGGGTGATTATGATTATGGTTTTTCGATTTTGATTTTGATTTGTAATTGAAGAAGATGGTTTTGGATTCCATGGAAGTAGCTGTGGATCCTTAGTGGTTTGTTTGAGAGAGAGAGAGAGAGAGAGAGAGAGAGAAAAAAGGGAATGAGATGAGGAGTACAGAGAGAGAGAGAGAAAGAAATGGGGTTGTGCACATGTGTGGGCAACAAATGGGCCCACGAGATGATTTCCGTCCATATTGCATTAACAGAGTTATTGATTGTCCTCGATTGAAGCTAGAGGGCCTAAGGTGTTGCAATCAAAAGTAGAGGGCCCAAAGTGAAATTTCGGTAAAGTACAGGGTACTAAAATATTTTTAAGCCAAAAAAAAAGTTTGTATAGATGAAAGGAAAAAAATATGAATAGTGAAAAAAAAAAGAGAAAAAGTAGTGGATGTGAATAAAAGCCCTCGAGTTCATTTGGTGCCCATCTAAAGCCACTCTCGGACCTTTTGCATATCTTCTACCCTTCGTTTTTCGCCTTAACCATGGCCTACGTTTCGTCCGTTTAGTTAAGTCCTAATTGATCCTAAGGAAGTATGGTTGAAAAAAAAAGAGAAAAAAAATAAAAAAATAAAATAAAAGGGATTGAAGCATGGTAGTAGTAATAATACTTGACTGTTGGCATCTTATCTATGAGACTACTGTTCTTTTGTCGTGTCATGCATTTTTCACTTGTCATGTGTGAGCTTCTTTGTTTTAAATATACAATTTCACTCACATATACTTGAGAGATTACACCTGTTTTTGAGTGATTCATTGTTGAGTATAATAGATATGGTGATGTTTATAGTCAAGGCATAGTTGGGAAGTAATTTGGGTTATATTTTAGATTCATAGTAGGCGCATGTTCATTTGACTACCATTTCACATACGTGTAATTTTATGAGATGTTCTAGTGATTCTTGTGATACATGTACTTAAAGCTATTTTTCATGACTATGTAGGTGATTAGCAATATATGTCGTGTACCTAATTTCCTTTTCTATCTATGTTAATGATAGCGGAATATTCAATTTTACTTTATGTCGATGTAGTATAATGGTAAGTTTATTGAAGAATTTTAAAAATGAAAAAATAGAAATTTGTGGGTAACTTCACTATAAACCCTCACGAGACTATAACTCGTCCTACTAGGAACACCTAGAGGTTTAAAGGCTTGTTGCATATGCTGAATGCATTCGTGATTTCTGCGAAAGTGAGTTAGATTTGTAGTTTATTTTATTTCATTTCTTTGCTCGTGGACTAACAAAGCTTAAGTTTGGGGGTGTGATAAGGGACGAATAGCTCCCGATCACTAAGTCTAAATCGCCTTTATTAGTTCCGAGTATTCATAATTTAGTTGATATTATGCATGCTTTTTGTATTTCAAGTTTTACAAGTATACGATCAAAAAAGATGAAAGTAGAAATTTAAAAGAATAAAATGTTCAAACCTACTGATGTCGCTCGAGCGAGCCGTGTGAGCGGAAGTCCTATACTTGCATTTTCTGCAATCTCATCACACTGCTCAGCACAATGGTCGCCCCAGTGACCACGGGATTGGCTGAATCCATATAGATACGCAAAGAAGCCGATTTTAATGGGTTTGGGATTCGGGAAACCTCCCAAACCTAGGAATCCTATGTATACATAATCTATGGCTCTTGGATACATACACATTCATATTTTCACAACCTAGAGAGAGAGAAAGAGGAAAGAAGAAGAAGAAGAAGAAGAAGAAGAAGAAGAAGAAGTCTAAGGTTCTCCACGGATTCTACATCAACTCCATGCCTTCCACTCAATCCATGGCCAACTAAGCATCCAATCTACGGTTTCAATGAAATCCTATCTATGTAATAGGTTTTCTATTTATGTTTTTCTTTAAGATCTATTTGTATTTAAGGATGATAATTATATGCTTGGGGATTTTTAATATAAATCATATTTTACTGATTAAATCATTGTTTTTGCAATTTGTTCCTGTCTTAGATTTATTTTGAAATCAATGAGCTCAACAATTGATATTTCCTATGATGATATGAATTGTTTGTATACAATAGTGCTTATTAAATTGTGATCTTAATTATTGAATATTCCATAATATGCCTAGGGAAGATGGGGTGTGCTACAACCCTAGTTTAACCGAAGAGGGATTATGTTAGTAAGTAGGTTATGATTATTTTATTGAAGGAGGAATCCTGGTACCCATGATTCCCCATGATCATCCAAATATAGTAGTTTAATTGGGAACTTGAATGGTCTTATTATGCAGTTAGTGGTGGATTTTAGATCCCAGATCCCATCTCCCATATTCTTCACATCGTTTTAATATTGCCTTATTAGTTTAACCGCTTTTTAGTTTAATAGTTAATTTAAATTACTTAGTTAATTATAGTTCAAAAACCTTCAAAATCCGTTTTCCTGAATCAATTATAATTAGGGTTTTAAGAATTAAAGTAAATCCATATCCTGATCCCTGTGGAATTCGACCCCTACTTATCGCTAACTCATTATTTTTAGTAGGGTAATTTGACATTGATTTTGACAACATCAGTTTTAACTATATCATGATCCTATATGATATTAGGATAAGATAAGATGAGAAGATGAATATCCCAAGTAAACTATAATTATGCATGCATGAATCCTAATTAGCATTTAATTCTATACGCACAAGTCCTAATTTATATGAATTCTATAACTATACATGATAAGGACAATTTAGGATAATATCTACATAAGTCCTAGTGAAGTTGGAAATCAACTTCACTAGTTGATATCTACTTTATGTTTATCATAGTTAGAAAACAAATATGAATCAAAACTTTTGGAAAAACAAAATGGATCAAAACATGTATTCTTGTGAGAAACGTATTTATGCTATGAAAAATTGAAAAAAAAGATCAAAATATATCTAAAACACTAAGAAAACAAGTTTTTAAAGTAAAAGTCATAACATAAAGATCAAAAGAAAAGAAAAGAAAAGGAAGAGTTCTACCTCTCTTACGAAGAATACATCGGGTTTCTTCTCTCCTAACCCTAGAAAAACCTCTACAGCACTCTTAAAAGCCTCACTTGTTCTTAAGAACTCAAAGATTACTCAAGAACGCCCTCAATTGGGGTGTTCTTCAGATCTTTCTTAAGTTTCTTCTAAACTTCTCTATAATTTTTTTTTGGAATGAAAAATAATGAGGGATAGCCCTCTATTTATAGTGGTTAGAAGAGGGTAAAGTCCTAAAAAGCTTTTAACTTTATAAAAAAATTTAGACTTATGACATACGTGTGCGAGTTGGGTCAAAATTTGGTTTTCTAGGAAAAACATTACAAACTGAAGTGGGCCCCAATGCTCCTGTGTCGCGCTGCACTCAAGACTGTCACGTGGAAGTCAGAACATGTTTTGCATTCGTTCGTGTTTTTTTACCGTTCTTCTTGGGCTTCGTTTTCCTTTGTTGAGCATCAAAACTGGGCTTGGTATATACCACTGGAAATTTATGGAAGTCTAATTTCCAATATTGGATTTTTTTTTCGGAAAATTCCAATATTGGATTTGGTTTCACTTAAAAAGGAATTCTGGTTTGAAGAGTATGGCCAAAAGAGTGAGGTAAGGTAAAAAAAAAAAAAAAAAAAAAAAGGCAAAACGGAGCTAGGTAAATAAGGTGATTTTGGCTCAAAAATTAATCCGGAACCCATTTCGCTTTCCTCATTTCAGTATTTTAAGAAACTTCAATAAAGTGATTGTTCAGGATACCACTCCGAAGTCTATATTTTGGCTCGGTAAGGCATTTTTGGGTCATTTTATGTTAAAAACACATGTGACTTCCGATTTTCATTCTAAATTGAATTTCTAACATACTTCAAACTTTAGGACATATGCATTCTCAATTTTCAATCATTGATATTCTTAGGACACATGTGATATTATTGATATGAATTTCCAAAGACTTCTAGAGCCATGAGTATCAAGAGTACTGATTTAGTTATGCCTCGGTTCCCACATATGCATTCTTAATTTTCAATCATTGATATTCTTCGAGGAATTAAGGCCCCTTGATCAAACGAACAAACTAAAATGGGGTGTCTGCAGTTGTTTGTTTGCGATAAACAATGGATTGTGAAAGGTGAAGAGAGGACCTTCAATTATGTTGATGGGTAGAAAGGTTGGAGATTTGTACATTCATTTGGGAAGTATAGATGTTGGTTGTGAAGTCGTAAAGCCTGCAAAGATGATGTGGAAGCCAGTGAAGATGTCTACACAAAAGGTGCGCAAGATGGCTCAAGCAACTTTGGCGACATCAACCTCTACTACAAAAGTTGAAGGTGTAACTCCAAGTAGTAAGGTCAATCTCGTATCTTTCGGATTTGGTGATGCTGATGCAATTGTTGATGATGGCGGTAACATTTTCAAGTTCATAGGTGATGTGAACTTGGAATATTGACTGGACAGATGGTGATGAAGTGAAGAACGACGACAAGTGATGAGAGATTGAAGACCCCTACAACCCATAGATGCCGTGGATGGTAAAGCTGTTGAGTGCAGCTGAAGATGGTGAAGGTGTGAGAAATTAAATCCATGCATGGTGAAGATTGTTAGAATTTTCTTTAGATTTCTCATACTGAAATCTCGCTCGAGGGAGGCCCTGTTCGAGCAAACAACTCAGTCTACGTTGGGCAAATTTGTAGACTGTAATCACACTGGAGCGAGCTCAATGATATATGATTATGTACGTGAATCAAGATTCTTAATCTGATTGGGATTGCAGAATGAGATAGATTTTAAAGTTGTTTGGCTTCCTAATTGTATGAGATTACTTTCAAAAGAGGTTTGTTGGTGCAGAAGTGATGCAGCGCGGAAGCAAAAGACGAGAAGGATGAGATGGGCAACCTTCTTGTACTAGTTGATTGTCGCAACAGTACTAGGAACAAGACTCTACCCTCATTGATTCACCAAGAATATCGAGAATAGGCTCCCTCAACTTCTGTTGATTCTTAGAAAAAGAATGCCAGAAAACAAGGGCATCAAAGGTCTTGTTGATTCCTTAGAATACCAAGAACCATCTGTCCAAAATAATGGCTTGAAAAATTTGACCAAGCTATACTCTCTAGTGGATTTAAAATCAATGAGTGTGATAAATGTGTTTATGTCAAAGACACAATTGAAGGCTATGTCATATTATGTCTTTATGTTGATGACATGCTCGTAGTGGGTAGTAATGATAAGATCATTAAATCTACTAAGAAAATGTTGAAATCTAAATTTGACATGAAAGATATGGGACTTGCTGATGTTATATTGGGCATCAAGATCTCTAGAAATACTAATGGACTTGTTCTATCACAATCACATTATATAGACAAGATTCTAGAGAAGTTCAACAAGTCTGATACTAGTATAGCCAGGACGCCTGTGAACTTAAGTCTACACCTATCTAAGAATACTGGTGAGAGTGTTTCTCAACTAGAATATTCTCGAGTGATAGGAAGTTTGATGTACTTAATGAGTTGTACAAGGCCTGACATTGCCTATTCTGTTAGTAGACTAAGTAGATATACTAGTAATCCTAGTGCTGAACACTGGAAAGGGATAGTAAGGGTACTGCGGTACTTACGATTTACACATGATTAGGGACTGCACTACATGAGATATCCAGCTGTATTGGAAGGATACAGTGATGCAAACTGGATATCCGATATGAAAGATTCAAAATCTACAAGTGGATATGTTTTCACACTTGATGGTGCAGCTGTATCATGGAAATCTTCAAAACAAACTTGTATTGCTAGATCGACAATGGAATCTGAATTCATTGCGCTAGACAAGGCAGCTGAAGAGGCTGAATGGCTTCGCCATTTTGTAGAAGATATTCCTAGATGGTCAAAACCTGTGCCAGCTATTTGGATACACTGCGATAGCCAATCTGCTATTGGAAGGGCACAAAGTAATATGTATAATGGTAAGTCTAGACATATTTTTCGTAGACACAATACCATTAAACAACTACTCTCAAGTGGGATTGTCACAATTGACTATGTAAAGTCAAAGGACAATATTGTGGATCCGCTAACCAAAGGGTTAAATCGAGAGTTAGTTAATAAATCATCTAGAGGAACGGGACTAAAGCCTATGACGTTACAAGGGAATGGAATGGAAACCCAACCTAGTTGGCTGGAGATCCCAAGATCTAGGTTCAAAGGGACAACCTAATTTCAAGTACCTTAAGAGAATCACTGAGAAGAAATGTTCTTCTGCCCATTTCTATGATTCAACAGTGATACCTGCTGGTGTGAGGGTAAGCTTAGCTTTTAATGACTATGTGTGTTGGTATAACCAAGCGGAGTATAGCAGGATACTCTACATAGTCACCTATGTGAATGTGAAGTGGGACCGCTTCTAAAAGAATTTGAGAAAGGCGCAATTCTTTGATAAACATTTACCGTACCAGGCGAGTGTTCAAGGCCAAAACGAACACATGTGTAAGAACTAAACTATGTTTGGAAAGCTCCTGTGTGAGGTCTGTCGATTATTTACACTAATGGCAATCAGTTCAAGACTATACGTTTACTGGTCAGCCAGTAAATCTGATAGATTGTCACGAGGGAAGGTTCAAAGCCAAAAGCTACCTATCCTTTGTAGGAGTTATCCGTTGTGCTCTCTCTCTTGTCGAGTCGTCTCACATCGTTTCGATTAATTTCATTCATGTGGGGGATTGTTGGATAAAAATTAATTTTGGCCATGTTTGCGGTCAAATAAATGTGGGACCCATTTAGAGTTTGAATGGGGTCCTTGTGGATTTGTGTTCTCCTCCATGAGGAGATGAACTTTGGATATTTACATGTCCAAAATTATTATTGAGTGAATGAGAAATTAATCCATTGAATACATTTATATAATGTACATACATGAATGCATGGGAAAGGTATATAATTTATTATAATGTATAATGCATGGGAAATGTATATACATGAATGTACTTATTCTCATTCATGGATAAATGCAGATTCATAGATGAATCATGTATATACATGGATGAATCTATAGATTCATAATGTACAAACATGGATGAATCTACAAATACATAATGTACTCATGTATATACATGGTTGAATCTATAGATTCATAATGTACATACATGGATGAATCCACAAATTCATATTGTACATGCAATGAATTCTCTCTCCCCTTAGTCCTATATATTCAGAGCTTTCTCCTCAGAAATTTCAGAGTCAGAAAAACAAGAGCTATTTCCTCCCTTCCAATATTCCTTCCTGAAAGAGACACAGAACATAGTTGGTTCGCCGGAGCAGTCAAACACCGTGCTTGTCTACTGCTGGTTATTGCCGCTGTATCCTGGGAGACAGACGCCGGAGATATCCTCAAGCACTTCTGGTGGGGCGGCGAATCTGTTTTAAGGTAACTGTGAAATATCACAGGCCTCGGTTTGATCTTATTTTGTTATAGTTTTCCAATTATTGCTTTCTGTTTACATATTGTAATTTTGTTTCTATTTAAGTTATATTTTCCAGTTTGTAATCAAGAATCTATTTCTGTTTTCCAATTGTATCAATGTAATTTTTCCAACAATCTTAAAACAGATTATATATATTTTTACAAAACAAAAACAGATTCGGATTTGGAAAATTAAAATTATTTTTTGAAAACAGTCTTACAAAAAAAAAAAAAAACTACTACTGTAATCCTCGTTTTCTGGCCAAACGGTGCAGAATCAGGAAAAATTGAATTAGACAGAAAGTGTGCAGAATCCTGTTTTGCTTTGGACATAGCGAGCAGAATCTTCAAATTCGTTCATTTTCTAACAATTATTTGGGAAAATAAATTCTGTTGCACTTAAAATTAAAAAGAAAATATTAGATTTAATTTCTTTTCTCTTGTGATAACTTCTGAAATGGAAAATGAGACCATGAACTCTGTTGCGACCGATGGTGCTACCAACACCGTGGTGATTGGTTCGAGTATTGTTAAGGTTCCCTCAATCCAAATGGTTCCTGTGAACCACGGGGAGAAACCCGATAAATCTAATGAAAATGAACAAGAACAAGAGGTTGTGCTAGCAATTGATGCTTTGAAGCACTCGGACTTTTTGTGTCGAAACTATGTCTTGAATGACTTAGACGATACACTCTATAATGTGTATAAGGTCAAGACCATTGCTAAGGAACTGTGGGAGTCCTTAGATATGGTGGACTCAAAGACTGTGATCAGTCAAGTCCAAGAGACAAATGTGACGGAGTTAGATTATATCTCAAGGGATGTCTCTGACATTAATCTGTCTATTATGGTCTCTGAAGTGAACTTGGTGGATTCAAACCCAAGGGAGTGGTGGATAGACACTGGTGCTACTCGCCACATATGCTCCGACAAAGTTATGTTCACTTCCTTCGAACCAATTACTAATGGTGAGAAGATATATATGGGAAATTCTGCCTCCTCAAATGTTGAATGGCAAGGGAAAATAAGTCTGAAAATGACTTCAGGAAAGGAGCTAACTCTCAACAATGTCCTTTATGTATCGGAAATTCGCAAGAATTTGGTATCCGGATCTCTCCTAAGCAAGCATGGCTTTCGAATGGTCTTTGAGTCAGACAAGGTGGTGTTGACCAAAGCTGGAATGTATGTGGGGAAGGGGTATATGTGTAATGGGATGTTCAAACTTAATGTAGCAACTGTATTCCCAAAAGTTAATAAAATGAGTACCTCTTCTGTTTACTTGCTTGAGTCTTCCAATTTGTGGCATGGTAGGCTAGGACATGTTAATTTTAATTCTTTGCAAAGATTAATTAAATTAGACCACATACCAAACTTTCATATTAATGCAAGTTATAAATGTGAAACTTGTGTTGAAGCAAAGTTAACAAAGACTTCATTTCAATCAGTTGAAAGAAGCACTGAACCTCTGGAATTAATCCACACTGATGTATATGATTTAAAAATGGTTCAATCTAGAGGTGGCAATAAGTATTTCATTACTTTTGTTGATGATTGCACTAAATAATGTTATGTGTATTTGCTAAAAAGTAAGGATGAAGCTTTGGATAAGTTCATTCTATACAAGACAGAAGTTGAGAATCAACTAAGTAAAAAGATTAAGGTGTTGAGAAGTGATATGGGTGGTGAATATGTAGCGCCATATGGTGAGTTTTGTGCACAAAATGGAATTATTCACCAAACCACCGCACCTTATTCGCCTCCATTAAATGGAGTTGCTGAAAGGAAAAATCGTACCTTAAAGGAAATGATGAATAAGTTCTGGATTGCCACAGAACTTGTGGAGGGAGGCAATTCTCTCCGCAAATTATATTTTAAATAAGGTACCTCGAAAGAAAGTTGATCAAACCCCGTATGAACAATGGAATGGTCGAAAACCTTCCTACAAGTTCTTACGAATGTGGGGGTGTCTTGCAAAAGTTCTTGTACCTACTCCTAAGAAAGAAAGGATAGGTCCAAAAACTGTTGATTGTTTATTTATTGGCTATGCACATAATAGTAGTGCGTATCGGTTTCTTGTACATAAATCTGAAAACCCAGATATACACAAGAACACGATCATGGAGTCTAGAAATGCGTCTTTCTTTGAGAATATATTTCCTTGTAAAGAGGATTATAGTTCTAAAAAACGCACATTTGAGACTGTTGGGGAAACTAGTAAAACCCAAGAAGAAAATGTTGATATTGAGCCTAGACGTGGGAAACTAGCTAGGACCTCAAAATCTTTTGGTCCAGACTTTCTAACTTATGTGATAGAAAGTGAGCCTCAAAGCTATAATGAAGCTATTAGATCACCAGATGGTCCATTGTGGAAAGAAGCAATCATGAGTGAAATTGATTCTATCCTACAAAACCATACGTGGGAACTGGTAGATCTTCCTCCTGGTTGTAAGCCATTGGGCTACAAATGGATTTTTAAAAAGAAAATGAAGATGGATGGTACTATCAATAAGTATAAAGCAAGGCTTGTCATCAAAGGGTATAGACAAAAGGAGGGTGTGATAAATGTGTTTATGTCAAAGACACAATTGAAGGCTATGTCATATTATGTCTTTATGTTGATGACATGCTCATAGTGGGTAGTAATGATAAGATCATTAAATCTACTAAGAAAATGTTGAATTCTAAATTTGACATGAAAGATATGGGACTTGCTGATGTTATATTGGGCATCAAGATCTCTAGAAATACTAATGGACTTGTTCTATCACAGTCACATTATGTAGACAAGATTCTAGAGAAGTTCAACAAGTCTAATACTAGTATAGCCAGGACGCCTGTGAACTTAAGTCTACACCTATCTAAGAATACTGGTGAGAGTGTTTCTCAACTAGAATATTCTCGAGTGATAGGAAGTTTGATGTACTTAATGGGTTGTACAAGGCCTGACATTGCCTATTCTGTTAGTAGACTAAGTAGATATACTAGTAATCCTAGTGCTGAACACTGGAAAGGGATAGTAAGGGTACTGCGATACTTACGATTTACACGTGATTAGGGACTGTACTACATGAGATATTCAGCTGTATTGGAAGGATACAGTGATGCAAACTGGATATCCGATATGAAAGATTCAAAATCTACAAGTGGATATGTTTTCACACTTGGTGGTGCAGCTGTAACATGGAAATCTTCAAAACAAACTTGTATTGCTAGATCGACAATGGAATCTGAATTCGTTACTCTAGACAAGGCAGCTGAAGAGGCTGAATGGCTTTGCCATTTTGTAGAAGATATTCTAGATGGTCAAAACCTGTGCCAACTATTTGCATACACTGCGATAGCCAATCTGCTATTGGAAGGGCACAAAGTAATATGTATAATGGTGAGTCTAGACATATTCGTCGTAGACACAATACCATTAAACAACTACTCTCAAGTGGGATTGTCACAATTGACTATGTAAAGTCAAAGGACAATATTGCGGATCCGCTAACCAAAGGGTTAAATCGAGAGTTAGTTAAAAAAATCATCTAGAGGAATGGGACTAAAGCCTATGACGTTACAAGGGAATGGAATGGAAACCCAACCTAGTTGACTGGAGATCCTAAGATCTAGGTTCAAAGGGACAACCTAATTTCATGTACCTTAAGAGAATCATTGAGAAGAAATGTTCTTCTGCCCATTTCTATGATTCAACAGTGATACCTGCTGGTGTGAGGGTAAGCTTAGCTTTTAATGACTATGTGCGTTGGTATAACCAAGCGGAGTATAGCAGGATACTCTAAATAGTCACCTATGTGAATGTGAAGTGGGGCCGCTTCTAAAAGAATTTGAGAAAGGCGAAATTCTTTGATAAACATTTACTGAACCAGGCGAGTGTTCAAGGCCAAAATGAACACATGTGTAAGAACTAAACTATGTTTGGAAAGCTCCTGTGTGAGGTCTGTCGGTTGTTTACACTAATGGCAATCAGTTCAAGACTATACGTTCACTGGTCAGCCAGTAAATCTGATAGATTGTCACAAGGGAAGGTTCAAAGCCAAAAGCTACCTATCCTTTGCTGGAGTGATCCGTTGTGCTCTCTCTCTCTTGTCGAGTTGTCTCACATCGTTTCAATTAATTTCATTCATGTGGGGGATTGTTGGATAAAAATTAATTTTGGCCATGTTTGAGGTCAAATAAATGTGGGACCCATTTAGAGTTTGAATGGGGTCCTTGTGGATTTGTGTTCTCCTCCATGAGGAGATGAACTTTGGATATTTACATGTCCAAAATTATTATTGAGTGAATGAGAAATTAATCTATTGAATACATTTATATAATGTACATACATGAATGCATGGGAAATGTATATAATTTATTATAATGTATAATGCATGGGAAATATATATACATGAATGTATTTATTCTCATTCATGGATAATGCACATTCATAGATGAATCATGTATATACATGGATGAATCTATAGATTCATAATGTACAAACATGGATGAATCTACAAATACATTATGTACTCATGTATATACATGGATGAATTTATAGATTCATGATGTACATACATGGATGAATCCACAAATTCATATTGTACATGCAATGAATCCTCTCTCCCCTTAGTCCTATATATTCAGAGCTTTCTCCTCAGAAATTTCAGAGTCAGAAAAACAAGAGCTATTTCCTCCCTTCCAATATTCCTTCCTGAAAGAGACACAGAACATAGTTGGTTCGCCGGAGCAGTCGAACACCGTGCTTGTCTACTGCTGGTTATTGCTGCTGTATCCTGGAAGACAGACGCCGGAGATATCCTCAAGTACTTCTGGTGGGGCGGCGAATCTGTTTTAAGGAAACTGTGAAATATCACAGGCCTCGGTTTGATCTTATTTTGTTATAGTTTTCCAATTATTGCTTTCTGTTTATATATTGTAATTCTGTTTCTATTCAAGTTCTATTTTCCAGTTTGTAATCAAGAATCTGTTTCTGTTTTCCAATTGTATCAATGTAATTTTTCCAACAGGAGGTTGGCGGTGGCAGGAGATCGGCAGTAGGAGGTCGGCGCATGAGGTCTAGGGCGAGATTTCCCCACTTCTCCTTTCTCTCTCCTTTTCTCTCTCCTTCCTTTTTTTTATGAAACTCAGGTTGGAGCCCGATGGTTTATATGTGTTGAAATTATTTTTTTATTTTTTTATTTTTTTGGATCAATTTCGTAACGGATATAAACGTTACACATATAAATACAACCGTTATAAAATTTAAGTAACCAATATAATGGTAATCCGTAACGGTTTGTTGAAATTTGTAACGGATATATCGGTTACAAATTAGTAACGGGTATACCCGTTACAAATTGCAAAACTGGTCCGTTACAAATTTACCCAAATGGTGTAGTGGTATCTTGAATGTAGAGGATAAATTCAAGAGAGAACTCAGAAAAGATCTGAGTAGTGTGTGAGTGCAATGGGAGAGCATTCTTAGTGTGTGAGGCATCTATTGTGAGGTTTTATATTCTACCGTCAATAAAAAAAGTACTAGTCGCTCTTCAGTCTTTGCAGTTGTGGATTAGCTCAGATTGGGTGAACCACGTTAAATTCATGTGTGTTGATTATTCTTCGTTTCTTTTCTCTTTTTCGTGTGTACTATTTGACTATTTCGTAGGCTCATGCACAACATCCCTTACCTGCTATATTCTGTGTCCCCCTTTTTTTTTTCTTTTTTTTTTTTGTTTGTGTGTTGTACTGAAATTGTAGAGGATGCATTGGTACTTGCGGAGAAAGAAATTATCGATAGTGGTTAATCATTGATCTATTGTATTCAATTTTGACGGTTTTAAATCAAAATGTGAAGTGTACAACAGGCGGTTCTCTTTTATTCTGTGATTTGAATTCTGTGCTTTCTAATGAATTTAAATTTTTACGTCCACATAGAACCAAGTTAATATTGAAAATTGATTTTTTTTTTAATTTCATTTTATTTATAAATTTGAATCTCAAATTTTTTTTGTACCACATGCGGCGGTATATGGAATCATCAACCACTATTGCATGTAGACTGTGTTACAATTGTTACAATATTTGAGAACAAAATATAATTGGATTCAAATTTGACAAGCATGACATTACCCTATTTTTATATATCAGATTTGAAAAGAATTCTTAGACAAACTTATTGTATTAACTTTCTTAACTAATTCCATGCCCCGTCAAGAAAAAGTGAGCTTAATCTCCTTACCTAACATACAATACATTCTATTTTTCATAAATTCTTGTACACTTGGACAGATTGTCTACTAATTCATAGAATGCTCTCTGATCTCACCCTCACCAACACAAAAAGAAGTGGAACATAGTGCCAGACTCTGTGAATTAGTGGAATTGTCAGAGTCTGTTCACCTCATCATTTCATTTTGCCATCCCTTGCAATTATTGTTCTTGTATTGGATAAAAGGAACATGAATGCTCCAAAACATGCTCAACTATTGCACATTTTCTAGTTCCTCGTGATTAGCTGGAAATATATTGTTGAACTTTTTCTTGTTCGGAATTGAAGAGAAAATGATCATTCTTACACAAAGTCTCACTTTATTTCGATTTCTGGGTATTTTTAAATTAGAGACCGAATCTTATGTACCCAACAAAAGTTATAAAATTATTTAAAGCTTATTTATCTCGCAACTATAAAAGTGATTCTTACGTTATCCTACCCAAATAGTGGTACGCAAAACTATTTACAACAGACTCGTGGGTAATAAAGAACATTTACTAACAGTCAACGACAACCGACAAATCCTGTAATACCCCATTAATTTTTCTCGTGTTTTAATACGCAATTATACCAGTTTAGAGATTTGTTCTGTATTAATTATACCTGTGTGTGTGTATCATAGCGTGAGCTCAACACACACAAGAGTTTCTCTTTAAAACTTGGAGCCCAATTTTAATTTAGTGCACAGTGTGTGCAAGTGTATTGTATGAATTATATGCTTGGTGCCCAAGCATTTCTAATCTATATATACACATCTTGAGTTCACTCAATTCCTCAGCAACTCTCTCAACAGTCTCTCTATCTCTCCACCGTCTCTTCATCTCGTGGACACACACACACTTAATTTGTTTATATACACAGCACACATACTATTGTTCATATATTCACACACATGGATATATAGTAGGATACTTATATACATCCAAGGAGATTCAATTCAAGCTTGGATTACTGTTGTGAAGTTCTAATTGGGTAATCTTCTCTATTAATTTCAGTTTGTATAAACTGTGACTATAGATATATATATACATATCTCATATATATATCGTTAAGGGTCCAAAAATAGCGAACAGAAAAACTGTCACAGAAACGTGAATTCTTTATATCAAATGAAAGGTCTCGATCCCACGAGGCTCCATTTCGAATTTCAAAAGCTAATTCGCAACGGTTGCGACGAACGGTCGATTTAAAGTTTTGTCACCATTCGATTTTTCGATAAAATCAAGAGCTGCGTTTTGATTCATGAAAAATCGATTTCATATTTGGAATCTATGCAGAAAAAGGAAGAGATTCATATATTGGAAGTACTGTTTTAATTACGTTTTCAAAATGGGTCAAAACCAGTGTTGGATTTAAAAACAGGGGAAGAAAAGAAAGAAGAAGACGAAAATGTGACATCTCGCGCGCGCGACCTGCGCGAGCGGCCCGCGCACGCGAACATGCTATTTTTTAAAACTGTTTAAAATAATCACGTGACCCTTCTGAACACACTTCGCGCGAACGAACCGCGCGAGCGAGGCCTCGCGCGAGCAGTCCGCGCAAGCGAGGTCCCGCGCAAGCGGCCCGCGCGCGCGACCTCGGGCAGTTTGATAGAATCTTCTATTTTGTTATACTTAAGTCTGTTATGAGCTAAGGGGCCTTGTACTCTATGCTTTAAGAGTTGTACTTTACTTTAATAGTAGTTATACTCATGCTTTGAGGTGTTGTACCTCACTAATATACGCGCATTATTGTATATTGAGATTTGTAACAGATTGAGCAGTTCCGGTTTCTATTCTGATTAATTATTCAGTCTATCCTCGGTGAACGGTAGTTCCGTATGACCCTCAATAAAGTTGTATAACATGAAAATAGTGTACTTACATGTTTACTTGAGCTGCTATGCCTTAAGTGGTTACTTGAGTTGTTATGCCTTATGTGTTTACCTGGATAATTTCAGCATGTCTATTGTGTTGCTTGAATTGATGGCATGACTTAATAATCTGTCTTATGAAATATTGAATATGTCTGGATGCTTAGAGCTCGCATATGTCATATCATTTCATAAGCATAAGCATGAACACGAAAATCACGAAAATGATTTTGGGATGAAAGACCTTAGAGGCTTTCAATTTTTGAAAAGGGAAGACCTTAGAGGCTTCCAGGTTTTAAAAAGGGAAGACCTTAGAGGCTTCTATGCATAAAACCCTCTAGGAGGGATTTTGTTTTGAAAAGTTAGAAATCCCGGATTTGTGGGTAGGCATGTGAGATGAGTACCACTAGGAACTCGAATTGCGGGATGTGCTGCAAGAAACCCCCGTAACGGTAAAGGCTAGGCCTCCGTGTAATTCGTAAGGCCCAAAGTCCCGCACGTTTGAGGCTAGGCCTACGTGGACGAGAAGCCCATGGTCCGGGTAATGATATTGACGATTGAGGGTGAGTGTTTGAAAAGGGATGAAAATGGTTTTCATGCATTGGCATTCATTACACACATGCATGTTAGATGACAGATGTTATTGTGCGGTTATATGACTATACGAGCCTTTTGGCTTATGAACTATTAAACCTTTCTTTCAGGTGATATAGATAAGGGTAAGGCCCCGAGACTTGACAATGCTTCCGCTATAGTTTGAAGACCCCATGTGTGGGGATTATCTTTTAATTAATGTAATAAAATTATGTTTCAAATGACATGTTATGTTTATTTGGACAAATGTTAGTCCACCCGCTTTTAAATAGTATGACGGCTTAACTCTGTTTTTTCTGCTGCTTATCTTGAAAACGTTTTGTTTTAAGAAAGGATATTTCTAAATGAAAACCGGATTTCTATTTTATAAATGTTTTCCAAATGATGAGCATATATTTCAGGTAACCCTCGGAGTCTAGGACTCGGGGAGTTACGGAATGGTGTCAAAGCCTACTGTTATTGATTATTATTGTGCTTTCGCTTGGATGACACCCCGTCGCCGGGAACCGTGGCGGGGCAGGGCGTCACAGAATGGTATCAGAGCGTAACCGGGTCGAATACTTTGGACGCCGGGTTATGTGCTCGCATATTTAATTTTGTTGACACGTTAGACATGTTAGTTAGTAAAAGACGTATGAATTGATATGTGTTAACTTGGTAACTTGAGATGTTAACTGTTTACTTGTTATGCTTGACATACGTGTTTTGCCGATTGCACTTCGTGATTAGATCATGTTGTGTGATTCGTTTACTCGATTCGACCTTATTATAGCTATGCCGCCGCGTCGTGAGAGTCGCAGTTTTGAGCTTGAGGCTGACGAGCAGATATCGGCTGCGTCGGTACCAGTTAGAGGCCGAGGTCGAGGTCGTGCTCGAGGACGTGGTCCAGGGAGAGGCCGTGGTCAAGGTCAAGGCCGTGGTCGAGGTCGTGGTCGTGGTCGAGGTCACGCGCATGATGTTGCATTTGAGTCTGAAGCCTCCACAGGACCAGTTGATATTCCTGATGGACCGCAAGGGTTACAGAATGTTGCCGATGTAATTGCAAGGGCAGTCAGAGATGCTATGCCGCCTCCTCCCCCTCGTGCTCCGAGAGGTGAGATCAATCCCGCTAGAGCTCGGGAGCGGCTGATTACCAAAGATTTCGATGCTAGGAAGCTGCCACAATTCTCTGGTAGCTCTGACCCGATGGCTGCAGAGGATTGGCTTCAGCATATCTCGAAGATATTCGAATTCATTGATCTTCATGAGGATGCTCTCCGCATCAAGTTGGCTACGTACTTATTTTCTGGAGAAGCTACTCATTGGTGGGATTGCACCGTGAGTGTTCATCCACTTGCTGGCATGACTTGGAAGTCATTTAAGGATCTTTTCCTCGATAACTACTTCCCATAAGTACAGAGGGACGCAAAGAGAGCTGAGTTCTTTACCCTTCAACAAGGAGATATGTTAGTGACAGAATATGCTACTATGTTTTCCACCTTGGCTCATTTTGCACAAGACCAGTTGGTCAGTGATCATTTCAAGGCTACACGTTTTGCCTCTGGTCTTCGACCCTACATTCGGAAAAGTCTGGCTAGCACGCCTATCACCACTTATGTTGATACTTTGACAAGGGCGTTGGGTGTTGAAAGTGTAGATTTGGATCTGAAAAGGGCCAGGGAGATCATTATTCCAGCCAAGAGCACTAGTCTGTCTAAGAAAGCTAAGACAGAGACTAGGTCTCAATTTCAGTCCCAACCTCCTCAACAGCAACAACAACAACAACAACAACGATCATATTCACAACAGAGATCTTCTTATCGAAGTTCTCAACAATCAGGATTACAGCGAGGTGTGAATGCCGCTGGGGAGAAAGTTTGTCTTCGATGTGGTGATCCAAATTATTTCATCAAGTTTTGTCCTCAACCCCCACCCAAGAAATCTCATTCGATTGGTTCAACACCGTATTATCCACCATCTCAGGCAGTATCTGCTCAGAGCGTGAAACCCTACCAGAACAGAGGTAATCAAGGTAATTATCAGAGGACAGAAAACCGTGGTAGTTTTCAGCCACAACAACACCAAGAACCCAAAGGAAGGAATTTTGTTTTGCCTGCTTATCATGTTTCTGGAAATGCCGGACCGTCTGTGATCCGAGCTATCGTCCCATTGTTTAACTCTTGGGCATCTATATTGTTTGACACTGGTGCATCACACTCATTCATTTCATCAGCATTCGCATCAGTATTAGGGTTAGAGATAGAATGCTTGGAGCATGTCTTATCTGTTGATACTCCAGTTGGAGGTGTTATTCATTTGAATCAGGTCTGCCGTGGTTGTATGCTTTTGATAGCAGACCGATAATTGAGTGTCGATTTAATTGTTATGCCAAATCTAGGATTTGATGTCATCTTTGGGATGGACTGGTTGGTCGAGTATCGAGCTTTAATAGATTGTTTTAAGCGTCGGGTTATTCTTTTCACTCCTGAGGGAGACAGTTGTAGATTCGAGGGAGATCAGTTGGATTTGTCGCTACCCTCGTTGTTTTCACGGAGTAGTTTATATTCTTCTCTTGGAACTCTGGCTAGTTTATTGGCCATGGAGAGGGGCACTCCTCTTGTGGAATTGCCACCCGTTGTTTGTGAATTTTCTGACGTCTTTCCAAAAGACTTATCAAAATTGCCACCTGTCCGTGCTATCGATTTTGCAATCGATCTTGTGCCAGGCACTTCGCCTATTTCTATTCCGCCATATCGTATGGCACCAGCAGAATTGAAGGAGTTGAAAATTCAGTTGGAAGATGTCCAGAGTAAGGGTTTTATTCGCCCGAGTGTATCTCCGTGGGGAGCTCCTATTCTCTTTGTTAAGAAGAAGGATGGAACGTTGAGATTATGTATCGATTATCGAAAACTCAATCATGTTACAATCAAGAATAAGTATCCACTTCCTAGAATTGATGATTTATTTGATCAACTCAAAGGTTCCACTTGTTTCTCCAAGATTGATCTGAGATCGGGTTATCATCAATTCCGTATTCGAGAGTCAGACATCTCGAAGACAGCTTTTAGGTCCCGATATGGACATTTTGAGTTTATGGTTATGCCATTCGGATTGACCAATGCTCCAGCAGCATTTATGGATCTTATGCAGCGAGTATTTCACGATTATTTGGACAAGTTCGTGATTGTATTTATTGATGACATTCTTATCTACTCTTCCTCTAAGGAACTTCATGAGGAACACTTGAGGATTGTCCTACAAGTATTGCGTACTCACCAGTTGTTCGGTAAATTATCTAAATGTGATTTTTGGTTGACAGAAGTGAAATTTTTGGGGCACGTTGTCTCTAGAGATGGAGTGTCAGTTGATTCATCAAAGATTGAAGCTGTTATGGATTGGCAGTCACCTAAGAACATATTTGAGGTACGTAGTTTCTTGGGTTTAGCAGGCTATTACCGTCGCTTTGTGAAGGACTTTTCTCGTATTGCTTCACCTTTGACTAAGCTTACGCGTAAAGGGGTGAAATTCATTTGGACTGAGGAGTATGAGAAAGCTTTTCAGCTTTTAAAGACTCGATTGACTTCTGCACCGATTTTGATTATTCCGGAGCGTGGTATTGACTACGCAGTTTATTGTGATGCTTTACTTCTTGGTTTGGGGTGTGTGCTTATGCAAGAAGGCAAAGTTGTTGCCTATGGTTCTCGCCAGTTGAAGCCTCATGAGCAGAATTATCCAACTCATGATTTAGAGCTTGCCGCCGTTGTGTTTGCCTTAAAATCATGGCGTCATTACTTGTATGGGGAACGATTTGATGTCTTTTCAGACCACAAGAGTTTGAAGTATATCTTTACTCAACGCGATTTAAATCTTCGACAACGTCGATGGATGGAGTACTTAGAAGATTATGACTTCCAACTACAGTATCATCCAGGGAAGGCAAATGTAGTGGCTGATGCGTTGAGTCGCAAGTCACAAGGTTCATTGGCTTGTCTAGCCATTCAAGAATGGAATATGCTCGATCAGATTGGGGAGTTTGAGGTTGAGCTCAACGATTCTGAGAATCGTGCTTCATTGTATGTTGTTATGGCTCAACCGTCGATCATTCAACAAGTAAAAGATGAGCAACAGTCTGATCAGGTAGCATCTACTTTCCGTATGCGAATTCTTCGAGGTGATGTTATGGAAGGTTGGACTTTTGACTCCGAGCGTGGGTTGAAGTTCAAAGACCGTTTGTTTGTGCCTTTGGCAGTTCGTGAACAAGTGATGAGGGAATTCCATCATTCACGATTAGCGGTGCATCCGGGAGGTAACAAGATGTACCATAATCTACGACGTCAGTTTTGGTGGAAGGGCATGAAGCGCGATGTCGCTAGGTTTGTATCTCGTTGTTTGACTTGTCAACAAGTAAAAGCCGAACATCAGAGACCTGCAGGGTTATTACAACCATTACCAGTTTCAGAGTGGAAGTGGGAGCACGTGACAATGGATTTTGTGACAGCACTTCCTAGGTCACCACGTGGTCATGATGCCGTTTGGGTCATTGTGGATCATTTGACAAAGTCTGCACATTTTTTGGGAATGCGTTTGACAGATTCAGTTGATCTCCTTAGTCGCTTATATATTCGAGAGATCATTCGATTACATGGAGTCCCTGTTTTGATTGTATCGGATCGAGATCCGCGGTTTACTTCTTTGTTTTGGGAAGGTCTCCAGAAAGCTTTGGGGACAGAATTGAGATTAAGTACGGCTTTTCATCCTCAGACGGATGGTCAGTCAGAACGTACTATACAGACATTGGAAGATATGTTACGAGCTTGTGTTATGCACTTCAAAGGTAGTTGGGAAGACCACATACCATTGATCGAGTTTGCGTATAACAATAGTTATCAAGCAAGCATTCAGATGGCACCGTTTGAGGCCCTTTATGGACGACCGTGTCGTTCTCCCGTATGTTGGACAGAAGTTGCAGAAGCGTTCTGTTGGGACCAGATCTAGTAAGGGAAACTACTGAAAAGATAAAATTGATTCGTGCGAGGATACTTACGGCTCAAAGCCGACAGAAAAGCTATGCTGATAAGAAGAGGAGACCGTTGTTCTTTGAAGTTGGAGATCATGTGTTTCTCAAAGTTTCACCTCGTCGTGGTGTGCTCCATTTTGGGCAGGATAAGAAGCTTTCACCTCGTTTCATTGGACCTTTCCAGATTTTAGAACATGTGGGAGAAGTTGCCTATCGATTGGCTTTGCCTCCGCAGTTGGCAAAAGTTCATAATGTATTTCATATCTCTATGCTTCGGAAGTATGAACCTGATCCGTCTCATGTTTTAGATTGGACTAATTTACCGTTGGAGCAAGATGCGTCTTACGAGGAACAACCCGTACAGATTCTGGAAGCTAAGGAGCATGTGCTTCGTGGTAGAAATATTCGCTTGGTTCGAGTACTGTGGCGCCACCATGGTACTAAGGAGACTACTTGGGAGAATGAGAAGGAGATGCGCGATCGATATCCGCAACTATTTGCTTCTTGAGTTATTTGTTTTCCATGCTAATGATTATCTATGTGCGAATTTCGCGGACGAAATTTCTTTTAAGGTGGGTAGGATGTAATACCCCATTAATTATTCTCGTGTTTTAATACGCAATTATACCAGTTTAGAGATTTGTTCTGTATTAATTATACCTGTGTGTGTGTGTGTATCATAGCGTGAGCTCAACACACACAAGAGTTCCTCTTTAAAACTTGGAGCCCAATTTTAATTTAGTGCACAGTGTGTGCAAGTGTATTGTATGAATTATATGCTTGGTGCCCAAGCATTTCTAATCTATATATACACATCTTGAGTTCACTCAATTCCTCAGCAACTCTCTCAACAGTCTCTCTATCTCTCCACTGTCTCTTCATCTCGTGGACACACACACACTTAATTTGTTTATATACACAACACACATACTATTGTTCATATATTCACACACATGGATATATAGTAGGATACTTATATACATCCAAGGAGATTCAATTCAAGCTTGGATTACTGTTGTGAAGTTCTAATTGGGTAATCTTCTCTATTAATTTCAGTTTGTATAAACTGTGACTATAGATATATATATATACATATCTCATATATATATCGTTAAGGGTCCAAAAATAGCGAACAGAAAAACTGTCACAGAAACGTGAATTCTTTATATCAAATGAAAGGTCTCGATCCCACGAGGCTCCATTTCGAATTTCAAAAGCTAATTCGCAACGGTTGCGACGAACGGTCGATTTAAAGTTTTGTCACCATTCGATTTTTCGATAAAATCAAGAGCTGCGTTTTGATTCATGAAAAATCAATTTCATATTTGGAATCTACGCAGAAAAAAGAAGAGATTCATATATTGGAAGTACTGTTTTAATTACGTTTTCAAAATGGGTCAAAACTAGTGTTGGATTTAAAAACAGGGGAAGAAAAGAAAGAAGAAGACGAAACTGTGACATCTCGCGCGCGCGACCTGCGCGAGCGAGGGGTCGCGCGAGCGGCCTGCGCACGCGAACAGGCTATTTTTTAAAACTGTTTAAAATAATCACGTGACCCTTCTGAACACACTCCGCGCGAGCGAGGCCTCGCGCGAGCAGTCCGCGCGAGCGAGGTCCCGCGCGAGCGGCCAGCGCGCGCGACCTCGGGCAGTTTGATAGAATCTTCTATTTTGTTATACTTAAGTCTGTTATGAGCTAAAGGGCCTTGTACCCTATGCTTTAAGAGTTGTACTTTACTTTAATAGTAGTTGTACTCATGCTTTGAGGTGTTGTACCTCACTAATATACGCGCATTATTGTATATTGAGATTTGTAACAGATTGAGCAGTTCCGGTTTCTATTCTGATTAATTATTCAGTCTATCCTCGGTGAACGGTAGTTCCGTATGACCCTCAATAAAGTTGTATAACATGGAAATAGTGTACTTACATGTTTACTTGAGCTGCTATGCCTTAAGTGGTTACTTGAGTTGTTATGCCTTATGTGTTTACCTGGATAATTTCAGCATGTCTATTGTGTTGCTTGAATTGATGGCATGACTTAATAATCTGTCTTATGAAATATTGAATATGTCTGAATGCTTAGAGCTCGCATATGTCATATCATTTCATAAGTATAAGCATGAACACGAAAATCACGAAAATGATTTTGGGATGAAAGACCTTAGAGGCTTTCAATTTTTGAAAAGGGAAGACCTTAGAGGCTTCCAGGTTTTAAAAAGGGAAGACCTTAGAGGCTTCCATGCATAAAACCCTCTAGGAGGGATTTTGTTTTGAAAAGTTAGAAATCCCGGATTTGTGGGTAGGCATGTGAGATGGGTACCACTAGGAACTCGAATTGCGGGATGTGCTGCAAGAAACCCCCGTAACGGTAAAGGCTAGGCCTCCGTGTAATTCGTAAGGCCCAAAGTCCCGCACGTTTGAGGCTAGGCCTACGTGGACGGGAAGCCCATGGTCCGGGTAATCATATTGACGATTGAGGGTGAGTGTTTGAAAAGGGATGAAAATGGTTTTCATGCATTGACATTGGCATTCATTACACTCATGCATGTTATATAACAGATGTTATTGTGCGGTTATATGACTATACGAGCCTTTTGGCTTATGAACTATTAAACCTTTCGTTCAGGTGATATAGATAAGGGTAAGGCCCCGAGACTTGACAATGCTTCCGCTATAGTTTGAAGACCCCGTGTGTGGGGATTATCTTTTAATTAATGTAATAAAATTATGTTTCAAATGACATGTTATGTTTATTTGGACAAATGTTAGTCCACCCGCTTTTAAATAGTATGACGGCTTAACTCTGTTTTTCCGCTGCTTATCCTGAAAACGTTTTGTTTCAAGAAAGGATATTTCTAAATGAAAACCGGATTTCTGTTTTATAAATGTTTTCCAAATGATGAACATATATTTCAGGTAACCCTCGGAGTCTAGGACTCGGGGAGTTACGGAATGGTGTCAAAGCCTACTGTTATTGATTATTATTGTGCTTCCGCTTGGATGACACCCCGTCGCCGGGAACCGTGGCGGGGCAGGGCGTCACAAATCCGATCACACCCATCGATCATCTCCATCAAAGGAACATACATTCTTGATCACAACGATATACTCCTCTTTTTGTAAGAGAATCCGCAAAACCATAGTTAGCCCCTCGAAGAGCATATATATATGTGTGAACAAATTACCAGTATTGTGTAGGGGTGTACAAGAAAAATCGAGACAGAAACCGACCGACTAAACCGAGGGCATTCGGTCAGTTTTGAAACTTATAGTTCAAGAAGAAAAACCGAACCGACCGATCAGAACACCCCAAAACCACAACCGAACCGACCGAATCGAGGCTATTGGTCAATTTTTTTATGTAAAAAAACCAAAACAAACCGACCGAAACCGACTGTTAACACCCCTAGACTATTGTGGATAATGTTAAACCCATTGTTGTATTTTCAAGCAACACCCACATCCCCGATACCCAACTAATTAATAGCCACTTTGGAATCACTCTCATGCTTAGGTTAAGGTTCTTGGATTGCAAGAAGTTCCGCTAATTAGAGTCCGTTATCCCAATAGATTTCGTAACCCCAGTACTGATTTCAAAAACATCCCACTAGTGACACTATCTTGGTGACGAATCACCGCACCGGTGTCCGTAGTGCTCGGCTTACCTATCTCAGATCCATCAACATTTGAACTTCAGGAACCCCACCGGAGGAGGGCACCAATCAGGTGGATTAGCCCTTTTCTTAACGACACTGTACTTAATTGCTTATGATAATTACAACTATAACTAACCCACAACTTTGACAGGATAAATTTTAAATCTTAAATTATAGCCAGACTAGCTAGACAAATATTCCAAAAGATAAATACTCCGTAACATTTTATATATGAGTTTGTAGTAATCTTAATAAGATTTTCATGGCAACCAATATTGATTTTCACTTTCGGTGGAACTTTAACTAGTAAGCGTTACCTTTGTTATTCTATTTGTTCTTAAATATCCATCAATATGTGTGTTAAATTTTCTAAGCAACACGCACATAACGTGTGTGTTATAATTTAGTCATAACGTGGACTATAAGCAAATTAGCTAGCAACACGCACACAGCGTGTTTTCTTGGTAAAATTAAGGACTATTATAAAATATAAATAAAATAAAAAAATAAAAACGAGAGCTCAGAACGTGTATTATAATTTAGTCATTGTCTGCAGCATGGATAATAGATTTTAGCTTTGAGGGGTAGTGTGTGCAAACTATTTCGATTTTTAGTTTCAATCACGTTGGTTATTTAAAATAACTTGTATCATTTAATAGCATATACTAATAACTCACATTATAGTGTTAACTAAAAGATAGATTTCTTTTAATAATTTTTTAATCTCATTTCATAAATATTTACAAATGAGATTATAACAAGCAATATATGCGATTGAAGTTTTATCTTTGGCCTTCTCTGTGTTTAAGAGCAGGGCCAGAATTTTTTCATTAGGGAGGGCTCCGATAGGATGGATGTGTATATAGTGGCTGGTGGGTCTATACGGTAGTTTGAGTAATATAATTTGCATATTACTTTTTCATTTTTCTTTTTCTTGATTATGATAAAAGTTGAATTATAATTAGGCAAATACATTACGCATAATGTTCTCCAAAATTTGAGAACGATTGATTACACATATTACATAGAATGTGCATATTTTTGTTTTTTTTTTTCATACTTTTTTCTGTCCAAAAAGTAGGAGAGTATTTTTGTCACTCATTGTTCACTCAGACCTCCACTAAAAGACATGTGTCACATTCTATTTTCATTTTAATAGAGGTGACCAAAATAGGGTGTAGGGATAATATCCTATATAATATCCCGAGCAAATCCGAATGCTTAATCAATCCACTTGGCCCCTATTATCAAAATGTTTCTTAACAAAAATTCAAACTTTGTAAAAAATAATATTATCCTATCTGATATCTTTGTATACCTAATATTTACTCCAAAATAGGGCGACAAAAAATGCTCTCACCCCACCTTTCGCCAGTGTCAGTGTCTCACCAACCCACCTCTATATATATATGCTTTATGTCATTGTAAACTTGAATTCGATTTATAACCACACACGTACACAAATTAGCTAGCAAGAGCAAAGTCAAATGTATGTATATATAATTAATTTTGTTCATCTCAATAATAACCATGTTTGGACTTCCTTGCAAGTTGCAAGTCATCAAATAATAATCAGTTTTTGCATCCAGCCTTATCAACAACTTGTAAATTACATATATATATATATATACACACACTTGTGGGTATGTATTACTATCCTTACTATATAGTGTAGTAGGATACCAGTATACCACTATGCTTAATCTTTAATAGGCAGCAAAAATTTGTGTCAGCTTAATAGAATGAGAGCACTTCATTAACTTGTGGCTCTTTATAAAAATTACTTCATACCTTAATTACTCTCGATCGGTACAATTCCTTCCCAAAGACACATACGTGGACTATTAGTATTTTGGGATAGTACGAAATGTAATCAATTGCTCTCGATTTACACAGTATAACCTCGATAAATTAATAACGCTGAAATCACCTAAATTCTATTAATTTAGAGATATGTCAATTTATCAATAAATTAATAATAATTAATTTAGATAGATGTTTAGGCAATGACAATTGCAAATAACTGTTCGCACTATAGTTTGCTTTGGGAGTGCCAGAGCTAAGGTAGCTCGATTGTGGTGTGTGTGTGTATGTGTGTGTGATAGTAAACATGACTTTTCCTAATAACTCATGCGAGTGATACACGAATTGACTTCTATCATAGCAGATTGTTATAAATATGTAGGAATGTGTAATACCCTGTATTTTCAGTAATCTATAATACAAAGAGATTCTATATACTTGCATTTACAAAATTTGAAATTTCAGTTTCAATCGATCCAGTAAGTTTCAATCGATCGAGAATTTCTTTTTTTAAGCGATCAAACTCTTCTCAAGTGATCGAAACTCTGCCGACATAAATTTATTATGTGTCCCCTTTTTCAATCGATCAACTCAGTCTCAATCGATCGACTTGGCCAATCTGCTCTCAAGCGATCTAAGTAGCTGCAATCGATCGAATGTGTCTGCAAACCTTATCTCAATTTGTTCACTGGAATGCCACCTTGCACCTCATCTCTTCTACATATATGTGTCCGAATTGTGTGTGTAAGGTTTGTTTTGGTTTGAGAGAGTTGAGAGTTTAGAGAGAGAAAGTTATATATATATAAAAACCATATATACACACATCCATACATTTATATACACACACTTTATATATACTCTGAGAGAGAGAGAGAGAGATAGACAGACAAACGATAAGAAGAAGAAGGAGACAAAGGCAGAGACAGAGAAGACAGAGGCAGAGAGAGAGAAGGAGGAGCTGCCATTAAAGATTGGAGCTTGACGCTTTGCAAAAAGCGCCCTTAACGATATTCAGTGAGTTCTAGACTCACTCGGTAACTTATTTATACTGTTTTATGAGTTTTGGATGTTAACAATGCACCCAAACATGCCCTAATGCTTCTGGGCATTCACTGTCCAGAACTGCTAGAGAATAAGACTTTCGAGCGATTGAACTGGATTCGATCGATCGAACTTTCAATCAATTGAATGGACTTTGATCGCTTGAAGCTAATTTTCCTCAATCGATTGAACTGAGTTCAATCGATCGAACTTAATAGAACATGGTTAGTTCCTTTGAGGTTATAAATCATAATGTTTAGATGTTTAAGGTTGTCCTACATTACTACTATACGATAATGGATGAATAAAGAGACAATGGGACGTGGTAATGAGAGTACATTACAAGCAACGTATTCGTGATCAGACATTGATTCTTGTTGATTTGAATCGAGTTTGATAAATCCATTCACTTCAATCAAAGTAGTTAGGCCACATGGGATCGTCATGTATCAGTAGTAGTTCAAATGATAAGTAGGTTTGTTAGGTTCTGGGATGTTTACAGGTGGCATACATTCTCAAACACGGTAGATAAACGAATGTGTCTATGACATACAGTGGCTGAGAATAGGTCGATATCGATAAGTCGTGGCTATATAACTAATGTGTCTTTGCTCAAAGTGTTAAATTCTTGACTTGTGGTAGACTGTGCATATATTCTTAAAAGCGGGGGATAGACTGACATAGTATCTATGACTTGAGGTGAACGTGGTAGATGACCTCTATGACTTGCGGTGATGTGGTAGATAGAATATTAGTGTATCCAGGTGTATTACAATCAAGACTTTCATTGACGAGTCTAATGTGCTAAGTTCTGGTATACAAGGCCTAAATAACCGGTTAATGAGTTTGGAATAGAGAGAAGATGTATTTAGTATAACTACTGAATATTGTTCATAACTGGTGAATACTTTATACCTATAGTACTGTGGGAGTTTTTATTCACTCAACTGAAGTAAGCTGACGGTGTCTATGCCTGGACATTCCCTGTCCAGACTACAATGTCCCTATTTATATAGGTGATGGAGCTTATGACGATGGCTACTACCCGGAGGGGGAGTATGTAGGGAATGGCCCCACCGATAATGGTTATGCCGGGGAAGACTATTACGTTGACGACTTTGTTAACGCCAGCTAAAGATCTGAAGACAGACATTAGCTTAGGTTCCTACTTTACCTTGCTGTTGGGTGTTGTAATAATTGGTACTTGGGCATTTGTTACTTTCAGACCTTTTATAATTCCTGTAGCGTACTCTGATGATTTTGTCATAGCTAGAACTATTATAATATGTATTCAGTTGGTTATATTACTGTTCTTGTTTCTTCTAGGTTATTAGTACTGTGTGGTATGGACAAATTAGTGATTTTCTACCATCATTCTCTATGGACCCAAAAAAGAAAATTGTTTTTCTCTATTTTTGCTGCTCTGGGGCGTGGCAGGATTTTTTGTATCAGAGCCTTAGATTTGATAATTTGTTCACATATTGTTCTACAACATCTGGTCCTAGTATTTTAAAATCCCTGAAACAAGATATGAGTTTAAGATAAGTTCATCTTTCAGACGATAGATAACTTCCTTTCCAGGGTAACATGGATCCAGATTTTTACCCGTTTGTGGATGATTCTTTTGGTGAACATGTTATTCATGGGGACACAGTGGAGCTTATACTAAAGTTATACCAAAGCCACATTCGCCAGATGGCTAGTCAATATTTGGAGGACAGGATGTGGACTTTTCTCTATGTCGTGGGCACAACACACTTGACGGAGATACACATGAATGTGTATCACTACGCCATGACCTAAGCAGCCATATACCAGGAGATGGTCAATTGATCCAATGTAAGCTAGAGTTGGAGACGATTGAGTTATGAGCTATTATAGCAGGGCCTATTCTACCAGAGCCTGCAGCTGCATCAGCACCAGCACTAGCACAAGCACCAACACCAGTACCAGTACCAACATCGGTAGCCCCACCGTCACCGGTACCCGACGTACCAGTCCTAGAGCCTCAGGACCATCCTGAAGATCTAGAGCTTAAGTCAATCCCAGGTGAAGAGGACCCAACTCTAGAGGATGGGGATAATGAGGATCTACCAACAGAAGAGTCAGAGTATATTCTAATACGGAGTCAGAGCTAGAGCCGGAGCTTGAGCCAGAGGACCCATCAGAGGATCTAGAGGGAGATAAGATTATGGAGATGGCAAAGGTGGATGTTCCTAAAGAGGAGGAGGTAGTTGTGCCTGAGATATCTATTGTACATGAATTACTAGTAGGACCTATATTACTTATGGTAGCCATGGCCAATATGGCAGTAGGATGGGTAGTTGAGATGGCTGGTCAGCCAGCTGGATTTGTTATGTTTGAGGCTGGATTAGCTAGGGCTATAGACATAGCTGATGGTTTTGTAGTAGTAGCCATCGACGTCGCTAATGAGGCAATGATGGCAAACATAGTAGAGGATGCTAATGCAGAGATAGTTAAGGATTGGGATATCAGAGTGGTAGTTAGAGATCTTGTCGCACCAGTTAAGGATTATCCCCTTATGGAGATGGATGTTATTCCAGAGGACGAGGCACTACTAGTGGGATCAGATGCTGACAATTTTTTAGTCAGGATATGTGGGATTTAGATTTTGTTAGTTTATCAGGACATGTTGTTCATATGATTTTTAGGAGCTTAAGAGATAGCTCTTTGACCATAGCTTTGAATCGATGATGACCACCAGTAATAGCATTGTATATAGCTAATCTTAGTACTATAATAGCTTATGTCCCATGTGGTAAACAATCTGACTAGTGTGTACTATGTGGTACATCTTTTAACATATATACGAGCAGTACTTTTGATATATTAGTGGTATGATTGAGTTGATTTATGTTGATTAGCAGAACTGTTAGTTCTTACTATTTGTCGCTCTATCTTGATTCGTTTCTCCGAGAAGACTTTTAACTAATCGATAGGTCTCTTGTAGGTACACTTCACATGAGATCACTATGGTTGGACCTAGAAGGAATTTACCCGGACTTGGAGCCCCTATTCCCAAGGCATGGATCCAACAGGTATTTTTGAGGCATTTATACAAAGGATGGAGCATATAGTTAACACCTACAACCATGCTACCAGTCAACGACCTATCCAACCTCCTATTGCATCACTTTTGCCAAGACAGACCGAAGATAAACTACTCGAACATTTTCACAACCTGCGCTCGAAGAAGTTTAATTGGTTAAACGAGCCATGGGATAAGAGAGATGGAGCTGATATTTGAAGCATCGGAGTGTAATGAGTAGGATACGCATTATCTTGCTACATTTCAGCTGACTTATGTTGTCGCAGATTGGTAGGAAGCCGAATGAGCCACCATAGGAGTTGATGTTGCAAGAAGGTTGCCTTGGGGGATGTTTAAAGGAAGATTTCTGGAGATGTACTTCTCGGAGAATGAGAGAGATCAATAGGAAAAGAATTTTTTAAGTTTGATTCAAGGAAATAGGACGGTGAGAGAGCAAACCACCCAGTTCGAGCGATTGTCCAAATTTGCTCAGCGTATGATCTATATGCCACCAAAGAAGGTGAAAAGGTTTCCCCAAGGACTGAACCCTCATCTTCGCCATATGATGATTGGGCACTTGAATTAGAGCTTTGAAGGACTAATACTTGCTATGAGTCTGGAGAAGGACGCCTATCCAGTACAGCAGCAACAGATGAATTGACCCCAATCGTCAAGAAACTTTCTGATGAGGAATTTTCAGAACCCGCCACCAAGAAATACCCAAGGGTCGAGACCTTGCGGTAACTTCCAAGAAAACAAGCACACTTGGGCAGAGCCAGGAAGTCTTAGCAGAATTACCCTCGACCCCAACAGTATCGCTAATAGGGACTACAACCTCAGGCGTTACTTGCTGCTCTACCACCGAACGATAGAGGATGTTGTAATTGTGGAAAGCTAGGATATATCGCTAGGAATTGCACTACTCCCAAACCCACTATCGTATTGATAAGTTTTTCCAAAACTGCAACAAACTGGGTCATTTGAGTAGGGAGTGTCGTGCACCACGCGGAGGATACTATGGGGCACCGATGCAAGAAATCCAAGGACCCCCAGATTAGAAATGGGTGATTGCCATCATTCTCACAGAAGTGGGATTTAATGCTGATAAGCAGCAACATCTGGAAGGTACGTTGATACTTTTTCACAGTTAAGTTAAAGCTTTATTTGATACTAGCACTACATGTTTGTTTATTGCTGTTAGAATTGTACATCATTAGGTTTGGAACCCCAGACACTTAAGCTGACACTTAATGCTATGTCACCATTAGGTATGACTATTAAGTTAGGTAAAGTGTGTAAATGTTCTCGATTAACATTGGGAGATAGAAATCTTCCAACAGATTTGGTAGTTCTGTCAAAGTCAGAGTTCAACATTATCCTAGGAATGGATTGGCTTTTCCAAGTACGGTGCCAATTTGGATTGCCCTACTAGGACTATTATGTTTCCAATACTAGGATGGCCAATGATCAGATTTCAGTGTCAGCCAACAAGAGAAATGTTCCTGACAAGTGGTTTAGCTACAATTGGAGGTACTAATACGGAACCAATGATAAATTAGATCCCTACCGCACAAGATTTCGAAGAGGTATTCTAGGATATTAAAGGACTTCTAGCAAATAGGGAAATAGACTTTTGCATGGAACTAGTACCTGGAACCTTACCGATATCCAAGACTCCGTATTAGATGCCGCAAACTGAGATGTTGGAATTAAAGAAGCATGTTCGGGAACTTGAAGATTTGGGATTTGTTTGCCTGAGTACGTCACCTTGGGGAGCACCAGTTCTATTTGTGAAGAAGAAGGATAGAATACTTTGACTCTGTATAGACTAAAAGGAGTTGAACAAGGTTACGATCAAGAATCGATATCCACTTCCTTGGATAAATGATCTATTCGACCAGCTACAAGGATCAAGGTTCTTTTCGAAGATCGATTTGCATTTAGGATATCATTAACTATTGGTTCGATCTAAGGATGTGTCAAAAACTGCATTCAGGATGAGATATTGGCATTACAAGTTTCTGGTTATGCCTTTCGGATTAACTAATGCGCCAGTAGTATTTATAGACTTAAAGAATAGAGCATTCAGACCATATCTGGATCAATTCATTATAGAGTTTATTGATGACATCCTAATGTACTCCAAGATAGAAGAGGATCACAAGGGGCACTTACAAATTGCTTTACAGACACTTCAAAATAGTAAGTTCTATGCAAAGTTTAGCAAGTGCGAATTCTGGCTACAGGAGGTCAAATTTTTGGGACATGTTATATCTCAGGATGGTATCTCTGTGGACTTATCTAATATCAATGCAGTCTTGAGTTGGAATAGACCAACTAATGCGACAGAGGTCAGATGTATTCTTAGTCTAGCAGGATATTATCAAAGATTCATAGAGGGATTCTCCAAGATAGCAGGACCGTTGACGAATTTGACAAGGAAGGAAACGAAATACGAATGGACTGATAAGCATGAGGATGCATTCCATGAGTTAAAGGAAAGATTGACCTCTACACCAGTACTTGCGATACCTAGGAGTGAGGAATGGTACAAAATCTATAGTGATGCATCACACCAAGGATTTGGATGTATACTTATGCAAGATGGCAACGTGATTGTGTATGGATCAAGACAGCTGAAGCCACACGAGAAGAACTATCCTACGTATGATCTAGAATTAGTAGCTATAGTGTTTGCCTTGAAGATATGGAGACACTATCTGTATGGAGAGAAGTTTGATCAGTCTTCCGATCATAAGAGCTTGACGTACTTGTTCTCTCAGAAAGAGTTGAACATGCGACAACGAAGATGGATGGAATAACTCAATGACTGACTTTTCGTTGTAGTACCATCCAAGTAAAGCAAATGTCATAGTAGATGCTCTAAGTCGCCGACCTCGGTTAGTGATTGCTGCATTACTGATTCGAGAATGGCAAGCATTGGAAGTTTTAGCTGAATTCAATCTTCAGCCAGAGCAGCCCACCGAAGGACAACATCTTGGATGTCTTATGGTATAGCCGACTCTGATCAGCCGTATCATAGAAATTCAATAGATGACAGAGGATTTGAAACTGTGGTTCACTAAGATGTCAGCAAATGAACTAGAGGTCTAGAGTATTTGTATAGACGGAGCCTTACGATGTAAAAGTAGACTCTATGTACCTGACGAAGAAATCTCCAGAAAAAAAATATTGGATGAAGCACACAAGTCACAAATGACAGTTCATCCTGGAGGTACGAAGATGCAAGATGATTTGAAGAAGAATTTCTGGTAAGAAGGAATGATACGAGAAGTAGTTGAGTATGTAGCTCAGTGTCTTACTTATAAGCAAGTGAAAGCGAAACACCAGAAATCACCTGGACTACTACAACTGTTACTAATTCTCTAGTGGAAATGCGAACACATAACCATAGATTTCGTGGTAGGTTTCTGAAATCTCAGCAAAACCATGACGCAATTTGGGTAATTATGGATTGACTTACGAAGACTACACATTTTTTGCTTACAGCAAGATGTACCTAGTGGAACAATTAAGCTGGATGTATCTACATGATGCTGTACGACTATAAGGCGTACCTGTTTCTATCGTGTCAGATCGAGATTCGCGCTTTACTGTTGAATTTTGGAAGTGTCTCCAAACAACGATGGGAACAACACTGAACTTAAGTTCAACCTTTCATCCGCAAAATGATGGATAGACTGAACGAGTCAATCAAGTGATGAAAGATATACTATGTGTTGTGCCATCGATTTCGAAAGTTCTTGGAAGATGCACATGTCACTAATTGAGTTCACCTACAACAATAGTTACCATACCAGCATAGGGATGTCATTGTTTGAAGTTTTATATGGAAGACCTTGTCGATCACCGCTATATTGGGCTGAAGTCGGGAATAGTCAACTTCTTGGGCCAGAAATGGTACGAGAAACTAGTGAGAAGATCTAGATTGTACGTGATAAGATGAGGACATCTCAGACCTAACGTAAGAAATATGCGAACAACCGACGCAAAGACTTAGAGTTCGCTATTGGAGATCATGTGCTGATCAAAGTTTCACCTGTTCGAAGCATCGTAAGATTTGGACAGAAGAGAGGCAAGTTGTCACTGCGATTCATCAGACCATTTGAGATTTTGGAACGCATTGGGAAGGTTACGTAATGACTTGCATTACTGCCGAAGATGTCAGAAGTGGACACCATATTCCACATCAATATGCTGAGGAAATGTGCCCACAACCCAGCGCACGAGATCAACTTTGAGAATATTGAAGTCAACAACAATGTTACATTCCACAAAGGACATGTGCGGATCCTAGATTATGGAATTAAAAATCTTAGGAACAAGGAGATTCTACTCGTGAAGATCCAGTGGAATCAACATGATGAAGGAGAAGCTACATGGGAACTAAAGTCAGAGATGCACGAGAAGTTACCATTTTTGTTTTAACTCTACTACTTTCGATTTCAAGGACAAAATCTTTTAATAAGTGGTGGATGATGTAATATCCTATATTTTCAGTATTTTATAATACAAGGAGATTTTCTATACTTGCATTTACAAATTTTGAAATTTTAGTTTCAATCAATCGAGCAAGTTTCAATCAATCGAACTCTTTTCAAGCGATCGAAACCCTGCTGACATGAACTTATTACGTGTCCCCTTTTCCAATCGATCAACTCGATCTCAATTGATCAAACCTAACCGATCTGCCCTCAAGCGATTGAAGTAGTTTTAATCGATCGAACGTGTCTGCAAACATTATCTTAGTTTGTGCGTTGGAATGCCACCTTGCACCTCATCTCTTCTGTATGTATATGTGTCTGAATTGTGTGTGTGAGGTTTATTTTGGTTTGAGAAAGTTGAGAGTTTAGAGAGAGAGAGTTATATATAAACCATATATACACACATCTATATATTTTTATACACACACTTTATATATACTCTATGTGTGTGTGTGTGTGTGTGTGAGAGAGAGAGAGAGAGAGAGAGAGACGATAAGAAAAAGAGCAGAGAAGAAGAAGGAGACAGAGGCAGAGATAGAGACAGAGAAGGCAGAGATAAAGACAGAGAGAGAGAGAGAGAGAGAGAGAATGAGGAGCCGCCATTAAAGCCCGGAGCTTGACGCTTTGCCAAATGCGCCCTTAACGACGTGTCACTCAACAACTTAGTTACAATGTTTTATGAGTTTTGGATGTAAACTATGCACCCAAACACGCCCTAACACTTCTGGACGTTCACTGTCCATAACTGTTGGAGAAGAAGACTTTCGAACGATTGAACTAGGTTCGATCGATCGAAACTTCAATTGATCGAATGGACTTCGATCGCTTGAAGCTCATTTTCTTCAATCGATTAAACTCAGTTCAATCGATCAAACTTAATAGAACATGGTTGGTTCTTTTGAGGTTATAAATCATAATGATTAGTCGTTTAATGTTGTCCTACATTACTACTATACGATAATGGATGAATTAAGAAACAATGGGATGCGATAATGAGAGTACATTACAAGCAAAGTCTTAGGGATCAAACGTTAATACTTGTTGATTCAAATCGAGTTTGAAAAATTTGTTCACTTCAATCATAGTAGTCAGGCCACATGGGGCTGTCATGTATCAGTAGTAGTTCAAACGATAAGTAGGTTTGTTAGGTTCTGGGATGTTTACAAGTGGCATATAATCTCAAATATGATAGAAAAATGAACGTGTCTATGACATGCTGTGGCTGAGAATAGGTCGATATCGATAAGTCGTGGCTATATAACTGATGTGTCTTTGCTCAAAGCATTAAATCCCTGACTTGCGATGGACTGTGCATATGTTTTTAAAAGCGGGGGATGAACTGACGTAGTATCTATGAATTGCAGTGTACGCGGTAGATGACCTCTATGACTTGCGGTGTTACGCGGTAGATGGTATCTATGACTTGCGGTGACGCGGTAGATAGAGCATTGGTGTATCCAAGTGTATTACAATCAAGTCTTTCATTGACAAGTATGATGTTCTAAGTTCTGGTATACAAGCGTGAATAACCGTTAATGAGTTTGGAATAGAGATAAAGATATGTTTAGTAGAACGATTGAGTATCATTCATAACTGGTGAATACTTTATACCTATGGTACTGTGGGAGTTTCTATTCACTGAATTGAAGTAAGCTGACGACATTTATGCCTGGACATTCCCGGACCAAAGTACCCTATCCCTATTTATATAGGTAATGGAGCTTATGACGATGGCTACTACCCGGAGGGGGATTATCATGTAGGGAGTGGCCCCACCGATGATGGTTATGCCGGGGAAAACTATTATGCTGACGACTATATTTATGCTAGCAGAAGATCTGAAGACAGACATTAGCTTAGGTTCCTACTTTGCCTTGCTGTTGGATTTCGCAATAATTGGTACTTGCGCATTTTTTGCTTTCAAACCTTGTATAATTTTTACTTTTCCTTGATGATTTTGTTATAGCTAGAACTGTTGTAATATGTATTCAGTTGGTTATATTACTGTTCTTGTTTCTTCTAGTTGACTGGTACTGTGTGGTGTGGACAAATTAATAACTTTCACTCATCATTCCCTATGACCCAAAAAGGAAACTTATTTTTCTCTATTTTTCTACTCTAGGGCGTGACAAAAAGTACCCTTAGCAAAGGTTCTCAAACAGTATTGAAGCGTACAAGTTTGAAAGTGATGAAAATAATATAAACATGGCTTTGGAAGTAGAGAATAAAACTGCCATTGAATTGATTGATTTAAAGGAAAATACAAGGGAATGAAAATTACATAAAAGTAATTAAAATGCTAATAGAACATTAAAAACAATGCCAAGGAATGCTGCTGGATGCTTTTAGGATGCTGTTTGGGGGATTTGTTTGAGTTGCTAGAGTAAGTATTCCCTTACCCAAACTACTGTATTTATAGAGGAAAGTGAATGCTTTAGCTTGCTATGGAAGAGATTGAGATTTCTTCAAAGGTAAGTCTTTCTTTAGGCTTCACAATTTGTCAATCCCAATGCTTGCATTGGGCCTTGTAACTTGCATTGGAACTTTGTAATATGCTTAAGCCCATTGATTTTGATACAGTGCATGTATCTTTAAAAAATGAGATCGATTTGGGTCTAGGCTTTTGGTCTGACCGGTGGTGTCTTGAAAGGATTGATGTGGTATTTATGGCCAAATTCTCAAATGCTGACATAAGTCAAACCAGGTGGGTCCCATATCCATGACGGTGACCTTGTGAGATGCCAAACATGGTGTGACCGAACTCAGTCTGTTATGTGCTCGAGAATTCATATATATGGTCATGTACTATTTTGATGTCACATTTAAAACCAAAAACTCAGTCAAACAAGATGGGCCCCGCAATGATAATTATACACTACAGTCATGTTTGGCAGGTCAGATAAAGGGTTTAGATTGGATAAAAGTTATCCAATCCAGTGTTTGGTGCGTGAAATCCATAGGAGCATTTTATCACAATTGCAAACTCTCATTTTATCCTATTGAGTTTGGGATGACTCAATTACCAAGGGGGGTATGGTATTAGATGAGATTAAAGAGGTTGGGACATGTGCTTATGCCCGAGAATTCAAAGTGTCTGAGGTCAAACATGTTCAGTCCAATTGTTGGCATTGTTTCGAACCAGCATATTTGCCACTTTCATATTTTAGGGAACTCACTTGTCTAGAATCTTTGGCCAAAACTCCCAAATGATCGGTCATTCAAACAAAATACAATTTTTTTTGTGCATACAAATAATTTCACAATCAGGCAATGACAACCATAATTTGGTACTGGTTTCACACAAATAAGCACTCAAGTGAGAACTTCTTGTTGCAATACGAGAATATAACCCCATGACTTTTGGACGTACACATTGCGAACAACTAGAGATGAGATTCAATTATATTTGAATTTCAACAAAAGACGCTTAATCTTGTTTCATATTTTAAGAAGTCCTCATAGTCAATTTATTATGTTACTTTTTAGCTTGTTATTAATTTATGGAATATTTTGGTCCTATAGAATGCTATAAATAAATAATTTAAATGTGTTTTCTTATAATTTTATTGAGATTAATAATTTAGCATGTTTGTCCCGAGTCGGGATTGGATAATTTTATTATTTAAAAGAGATTATTAATTTATCGAGTATTATTTACCAAGGTTATATTGTATATGAAAAATGCTAGCCTACTAGACATTTAAATGTGTGCATTTAAATGGATAATAAATGACATACCACTTCATATAAATGAGGGTAATAATTAAGTCACTCTAGAGATAAAGTAGATAATAATAGTACTCCACGCAATGTAAAACTACAATGTGGATCTTAAGCAGACCCAAACGAACGGGTTTGGGACGAGCTCGTTTTTAGCGATGAAAATTTTCATTGCTAAAAGTGATTTTTTTCTTCGCTTAAAATGAGTCCATCCCAAACTTGTTCGTTGGAGGTTCACTTAATATCCGGACTGTGTAAAACTACCTTAATGTCCCTATTATAAGGAGGCGTACTAACCCTTCTTTCTTTTAATGGGTAATGCTAAAAGACACTTCAAAAAGTCACAAAATAAAATTCGAGGACTTCAACCAAAGACCCTTAGATTCAAACATGTACTAGCAAAAGAGCTTGTTTTCCTTAACCTATTAAGTTCTTCGCACTTGTGTTTTCAAAAATACCCATTTATCCATTAAAAAAAAAAACAAATTGCCACAAGCTTTACATGTCCGTTTTCGTAAACTTTGATGTTTTGGAAACTAGAAAAACGAGATCTATCAAGGGAAATCAATATTGACAATGAGATTCTAAACAAAAATAAAAATAAAAATTTAACCAAACCGTAAAAACGAAATTTTTTGCGTAAATCTAATAGAAATATATATTTTTTGTTAAATTGACGTCCACAGATGCGTAGATCTCGAACACATACGTGAAAAACTAAATCACCCAAAAAGGCAAAAACAATAAAGAAAGTTATGGTCATTTGATTCAAACAAACAAAATTACCTATTTACAAACATATATTATTTGTCTGTCCAAATAGATAAAAGCTCTATATGAGGCTCCAAACTACCTGTTTTTGCAGACTTTTCAAATCTAATGCATGAATCTCGAAAAAAATACATGAACTAGAGATAATTTCACTCAAAAAAATTCCAAAAATGAGAAAGTTATGGCTGTTTAAAGTTGACATTTTTTGAACAGATAATATTACCTATTTGAGACTGACAATCTATTATCTGTTTTCGCAATTTGAGGTTGAAATTTACATACTTTTTCTAAATTGTCATGTTAAACAGGTAAATCTTGAAAAATACATGAATTAAAAAAAATCACCATAAAAGGCCAAAAAATGATATAGTTCTGGCCATCAAAAGTTGTCATTTCTCAAATAGATAAAATCGTTGAACAACCAACTAAAATTTTTGTTGTTTTTTTCTCTTCAGAATTTCATATCACATATGGATCTTGTTTTAACGTTCTCGATTTAATGGTTTCAAAAATATTGATATTATAAAAAAATGAGTTTGAAAATTGAAAGTTAGAAAATTTTAATTTTAAAGAAAGGCTATAGCTCTATCGCCAAAGCAGCAGTGGCTAATGCCAAGCGACACTTTTTTACTCTGGCGTTAGCTACTACTACTTTGACAATAGCATTATTCTAAAAAAGACCTGATGATGACATGGCATAAATAATATATATATATATATATTGATAACATGGTATAACTAATTCTCGAAAGATAATAATGACTGAAAATAATTTTTTTAAAAAAAAGTGAGGAAGGACTCTTAACGAAGAACCTTATCTAAAAGGGATAATTAAAATTCAGTCTATTTTCAGTGGAGTATTAAAAAGTCAGTCAAGTGCTTTATTAAAAATAAAAGGAAGGTTATATAAAGTGAATAAATTAAAAATGCATCAACTTTTTGTCTAAAATGCCTAAAATACCCCTCTCTCTTTGGTCTTTCTCTCTCTCTCCTCACATGGCCACCACTACTACCACCGGTAGCCACCTCCACTAGCCGCCGCCGCCATCACCACTGGCCACCATCAGCCGTCGCCGCCGCCACCACCACCACCACCACCACCACCCCCTCTGATTTCTCTCTCTCTCTATATATATATATATCTAATATATGGCCACCACAATCCCTACCTCTCTATCTCTTATCTCTGTTCTTACCACCACCACCACCACCACCACAAGCCACCTCCATCATCCACCACCGCCATTATAGGAAAAGAGAGAGAGAGAGAGAGAGAGTTAAAGTTTTTGGAGCAACTGTCCAAACCGTAGGAACAACTCACCAAGCGCAAGGAGCAACATACTAAACGTATCGGGAGCAACTCACCAAATGTAAGGAGCAACTCACCAAACGTATCGGGAGCAACCCACTTAACGTAAGGAGCAACTCACCAAACATATAGGAGCAATTCACCAAACGTGTTGCTCCTTACCACCACCACCGGCAGCCGCCATCACCACCGGGCCACCACCAATACCACCACCACCACCACCCCAACTTCTTTATCTCTTCTCTATCTTTAAACTCATCTCTCTCTTCTCATAACCACCTCCACCACCAATACCACCACCAAACCCAAACTCCAACCTCTCTGTATCTCTCATCTCTCTTTTCACCACCACCACCACCACCACGGACCATCTTCCTCATCCACCATCGCCATTGCAGAAAGCGAAAAAAAAAAAAAAAGTTGCAGGTTAGAGCAGTTGTCCAAACGGAAGGAACAACCCACCAAACATATCGGGAGCAACTCACTAAACGTAAGGAGCAACACGTTTGGTGATTTGCTCATTCCGTTTGGTGAGTTGCTCCTTCCGTTTGGATAATTGCTCAAAAAACCTGCAACTTTTTTTTTTCTTTTGCTGCAGTGGCGGTGGTGGATAAAGGAGGTGACCCGTGATGGTGGTGGTGGTGAAAAGAGAGATAAGAGATACATAGAGCTTGAGGTGGTGGTGGCTATATGTTAGATATGTATATATACTCATGTATATATATATAGAGAGAGAGGGAGTTGGGGTTTGGGTTGGTGGTGGTGGTGGTGGCTATGAGAAGAGAGAGAGAGAGAGAGGGTGGGGTGGGGGTGGTAGTGGTGGTGGTGGTGGTGGGCCTTTGGTGGCGGCGGTGGCTAGTGGTGGTAGCGGCGGCGGCGGTGGCCAGTGGTGGTGGCGGCGGCGGTGAAGTAAGCCCTCAAAGTCCTACCTTATTCTTCTCGGATTTGAAATTTCATGGTGGTGGTGGTGGTGGTGTTGGTGGTGGCCATGTGAGGAGAGAGAGAGAAGAGACAAGGAGGGGTATTTTAGATATTTTACACCAAAGTTAATGTATTTTTAATTTACAAAAAGTTCTAGACTAACTTTTAAATACTCTACTGAAAGTAGACTGAATTTTAATTATCCCTGTCTAAAATTACCAAAACTTTGATTTTTTCTCGTACATCTCATTTTGAGGAATTTTCCACCAAAAATCCCATAAGACTCTCCATTAGCACATCAGGTGAACAAAAATCCCATAAGTCTTACCAAAAATATCAATAAGTAAAAAGAGAACACCAACCCAGAATTAAGAACTGCCATTGACACATCAAGCGAAAATTTTAATTAAATAAATGGGAGACTTGGTGTAAGGCCCCTAAGATTGGGCTAAGTTGGACTAAAGGACAAGTCAAAATCAAACACCCATACAAGGACACACTCTAAAAAAATTTTCCCTCCTAAAGTCTTCTAAAATTTAAACTATCCCTCTTAGTCCTATAAAATTTTAAATTTTATTCTAAATGGCAAAATTGCCCATGGAATCCTAAGAGACCACCACCACCATCTCTCTTCTCTCTCTAACTTTCTCTCTCCTCCATAGCCACCACCACCAACATCTCTCTCTCCTCCCTCTCCATAGCCACCACCACCACCAACATCTCTCTCTCCTTCCTCTCCATAGCCACCACCATCACAACCACCACCACCATAGCCACCATCTTCTCTCCTCCTCCCTCCACCATCTTCTCTCTCCTCCCCCACCATAGCCACCACCACCACCTTCTCTCCTCCTCCCTTCATAGCCACCACCATCACAACTACCACCACCGGAGCCACCACCGAAGATGTTGCCGTCGTCGCCGGAGCTGGAGTCGTCGCCGTCGCCACTACCCCAACTCCCTTCTCTCTCTAACTTTCTCTCTCTTCCCCCTCCATAGCCACCACCACCACCATCTCTCTGTCTTCCCCCTCCATTGCCACCACCACTGCCGGCCACCACCACCGCCGGCCACACAAAAATCATGGCCAAACTGATCTCAGTCATCCTAAGAGAAATTTCTCTTACGATGACTGATCTCAGTCCACCTCCACCACCGACACTTCTACCTCCACCACCACCACTACCAGTCTCTACCGCCACCGTCCCTAATCCACCACCACCACCACCAGTCTCCTCAGCCGCCACCACCACCACCATCACCACCGTCCCATTTGAATAGAGAAATTTGTAAGACAAATTTCACTTAGGATATATCCTAAGTTAAATTTGACTTACTGAGTGCTCGTCGGAGATGGCGAGGGTGGTGGCTGGAGGTCAATCGAGTGGTAGGGAGTGGTCACTAGTGGTTAGGAGTGGCGTTGTGGTGGTCAAAAAGTGCAATGGAGGTGGTCGCCGGAGATGGCCATGTGGTGGTCGCCGGAGATGAGGGTGGTGGTCGCCGGAGATGGCGAGGGTGGTGGCTGGAGGTGGCAGGGGTGGTGGTCGGAGGTGGTGTGGAATAGTGGTAATGGTGGCTAGGGTTTGTTTAGGATTAGAGGTTGAATGTGAGGATATTTTTGTCTATGTACATTGGGAGGACTCATACCCAATGTGTATTTTAAGTTGTCCTTGATCCCAATAAAGGCCTTCTTAATGACCTTTTAGCCAATTTTTCCCTAAATAAATCTAACGTATTTAACATTTTTTTTATTTAAAATGAATCACAATGTACAGTATAAAATCTTACTCCATATTTCATTTTTTTATTATTTTTTTGGTGGGGTAGTATACTAATTAACTTTATATTGCACGCCTCATTATATATATATATATATATTTATATATACATATACAGGTATATATACACACTAAGCAGGTCTTGGACAATGATTATCTAGAGAGCAGCCATTGATGCCATACGACAGCTGCTGATCACTCTGAAAGTATCCATGGATGGAGAAGCACAAGCATCGGCAGTTTCCGACCGTAAATTACGAGGCGGTTGGATCACCTTTCCTTTTCTCACAGGTCTCTCTCTCTCTCATATCCTTGAATGTCTAAGAGGAAAAAAATTAAAAACAAAATGATAGCATTATTAGGATGTTTTTATTTTTTGGTCCAACATTATTGGGATGTCACAAGTCACAAAAATATAAATACGATGGTGGTTTTGCTCTTGGAGTTGCTAATTACATCAATCATATTTTTCTTCACATCTATATGTATTTAGAAGATATACTCATCTTCCAGATTGCATAATATGGGTTTAGAGAAATTGTGTGGACTTATTGTATTTCGCGTATGCAGTGTGCTAGACCATCCAATCCTTGTCAAAGAACATACATAGTGAAAAAAATATGATAAAATTGTATTTTTTTTTTTAGTAAATTACATAGACATTTATCGTGTATTGCACTTATTCACTAATACCTCCTAAGTTAAAAAAATTTAACACCCCTCAACTATTTGGGTCAATTTAAGAAGAAAAATAATAGCTGTAAGGATCAATTTGTTGAGTTTTTTTTTTAGTTTAGACGGTGTTAGTGAAAAAGCGTAATACACGAGGAAGGGAAGTGTCTATATAATTTACCATTTTATTTATTTGGTGGTTAGTGAAAGAAGTATTGAAACCAAAAAAGTGCAGTAATGTTTTTACATATTTGATCAAGGCTAATTTATTGTCAAACCAGCAATGGTCAATGCCAGAGCAAAAAGTGTCGGTAAAAGTTTTAGCGACAAAAAAAATTATTGCTAAACCTTTTTAGCGCTACTTTTTTTGCTCTGATATTAGTCATTGCTCTCTGCCAATAGCATTACTCTTTGGTCAAACACTTTCACTACCTCTCTCTCTCTCTTTTTCCTTCTTTCTCGATTTGTTCTTTGTATTTTGGGTTGCAATAACTAAAGCCCTTATTTGTTGAAATGACACAAATCGAGAACCTTATATTGATCAAAACCCTCTACTTTTCTGAAAAATTCACTTTGTGTTTTCAATTGTTGTAATTCAAACACATGATTTTTAAAATGGGGATATTCAAAGACGCACCTAATAGCGTCGGTTGTATCCTACATTCTAATTTGGTGTTTGGTCCCTAAATATTACAAGTAGTTTGGGACATGTTGTAATTTTTGAAAACCAATTTTGTTTTAAAACCAAATTATATATGTAAAAGAAATTGGGATGTATGATACAACCACGACTACAAGGATGTGTATATCATAGAATTTTTCTTTAAAATGGACAAATCGAGGACCAAACAGTCTGTGAAAATTATAAAATAGGAATACGTTCAGTCTCATTCCTAATTTTATCTAGTTTTTATATATGAAACCAACATATCTATCGAGTTGGTTGGATAAAGAATCAGTATTTAGCATTAGCATGGACTCCTACGCAAAGAAAATTAAGTATCTTTAACAAGTACTTAAACAATGAAAATCAACTCACTTGTGAACTATAGAACAAGTTCTATACCTTAGCAAAGAGTCTCCTGTATTGTTAATGTTCTCAAAATAAAGGGTATTCAAATATATTTGAGCTTACTTTCTTAGACTGTTCAATTGTAGGTCCGTTATATCATTTCATTTTTAGTTAAGAACAAATTGAAAGTCATGTATAAATAAATATCAGTAAGTGAAATTCATTAGATGGTACATGAATATGGGATAAAACTTTATGTTTTATGGAATTTTTAATAAAGTAAGAATCAAATTGGAACTTTTAAGTTCTTAGAAAGTTAAATTAATTTCACCTAAACTTATAACTTATGTATTTATTTTATTTAATTTTTTTATGGTAAAAAAACAGCAACAATGGGGGCGTTGACACTAGCAGCGGGAGGGTGGTGGCTGAACCTTATAGTGTTCCTAATTAACGAATTCAACGTAAAAAGCATCGATGCGGCGCAGACTTTTAACGTTGTGAGTGGGTGCATCACTCTGTTTCCAATCATCGGAGCAATAATCGCCGATTCCTATCTGGGATGTTTCTCCGTCATCTGGATTTCTACTCTCATCTCTTTGCTGGTTAGTAGTACTCTGTCCGTCCCATTTTATGTGTTCTTTTTTGGGAATCCAATTATTTAAGGGAAAAAAGAATCTACACCTACTTTTCACAATTGCACATAATCATTGTACTTTCTTTTTTGTTTTGTTTTGGTATTGGTTGTTAGGAAGGGTAATTTGGGAAATTAAGTAAAATTTATATATTAATTTAAGAAAGTGGACAACAATTTTGGGACATACCAAAATAGAAAGGGGGACACATAAAATGGGACGGAGGGAGTATTACTCCCGCTTGTTCTTTTAAACATGATTATGCTCTCTCTCAGGTCCGGTGCTGAGATGACAAAAATTGTTTGCACCCTCAAGCAAACTTATAAAAAAATAAACCTAAAAATTACTCCCTCTGTCCCATAATAAGTGTCCACATTTCCTTTTTTGGATGTCCCACAATAAGTGTCCACTTTCCTAAATGGCATACATCTTTTACTTACTTTCCAAAACTACCCTTATAATAAAGACAAAGAAGCATTTATTTGTGGTCACAAAACATGCAAAAAGTCAAACACCCATCACATCAAAGGGTAAAATTGGAAAGTGACTCTTTAATGAACCAAATAAATTAATATAATACAAATTTCTTAAACATTGTGCAAAAAGGAAGTGGACACTTATTATGGGACGGAGGGAGTATAAGTTTTATAGAAACTAGGAGGAAATTAGAAGAAAATAAGCTTAAAAATGATATGTTTTTATGAAAATTAGGAAAGAATTAAAAGAAAATAGGTCTAAAAATGATAATTTTCATAAAAATTATGAAGAAATTAGAAGAAAAAATAGGTGTACAAATTGGACAAAAAAAAAAAAAAATTTGAGTCCTAAAGCAACCGCTTGTGCCAAGAGCCGGCCCTTCTCTCCCTCTCTCTCCATTTATATATGGACATATATGCACATATTATAGGACAATGCTAATCCTTGTACTTCTTGTTCATTTATGCCTTGTTTGGTTTGCAGAATTATTTAACGAAAAGAAAAGAAAACCAACCAAAAAAAATAAAATTTTTGTGTTTTGCTCTAAACTTAAAACGATATTAAAAATAAAAAATCTAGAAAATATGATTGTACGTTGTAACATAAGCAAAAGAGGAAGAAAAAGCAGTAGCTCACAAAAGTAAATATATAGGTATTTATATTTATATTTATATTTTTTATAAAAAATAAATAAATAAAAGATCTTTCTATTTTCTGTTCTTTCCTGTTTTCCTTATTAGCCCAAGTAAAGAAAAATATTTTTCTTAAACTTTGTTTGGTCTGCGGAGTCATTAGAGGAAAAGAAAACGAAAAGGAAAACAAGGAGGGAATTCGTTTTTCTTTTGTTTTTTCTCTTATGTTTTCATCCTCCTTAAACAATAACATCAAAACTGAAATTTTTAATATATAATTGTAAAGTAAAAAAAAAAAAGGAAGGAAAATGACTCACGAAATTTGGATACTTAACTGATTTCTCAACTTGTTAATTTGTTTTTCCTTCCTGTTTTTCCTATCGTTAGTCTTATTAACCAAACAAAGTAAAACATGTTTATCTATATTTTATTGTCTTTTTCCTCTTTGAATCCATGAACCACAAACTATCTGTATTTTTCTTTCTTTTTTCCTCATGAATCCTTGAACCAAAGCCTAAGAGTTTTCACTTCTTTGTTGTTCTGGTTTTTTTTTTTTTTGGGTGAGGTTTTAAGTCAAATATGTATGCTTGTGTATATATTTAAAGAACATGTAGAACAAGACTTGTCAATTCAATGCAGTAATTTCATCTAACCTAAGAGTCTGTTGGGGTTAGCTTATAAGGAATCAATTTTAAACAAGAATTTTTTATTTATTTAAAACGTTATAAATTGGAACTTCATAAAAAATGTTGTTTCACAGCTTTAAAAGGAATCACATGTTTAAAAAGTTGCAAAAAAGCCAATCCAAAATTTCAAGTTCACAACTTTTTTCCAAACAATCATTTACAATATTTGAGAAACATTTTCTTTAACAAAAAAAAAAAAAAAAAACGGTTAGTTTCTTCTCTACTATTTAATGTTTTTTTTGTTTTCCTTTTTAGTTATGTCTTATAATAGGTTTCACTTTAGGAGTTCTTCTTGTGATCATTCATAACTCTATATATATTTCCTTCCCTAGCTAGCTATACATATATGGGAAAAGAAATGGAAATCACTTTCTAATATAAGTATTTTTTTTGGGGTGAAGAAAATCACTTTATTAAGAAGTATGGTTTTACTTCATGTATACATAATTGGAAGAAAAGAAATTGAATGTTTGAAGTAGTTCGTCTAAAAAAAGACAAATTAAAATCACCTTGCTCTAGAGTAGCAAGGTTATATGCATGTATGTAGCCTTACTCACTATGCATAAAGGTTGTTTTTGGATTTTGTCTGTAAAAATTATTAACGTAAGAATTGTGGTTAGAGTATTAAAAGAATTAATGATTAAAATCAACAAATTATAGATATCTTAGTAGCAGTCAGGCTCTAAAGCGCATTGAAATTTTTAGCCCCCGCAATTTTTTTCAGGCTAAAAATCTCAGAGCACATATTTAGTGTGCTTTAGAGCTTGATTGCTACTAAGATATCTATAATTTGTTGATTTTAATCATTAATTTCTTTAATACTCTAACCACAAAAACATTCAATTTCTTGCTAAAGGAAACAAGAAAACATTTAATACTCTATACATTTCTTAAAAGTAAAGAATTGTGAAGTTGGGTCAATAGACACCAATAATTCAACAATGAAATTAGTCATTATATATTGCACTCAAAGTTAATTATATTTCACCTTCACCTGCAGGGCTTAGTCCTGTTAACCCTAACCGCAACACTTGATTCATTGAGACCTAAATCATGCCAAGATAACTCAAACTTGTGCTCAACCCCATCAACAATCCAATTTATTGTTTTGTACTCTGCTTTAGCACTGGCTTCTCTAGGAGTGGGAGGTAGTAGATTTACTCTAGGGACAATGGGAGCAAATCAATTTGACAAGCCAAGCCATCAAGGGACTTTCTTCAATTGGTACTTTTTCACTATGTACACAGCCACATTAGGTAGTGCCATAGCCATTGTCTATGTTGAGGACAATGTAAGTTGGGGATGGGGTTTTGGCATATGCATTGCGGCTAACGTGCTCGGTTTAGCTGTTTTCTTGGTTGGTAGTCGTTTCTATCGCCGTGTTAAGCCTCAAGGGAGTCCGTTCATGGGATTGGTTCATGTTGTTGTTGCGGCTATTAGGAAGAGGAGAGTCGTTCTCTCGCTAAGAAGTGGTGATTATTATCAAGGGCCGGACGGTGGTGTCACAAAGATGGTGGATGCAACACCTACAAACACTTTCAAGTAAGAACTTCAATTATGTTTTGTTTCATTTGCTAAAATTGGTAGGGATTAGCAGGATTGGAGTTAAGAATAGCATGATAATTAGTTGAGTCTGACGTCAAGTTTAAATTAAGTATTTCAATTCAAAATTCAAGATGCCAGGATAGGGTCTAAAATTAAATCTATTTTGATTAAATTACCGAAAGGATCGATAACCTTTTTATTTTTTATATTTTGATTTGATTGATTTCTGGAAAAGTGATTTATTTTTTATTTTAATTTTTTTTTTTGGGTTTGATGAAAGAGTAAATTGGTATAAATAAGATAATCGAACAAGACCGGTCCAATTATTATAACATTGAATAGTGTTATCAAGTCTTTCAATGAACGTGGAATAATCCTTAGGTATTTGTTCTCGTCCAACAAACTTGAATACTACGTGATGAGATCACAAGATTAGGTTCAATGCTAAAGTAAAATAAGAGAAACTATCCCATGAGCCCGTCACACGTGTGACGGATTAATAGGAACCGTTGGATGTGTGGGTCCCATGTGGGCCCTACCATGATCTAACGGTTCCCATAAATCCGTCACACATGTGACGGGCTCATGGGATACTTTCTCAGTAAAATAATCGTCTTCTTCCTGTTCATAGCTGGCTTTCTTGAAATAGGAAAAAATAAATTAAATAAAGAAAGATGATTGAGAGAACAGATCATGGTGGGACGAAATATATTTGGAGAGTGGGAAGCACCATATTATGATATCTTCTTCTTTGAGATATAAGGTGCACTGAACTCCAAGTGTGAAGATTTGGGGCCCACTTAAGGTGTTAGTTATCTTTATAGATTTAGGCTCTGTTTGATTAATGGATTCAAGGTAAATAGCGGGACCAAAAAATGGTTAGAATTTTTTTTTTTTTTTTTAATAAGTTTTGTGGGATACTTCCTTGCCTTTTTCTGAAATTATAGTCACATTTGAGAATTCTTTAATTTGTAATGTTATGCAAATTTAACTCTCAAATTAGTTTTTTAAATATTTTATCAGTTATATTATATATACAAATATATTGTACCACTACTACCACCAATTACTGTTAACAATACGTGATACAAATTTTAAAGTATTTGAAAGATTCAAACTCAAAAAATGTATCATTATTTCTAGGGGAGAATATTTTTTACCCCTTGTGCTTGCACTCATTTTCTCATAACTCTCTGTGGTTCATTTTCTAACACTTAACCCTCCTGTACTACGGACTAAAGTGAGACTGTTAACTTTTCTAACGGAAAAAAAAGAAAATGATGTTAATACCCCCAAGCCCCTATACATACTCTTTAGGGAAAAATACCTTTTACCCCTCTATGGTTACACCCATGTTCTCATAACCCCTGTGGTTCATTTTTGTAACACTTAACCCCCTGTACTAGTGACTGAAGTAGGACTGCCGTTACAAAAGTTAACAGTCTCACTTTAGTCCATAGTACAGGGAGGTTAAGTGTTACAAAATTAAGCACAGGGGTTATGAGAAAATGAGTGTAACAACAGGGGTTAAAAGGTATTTACCCCTTATTTTTAACAATTAAAGGAAAAGAAGGTTGAGGCATTTGGGGGACCTCAGGCTGCAATGATTGTTTGGACCTTCCATTTCTGAAAACTTACTTCATCATTATTCTTATAAAGGACACCGACCAGAGTTCTGATATCTCACCAAATAACTCATATAAAGAAAGCCACGCTCCAGAGTGACAGACCCAGCGCCTCTCATTGCATGATTGCATCTTTTGCACACATGCGACTCTCTTGCTGCTGAAGCTAGTAGAAAACAAAAAACCGATAGACCAAACCGAGGAGTTCGCTCAGTTTTTTGAGATTATTCTCAATTAAAAATTTGGGGTTAAATTGAGATAATTGAAAGTACATAGATTAAAATAAAGTCTAAGAGCGAAAAAGGAAATCTTACCCTTATTTTTCAACAACAATATGTATTCATTGAAGCATAATTTGTACATAGAGATCAAAACACCTATTCACCCAATTGGCAAATAGGAGAACATAAGCAACCCCTCTCCTAAACTAATAAACTAAATTCTGTTGGGAATGTGGAGCCTAATTCCATCACAAGTGTTTCCAAGATGTTTCCAATCAATGGTGATCGAAGGAACAAAAAAATAGCAGGGCTGCCCGCCCAAGTGACAACGGTGATTTGGGATGCTAGTTGGGAGTCAAAACTTTCTCGAATCTCGCCCGCACGGAAGACTGCGCGAGGGGCGTCCGCTTGAGCAACCCACTCAAGTGACATGTCATAAGAGACTATATAGGCTTATGTATTTCGGATTTTCTCTATATGTTGTTGGTGGAAATGTCATAAGAGTTATCACTTGTGAGAGCCCCTCTTCAAACCCTAAAGCATAATACAACTCTTCAAGGTTTGGATGTAGGCATTATTGGCTTAACCACGTAAAAATCTGTGTGTTTTGTGTGCTTGATAAATTTCCTATTTTCTTTTGCTTGTTCACACCTCTCATGATCTTTGGGATGTGATTTAATTGTTCTGCACTTCTTTGATCAAATCCCCCTAACAACTAGTATCAGAGCTTTTGGTTTGGGTGGGAGTGCGATGGCTGCAGAAGAAGGAAAATCAAGGTTGATAAGTTCGAAGGCACGGACTTTGGATTTTGGAAGATGTTGATAGAGGACTACATTTATTAAAGGAAGCTATATCTACCTCTCTCCGGTGTGAAACCATATACGATTAAAGAGGACTGGGCACTATTGGATAGACAAGCATTGGGTGTGATCCATTTGATATCGTCCCACAACGTTGCCTTCAATATTGTGAAGGAGAAGACCACGACCGATCTTATGAAAGCACTGTCAAACATGTATGAGAAGCCGTCGGTATCCAATAAGGTATAATTAATGCGTAGATTATTTACCTTAAGGATAGGAGAAGAAGCATCTATTACAAACCACCTAAATGAATTCAACATCGTGACAACACAGTTGAATTCTATCGACATAGAATTTGATGATGAGATTAGGGCTTTTATTCTTTTGTCTTCATTGTTGGACAGTTGGAACAGAATTGTAACGACTGTAAATAGTGCTTTAGGAACCAAGAAACTGAAGTATGATAATGTTCAAAATTTGATTCTTAGTGAAGAAATTCCCAGGAGGGAATCGTGTGAACCATCGGGGTCTTCTTTGTACATAGATAACAAAGGAAGACGGTTTAAACGAAACTCGAACCATGGCAGATTTCACTCAAGTAGGAGCAAGTCGAGGGTGGGGAGGAATGTTGTATGCTGGGATTGTGGGAAGAAGGGTCACAGAAGGAAAGAATGTGAGGCACCGAATGGGAACAGACAAGGGAAGGAGAATAAAGAGCGGGTAGCAATGGAGCGGATGTGGTGAAAGACGACATCGAGGACACACTTATTTTTTCCCTTGATAGCCAGAGTGAATCTCGGGTTGTAGATTCTGGGGCTTCCATTTATGTCATTATGAAGGATTAAAACATGGGGAACTACGTCCGGGCTGATTTCGGAGGGTCACATGGGTGATGATGAGTCGCGCAGGATAATAGATAAAGGTGATGTAAAAATTAATTTACTTGATGGAGTTGTTTGGAAATTGAAGGAGGTCATACACGTCCCTTGTCTAAAAAGGAACCTGATTTCGGTAGGACGACTTGCTCATTCGGGGTGTAAGATGACATTTTTGAGTAACTTGTGGATGGTCATAAAGGAACCATAGTGATGGCTCGGGAAAAAAAAAAGAGGAAGGCAATCTCTACGTGACTGAAAGAAAAAGAGATGCCATCGCCAAGGTTGGTAGTAAAAGCAAGGGGTCTAAATTGCAGTAGTACGAAATTGGACGTGAAGGCGAGGAAGGGACAAAGGTTCTCTGCGTAGAAGAAAAACTTGGGAGCTTGAAGCCAAGTAATGTTGATATCTGTAAGGTCCGTTCCTTTAGGAAGAATAGGTGGAATCGTTTTTCTAGGGAAGGAAGAGCTTTGAAGGCGGAGGATGCCTTGGTGCGATTAAAGTTGGGTTCCACTTCAGTTGGTCTTCAAGAGAAAGCATTGAAGGGTACATTGTAGAGGAGGATTGCGCTTAAACGAATTTGGTTTTGTTTTTGTTTTTGTTTTTGTTTTTTTTTTTTTTTGTTTTTTTGTTTTTTTGTGACGGGGCTAGTTCAGTGAAAATACGTTGATGTCATTAGTCTCCAAGTGGGAGATTGTTGAGAATGTGGAGCCTAATTCCATCGGAAGTGTTTTCATGGTATTTCCAACCAATTGGAGTAGGAATAGAAAAATAGCATGGCCACTTGGCAACCACAGTGATTTGGGATGCAACATGGGAGTCAAACTCTTTAGAGTCTCGCTTGCATAGAAGGCCGTGTGAGAGGCATCCACAACCAGCTCGAGTGGCGCGCAGATTCAGTTTTTGTTTCCTGTTTGATTAGGAAACTACATTAGGTTAGAAAACTGTATAGGCTTATATATTTCGGATTTTCTTTGTATTTTCTAGTAGAATGTCATAAGAGAGATCACTTGTGAGAGCCCCTCTTGAAGCCCTAAAGCATAATACAATGTTGCAAGGTGTGGACATAGGCATAATTGGCCGAGCCACGTAGAAATCTGTGTTTTTGTGTGTTTGATATTTTCCCTATTTTCTTTTGCTTGTTCGTACCTTACACGATCCTTGGGAGGGGATTTGATTTGTTCCGCACTTGTTTGATCAAATTCCCCCAACAAATTCTACATAATCAAGAGAGAGAGAGAGAGAGAGAGAGAGAGACTCACCAGAGAGAAGTACCCAAAAAATTGAACATGACAGTACTGAGGTTTCCACCGAGGAAGTATGGAACACAAGCACCCCCCACCCTCTCCCCACGTTTCATATGTCATTGAATATATTGACATATTTCCAAAAGTAATACACCATACTGTTAACCCAAAAGGAGTCACTCTCTACAATCACTTGAAAATCCTTGGACCATTCCGTTGAGAGAAATTGTTTTATAGCCTCTTGAATCGCTTTCAACTTTGCAAAGTTTTGAGTCTTCCACCCGTATTGGAACGATAACACTATTCTACTGTTCGCTTCGTGATCACGTAAAACTCCCCCAATACTTGCAGGACGTGACTTGCCATAAGGAGCTCCATTGACATTAAATTTCAACAAGTCCACTGATGGACTAGGAAACATCGGTGTGGGTGGGGACGCGAGTTTGTCAACTTTCTCAAAATCAAGAGTACGGGTGCGATCGAGTTTGTTATATAAAATATTAAAATCTACTTTTAAATACATTTATAAACTATATGTTATCTTGATTTTTTTATGCAATTAATATGAAAAACAAGAATAAATAAGCAATACTAGCATTTTTGACGTGTATCCAACTCTCAACATTCTTAAATTGACTTAAAATTGTCTAGAATTATATTAGAGTCCTTTTCAAAAAATAAAAAAAATGAATAAAATACGAAACACCTTGCTTCATCCAAGAAGAATCCATACTAGGATGGGTGCGAGTAAGCATGGAGTGCGAGTGCCTCGATCTCTTAGAAGTCGTGCTTCCTTGCCCATGGAGCTTCCCACACCATAGCAGCCCCTGCGACTTTCAATTTATGCACAAACTATTTTGAATATTGAGCATCATATCATATATTGATATACTCGTTGATTGACGTAGAATTAAATTTTAGATCAAATTCCCATCTCATTCTATTGTTGAATTTCCTAATCAAATAATTGATGTCGTAGTTGTATGTTGCTAACCCACAAGCCATTACTCCATCACCTAACTCACTAATCAATCCCATCTTTTTCAGAGCAAGCACGTGAATTCTAGGGAATAGAAACTTCAATTTTCCTTCCTTTATCCATTCATCATCCCAGAATTCTATAGATAGACATACTACACTCCTTCCTCGCAATATTCTTGTAGACCTAAGTGCCATTAGTATCGAGTAAAGAGATTGTGAAAGTTTAAGAGCATCCGCGGGGGACTAATGCCATAATATTTGCTGCACAACTCTTGTTTCCATAACACTGGTGATTGATCAACCATAAATTTCCATACACCTTTGCATACTGGTACTCTATTTTACCAAGAATTTTCCACTTCCAAGACCTCCATACATTTTATTGCTTCACGCTTTACTCCAAGCTACCCAATTGTTTTTCTTTTTGTTAGCTATACCACCCCATAAGAATAGCCTTTATAGTCGCTCAAACTCAATAGCCACTGATTTTGGAAGAGAGGCATATATTGTATCGACGACTTGTTCAAAATGGATTTGATGAAGGTTAAATGTCCACTGATTGATAACAACAACTTTTGTTTCCAAGAAGATAATTTTTCCTAGATGAAATCAACAATTAGGGTCCACGTTCCCACTTTTTTTCCATTAGTTCTCCAGGGATAACCCAATTTTTTGAGCGAAAAAGACTTCAATTTACACTTTAAAATAGCAGCACACTCCCTTACTTGTGATTCTACAATATTATAACCAATCAACAAGATTTTGTTCATGTTAACACTTAATCAGGGCATAAGCTCAAAGCATCTCAAGATACATGTGATAGTCCTCAACTGATCTAGTTTAGCATTACAAAACAGACATCATCAGTGTATTGAACTTTTGAATTTTGAATTTGTCCATACACTACCAAAAGACCATCCACCAAGTCTAAAATTTCAACTTTTGAAATGAAGAGGCTCAAACCAACCGCTACCAAATGAAATAGTAGTGTACATACTGGAACCCCCTGTCTCAAACCTCTACAAATTTGTAACTCCATCATGTGGGAGCCATTGACTAACATTTGAAGGGACGTTGTTGAGATTTTGATTCCCGAATCCCATTTTTCTCATTACAACGGATAAATAATCCTACATCACTAAGTCATTTGCCTTTTCAAAATCAACTTTGAAAAACAACCCCCCTCCCCCTTCTTCTTAGTTTTTTGCATTAAATCAACTTCTGCCACCGCTAGCATAGAATTAAGGATATTCCTACCTTAACGAACGCAGATTGTTAATGTTTACAAGTGAAGCTATTATTGATCTTAATTTATTAGCTAAGATTTTGCCAATAACTTGTACATGCATCGCATAAGACAAAATGGTCTTAACTCCCCTATACATGTGGGCGACTGTGTTCTTGGAATAAGAGCTATAAAACCTAAATTACATCTCTTTGTCGGCTTACTTATACAAAGGCTAGTACATCTGATTTAATGATTTGCCACTTTTTTCCAATAAAATCAAAATCAATCAAAACCATCCAACCCTTGTGCTCTATCTTCGCTACATTCTTCTGATTCATGTAGAACATTTTCTTTCCCAATTTTGGCTTCTAAACCCGTTGTTGTACCTAAATCCAAACCATTTAAGTCGTAATTTTTATAGGAAGCAAGCATTCACCCGTGGTTGGGTACTGATTGCTAAAATCATTAAACACCTCATCTTTATAGCCCTCGGATCCCTCAATTCTTGCCCATTAAAGTTGAGGAATCCATGAAATTTTGATCTCCTTCTGGCCCTGTCCACCGACTGAAAAATTATCTCGCTACGGTCTCCATCCTTTGGCCATTTATTCCTTGACTTACGCTAAGAAACCTTTTCGAGCCTGAACACTTTCCATAGTTCCACTCTGAACCTATTCCTTTCCGCTCTCTCTACTTTGGCCTAACCCAAGGATTCTTGTTTATGTTCTAATACATTTATAGATGCCTTAAGTGAGGCCATGGTACAACATCTGGAGGCTGACCTTGCAATCAAACTACTTTTAACGCCCTGTCAGTGCCTTGAAGTTGCCCTATAACTGTTAAGCCATATATAATTCCTCCCTCTTGGAGTTGTTCACCATGCAGCATCCACGGATTCCATAAATGCACCTTCTTCAAGCCAATTATTATAGAACCCAAAAGTGACTGATCCCCAATCTATTACGTTCAGCCCCAAGATTATCGAACAAGAGCTAAGTACTTTAGGAGGAACAACTTTAGGAGACCTAAAATGAGCAAAGCTAATGCTAGTAGTTAGCTTTAGGTCAGGCTGGCCCTTATTGAAGCTCTATTATTTAGGATATGGAACCTTTTGTAACCAATTCTACTGATACAAAAAATATGTCCAATCTTGCTATAATCACCTCCGCTTGATTATTTGACCATATGAAATTCCTCCCACATATATTTAGTTCCACGAATTCCCCTATATAAATAAAGTCCTCCAGGTCTCTACTTGCCCGAGAATTGGAGTTGCCCCTCTTCTCTTGCTCTCATATCAAACAACATTAAATATCCAACCCCCCCCCCCCCCCCCCCACCCACCCACCCACCCACCCACACACACACACATTCCCTACGGGATATCCTTAAGTGACTTCAAATGCAACAATTTCTCCCATACCAATTTTCTTTCCATGTCCACACTAGGAGCGTACAAGTTGCCAATAGCAAATCACTATTAGGTTTTTTGGTTGTCGAGGTTGCAAGCACAGTGAAGTCGGAATCTAGCCCACTTTTCCAATGAAAGCCCCATCCGAATGTGCTCTTCTAAGAATCATAACTCTGGTCCCCAAACACTTATCTCACCTCGAATACAAAGATAGATTTAAAATTTGTATAGCAATCTGGCCCATATTCTCTAAGACATTTGAATTTGAATTCGAATTTGAATTTGTTTGACATGCTAAAATACACATCCCATCAGAATATGCCCTTCAGCCACCCTTTTCCACGTGTGCCACTATATGTTTCATCGACCTTCAGTACGCCCTGACGGTGGTATCCTCGCTCTTCTACCACCCTTTTCCATGTGTGCCACTACTGCAAAACCTTTCAAGCTCTAGTTCTACACCCCTGCCGTCCACCACTCATTTCGTATAGCTATATACTGTATTGCTAACATAAATCTCTTGATCACAAGAAGTTGTTGAGTCTTCATGAAAAATTTCTTTAGTTATAATTACTATATCAATTTTTAGTCCGCATCTCTCCACGTCAATCCTGGTCTTCCCCTCAATTTCAACGTCTAAGGAGATGAATAATCCCCACAATGTATGCAATAGTTTCAATGAAATCTCGATTCTATATACTTATAACGGTAGACTTACGCATTTTAACCTTGTCGCCCGTATGCTATTGCTGCTTGTGTGACCCCACGTATGTACTATGATAAACCACCTCCATAGCTAAGAGTTTTTAAGCATCAAAATATTTATCATAAGTTTCCTGTTTTAAATTCTAGAAAAATTTTATTCCCTCCCATCATTTTAACCTCGTAGTCATAAAAACGCTTCCCTTGCATGGAACTGCTGTTGAATTATCACAATTGTATTGGGGAATTTTGCCTTCACAACAACACATTGATTTAACACCCCCCCCCCCCCCCCCCCCCTCCCTCTCTCTCTCTCTCTCTCTCTCTCTCTCTTTGCTTCTCATTTGTGTTTTGATGGTAATAAACACCCCTCCTACCTCTTCCTTATCCATTCACATGTTGTCTCTGCTTTGGAATTAACTCCATTCGCTGATACCAAGGCTTCATAAACAATTATACTCACTACAAAAACCTTCTCATTACATCTACTTAGCCACGTTGGCTCCCCTAAAACCACTTCATTGAACTTGCTCTTATCTGTAGTTGGAAACCTTAACTTTGGGTCATTCGGGTGAAAGATCTTTGGTGGAACATACAGTCTCATGAAGTCCCCCTCTTCTAAATTTTGCAATTTTGACAGCAATTATGAAGCCTAACCACATAGTTCCATTGAATTCTCTCGTCGTTTGTAAATCTTTACATTGCACCGTATTATATTTGTCCTTCTTCCTTTTCTTATATGGTATGGAATAAGGATATCCTTTGCTACTCTATTATTGGAGAACGCCCTTCTAAGAATGTCGGCGTCAACGTAAGGGTTTAACTTGTTGATAAAAATGGTGGTAAATAAGGGACTATGAAGTTGGATGATGTCTAGACTCTTGGCCTTGACTCCCCCCATCCCCCCTTTCAGGATGAACTACTCGCTGTTGAGAGCGATTCCATCTTCCCTCTCTGTAGGTACCCTCTCATGATGATTTCTGAATCAATAAGCGATAAAAAGAAAGGGTAATTTGATTTGGACTATTGAGTAGGATTTATGGTTGAGATGACGAGATAGGGTTTAGGGAAAACCACATTGGGAAGGCCAAGATGGTGGTTAGAGTAGAGGACAACGATAAAGATTAAATGAAGGCGATTGGAAGTTGAAGAACGGATTTGGATGAATGTCTACGGCTTTTTTTTTTTTTTAATTGAAAGATAGTTTTATTGATCTTGAATCAAAGGTAATAGATCAAACACAAGTTTGAATCCACCTTACAGATCACGCCTATATAGCCCAATTCCAATCAGCCCTGTTCCAAATGCAAACCCACTACCATGAGACATTTACACAATCCACTAGTCTACATACCCCATCCCAATAATCAGCCACTGAAAATGATCGAACTAATAAGAAAAAACAGCAAACTGGCCATCGAGACACAAACAATGACACAAGTTATATACCCAAATCCTTTTGCTCCAAAGAATCCATCATGTGCCTGATCCCTTTACAAGCCAACAATAAGAAAATCCACGGTCACGCCCATAGCCGCTGTTGATACACATATTACCTCGAACCCGTAGACCACTGAGAAAGATCTTTCTATAGCCAAGGTTTTGGGTTGCAAAAATGGGGCAAATAGGAATCAGATGTGGAATGTGTGGGGCATATCTAAGCTTTGATGACCATAATCTAGAATATGTTAGCAACTAATTTTTGGATTATTTAATTCAATTTCAAGTACAAGAAAGATATGTAGCAACTAATTTCACTACCTCTTTTCATACATCAAATTTGTTGTATCTTGAGAGATGTAGGAACTAATTTTTGGATTATTTAATTCAATTTCAAGTACAAGAAAGAGAGATATAGTGGGTTTGATTGATAATGGATTTACATAAACATAAGAAAGATAGTGCATTGACAAATGATAAGATAATAAAATATAGAAGATTTGATGTATAATTGAAGAACTAAATAAATTTGATGTTGCAAATTTAATTTTGGTGTAGCAAAGGTAAAAATTTGCTACTTCATTTGCTACATCAAATGGTTGTTGTTGGCGTAGCATGGTCCACATCCTTACTATTTGGCTTGAGAAAGCATTACATCAACAGTACATCACCTAGGGCCGATATAAAGAGCAATAAGTGGATTATAGTTGTCACTATGATGTGATTAAAAAATAGATGCAATTTATGTAGGTGATATCATGTATTATTAGATCCGACTAGCAAATGCTGACATATAATCAACAGAATTGAAACTACCTTTTTCTTTTCTATTTTTTTTTTTTTTTAATATACTTTTCTAACTTTCAAATGAGATTTGACATAAGCCAGTTAATTAAATTCTAATCATACACACGATTAAGTTCAATATTGATGCAATATAATACATGTCATATATTTAGTACGTTCATTAGCCAATTTAACATATTACAACTTTGATTCCCAATGTTTGGAGATCAAAGAATTAAATGCCTAGACAAAACACCTGCACATATTTCCTGAGGAGTAATGTTTGAGCCACACCAATTCACGCTCAAAATGCATTTACACGGTGAGATGGACCAATGAGAAGATAGATAGAGACTGCGAGGTCTACTGTCAGTCTCTTCTCATTAACCCACTTCAGCATGTGGATGCTTTTTGAGTGTGAATTGAATGAGTGTGCCCTAGCATTGTTGTTTCCTGAGTTGCGTATCCATATCCAAGCGCATGTAATATAGTTAAGAACATTCTATACGACTACCCATTTGATACAATAGATAAAACATATTCTTATACGTAGACTCAAAACTAAATTGATTGTTGAATTAACAAAAAACTTTTGCGTCCTTCTTGCTTAGGTTCCTAAATCATGCAGCATTGATAACCGAAGGAGACAATGCTGAAAACGGCATATCAGACGGCTTCATTGTGAGTCCATGGAAGCTAAGTACGGTACAACAAGTAGAGGATCTCAAAACCCTAATAAGAATCTTCCCACTTTGGTCAACTGGTATATTCTTAGCCACCCCACTAGCCATCCAAAGCAGCTTGGTGGTCCTCCAAGCACTAACCATGGACCGTCACATTGGGCGCCACTTCAAAATCCCAGCAGGGTCCATGATAGTCTTTGTACTAATCTCCACATCCATGTCCCTCACCATCATGGACAAATTCCTCTACCCCACGTGGCAGAAGCTCACTCGCCGATCTCCAACGCCTCTTCAACGAATTGGGGTTGGCCACGTGTTGAACATACTCAGCATGGCCGTGTCAGCCCTAGTGGAGTCAAAGCGGCTCAAAACTGCCCATTTACACAAAAACGAGTATGTTGTGCCCATGTCAATATGGTGGCTAGTGCCACCACTAGTCATCGCGGGTCTTGCAGAAGCGTTTCATTTTCCAGGACAAGTGGCATTGTATTATCAAGAGTTTCCCGAATCGCTGAAGAGCACGTCAACTGCTATGGTGGCATTGTTTATTGGTATTGCATATTATTTGAGCACCGGGTTGATGGATATTATCCGGCAGGTCACCGGATGGTTGCCCGATGATATAAACCATGGGAGGCTAGATAATGTGTACTGGATGTTGGTTGTGTGTGGGGTGTTCAACTTTGGTTCTTACTTGGTGTATGCATGGTTTTACAAATATAAAGATGTGAAGGTGGTGGATGGTAGTTCTGGCTCTGATGAATGATTTTATGATATAAGTTATTGATATTGTTATTCATATACAATTTATGGAACGAATATAAGTATTTTATTTAAATGCATATGTTTCCTCTTAGCCTAGTTATTGATATTGTTATTCATCTCTTTGTGACTAGGGATGGCAACGGGGCGGGTATGGGACGGGGTCCCCATCTCCCGACCCCGCCACGATTGTATAAATCCTTCCCACGACCCCGCCCCGCCCCGCCCCGAGGGGATATGCATCCCGCCCCTGCCCTGCCATCTAAAATCCGTCCCCGCCCCGACCCCAAAATAAAAAAATAAAAGAAATCTGATCAATCTCCAATTACAATGAGCATACAAAAAAACTAAAATGCATTTCATCCATTGTTTAACATACATGCATACTATCATGTATATATCATCCATATATGCACACACAGTCACTCCATACCTGATCAACGACTGATAAGGCAATGGCCAATGAAGGGATTGTGGAAGATCAAAGGAAAAGCTTATATTTTTGTGGCAGATTGAAGACAACGACTGATGAGCGTGACTTGGGGAGGATGAGAATGTTCTGGAGCAAAACCCATTTTTTATAAAGTAATACTATATAAAATACAAAACCCCATTTTCTCTTTATCTATATATATATAAGCGGGGTTAACGGGTTTTTAATACCCCGCCCCGAACCCGCCCCGAACCCGGACCGGATTTTAAAATTCTATCCCAAACCCGCCCCTAACCCTATTGACTCTTTCCCAAATCCTGCCCATTGGGGATTTGATGTTTTTAGTATTGTGTAAAGGGTATTTATGGGGGCTTGGACTATCTGTAAAGGAATGTGACTTATCATTGTGTACTCTTGATCTCGTTTATTGATAAAATTGAATTTATGTTGCTAAAAAAAAAAGGAAATTAAAAACCATAATATTGCCATACGAGCCAGCCCTAAGCAAATACAAAAAATTGTGAACTTTTTTTTTTTTTGCATAAATGTAACAAAAACATATTTCTTTCATAAATTGGCACCACAGGTGCATAGATTTTGAAATATATATATATATATATATATACCCAAAAGACCAAGAATTGAGAAAGTTATCACCGTTGATAAAAACAGATAAAATTATATGTCTGTAGACAAATAAAATCTCAAAATAAGGCTGCAACGTATCTTTTTTTTTTGTAAATTTTCACGCCCATTGTGTAGATCTCGAAGAAATACATAAATACATATGTAAGCAACAAATTTTGAGTCCGAAAATCAAGCGGTGAAAACTGCAAATAATTAGTCAAATATGGAATTGTATTAATCAAGAGAAAGTGGTTACAAACTCTGTATTTTTGTATTCTTTATAAAAAATAACCCTCGATTCTATCTCCTTGATGATCCTTGATCCGAGGGTTGAAATAGCGTATTCTCGAACAAAGCGATGTAAATATCTTCCTATGACGCTTTTGGTGGTTGGAAGGAAGAGAGATCTTTGTAGACAGGATTAGGCTATCGAAGAGTTGATATGAAGAATCGTAGAGATCAGTGGTGTGATGTTATTCCTTGAATCGATCAGATGATTTGTTGAAGACTAATGTTATTCTCTAGTTGTGTGTAGAGAATAACAGATTTGAAACTTGAAACTTGAGTTGTGGTAGGTGGCCATCTCTTGTGAGAGAAAGCAGTTTGCTTAGGATTTTCAATTTCCTATCTCCAGTCTGTGTGTCCTTTAGGAGGAGGCAGTTTGCTTAGGATTTTCAATTTCCTATCTCCAAACCCGGCCGCGTCCACCAAGGCTCTCACTGGCTCGCTCAGCTGTGTGTACCACTCATACCCGTGAGCGAGGCTGCCAGGCCCCTTTAGCACCTTGGGCTGCAGCTGCAAGAAAGAGTCACAAGTTTTGATATTAGTAATTGGGTAAAAGGAAAAAATAAAAATAAAAATAATAATATAATAATAAATAAACAGACGGCAGTAAGGAAACAAGGAAAAGCGACATAAAAATGAATAAAAAGATAAAGAAATGAAAAATCTAGAAATGCTCGTAGAAATTTCACAGGCATGGCACCCGTTTGCATTTAGCCCAGCAGATGTTCACAAGATAATAAGAGAAAACACTCGATGTCCTAGAGAGATTTCAAGAAAAAGAAAAAGAGAGAGAAGAGTTTGTTCACATTTTTGAAATATATATATGTATAAACTTGTGAAGGTTCAAAACAAATTCAGGTTCAAAGGAAGCATAGTTTCGAAAGAGGTACATGTTCACAAGTATTCAGAATCAAGCTAGAATAATAAAAGGGCGTTTGAAACGCTCAAGGAAATTCACAGGTATAATAGTCATGGGGAATGTTTTGGAGTTTCAATTAAAACGCGTCGCGTTCATAAATCTTAAGAAAATTTTTTTTGATTAACACAAACGGCTTTCAAAAGTCCTTGAGAAAAGTCGAAAGAAAAAATAAGGGATAGGTGAAACACTCGGAAAATTCAGGCATAGCACTCATTTTTATGAGAAGTTTTTGAAGTTCATAAGGAATGAAGATAGAAATACAAAATTTCTTTAAAAGGGCATGGAATAAAGCATTCAAGACGCTCGAAAGCGCCACAAGCATAGCATTCGCGTTTGAAACAGGGCATCTAAAAGTTATGTCGATTATACGTCGCATTCATATAGAGAAAGAAATGCAAGAAATAAATAAAAGGGGAGCGTTTACATCACGCTTGAACGCGCGGGCAGATAAGTGCTCATCCAGGTCCCGGAGCAAAAGTGTGGCGTCGGGATGATGAGTGGCCGTATATTTGGCCTTCTTCTTGCGCCCTGAACCGCTCGCCATGATTTGTCAAAGAAAAGAGAGAATTCGCGCGTTAGATTATTGGAAATTTCAGAAAAACAAGGAAATAAAATAGATTAATCAAGTTTTGATCGAGTAGAACTAACCTGTGAGTACCGTAGATCAATACAAAAGAAAAGAGAGGATGGGAGAAAAATTTCTCCAGAGAGATTTCGAGTTGGAGAGAGTTGAGAGAATTAAACGAAATGAATTGAATCCGCCGGTTTTAGCCACTGCCGCTCAAACGCGGCACTCATTTTTCTGTGCGCGGCAGTTGGGGAACTGCCGTGCGGCACTCACCAACTGCCGCAACGGCACTCCGTGAGTGCCGCACGGCAGTCACAGACTGCCGCGAAAAGTCGCGTGTGCCACGGTTATGTCGGTTCAAGGGATCTTCATTTTCCTCCCAAGAATTCAAATCAAGTCCCAAAAATTGAATTTGAGCCCCCCAAAATTTGCCCTCATTGCAGTTTTGGGCCCCGGGGTCATTTTTAGGTTTAAATTGACTACAAATTTCGAAAATTAGATTGAATTTGAGTCCGTGGGTTCCAAATTTCAAAAATTGAAATAAATTTTGGCCCGTGGGCTCCCGATTTTGAAAAAACTTGAAATAAATTTGGGCCCGTGGGCTCCAGATTTCAAACGTGGAAATACACTTGAGCCTGTGGGCTCCAAATTTCAAAAAGTTGAAATAAATTCGAGCCTGCGGGCTCCAAATTTTGAAAATTAAGATAAATTCGAACCCGCGGGCTCCGAAGTTTTGAATTGATTTGAATTTGAGTCTGTGGACTCCAAATTCAACTAAATGTGATTCCCCTCTTTCTGAGAATATAACAGATTTATGCTCTCGATCCGCGTAACAGATTTGTGTTAATCCTTATTTTGGGAGTGTAACGGATTACATTCTCGGTTCTCGCAACAGATTTGCGTTAACCCTCATTCTGAGAATATAACAGATTTATATTCTCGATCCGCGTAACAGATTTACGTCGATCCTTTGCTTTGAGAGTGTAACGGATTTACATTCTCGGTTTCCGCAACAGATTTGCGTTAACCCTTATTTTGAGAGTGTAATGGATTTACATTCTCGGTTTCCACAACAGATTTGCGTTAACCCTTGTTTTGAGAGTGTAATGGATTACATTCTCGGTTCTCGCAACAGATTTGCGTTAACCCTCATTCTGAGAATATAACAGATTTATATTCTCGATCCGCGTAACAGATTTACGTCGATCCTTTGCTTTGAGAGTGTAACGGATTTACATTCTTGGTTTCCGCAACAGATTTGCGTTAACCCTTATTTTGAGAGTGTAACGGATTTACATTCTCGGTTTTCACAACAGATTTGCGTTAACCCTTGTTTTGAGAGTATAATGGATTTACATTCTCGGTTCTCGCAATAGATTTGCGTTAACCCTTGTTTTGAGAGTGTAACAGATTTACATTCTCGGTTTTCGTAACAGATTTGCGTCAACCCTCAATTTGGGAATATAATGGATTTACATTCTCGATTCTTGCAACAGATTTGCGTTAACCCTCATAATCAAATCAAGGGCATCTTCATGACCCCCCGTAACAGATCTTTGCATCAGTCAAAGAATTAGGTAATCTTCTCTGACTAACGCGTCACGTAATGTGCGTCATACGTAAAGAAGACATGATAAGCGGAACGCTTACATAACCAGGTCCATTCGTGGATACCATTACATAGCATGCGCATCACGATAGGATAGGTGCATCCATCCGTGTGACTACTTGCGTTTATGTGTGTTCGACCCCGTGCCCGAACTACGTCTCGGTCTGATTCCTGAATGGATACGTAGGCAGCTCACCATTGAGCACGATCAGTGTGAACCATTTCCGCGCGCATGTTCTCTTTTTGCAACGCATTTTATTTTTACCTAAATCTGACAGTTTGGTCAAAGGCTTGTCTTCACATAAGCTTCGACATTCGCTTGTGAAATGCGTTGCTCGACAAGCTCTGTCGAAGAGGGGCAAACTGTAGACACCCCAATTTTGACCAAACGTCGAATTTAGGAGAGCGTCACCTCCACATCCGATGATGACAAGGGCCGAAAGATTCGAAGTGTTCCAAGCTCTTCAGAGAGTTCTCCAAACGCGGTAAAATTTTCACAGATTGAAATACCAGGTATTTAGGAGAATTCAAGTATAAAACATAACTTTTGAAAAAATTCTTCGAAAATAAGTTTCTTTAAGAAAAAAAGAGGAAAGAAAAGACCTAAAAAGGGGAAGTTCAACAAAAACGGCATACGGCAGTATTTGGCGGCACTCAGTGAGTGCCGAACGACATTCAGTGAGTACCGAACGGCAGTCACTGAGTGCCGGCCCGGCATTTACCGAGTGCCGCCGACAATTTATGACTGCCGTTTGCTTTAACAGTCTGTATTTTGTGGTACAATACGTATATGTATGCGGATAAAAATAAAAATAAAAATAAAAACTGATAAAGTAAGGCTGACTAAAACGCGACCATTAATAATTTTCTGCGGCACTTACTAAGAGCCGCGCGGCAGTCACGGAATGCCGCCGCGGCTTTCACGGAGTGCCGCAGCGGCATCCACTGACTGCCGCAAGAGATTTTTGACTGCCACCCTGTGCAGCAGTCTGTCTATTAATTTTCAGAAAGTACGTATTGTACCACCAAATGAGACATTTACACCTGTCTTTTACTCCGAATTCACTGAAAGTACTTGATAATTTTGTCTATAAAAGAAGGAGGATCTTCCTTGGGAGGACACACAACAACAATATACAAGAAGAATATACTATTACACTAATACATTTTTGGAGAGAAAAAAAAAAAAAAAAAAGAGAGTTTGGAGAGCTTGAAGAAGAGTTTGGAAGATTTTCAAAGTAGAGAAGCTTTGAGGATAGCTTGGAGGTGATCCTCTAACCATGAGTTATTTCTTTTCTTTCTTTCTTTTAAGTCTCTAATCTTCAAACTACTTAGTTTTCTTTGTTTCAATCTTTTTTTGTGTCTTTTTTTACTTCCCTCTTGAGACTCTTAGAGATCTTCAAAATCTCTCTTGAAAACTCTTGAGTTTGATGTTTTGAATCTCATATAAGCTTATGCTTCACATGGGAGTCAAAGTTTGATCATCACTTCATTTTATAAGCAAATGGATGGATCCAAGTCCATATTTATGATTTGGGTCCTCTAGCTTGGTGTTTCATGGAATCCTTTCTATATTCCTTCGAGGCTCATGAGTATTAGTCATATCTTCATCTCCAATGACCATCAAATGGTAGGAGAAAGTAGTTTTGAGTCTAAGCACACCTCCATGGTTTAGGTTCATTATTTTGAGATTTCATGAATTCCATTCATACTTCATTTGAAATCTACAATATAAAGGTCTTTAGCCTCCAATGACCATCAAAAGGTAGGAGAAAATGGTTTAGTTTAAGTCCAACTTCATGATTCAATAGTTGGGGTTAACAAATAAAAGTGGAACTTGACAATGAAACAGTGGATTCATAAACCGGTTTTTATCAAAGATTTTTGGTTCGAAATCTAACCGTTGGAATTAAGTGAAACCAACGGGAAAATGTCAATAACACAATGTTTTACCACAGCAATTTTTGTTTTAAGGAGATTTCATGTTTAAAGTGGTTTGGTCATGAGTTTTGTACAGTCACTACAATCTGTCCAGAGTTTTAGAACAGTAACACTCTTTTGAAATGAGTAAATCAAAACCTTAATAAAGTATTTGTAACCCAAAATAATTTTTTCTAAATAGATTAATGTGTTAGGAAGTCACCTAAAAAAGAACAAAGCATTTTTGATTTTTTTTTGCTATTTTTAGAAAATCGTGCAAGAACTCTGGACAGAAGGTTGTAGAATGCTGAGTGATGTCTGGTTTTTGTCCAATTCCCGGAGATAACCGTTCAAACCTTGAATTTCTTTTTGGGTTATAAACTAGACCCACAGAGGCATATTATATCCAAAAATCATTAAGATCCAACCGTTGGAATTATGGTTTTTTCATTTTTTAAGATCTGGTCTATTATATGTAATTCATAGAAAACTGCTACTGTTTTTGTCTAATCTTATTCATTTCAACTCAAATGGTCTCCTAATGTCTTGGGACCCAAATCATACTTTGAATAATGATAGTTTAGCTTAAATCCAGAAGCTAAGTGACTCAAATTAGTGAATAAATCCATGTCTTATTCTTGTTCACATTCATTCATCCATGTACATTAATGCTTATGATTAGAACTAGCTACTTGAATAAAGTTGGATTACATGTTTGATAGATCTAAGTTAGGGAATCAGGATTGATTGTTTGATATCATATCATTATGTGAAGTATGTGGACTAATCTTTATTTTGTAACGCATTTGAGGTACAATTTCTCATCTCCTCCCTAGTTTATTTCATTTGTTGATTTTTTCTTGATTTTCGACTCTTCGCGCGACACCTTAGAATTAGGACTTGCTTTACTTGTATATATGGATTAGAGACTCTTTTCCTAGGTTTATCTGTTTGCATGTATTTGCACGTTTAAATATTCGCGGCCGGATCCCGGGTAAGTTCTCTAGTTCCCTATTTGCATATCATATTGTTTGCTACCTGAATTATGTGGCTTTTGAATGATATTTTATCATTTGCAATCTTACACCCTTTAGACATGCTTTTGTAATGTATATTTTATACATATGTATTAATTGAGGGCACATTTAAATTAATAATTCGATTAGAAGGATGTTGAGTAGAGGCCTATCGCAAGATAGAATGAGAGAGGGTGTTTTAGTCCGACCGGCTCCTTCCTCTTTCATTCCATAATCCCCGAACCTAGTTAATCTCTGGTTTCTAAAAAGATCAGTTTGCTTTAAAAATGGTTTCTTAATTTTTCTTTTAAAAATTAAGTGGTGACTCATTTCTTTTGAATTTGGAATTTAAAAAGAACTTTAAAAGAAAAAACTGTGGGTAAGAAAAATGCGATATCCACAAGTAGCTTCCTTAACCAAATAGAAAACAGAAAATCTGTTGCCAAATACCGATCCCTTTTTGAATATTTTAATCTCACATTTTCTTTTCTTTTTTTGGTATTTTATTCTTATCTTACAAGTATAAAAATTAAGACGAGATTATGAAAAGAAAAATTCCACATATCAAATAGGTTTGTGGCCTTCTCTATGTTAAGAGTCAGGATTTTCTATTAGGGGGATGGGATAAGATGGATGTGTATATAGTGGTAGGCCTATAAAAGGTTTGGGGGCAACACCCCGAGGCGGTATTAATTTCGGGTCCATTTGTATACACAAAAGGGTAGTATAGTCTATTTTGTACTTCTTTTTTTTTTTTCCTCGATATAATGGTTAATCGCTTATTGTAATTTGTAAAATTTAACTAATAGTATAACAATTTTGATTGAGCTAAATTGAGAAGTGACAAAGATGACAGTACAAATAACTCTTTGTTCAAAATATGGAGCCAATATATATATATATATATAACTCATAAATTTTTTTGTTCAAAAATTTTGAGAGGTTAATTATGAATATTACATAAAACTCTTCTTTTTTTTTTCCTCCATATAATCCTAACCCCCCCCCCACCCCCCCCCCCCCCCCCCCCCTCTTTTAGGAGAGAAAAGAAAAGAAGAGAGAGCCATAAGTGAGGAGAGAAAAGAAAAAAAGAGAAAGTCATAAGTGAGGAGAGAAAAGAAGAGAAGAGAAATGATGGTGTTTTCTTTCATCTTAATTGGAAATTCAGGAGAAAAGAGAAAGTAACTTTCTTTCTCCTTGATTGCAAGTTGAGAAGAAAAGAAAATAAAACAAAGTAAAGTTACCATTCTACCCATTAATAACTTGGACTAATAAACCCTCATACACTCACGCATGCATACTTAGGAAAGTAATTTGGCAATGGAAGGTCTGGTCGTCGCTAGTTTTCTAAGCTGTGTTTTGTTTTAATTTTTATAATATATGTATGTGTATTATAATACAAGCCCTAACACTTAGATGGAATTACAATTAGTTAAGACTAAACTAGAAGGGTATAAGTATTAAAAAATATTAATTAATCCTCACTTTCTTTTCTATCATTTTCTTCCCAATTTGGAGAGAAAGAAATTGAAAAAAAAGTGGGGATTAGTTTTCTCTCATTTTTTCTCCTCATTAAAACTCGCAATCGAGAGAAGCGAAAGAAAATGAAGTATTTTCTCTCCCTTTCTCTGCTTTTATCTCATTTTTTAAACTTCCAATCATAGCGTAAGTCTCCGACGATCCACGCATAGTACATGTAATTCTTTTTTTTTCTCCATATATTCCCCCACCCCCCAAAAAACATAAAAATTCAGGATAATAACCCACCCAGTCCTCCCATTTGCCGTTGGCGTTGTCTATGTCTCACCCACCCATCCTCTATATAAATGCTATATGTCATTGTCAGGCTTGACTTACATGAACAAAATTGAATTTAGTTAGCGCGCAGGACAGCAAAGTCACATGTAAATACGATTCAGTAGGTTGATGTCAATTCAGCATGTTGATACGTATAAATATGTAAATCAATTATTGTAGGACTTCCTTGCAACTTGCGAGTCACTAATAATTAGTTAGCATCCAGCCAAATTATCATCTATATGGATATCTACTCAACTATACTATAAGAACGAATAAGCTAACACGTCGAAAAATATTAACTTTCTCTTTTGTCATTCATTACACCATAATTACTCATATATCTATCTGTACATCGTAAGGATATATTTATTTGTGTGAAGGTAAATTTATCATTTTAGACAAATAATTACTTCCTCCGTCCCATTTTATGTGTCCATCTTTCGTTTTTGGGATGTCCCAAAATTATTGTCCACTTTCTTAAATTAGTATGCAAATTTGACTTGGTTTCCCAAACTACCATTTCTTGCAATCAACACCAAAAAAAAAAAAAAAAGTGCAATGATTATAGGCAATTGTGGAAAGTAGGTGTAGATTCTTTTTGCCCCCTTAAATAGTTGGATTCCTCAAAATGGACACATAAAATGGGACGGAGGTAGTACATACAAGTCATCTTTTGAAATTTTATTTAATATAATAATGAGGTTTCAATCAACAATCTTGTGTCTAATTACAATTGGGCCAACAATTTTTAGAATATTTATTATTCACTTAAACAAAAGTTAACAAAAGTCAACATAAGTGGCAATTTTGGTGGCTATTTAAGAATTGATCAGTAATATTTACAATTTGGTCAACTTCTTGTCTCAAATGAGGTTTCAATTAACAATCTTGTGTCTAATTACATTTGGGTCAATAATTTTTGGGATATTTATTATTCACTTAAAAAAAGTGGCTATTTTAGTCATTATTTAGGAATTGGTCACTAATATTTACAATTTGGTTAACTTCTTCTCTCAAATTTAGGATTCATATATTGTATATGAACTTCCTCTTTTGTCCTTCACTACACCATAATTACTCATATATCTATCTATACATCATAATGATATATTGATTTATTTGAGGGTAAATCTGTCATTTGAGACAAATAATTACATTCAAGTCAGCTTTTGAAATTTTATTTAATATAGTAATGAGGTTTCAATCAACAATCTTGTGTCTAATTACATTTAGGTCAACAAATTTTGGATTATTTATTATTCACTTAAAAAAAGTCAACAAAAGTGGCTATTTTGGAATTGGTCACTAATATTTACAATTTGATCAACTTCTTGTCTCAAATGAGGTTTCAATCAACAATCTTGTGTCTAATTACATTTGGGTCAATAATTTTTAGGATATTTATTATTCACTTAAAAAAAGTGGCTATTTTATTGGTTATTTAGGAATTGGTCACTAATATTTACAATTTGGTCAACTTCTTCTCTCAAATTTAGGATTCATACATTGTAATGTGTAATTGCATTTAGGTCATCAAGTTTTGGGATATTTATTATTCACTTAAAAAAAAGTACAAAAAAAAGTGACTATTTTAGTAGCTATTTAGGAATTGGTCACTAATTTCACATTTTGGTCAACTTCTCTAAAATTCAAGTTCTGGTATATTTAAAATGTCAAATAAAGTGGCTATTTTAGTGGCTATTATGAATTGGTCACTGATATTTATATTTTGGTCAACTTCTTCTCTCAAATTTTGGATTTGTAGATTGTATTTGAATATCAATTAAGGTCTACAAATACATTCATGTCCTTTTTTTTAGAGGAAATACCCTACTTGTGTCATATATTTTTAGTGGTGTTTTATTAGGTACCTTTACTACTCATTTACAAGATATTCAGAATTATCAACTTCTTCAGTAAGAAGAGTTTTAGATTAAATAGCTACATTTACAATTTCCGATTTAACTGTTTTAACATTTTATTATACATTTTTAGCAATCACTTAATCACACAAAACGACACAATTAAATTTTCAGCACAACGCGTAGGACTCCAACTAGTAGTATATATATATATATATATGTATATATATCCTACTACACTAACACTAGTGTATAGTACGATACAATTATGCCTACTTTAACTATAATATAAAGAATAAAACGTGCATGCCAACTCTTTAAACGAGGGTAAATAGATTAATTTTAGATCCTTTATAAAATTACTTAAGGCCTGTTTGCGAGTTGATGGGTCTAATGGAATCATTCACAATTTGTAAATTATTTTAATAAAGAAACTAATCAACTTATTTATATATTTTAAAAATAAAATAGTTTATTGTGTTTCACATGTCATTCTTAGTGTTTTTTTTAATGATATATTGATGTGTATGTGCATTACTTCCAGCATAACTGCTAGCATACCAAATGTACTAATTGAAGATAATGAATGTATACATTAAAATGCCTTAAAAATTATAAATGATTTAATTCCAACTAATGGTCATGTAAATAGACCCTTACTACCTTCATTTAAATAAAGTACAACCTTTTTTACCTGTTTAAAAATGTGTGCACATTTATCTATGTACTGGTTGCATTTTCCGTATATTTGATCCAGTTTAATTGCGTAATACATAATGGTAATATAGGAAGTATTCATGTTCGATTTGAAAAGGATAAAAAAAAAAAAAACTCCATCACCTCATTCATACATATGGGAGGGACTTAAAGTAAACTACTCTAATGCTTCTGTTTTAATGTAAAAATAATTTTATTGTCCATTAAAGAAAAAGCATTTTTAGATATCTCAAGATGTTAAAATCTTCCATATGCATATATATATATATATATATATATGCGTGGCTATACGTAAGGAAAGGACTTCACAACAAAATTATTTAGGCTTATATTGTTTTCAAATGTGATTAGTACATACGTGCAAGTTTATTATCCACGTGGCATATATGTGGACCCTTAGTACATTGGGATAGTACAAAAAGCAAAAAAAATAAAAATAAAAATTTGAAATTTTGTATTGAAGTGTTATTGCATATATATACTTCACCACAATTACTTTCACGGAAGTGTTACAACCGCAGTTATCACTTCTCGAACGTATTTTTCAATTTGTAAACTATTGGATTGGGACGTGGGTTGTTTTGTGCTTTTGCTAAGATGATCACTGATTTTATGGATATGCATAATATGTATATATTCATTTGTTCTGAAGTCCCTTGGTAGTTGTATTGTATATTGTAAATATAGTTGTACTGCATATTGTAAATGCTAACCTACTACATCTCTTAAAATATGCACTATTAATTGGACAAAACAACCCATACCTATTTCACACCCTCCCATTTTAGAGATAACACTATATTCATTGAGAGATTCTTTTTATACTAGGTCTGTTATTAGGATAGAATGGACCAAAAATGACAGTTTCTTAAAAAATTCCAAAATTTTTTGAATTCTCGAAAATATCGTAATTTTTCGGAGATTCTCGAAAATATTGTAATGCTCAACCACCATTGTCGTCGCCTCAAGTCACCTTCGACGTACCACCATCCCTGATCGCGACCACCATTCTTGCCAGTAGTTTGGTTTTTTTGCTTTGTAAACAGCCATTGTCACCTCCTCAAGCCAACTTCGACCACCATCACTGGTCGAAACCACCATTGTCACCAATAGTTTGGTTTGTATGGTTTGTAAGTGAATAGTACTTTTGTATTTCTCTCAAAACATTGTTTAAGAAAATTTCAAAATGTGTTTTGTGAAATTTCTCAAACAGTTTTCTAAAAATACATATGTAAATATGAACATCCTTAAGTTTGATTGAAGGATGTTGAAGTAGTCCCACCATTATATTATTGAAGGCGGCCCCACTGCCATATGTGTTTGAGAACCATTTCGCATACAAAATTTCGGAAATATAGTATTTCTCATAAGAAAAGTGTATCTTATCTTTGTCCGGTCAAAAAGGACTATAGTGAGAAAAAAATGAAAATATAGGAGAAAAGTAAATATATATATTTTAAATTTTGTGGGTCACTTCACTTCCTTATTTTCCTCCTTCAATTCGAATTCTAATTTTAAAATTATTAACTTTTAATGTTATTAAAGCATGAATAAAATCACATAAAAAATTTAGAGAACAGAACAAATTTTATTTCTTTATTTGTTTCCTTTTTCTTCTCCAAATCCACAAACCAAACAAAGTGTCAATAATAAACAACTGGTAGTAATGCTTCTCAAATTTGCTTCTCAAGTGCGATGTTGTTGCTTCTCAAACATGAATAATGCTATCAACCGTGACTACAATATGTGGAACATGAATTGTTAAAGTATTTAAAAATCAAATTTTCAACAAATAAAGGAAAATGAAAACTGAGACATATTTGAGTTGATGGTCCTGTCTGAGATCTTACGCTTGAATAATTTATTGGACCTTCCATCTTTAAATTCTTAGCAAAGTAATTCTTTTAGGTTTTTGTTTGGTTTATAGATTTTTTGAGGGGAAAAGAAAAACAAGATAATAAACTAGTTCATTTTTACCTTAAATACGAATAGACTAATTTTTATCTTATTTTTCTTAATTTCACCTCTCATTTCTCCCACGAAATCCATAAGCTAAATAAAGTCATAAAGGAAGTCAGCCCCTTCTAATATCTCACCAATTAATTCTTAGAAAGGAAGCCACGCTCTTTCTTTCTCTTTTTCCGGGCATAGACAAAGTGACAGACCTCAAATGCCTTCTCATTGCATCTTTTGCAGACATGCAGTACTCTTGTTGCTGAAGTAATATACTACTAATCATTTATACTGTGTATAATCTGTAAGTAAAGCCACTCTTACCAACCAATTTTAACCACGTGTTTTTCACTTCCAATAATTAATACTTAACTTCATGCATCTTCAAAACTTGATAATTTTGTGTGCTTACAGAACTTTAATTCCAATAAATTACAAAATATTTCGTAAAAGAATTTTTAAACTAAAAAGCCATTAATTCTTAAGCTAATACCCAAACCCCTTGATCCAAAATCTAATGGGCAAAAGCTAAAAGTCAAACAATCCATGAGCCAAAAGTTCTATTGACAAAAGTCATACTAAGACCTTAAGCCAAAAGCCATTAACTCAAACGACCTTAATCCAAAGTCCATTAAACGAAACAATCCTTAATTCAAAAAAGCAAAACAATACTTAAGCCAAACAACCCTTATGTCAAATCCAACAACCTTTAAACCTACTGAGAAACAAGCACAATAAGATTCGGTACCTTATAGTACCACTTGTGCACAAGAACACCAAAATACGAATCTGTAGAGATTAAGTGAATAATAGGTAATGATAAGAAATAGCAATAACAAAAGACACAATATACGTGAATCGACAAACTCGCCTACCTCCGCGGGCAAAGCACAACAAAGAATTCCACTATATGAAGAAGAAGATTACATAGAACGAATTTAAGCTCTTAACATGGGAACACCCCAAGAGCCAAACACACAGAAATTCCTCTCTCTCTTGAGTATCTCTCACAAAATGCTCTCCTATGTCTCTCCTATATGTATGAAATACCTTGCTAAATCCTAGTAGGAGTAAGACTCTATACTACATGGTAATACTTCTCCACCAAGAAACCTCTCTTGCAAGTAATCTCATATAATTAGGAAGCCTTTTTCTTAATTACTTTAGGAAGCCAGAATTTAAACAAACTTCAACAATCTCCACATTGGTTCAACTTTTTCCATGAAACCAAAGATCCGGAGAACTGAACTTTCTTCTTCGATCTTCAGAATGAATTATTCTTCTTGTTGCCTTCTCCAACATCTCTTATACTCAGAGAAAAGAACCGACCAAGTTCAAAGACTCTTTGAACTTGTTCGTCGATGTACATCATCCTGTTGACTAGATCCACTTGCTTTGATAATTCTGTAACATAAAACCCCACATCCTCTGTCACACTAACCATACCTGAATTTGTGCTTCTCGTCCGAAAATGACCAACCTGTCTTCTTTAAGAACTCTCTTCAATGCAATGAATTACTGGAGTATCGACCTATACTCGATAGGGCTCCCTTATCCACAGTTGATCATACTTCTAAGGCACCGCAGCACAAACCCGCGCTCTCCACGATTTTCCCATCCAAAGCTCCACCTACTTCTAAGACTCCTCATAAGACAATAATGAACCACCAACCACAGTACTCTCTATCGTACTATCCTGGAAAACATAAAGTCCGCACTATTCAAGATCCCATGCAAAACATGGTATCCTCGGGGTACCTGCAGATACTGGAATCCATAACCTTAATGCCTTTATGAACTCACGAATGTGTTCGTTGAAAGACAGGCCTTTTGTTTTACATAGAGATACTTTTGTTTGTTGCTTTACTCACAATCGGTTACCCAAAGACTTCGTCATATACCCACTGAGTGGAACTTGCTTCCCCAATCCTTCCTTGTTGTCTCAACAACCGCGCACTTATATACGCCAACTGAAGATAATAAAATAAATCAACTTCTCTACTCCGTATTTTGTGAAAGCCATCGAAATTGGAAGCTTATATACCACTTGTTGAGAAACAAGCACAATAAGATCTAGTACGTTATGGTACCACTTGTTGTGCACAAGACAACCAAAATGTGAATCCATAGAGATTATCCGGAAAATAGGCAACAATAAGAAATAACAATCACAAGAGACACATAATATACGTGATTACTTTGCTATCGTTGTTTGCCTCTCCATGGCCGTAGTAGGAACTATCGTCGATATGCGAAATTATAATACCATTTGACAATACTAACCCACAACACTTCAACTTTCGGACCTCCGTGGTCGACTACACATACTCCACATGCATATGGACTTGGTCTCCATGACTGCTCAACTCTTATTAACTTGAACGCCAACTTGACGTCATGACTCTGACTCTGACGTGATTTATATCATATTTTATGCAAAAGGTACAAGCAATTTATAGCGCACAAAATATCCTCGAAATATATTATTGACAAAAAGTTCATAATACAACATGTTAAAGCAGGGGGTACAAAAATTTGGAGCATATAATAATCTAATCATGGAAATACAACTTAGCACTTCGGAAGTATGATACAACTTAGATTGGACTGGAAGTATATTAAATAACATACAAAAATTGTCTCAATGAAAATATGGTACAATATATCAAAGCAAGAAGTATAACAGCTAAACACTTTATTTCCAAATTACAACTTATACTAAACTAGAAATATAATAGATTTAACATACTAGAATTGTCTCTACGGAAATATGGCACCATAAAACTTGGTATAACAATACAAGCATACATTTTATACATTTACCAACTGAGTTAGGAAAACTCACCGTAAGTCCGGGATTGCGGTGGTTGGTCGTGGTGGTCTTGGAGCGGTAAGGTGGTAAGATCTCTCTCCTCCTTTTCTTTTCCTTTTTCTTTTCTTTTCTTTTTCATCTTGTTCTCTCCTTCTTGGCCGCCACTCTCTCTCTCTCTCTCTCTCTCTCTCTGTTTCTCTCACTCTCTCTATTCTTTTCTTCTTCTTTCTCTCTTGGTTTTGGTTTTCAAACAAAAAGAAAATGTGAGGGGAAAGGGAGTTATTTATAGAGGAGAGTGTGTGTGTGTGTGGGGGGGGGGGGGGGGGGGGAGGGGGGAGGGGGGAGAGTTCTTAGTATGCATATATATTATAATCATATGCACATATACACATACAGATTATATACATGTATACATATAATACACAACACACAAACACAAACACAAACACACAACACAACACAACACACTGCCACTCACAACACACACACACACACACACACACATACACACACACACATGTACACTCAACATACATACACTCATAATACATATATACTCATATTTGTGTGATAGGGGTGGTTAGGTGGCATAGATGGTGGCATGGTGATATGAGGGGTGGAGTGTGTAAGTGGGATTGGGGGAGGATGTAGGATTTATAAGGGGGTTGTTGGTGGAGTACAAGGGTTGGTATACTTTTCCTCAATCAAAGGGATGTGACCACTTGATGTGGCAAGTCTCAAAATACGTGCATGCACAAAATTTCATGCAACACCATCTAAGAAAATATACGAATTTGCGTACAAATCCTAATCTAGGTCTAGGTTATCAGTCCGGGTCTAATTTAAGCACGTCGATACAAAAATATAAAAATTATAACTACAATAAAATCAAATGACACTAGAAATAATGATAATAACAATATTCAGATTACGAATACGACTTAAAATAGAAATTACAGTTTATAAATACAGTTTGGAAATTAGAAAGTCATTAAAAAAGGAAAGAGAAAATTACAAATATTACATTATTCAGCTCCTATCAAAGATTTCGTCCCCGAAATTTGAACTAGGTAGTCACTAAACAATGTTGGAAACTTCTCTCGTATTTTCGATTCTAACTCCTAGAAAGCTTTGTGTTCATCATGTTTAAACTTTCTCCAAACAGATTTCTTTAGTCTTCAATTTTTTGACCCCTCAATCCAGAATTCAGATTGGTCCGTTGATTTATGTTACGTTGTTGTTCACCACAATGTCCGTGAAGTTGAAATCATGTGACGGATCATGTAAAACCTTCCTTACCATACTAATTTGAAAGACGTTATGCATTCCTAACATCTTGGGTGGAAGTTTGCAAATCTTTAGGATACTTTTCCCATGCGCTCTAAAATCTTACACGGTCTAATGTAGCACGATGATAACTTTTATCGCTTCTATTCAAATCTGACAATGCCTCGCATCGGAGATACTTTGAAAAGTACTTGATCTCCAACACTGAACTCCAATTCCTTACAATGCTTATCTGCATAGATTTTCTGTCTTCTTTGCGCCACTTTCATCATTTATTTCACAATGTTGATCTTTTCATTTGTCTCTTAAACCAGTTCAGGTCCTAGAAGTTTGTCATCTATAACTTCAGCCAGCACAATAGTGATCGGCATGGTCTTCCATATTGTGCCTTGAATGGTGCCATCCCTATGCTCGAATGATAGTTATTGTGTACACAAACTCCACCAATGGTTGGTGATTCTCCCAAGAACTCCCAACGTCTATAGTATAGACTCGGAGCATATCTTCCATCACTTGGTTGACTCGTTATATTTGTTCGTCGATTTGGGTATGTATTGTTTAGTTAAACTTCAATAAAGTTCCCAATGCTACTTGTAAATATCCCAAAATCCTTATGTAAAATGCGAGTTACGATATGATACGATTGATACAGGCACTCTATGTAGTTGAACGACTTGCTGCAAGTACATTATGCTCATCTTTTCAATTGGGTGCGTCATGTTTTAGGTGCTGAAATGAGATAATTTGGTGAGTTGGTCCACGATCACCCTAATGGCATCATGATTCAGTTACGATCTTAGCATTCCTACAACGAAATCCATAGTAATGTGTTCCCATTTTCATCCAGGAACTGGTAGTGGTTGTAATAAACCTGCTGGTCTCTAGTGATCTGCTTTGACTTATTTTTATGTAATACATTTAGATACGTGATCCACTACCTCTCTTTTCATTCCTTTCCACCAAAAGTTTCTCTTTAAATCCTTATACATCTTTGTTTCTCCTGGATGGACAGTCATTCTTGACTTATACACTTTGTTCAGTATGTCCTTCCTTAAGTTATCCTCGTTAGGCATACAAAGCCTACTGCGGCATCTAAATCCTCCACCTGCCCCAATATTCCATTCAATTAGATCCTTTGCCGATGCTTTCTTAAATCATTGACAAAGTCCTTCGTTCTTCCCTTGAGCCTCGAGGATACTATTGATTGTTAGGGATATATACTAAAAGCCATGCTTTATGTAGTTGATTTATTATTCATTTAATAAAATCAGTTAATCCATTTTTTATGAGAATCTGTGTGGGCAATATTTGTATTATATTGTTTATTTAATATTATGCATGTGTGTCTTTCACTCTACGTAGTAGGTGGTTTGGTGTGTAGAGTTTGGCTTGCACAGGGAAGATCAAACCATCGGATCTTGTAGAATGTAAGGTTTTGGTTTACAATCTTAGATGGATTGGACACACCATCGGTAGGACTGCAGCATGGTGTTGTAGTAGGTTTGTCTTGACTGCGGGAAACAGTATAGTTTCAACTCACCATGCTGGTACATTTTGTGTATTAAACGGGATCGGCTTGGGGTAATTATCTTTATACTGACTTATAAGATAATTAATACCTCATGACTATTATGAGTGCTTATGCTCTAAACCCTAAGTTTTTTTATGGACACGTACATTTGATATTAACACTTTGATCCCTAAAAGGGTGAGATCCTCAAATGGGTTAATATCTCATTGGATTGGGTGACAATATTAATTGTGTGGTGGATAATAATTAATGATGGAATCCATGTCTCAATTTTGGGATTGATGATATCCCCTTGAGAAAGCTTATAAGTTTTGATTATGTCAAATCCTGCAGGTGGATTTTGTATCCGACATATCAGATAAGTTAAGCAGAGGATCTCAAGGAATTTTAAGAGATTAATTAAATATGATTGTCAGTAATTATATTTAATTAATGGATGTCTGTAATCTTAACATGGGGAGATAATAAGCATTTAATAACATGGAGCTCGAAATATATTTTTGAGATAAGGGTAGGAGTGCAATTATAATTCTTTAGTGGTATGAATTATAATTTATGAAAATAGGAATCTGATTCAATTCGAATTAGGGTTTTCTAATTCCATAAGGAAGCCTATTCCTTATTGACTTCTTATAGTCCCTATCGTAGCCTATATATATGCTACTTTGGCTCTCTCCTCAGTTTATGTTTTTCCATCAAGAGTATTATAACTCGGAATAGAAAAGAGAGCGTAAAAAGAGAGAGCAGAAACATAAAGGATTTCGAAGGAGCCCACACTCAGTTCAATATTCTGGCAGCAGAGGAATACGGTAGAAGATCGTGAGTTGTTATCGAGCCCGTGTTCTCGATTCGTCTACTACAGCAATCCGTTTTAGCAGTTTAAAGTAACCCTAGTTCCGCCCTTGTAGGGTTATTGTAGTTTTCACGTAATTTTTTTTGCAGTACCAACTTATACGCACTGTCAATGGATTCTGGGAACGCAGTTTCCTAACATTGATAAGTATCGGCTCTACGACAAGGCATCGAAATATTTTTCTTCGCTAGATTCTGTGGTCTGAAGATCAAATTCAGCTATCGTTTCTAATGTCTTCAACTCTTTAACCAAGAGAGGATATTATCAACTTGAGGGATTTTTGGCTCAGTGCATCGATAACTACATTTTCTTTACCAGGGTTGTATTGTAAAGTAAAATCATATTTCTTCAACAATTGTATCAAACGTTGATGCCTTATGTTCGGCTCCTTCTGAGAGAACAAGTATCTCAAGGATTTTGTGATCCGAAAACAGGTCGAACTTCTCTCTACAGAGGTAAAATCTCCAAATCTTGAAAGCAAAAATGATTGCAGCTAGTTCAAGGTATGCGTAGGGTAGCTTATCTCATGTGGTTTCAGTTTTCATGATCCATACGCTATTACTCTTCTGTCCTGCAGGAGCACTTGACATCCAATTCCTGAGTATAATGCGTCACTATAAATGGTAAATTGTTCACCGGTCTTTGGTATTGCAAGCACTGGCACCAAGATTAATCTTTTCTTTAGTACTTGGAATGCGTATTTATGCTTGTCTTTCCATTCATACTTCACGTCTTTCCATGTCAGACTGGTCAAAGGAGATGCTATCTTAGAGAATCCTTGAACGAATCTTCTATAATATATATTCTGGTAGACTAATGAAGCTTTTAACATATGTTGCATTGTTTGGCCTATTCCAATCCAACATAGTATCTGTCTTCATTGAATCCATAGCTATTTCGTCCTGTGTGATAGTGTGTATAACCCGAGAATTTGCCTTCCTTTAGCCAAAATTCATGCTTGTTGAACTTTACATACAAGTGTTTGTCTAGAAGTGTCTGTAGTGTAATCTTTACATGTTCTTTATATTCCTCCTAAGTCTTTGAGTAGATCAGGATGTCATCTATGTACAAATAATGAATTAATCCAAGTAGGACCTAAACACCTTGTTAATTAAATCCATGAATATAGTTGGGACATTCGTTAGTCTAAACGGCATGACCAAGAATTCATAGTGTTCATATCTCATTTTGAAGGATGTCTTTGATACGTCCTTGAGTCGAACTAACAATTGGTGGTATCATGATCGTAGATCTATCATGGAAAAGTTTGTTGATCCATGCAATTGGTTGAATAGGTTGTCTATTATGGGAAGTGGGTATCGGTTCTTGATTGTGACCTTGTTCAAACCTCAGTAGTCGATATAGAGTCGAAGTGTTCTATCCTTCTTCTTAATGAATAGAACTAGTGATCCCCAAGGCAACGTGCTTGGTCGAACGAATCTAAGTTCTTCAAATTCTTGGACATGCTTCTTCAATTCTTGAATTTCCATTAGGGCCATCCGATACAAGGTCTTGGATATCAGTAAGGTACCAAGTACCAACTCAATTTCAAAATTCGATGTCTTTCTTAGGTGGTAGTCCTGAGATGTCTGAAAATACATCCTCAAAGTCTTAAACTACAAGGATTTGTGCAATTGAGGTTTCTATACTTACGCTTCCAAGGGTAGCTAGACAGCTAGTGAAAAAGGTGTTACGCAAAGGATCGCATTGAAATTTGAATGGTTGACTTCTGAGTATTGAAAATGTAATAATTTTTCTAAATCAGTCTAATTTGGCATGGTATTTCGTGAGCCAGTCAATTCCTAAAATTAAGTCGAATTCCTTCATCGACAAAACTATCAGATTAGTGAGAAGGTTCTGACCTTCAAAGTTCAAAGGGCAATCCTTACACACTTTTTTCTAACTAAATGTTCACTCCTAAGGGGGACATAATGTTCAGAGCTACATCAAGTGTCTGATGTACTAAACCCAATCGTTGTATAATTCTAGTAGCAATAAAAGAGTTGGAAGCACCAGTATCGAACAAAGCTTTAACATGACTATTAAATACTGTGAGGGTACCTTCTATATTCTGTTGTTCTTCTCGGTTGAATCTTGCTTCATCCAGAACAATAGCATTGAGTCAGGCTTGTTTGGGCTGACCCTGAGTAGGTGCTTCATAATATCCACCTTGAGGCATCCGGTAATCCTTCAAAATATGGCCCTTCTTTCTATAATTGTAGCAGATAGTGTTTGTTTGGTTTCTTCTTAGGGCTTGGCAATCCTTGGCCATGTGTTCGGGTTTCCCATAATTGAAGCATCTTTCATTATTGTCTCTAATGGTAGTAGGTAGTCCTCTTGGGAGTAGTATTTGGGATATAGCATGTCAGTTCTAAAGAACGTGAGTTATGGATTCCTTTTACCAGTCTAGTTATGCTTATTCCCTTGGGACTGCATCGGAGGTCTCGATCCTTTGGTTATTTTTGAGCAGTGGTCGATTTCCAAAATGCCCTCATTCTCGACTATTGATTTCCTCATAGCCGATTGCCATGCCTACCATAGCCATGAAAGTTTGGCCTTAATGATTCTGAGTCATACATTAAAGTGGTAGCGAGAGGCCTTGGTGATATTGTTACTTCTTCTTCTGTAATGTATCAATCATATGGTGGGCAAATCGGGATAGTCGTTCAAACTGCATTGTATACTCCCTCACTGTCTGGTTCCTCTATGTCAGCTCGATGAATTCCCTCTCCTTCTCATTTATCTTCGTCTTTGGGAAGTAGTTATCAAGGAATAACTCCTTAAATGTAGTCCAAAGCATTCTCCTTACTACCTTCTCTCCTATGGTCGTCTTCTCTGATTCCCACCAATCGACTATCATATATGTCAATTGGAATGTCGCCAGTCGACGCTTCTCAATCTCCACACATCCTAGCCTGTCAAAGATTGATTCCATCTCCCAGAGTCATTATTCTACTCACCATGGCTCGGTATCCCCGTCGAACATTTCAGGGCGAAATTGACGGAAACGTTTTACTCTTCAATCTTCTACATGCCTTGGAGGCGGTGCATGGTTATTGCCATTGTTGTTAGTGTTGTTGTTGCTATTACACTCTAACCTTCGCACAAAGGACTCGAACGTTCCGGTCAGATTAGTGCAGCTTCAATTTGCTCGGCAGGACGGTTATGGGTAGGTCTTCTTGCCATCAATGCAATGTGATTGGGTACCTATATAGACATGTATCGGTTAACTTCCAATATATGCGCACTCAACTACCAGTTATTACTAAGGCATGTATACTAAAATATGAAATTTAACAAAAGTAGCTAAATTAAAACATCCCGATCATTGGAACATGGTACATACTAAAAGATAGCTTTCATTAATAACCAACGAGTGCCGGCATGGCACTCAGTGAGTGCCTACTGAGTGCTGCCAGCTCTGCCATGTGCCATCTCATCCTTTTTCCAGCTTTATTAATTTTTTTTGTTTTCTTTTCCTTTTCTTTATCTTTTCTTTTTTCTTTTTCCTTCTTCTTTTTCAAATAAATTATTTTCCTTTTCTTTTCTTTTTCAAATACTTTTTTGAACAAAAATCCATTTTCCTTTAATAAATTAGAAGCAAGTACCTTTTATTTATATATGCATAAATATTTTTCAAAACCTTTCCATTAATTTTCTTCATTTAATTAATAATCTTTGATGCGTAATTTCACACCTGAAATTCCCCTAGCACTTTTCCCTTCTCTCTTTTTGAATTTTGTAACTTTTGAGATCGAGGATCTTTCGGAAGAGCCTGAATCACCCTCAAAGAATCTTCAAATTTGTCAGACATTGTCATCATTAGTTTTGAAGCTAATCATCCCCTAAATTCAACGGTTGGTCAAAATTGGGTGTCTGCAGTTTTCCCATCATCGATAGAGCTTGTGGAGCAACACGTTATCACAAGTAAACGTCGAAGCCTGTGTGAAGACAATCCTTTGTCCAAGCTGACAATTTAGGTAAAAACAAAATACGTTGCAAAATAGTCGCATAAACGGTTGGTACTAGTCATGCTCAATGATTAGCTGCCTACGTATCCCAAATGGAATTAGGCCAGGACATAGTTTGGGCAAGGGACAGCCTATAGGCATAAACGATCACACGGATGAATGCACCTATCCTATCGTGATGCACGTGCTCATGCAATGAGAATTTTAATGCGATGAAAATGCGATGATCCATAATCATGCTATTTCAATATACAGATGCACTTTACACCTTATTCTACTCATCGACCTTTGATGCTTGGAGTCGTTTCGACTCAAAGACAACTTCTCTCTAGAACTCGAAATTTTCTCGATTCATGAATTGGTTTTTCTCCGCATCCATAGCCACCTCGGCTCCCCGGATAAGTTTTCTCGGCATCTGTAGCCACCTCGGCCCCCCAGAGAAGCGGCCTTCCGCATCTGTACCCACCTCAGCCCCCGGATATGTTTTCTCAGTTTCTGTAGTCACCTCGGCCCCCTAGACAGGCAATTTTCTGCATCCGTAGTCACCTCGGCCCCCTGGATAAGTTTTCTCGGTATCTGAAGCCACCTTGGCCCCCCAGCCAAGTGGTCTTTTGCATCCGTAGTCACCTCGGTCCCCCAGATAAGTTTTCTCGATATATGCAGCCACCTTGGTCCCCCAAACAAACGATCTTTCGCATCCGTAGCCACCTCATTCCCCCGGACAAGTTTGGTCATTACTCCTGACTCAAGGATTCAATTTTTAAATTTCAAGTTTGGAAGTCAATCAGACTTAACTCAGTTTTCAATTTCCAAAACTAGGAGTCGATTAGACTCAATTCAATTTCCAAAATCAGGAGTCAATTTGATTCAAAAGAATTTCTATTCTTTTCAAAAAATTTGGGAGTCAATTAGACTCAATTCAATTTTCAATTTCCAAAATCGGAAAAAAACTGGAGTCCATCAGACTCAAAAGAATTTTCAAAATTTCTAAAATCAGTAGCCAAATTAGTCTTAAAAGAATTCAAATTTCAAAAATCTGGAGTCAATTCAACTCAAAAGAATTTCTATTTCAAAATCTAGAGTCAATTCGACTCAAAAGAATTTCCATTTCCAAATCGGGAGTCAATCGGACTCAAGAGAATTTCAATTTCCAAATAGGGAGTCAATTAGACTCAAAAGAATTTCTATTCTTTTAAAAAAAAATCTAGAGTCAATCAGACTCGAAAGAATTTCAAGTTTCTAAATCTGGAGTCAAATTAGACTCAAAAGAATTCAAAAAATTCGGAATCAAACCAGACTCAAAAGAATTTATATTTCCAAATCGAGAGTCAATTAGACTCAAGAGAATTTCTATTCTTTGCAAAAAAATTTGGAGTCAAATCAGGCTCAAAAGAATTCAAATTTCAAAAATCCAGAGTCAATTCGACTCAAAAGAATATCTATTTCCAAATCGGGAGTGAATCAGACTCGAACGAATTTGAAATTACAAAGTTCGGGATCAATTTTGACTTATGAGAGGGGCTTTAAAGCTTACCTTTCAAATACTGGGGGTATATTCAAAACGAGGCAAAACTTTGAGGGATATCTAAGAAACTTCAATGGTCTCCATGCGATTGGAAAAATTTGGGGGGAAGGCCAATTGTCACCCCAACTGCACTCAAAAACGGACGCGGCGGCACTCAAAAAATTTTGGATGTTAGGATCACATGTGGGATCAATATTGTATCTTTTGCTTGTTATTGTTATCCCGGTTTTGTTGATTTTGTGCCGAGACCATGCCCACATATTTCATCATCTTCCTCCTTGTTTTTGTTTTTAAAAAAAAGAATCACATTGGCTCAATCAAGTTGATTTTTTTCAAAATGGGAGTTGCCTCAACTCAATCAAATATTGTTATTTTTTCCTTTTCAAAACGGGAGCCACAATGGCTCAAATGAGTTCTTGATTGATTTTTTTTCTTTCCTTTTCAAAACGGGAGTTGCCTCGACTTAATCAAATATTTTTATTTTTTTCCTTTTCAAAATGGGATCCACATTGGCAAAACGAGCTCTTGATCAATTCTTCTTTTCAAAACGGGAGTTGCCTCGACTCAATCAAATCTCTTTACTTCTTCCTTTCAAATGGGACCCACATTGGCTCAGGCGAGTTCTTGATTTATTTTTTTCAAAACGGGAGTCGCCTCGACTCAATCAAATTTCTTTTATTATTTTTTTATTTCGAGAGTGGGACTCGCCTCGACTCAAATATATTCACACAATCTCTTTATTTCGAGAATGGGAGTCACCTCGACTCAAAAAACTCTTAATTTTGTGGAGTCACACAGTATTTAAGAATTCATTCTTTTATGCACACAGAGTCAAGAGGACTCAAAAATTTGTATTTTACATTAGTCGAGTCATGCGGACTCAAGAATTCAATATTTTACACAAACAAAGTCACGCGGACTCAATAATTCATATTTTACATTAATGGAGTCAGGCAAACTCAAGAATTCAATATTTTTCATTAACGGAGTCACACAGACTCAAGAATTCAATATTTTACATTAATGGAGTCACGCTGACTCATGAATTCAATATTTTACATTAACGGAGTCATGCAAACTCAAGAATTCAATATTTTACACAAACGGAAACTCAAGAATTCATATTTTCATTGTTACATGTCTCTTTGAGATTTATTTAATTTTTTTACTTAATTATTACTCATTTTTCTTTCATTATCTTTCTTCTACTCTTCTTCTTATTTGTTTGCTCCTTTATTTATCTATCTTAATTTCCCTTTTTCAGGTACAAGGAAGCCCTCAAGGGCCATGGGAGTCTAGCCCATGGGTACAAATGGTATAAGAATTTTCCGATCCTATTAAAGAAAAGATCGACAATGCCAGCTTAGGGCTCTTCGTGCAGCTACTGGTGAAGATTTCAAACTCAAGCCCTGGTAGAGAGGTAGTGGGACACCACAAACACTTCCACCTCCCTTTTGGAGAGATGACGATGACCACAGGCATCCCTTTCGGTGGTCTCCCTCTGGCTCGATTCGATGATATTGGGAATCAGCATGAGTTGATCATCGACCTTCTTGGCGCTCCTCCTGGTGACCCTATAGCTTCGACCAGGTGGTTCCTTGACACTTTCAAGAATCATGAATTTACTAATAATTAGATGATCCGGGCCTTCATCATGTACGTGCTGGGTTGCTCCATTATGAGTAACAAAGGGGATAGGATTCATCTGTCCTATTTGGCCTCTCTAGGATGTTGATAGAATCAATCAATACTATTGGGAAGGCTTAGGACTTGTCACTTTGTATCACCACATGAGCAATATTTCTTGAGATCAGTACCCTTTTACTGGGGGCTTCTGGTGGGCATAGGAGGTAAATACTTCACTTATCCCTTTTCTTTTATCTTTCAAACTTCTTTTTCATGATTACATTTACCTACTTGGGGTCTCTCTTGCAGATATGGTTGTGGATATCGCATTTTTCTTACCCACAACTTTTTATTTTAAAATACTTTCTCAAAATCAAATTCAAAACAAATGAGTCGCCACTTAATTTTTAAAAGGAAAATTAAGAAACCATTTAAAAGCAAACCGGTCTTTTGGAAACCAGAGATTAACTATTTCCGGGGATTATGGAATGAGAAGGGAAGGAGCCCATCGGACTAAAACACCCTTCTCATCCTATCTAGCGATAGGCCTCTACTCAACATCCTTTTAATTGAATTATTAATTTAAATGTGCCCTCAACTAATACATATGTATAGATATACATTACAAAAACATGTCTAAAGGGGTGTAAAATTGCAATTAATAAAATATCATTCAAAAATCACATAATTCAAGTAGCAAGCAATATGATATGCAAATAGGGAACTAGAGAACTTACCAGGGATCCGGCAGCGATATTAAACGTGCAATGCATACAAACAAAAGAAAATCCTAAAATAGAGTATCTAATCACATATACATATAAGGCAAGATCCTAATTCTAATGTGTCGCTCATGAGGTTGAAAAATCAATAAAATCAAGAAATTAAAATAAATTAAAGAGGGTCCTAGAGATCATACATTAATAGCGCTACAAAACAAAATGTTAGTCCATATGATATACAAGATGTGAAATTAGAAATAACAATCCTAAATTTCTGGCTTAAATCTATCAAGCATGAAATCCAACTATATTCAATTACTAGTTCTAATTGTAAGCATTAATGTACATGAATGAATATGAACAAGGATAAGACATGGATTTATTCACTAATTTGGATCACTTAGCCTATGGATTTAAGCCTAATTAATTGTTATTGAGATATGGTTTAAGCCCTAAGTCATAGGAGAATCATTTGGGCCATTATTTACAAAGTTGGTCAAATGTGTCATAAAATTCTGAAAATTGCAGAGAGCAGACTAGAACTTTAAAAAAACGAAAAAGCATGCTTCCCATGGTTTGATGTCGGTGAATTTTGGACACAAGATGCCTCTGTGAGTCTAGTTTCCAAATCAAAAATATAATCAAAGTTTCAACGGTTAGATCTCTGGAAAAAGGACAAACACCAGACATCACTCAGAGATGTACAACTCTCTGTCCAGAGATATTGTTTGATGTTTTAAAAATAGCAAAAAGATCAGAAATGCTTTGTTCTTTCTAGGGTGACTTCCTAACACATTAATCTACTTAGAAAAAATTATTTTGGGTCACAAACAATTTATTAAAGCATTGGTTTACTTATTTCAAAAGAGTGTCACTGTGCTGAAACTCTGGACAAATTGTTGTTACTTCACAAAACTCATGACCAAACCATTTTAAACATGAAATCTCTTTAAAATTAAAATTACAGTGGTAGAACTTTGAGTTATAGACACTTTCCCGTTGGTTTCACTTGATTCCAACGGTTAAATTTCGAACCAAAAATCTTTGATCAAAAATAGTTTGTGAACTCACTGATTTCATTTGTCAAGTTCAACTTTTATTTGTTAACCCCAACTATTAAACCATGAAGTTGGGTTTAAACCAAACCACTTCTCCTACCATTTGATGGTCATTGGAGATCAAGACATGACTAAAACTCATGAGTTTTCAAGGAATATAAGGAGACTCCATGAAAACTCAAGCTTAGAGGACCCAAACCATGGTAGGGGTTTGGATTCATCTACTTGTTCTTACTAAAATGATGATCAACTTTAAATCTCATGTGAATCATAAACTTACATGAGACTAAAAGATCAAACTCATGAGATTCAAGTGAGATATGGAAGATCCCCAAGAGTCTCAAAAGAAGAACATAAACAAGAAAAAGAGAAGAAGAATCAAAGAACTAGCTCATGAACTTCAAGAGGATATAGAGAAGACCCCATGAAATTCCAAGTTAGAGAATCCAAGTCATGAATATGGACTTGGATCCATCTATTTGTTTACAAAGTGAAGTGATGATCAAACTTTGACTCCCATGTAAAGCATAAGCTTACATGAGATTCAAAAGATCAAACTCAAGAGCTTTCAAGAGAGATATTGAAGATCTCCAAGAATCTCAAGAGAAAAGTATAAACAAAAAAAGAGGAAATGAAATCAAGGAAACTAGAGAGCAACTGCTCTAAATCCATAAAACAAAACTAACAAGAGTAGAGTATCACCTCCAACTATCCTCAAACTTCTTCTCTTTTGAAGGTCTTCCAAGCTCTTCTTTAAACTCTCATCCCAATGTTCTCTCTTCTACCCAAATGTTCTTCTTTCAAAAGTTCTCCTAAACTCCTCTCAAAATCTCCCAATTTTTTTTTTCTTGGTTCCTCCTTCTCGAGGAAGATCCTCCCTCTTTTTATAGACAAAAATTACCAAGTATTTTCAGTGAATTCTGAGTAAAAGATAGGTGTAATCATCCCATTTGGTGGTACAATACGTACTTCCTGAAATTAGACAGACTGCTGCCCAGGGTGGCATTCAAAAGTTACTCGCGGCAGTCCGTGGCTGCCACCGTGGCACTCCGTGACTGCCGTCGCGGCATTCCGTGACTGCCGCGCGGCTCTCAGGGAGTGTCGCGGCAAATTATTGATTGCCGTATTTTCGCCAACCTTACTTTATCAGATTTTTGTTTTTATCCGCCTACACATACGTATTGTACCACAAAATACGGACTTTAAAAGAAAACTGCAGTCAGAAAATGTCGGCGGCACTCAGTAAATGCCGGACCGGCACTCACTGAATGCTGTTCGGCACCTAGTGAGTGCCGCTCGGCACTCACGGAATGCCGCGGAATTCTGCCGTGTGTCGTTTTCTGCAGAACTTCCCTTTTTAGGTCTTTTCTTTCTTCCTTTTTTCTTAAAGAAACTTATTTTTGAAGATTTTTTCCGAAAATGGTGTTTTACACCTGAATTCTCCTAAATACCTGGTATTTTCTTCTTTTTGTGAAATTTTATCGCATTTGGAGAATTTTCTGAAGAGCTTGGAATATTCGAATCATTTCGGTCCTTATCATCATCGGACGTGGAGGTGACGCTCTCCTAAATTCGACGGTCGGTCAAAATTGGGGTGTCTACAGTTTGCCCCTCTTTGATAGAATTTGTGGGGCAACGCGTCTCATAAGTGAATGTCAAAGCCTGTGTGAAGACAAGCCTTTGACCAGACTGTCGAATTTAGGCAAAACAAAATGCGTTGCAAAAACGGCTTCACAAACGGTTCATGTTGGTCGTGCTCAACGGTGAGCTGCCTACGTATCCATTCAGGAATCAGACCAAGACGTAGTTCAGGCAGGAGCCAAACATACACACGCACAAGTAAACATACGGATGAATGCACCTGTCTTATCGTGATGCAGGTGCCATGCAATGGTATTTTCCGAATTGACCTGTTCATACAAGCGCCATGCTCATCATGTCTTCCCTACGTGTGACGCATTTTACGTGACGTGTTAGTCAGGGAAGATCACCTAATTCTGGACCGATGCAAAATCTGTTACGGGGGTCACGAAGATGTTTTTGATTTGATTTCAAGAGTTGACGCAAATCTGTTGCGAGAACTGAGAATGTAAATCCGTTACACTCTCAAAACAAGGATCGACGCAAATCCGTTATGAGGATCGAGGGTTAACGCAAATATGTTGCGAGAACCGAGAGTGCAAATCTGTTACATTCTGAAGGATCAACGCAAATATGTTACGAGGATCGAAGGTTAACGCAAATATGTTGCGAGAACCGAGAGTGCAAATCTGTTACATTCCAAAGGATCAACGTAAATATGTTACGAAGAACGAGGGTTGACGCAAATATGTTGCGAGAACCGAGAGTGCAAATATGTTAAATTCTCGAATAAAGGATCAACGCAAATATGTTATGAGGATCGAGAATACAAATCCGTTATATTCCCAAAATAAGGGTTAACGCAAATATGTTGCGAGAACAGAGAGTGTAAATATGTTACATTCTCAAACAAAGGATCCAACGCAAATATGTTACGAGGATCGAGGGTTAACACAAATATGTTGCGAGAACCGAGAGTGCAAATATGTTACATTCTCAAAGGATCAACACAAATATGTTACGAGGATCGAGGGTTAACGCAAATATGTTGCGAGAATCGAGAGTGCAAATATGTTACATTCTCAAACAAAGGATCAACGCAAATATATTACGAGGATCCAGAATACAAATCCGTTATATTCCCAAAATGAGGGTTAACGCAAATATGTTGCGAGAACCGAGAGTGCAAATATGTTACATTCTCAAACAAAGGATCAACGCAAATATGTTACGAGGATCGAGGGTTAACGCAAATATGTTGCAAAAACCGAGAGTGCAAATATGTTACATTCTCAAACAAAGGATCAACGCAAATATGTTACGAGGATCGAGGGTTAACGCAAATATGTTGCGAGAATCGAGAGTGCAAATATGTTACATTCTCAAACAAAGGATCAATGCAAATATGTTACGAGGATCGAGGGTTAACGCAAATATGTTACGAGAACCGAGAGTGCAAATATGTTACATTCTCAAACAAAGGATCAACGCAAATATGTTACGAGGATCGAGAGTTAACGCAAATATGTTGCGAGAACCGAGAGTGCAAATATGTTACATTCTCAAACAAAGGATCAACGCAAATATGTTACGAGGATCGAGGGTTAACGCAAATATGTTGCGAGAACCGAGAGTGTAAATACGTTACATTCTCAAACAAAGGATCAATGCAAATATGTTACGAGGATCGAGGGTTAATGCAAATATGTTGCGAGAACCGAGAATGTAAATATGTTACACTCCCAAACAAAGGATCAACGCAAATATGTTACGATGATCGAGGGTTAACGCAAATATGTTGCGAGAACCGTGAGTGCAAATATGTTACATTCTCAAACAAAGGATCAACGCAAATATGTTACGAGGATCGAGGGTTAACGCAAATATGTTGCGAGAACCGAGAGTGCAAATATGTTACATTCTCAAATAAAGGATCAACGCAAATATGTTACGAGGATCGAGGGTTAACGCAAATATGTTGCGAGAACCGAGAGTGCAAATATGTTACATTCTCAAATAAAGGATCAACGCAAATATGTTACGAGGATCGAGGGTTAATGCAAATATGTTGCGAGAATCGAGAGTGCAAATATATTACATTCTCAAACAAAGGATCAACGCAAATATGTTACGAGGATCGAGGGTTAACGCAAATATGTTGCGAGAACCGAGAGCGTAAATACGTTACATTCTCAAACAAAGGATCAACGCAAATATGTTACGAGGATCGAGGGTTAACGCAAATATGTTGCGAGAACCGAGAATGTAAATATGTTACACTCCCAAAAGTGGGGCAACCATATTTGGATAGATCAGGAGTTAATTAGACTCAAAGAATTTTCAAATTTTCAAAATTTGGGAGTCGAATTGACTCGAACGAATTCAAATTTTGAAAGAGAATTTCAAATTTCAAAATCGGAGTCACTTCGACTACATAAAAAATTTCAATTTACAACATTAGAGTCAATTTGACTCAGAAAAATTTGAATTTTTAAAATCGGGAGTTTGAATGAGACTCAAAGAATCATTGAGGAACAACGCGATTGCAAGGTTGCCACTGAGGACTAACACAAATTAAGCTGCCATTGAGGACTAATGATGCTGTCATTGAGGACTAATGCAAAGTTGCCATTGAGGACTAATGCAAGGTTGCCATTGAGGACTTATGCTTAGAGAAGAGAAGATATTGGTCAATAGCCACTCATTACATTGAAAAAACGATGGTCAAAGCCACTCAGGGACGTACATTGCAAAAGTGGAGATCAACAACCTTGTAAGGAGACTTACGTAAATTTTATTCAAAAAAATCGAGAGTCAATCAGACTCAAATCAATTCAACCTTGTAAGGAGACTTACTCAATGAAATTCACGGAGTCACACGGACTCAACAAAAATTCACTTTTCATACAAATGGAGTCATGCGGACTCAAGGAATTTCTTATTTCAAAATCCGGGGTTAACACTTCAAATTTTCTTAATCAGAATCAATTTTGACTCAACAAGAATCTCAAATCTTGAAATTAGAGTCAAATTGCCTCAACAAAAATTCCACTTTTCAAAATCAGGAGTTAATCAGACTCCATTCAACTCAAACTTTCAAAATCAGAAATCAGACTCCATTTATTTCACTTTCCACATCAAGAGTCAGTCAGACTCAAATAGGTTCAATTTTACAAAAATCCGGAGTCATTTTGACTCAAATCAAGTTCGAATTCCACTTATTAGGAGTCGATCAGACTTAATTCAAATTATTTTCTAAACGAGACTCAAAGAATTTAAACGGAGCTGATAAAATGATTTTTTGCATTTGCGGACCTTTGGAAGAAACACATCGATTCTATCAAAAGAGGGAAGTCACCTTTTGCCCCTAGTCTTGGACTCTTCTCATATCTTCACTTGAACATCATGTTGTGATAGTGTTCGAAACCTCTGCTCGTATTGCTCTTGGGATGCTCATGGAGACTTGTCAAACGTTTATTTATCATCTTAAACCCACACAATAGAGACCATTTATTGACTCATCAAAGGAGAACAGACTTGACAAAGCCAATTATACAAGACGACTGACTCAGATTCTATATTATTATGAATCAACGTGCTTTCAATGTGAATGATGTATCATCTCACCTTTCATTTATTCATCATCTTACAAATGGTAGTGCTTTGCTGATAAATCTAAACTTTGAAAACTTCCCCTTTTTGATTTAGCAAGTTCTTTGCCCATCTAGAATGTTCTTTGAATTAATGCTTTAGCTTATAGAATGAAAGACACTCTATTTCAATCTTTCAAATCAAACTCAATTACTTGAGAACTTGCCACTGGCATAGAGGTTTTTTTGGCAGACAAAGTTTGCCCCTAGTCTTAAGGGCAAATAGACTCATTCAAGAGTTTTGAGAACATGATGGTACAGGATGCCTTTAGTCCATTTACTCCCAACCTAGAGGTAATCATCATGAATATGGTGGGCTAAAGCGGGAAACCCAATGCTGATGGGCAAACTTTGTTTGCCCCTGGTTTGGCAATAGATATATGGCTCCAGGCAAACACAAATTTTTCCCCCAGTCTAAAGGAAGGAAACCAAAGGTGCAAAGGGTGATGCTTTTGGTTTAGGAATGGTTATAGACCGAGAACCTTGGAAAGTTCGCCTACTTATCCCCAAGTGGGAATCAGGTCCAAAGTAGTTCATCTATTCTGGAGGTCTTGAAAGAATAAGGCTTTAAGAATTGGTGGGCTTTTCGAGCCATGTTGCCATTTAGGTCCAATGAATGCTCTTTCTGAAATGGGTTGCTTGTGGTAGCCTTTGAACAGGGATATGAACTACTTCTCCCTTTTATGCATTTTTTTTTCTTTTCCTCTTTTCTTCCTTCTTCTTTTTTTTTTTTTTTTTTGTTCTTCTTTTTTTGTTTTGTGGCGGTTGATTCTTTTCACCTTATCACTAGCCAGTCAATCTTTACAACTCTCATAATATGTCGTGTTTTAATCATACTCTATTATACTCACAAAGTAATATCAGCCCTCCAAATCACTCTTTATCTTTCTCAAAGATATTTCTGCATTGTTTTAGGCCCACTTATCACTTATCCAGTGAGTCTCTCACAAAAATTTAATTGATACTTTCAAATCTCTCTTTTCATTTCCAATTTCTTTTCTTTGTTGAGAACAACACAAAGCCTTGGGATAATTCATATACCAATGATGTACTTTGAAGTGCTCAAGAATTCTCAATCTTATTTATTCTCTGCTTTTTTCTTTCTTTTCTCTACCTCACTTTCTCTTATTCTCTTCATGATTTTGACTGGTTAGGACTCAGATTTTGAAATCAACACGCATCTTATTTTTGCTCTAACTTTTGCCTAGGTGCCCTTTCGGGTTTTCATCCTAGCGAGCTCCATTTTCTTTTTCTTTTACTTTTCTTTTTTTTTTTTTTTTCGAAGAAGAAGTTCATTTAAAATGTCTGGCTACCACCAAGGACCAAGTTTATGGTTTTAGACTGGTTGGGCTCATCTTTTAGGCTTGGTATTTAAGAAAGGGGGATGGTGAGCAAGCTTCAAGTTCTAAGTTCATCTTTTCAAGATTGAGCAAGAGCATCTTAAAATTCTTAAAGTAAAGCTAATCAATTCTCTAGTCCTCCTTGGATTTGGCACAGAAATTTCTTTGATCATTTGGGGATCCTTTTCAATGCAAAGATTTATTAACAAAGTATTTCTCATGCTCATTTGAAAAAGTGATTTGAATTTTTTTTTTTGGCTTAATGATCCATACATTCACAACTCGGCACACTGAATCAAACATAATGAGATTTTATTCAACTAGTAGGGAAAATGATTACATAACTTGACTTGATAAAAAGAAAGATTTGGAGAATAAACTCGACAACCAACTAACTCAAAGACTCGACTGGACTTGACACTTGACTCCTACTTGACATGACTCGATTACCAAACTAGACTTGACTTGGTCTCAACTGGAGTGTCACAGACGATTTTCAATTAATTAAATTTCCAAGAGCATCCACATTTGCTTTGGCAGCAGGAGTTCCAAACACAATCACTTCACTATCATCATTTGAACCACCGGGTCCGTCTTCCCCCAACAGTATGTGTGCAGAAATATTATCCACGTCCATGGCCCAATTTTTAGCGGGAGAGTATTCATTTGACTCATACCCAATAATACCTTTTCCACATTCGTTGATTGGGCCAGGGCCAGTTGGTTGTTGAGCACTCATGGACGCAACAAACCCCTTGAGAGTTCTTAGTGATGGCTGGGATTGAGAGGTCAGAGACTGAAGAGCTTGTAAGTCAAGATCGTTATGCAAAAGGTCACTCTGTGGATTTGGCGGAAGAGTGATGATTTTCTGATCAATGAGATCCTGGATCTCATGGCGGAGTCTCGAGCAAGAATCGGTATTGTGGCCTTGAGTCTAGTGATAGGTGCAGTACAAGGATAGGTTATATTTGCGAGGTAAGGGTTTTGATGGTGGCCTTGGGTCCAGGGGATTAAGGTGACCACTCTTGATGAGGTGATCAAGGGCCATGGATAATGTCATGCCAAGGTTGGTGAATATTCTTGACCTGCCGGCTCGGCTTAATTTCAGATTTGACTTTGAACTTGAGTTGCCTTTTGGGCTGAGATGTGGGCTTGGAATAACTCTTTGGTTCGTTGGGATTGGGCATGGATATGGGCTTCGGTGAATGGTTGAGTTTGGGTATGGACTTTGGGGATAGGTTGGATTTGGACATGCGCTTTGGTGATTGGTTGGACTCGGATGTGGATTTTGGTGCTCGGTCGGGTGATCCATTATTCCCTTCTCCAATTTGTTCATCACTACCTCATTCAAACCCACTTTCTTTTTGAGTAACTGATAGAGATCAAACGTTACCCTCTCCAATTGATTCACCCTTAAGTTCTGTTGCTCAACAGTGGCTTGCAGCTTGTTCACTTTCTCTTCCAAATCTCTTAAGGCCATTGGCGAATCAATCTCAAGATGATGGTCCATGTTCTCCTAAAATCAAGAAGACGAACCCAAGAGGTTAGAAGTGTCCTCACTAGGGGATCTGGTTGTTCCACTCTTTCTACAAATTCATGACATGGAAAGGTCCGCATGCAGAATTGATTTTCAAGAGGCAAGGAATTTCGAGGAATTATTTTGATATTAATTGGAAGGAAGATGTTGTGGGTTTGTATGCAATGATATTGGTTAATGTGACAAACATGTTCATGCTTCGATGGTTTGATGCAACTGAATGCATGCACCGTACATATGGCATACGGATGAAATGCACGTGTGTGTGTGTGCCTACTCTATATGTAAAAAAAAGAGAAAATCCTAATCCTAACACATAAGCACATAAGCACATAAGTACATAAGATCCTCAACCATGTCAAGTGCGCTGATTTTTCCTCTCATTGTGATCCTCACTACCTTCTCAGAGGTTGGACATTTCAAAATTTTCAAAATTTATTTGAAAATTCATTTTTGGATGCTAAAAAGGTTCTTGAGAATGCTTTTGAGGGTGTTTAAATGCTCTTCTATAAAAATGATTGGGCTTTTATTTTGAAACTCATTCTTCCCAAGATAATTTCAAGGGTTTTTATTGTTGAAGATGATCAACTGAAAATACGCCTTAACAAAGGTTAGTTTGGGAACTTTAATTTGAAAGGGGAAAGAAAGATTTTCTTTTTGGAATGGTAAATGAAAACCTTAGCTCCCAAGATGATCAAGTTAAAAGAAATTCTTTGGGTAGGGGGATCATATGACCAGATTATCACCGTACTTTCCATGAATTTGGATACATACAAGGTCAACGATGCTTAGCTGGACATGATATAAGAAATATAATCCTATAATCAAGGTTCGGCATGTTCTCCAAATGTTGCAGAACATGAGGAGAAATTGCTAAAAGGTGATTAAAAGATTATACATCTTTCATCAAGCAAGTATCGTCATCATCTCAAGTAATCCCGTCCGGGCATACAAAACTCCTTAGCAGATAATCCTAATCAAGAATTGATTTCCTAAAATTGAAAGGTTCTACATAAACTATCATGCACAGGCTGGGTTTTGATCAAATAAGGGACCCTTGACACACATCCGATAGGATGCTTCATATACCACATCATGGTACGAGATCAAGGGTGATCACACAGTCCCATGATGACTTGACCGATCGGGTTGTCCCGAGCCTCCAAGGTCATAGTTCCGTGCAATCGACTGGCGAGACATGCAAGTGAAATGCAACACGCACACAAAGATTAATTAATTTGATTAAAAGGACATTTTTCAAGTCTAATCCTCAAGTGAACCCAAAATCAGAAATTCTGGTCTGCGAAATCAGAGATTCTGGGTTCGATCCCCAGCAGAGTCGCCAGATTGTGGATATCGCATTTTTCTTACCCACAGCTTTTTATTTTAAAATACTTTCTCAAAATCAAATTCAAAACAAATGAGTCGCCACTTAATTTTTAAAAGGAAAATTAAGAAACCATTTAAAAGCAAACCGATCTTTTGGAAACCAGAGATTAACTAGGTCCGGGGATTATGGAATGAGAAGGGAAGGAGCCCATCGGACTAAAACACCCTTCTCATCCTATCTCGCAATAGGCCTCTACTCAATATCCTTTTAATTGAATTATTAATTTAAATTTGCCCTCAACTAATACATACGTATAGATATACATTACAAAAACATGTCTAAAGGGGTGTAAAATTGCAATTAATAAAATATCATTCAAAAATCACATAATTCAAGTAGCAAGCAATATGATATGCAAATAGGGAACTAGAGAACTTACCAGGGATCCGGCAGCGATATTAAACGTGCAATGCATACAAACAAAAGAAAATCCTAAAAAAGAGTATCTAATCACATATACATATAAGGCAAGATCCTAATTCTAATGTGTCGCTCATGAGCTTGAAAAATCAATAAAATCAAGAAATTAAAATAAATTAAAGAGGGTCCTAGAGATCATACATTAATAGCGCTACAAAACAAAATGTTAGTCCATATGATATACAAGATGTGAAATTAGAAATAACAATCCTAAATTTCTAGCTTAAATCTATCAAGCATGAAATCCAACTTTATTCAATTACTAGTTCTAATTGTAAGCATTAATGTACATGAATGAATATGAACAAGGATAAGACATGGATTTATTCACTAATTTGGATCACTTAGCCTCTGGATTTAAGCCTAATTAATTGTTATTAAGATATGGTTTAAGCCCTAAGTCATAGGAGAATCATTTGGGCCATTATTTACAAAGTTGGTCAAATGTGTCATAAAATTCTGAAAATTGCAGAGAGCAGACTAGAACTTTAAAAAAAGAAAAAGCATGCTTCCCATGGTTTGATGTCGGTGAATTTTGGACACAAGATGCCTCTGTGAGTCTAGTTTCCAAATCAAAAATAAAATCAAAGTTTCAACGGTTAGATCTCTGGGAAAAGGACAAACACCAGACATCACTCAGAGATGTACAACTCTCTGTCCAGAGATATTGTTTGATGTTTTAAAAATAGCAAAAAGATCAGAAATGCTTTGTTCTTTCTAGGGTGACTTCCTAACACATTAATCTACTTAGAAAAAATTATTTTGGGTCACAAACAATTTATTAAAGCATTGGTTTACTTATTTCAAAAGAGTGTCACTGTGCTGAAACTCTGGACAGATTGTTGTTACTTCACAAAACTCATGACCAAACTATTTTAAACATGAAATCTCTTTAAAATTAAAATTGCAGTGGTAGAACTTTGAGTTATAGACACTTTCCCGTTGGTTTCACTTGATTCCAACGGTTAAATTTCGAACCAAAAATCTTTGATCAAAAACAGTTTGTGAACTCACTGATTTCATTTGTCAAGTTCAACTTTTATTTGTTAACCCCAACTATTAAACCATGAAGTTGGGTTTAAACCAAACCACTTCTCCTACCATTTGATGGTCATTGGAGATCAAGACATGACTAAAACTCATGAGTTTTCAAGGAATATAAGGAGACTCCATGAAAACTCAAGCTTAGAGGACCCAAACCATGGTAGGGGTTTGGATTCATCTACTTGTTCTTACTAAAATGATGATCAACTTTAAATCTCATGTGAATCATAAACTTACATGAGACTAAAAGATCAAACTCATGAGATTCAAGTGAGATATGGAAGATCCCCAAGAGTCTCAAAAGAAGAACATAAACAAGAAAAAGAGAAGAAGAATCAAAGAACTAGCTCATGAACTTCAAGAGGATATAGAGAAGACCCCATGAAATTCCAAGTTGGAGAATCCAAGTCATGAATATGGACTTGGATCCATCTATTTGTTTACAAAGTGAAGTGATGATCAAACTTTGACTCCCATGTAAAGCATAAGCTTACATGAGATTCAAAAGATCAAACTCAAGAGCTTTCAAGAGAGATATTGAAGATCTCCAAGAATCTCAAGAGAAAAGTATAAACAAAAAAAGAGGAAATGAAATCAAGGAAACTAGAGAGCAACTGCTCTAAATCCATAAAACAAAACTAACAAGAGTAGAGTATCACCTCCAACTATCCTCAAACTTCTTCTCTTTTGAAGGTCTTCCAAGCTCTTCTTTAAACTCTCATCCCAATGTTCTCTCTTCTACCCAAATGTTCTTCTTTCAAAAGTTCTCCTAAACTCCTCTCAAAATCTCCCAATTTTTTTTTTCTTGGTTCCTCCTTCTCGAGGAAGATCCTCCCTTTTTTTATAGACAAAAATTACCAAGTATTTTCAGTGAATTCTGAGTAAAAGACAGGTGTAATCATCCCATTTGGTGGTACAATACGTACTTCCTGAAATTAGACAGACTGCTGCCCAGGGTGGCATTCAAAAGTTACTCGCGGCAGTCCGTGGCTGCCACCGTGGCACTCCGCGACTGCCGTCGCGGCATTCCGTGACTGCCGCGCGGCTCTTAGGGAGTATCGCGGCAAATTATTGATTGCCGTATTTTCGTCAACCTTACTTTATCAGATTTTTGTTTTTATCCGCCTACACATACGTATTGTACCACAAAATACGGACTTTAAAAGCAAACTGCAGTCAGAAAATGTCGGCGGCACTTAGTAAATGCCGGGCCGACACTCACTGAATGCCGTTCGGCACTCACGGAATGCCGCGGAATTCTGCCGTGTGCCGTTTTCTGCAGAACTTCCCTTTTTAGGTCTTTTCTTTCTTCCTTTTTTCTTAAAGAAACTTATTATTGAAGATTTTTTCCGAAAATGGTGTTTTACACCTGAATTCTCCTAAATACCTGGTATTTTCTTCTTTCTGTGAAATTTTATCGCATTTGGAGAATTTTCTGAAGAACTTGGAATACTTTGAATCTTTTCGGTCCTTATCATCATCGGACGTGGAGGTGACGCTCTCCTAAATTTGACGGTCGGTCAAAATTGGGGTGTTTACAATGGTCTAATGAGTATCTTCATATGATGGTTCCCAGCACTAAGGAAAATGAGAATGCAGTCCTTCCTCAGGGCTTAAAGTGGAGAAATGGGACAACGGGCTGAAAAATCGAGGCCCATGATTTTGTGTGTTTTAGAAATTTTCTCACTAATATGTGAGAGTCTCACGTGACATGGAATCCATGGGTCGAAGCTCTTCCAGCTGCAAGTGCTGAACTCCAGAACGCTCTTAGTTACTCCCAGATGAGGATACTGATGGACGGAGGCATATGCCGGGAGTGGTATATGGGTGAGAGCGTGACCAGATAGTCCCTGCAAGCTCTTGGATTTTATGTACCTCTGGCTCCTCCACTGACTATGAGTACGGAGACCTTGGACCATGATGACTTGACTATAGCTCTGGGTGGGGATAGAATTACAAACTACATAATGACCCCCGATGGATATGCCAACTTTTGAATGAATTCACTGATGCGCAACTTTCCTTTGATGGAAGTAACTCAGGTCATTCTGTATTTCATTACTTGTATTTTCCTTTTCTTTGACATGATATATGACTTGAATTGATCCATTTCTTTTTGCAATCTGTCCCTGGAGTTGCTGATCTTCCACCGCTTCCATAGTGGGACTAGAATGTGCCCATGGTATATATCGGTCAAGAGACTGCATACCAGCATCCTCTGTACACTTTGGGCATCCCGAATATTCCTTTGCAATACGACAATGTCCCCCGAGACTATGCTGAGGAGAGGCAACTGTATGCTCATATAGTCTAGCACTTGATTCATGACCGCGAGTGGAGGGTAAGTTCAAAAAAACTGCCTTACTCTTTGATTGTTTATCCAACTTTTCCTATTCTTTCAACTTTTGGCATTTGACATTTGAATTTCTTTTAACTTTTTAGGCTAATAGAGAGAGGATGGCCGCAGACTTTCGGACTAGGACTCAGGTATATACATTTTTTTCTTCTCTTTCTTATGTCTTTTTTAAGAACATGAAATTTGCAACCCAAAGAATTCAAATATTTACAAAAAAATAAAAAATAAGTCTGCAGACTCGATAGAATTTATATTAACCAAAAAATGAGTCACATAGACTTGAATGAATTTTATTTTCTTTTCTCTCTTCTGTTTTTTTTCTTTTACAGGAGGAGGAACTTGCAAGCTTGAGAAGACAAATGCAGGAGCTGCAGATGGGCCATGGTGGAGGGTATGCGGGTGGTGCTTTTTGTAGTGGACATTGCGGTGGGGATGGTAGAGGTGGCGGTGATGGAGGTGTTGGGGGCGGTCAGACGGCTCCAAGAAAGTCCACTCATTGCAGGTAGGCCCGAGGATGACTTCACTCCCCTCTCTCTATCTTTTATTTGGATGTCCCTGCAAGAATGAACAACATTCTACATTTTTATTTATTTTCTATTGTATCATGGATTTAGATTCAATTAGGTAGATGGATGGATGATGTGCATGCATGGCGGCCTTCATTCCAATTTTTGGATTTTCTATACTCATGTTTGATTGCACTTTAGGATTTGGATATTACCTATCGCATTTCGGACATATTTTGGGTTTTCGGGATGATTGATCATATCTGAATGCCCCCCCTTTAATTGTTTGTTGGGACGTGATTGTTGATGAATGATGATTGATAATGCACCAATACTATGTTTTGTATTTTTTTTGTAGTGTTTATTCAATTTTTTGTGCAGGTTTTGGGTTTATCGATTTACAAATAGCACTAGGAATTGTTTAGTCCCTCACCGACACTCAGTGAAGTAGGCCGGCATTTAGTAAGTGCCACGGTGGTATTTAGTGAGTGCCGCCAGCTCTCAACGGGTGCCGCTCGGGTCCCTGCTTTATTTAAATGCCCCTTTTTACTCATTTTGTGTACATTTGAAAATTTTCAAACTTCTCATTCTCGTTCTATCCTCTATGGCTCCCATTAGCTCTCAAACTCTCTTCCCATGGATGGACACTTTCTCCAGTATCGACAGACTCAACTTTTAGTGCTATAGACTAAACGATCTTTTCTTTTTTCGATGAATGACTTTGGATGAAAGTTTACTTCAAGACGCCATTCAATGTTGGGTCCTGAACTTCATGTCTTCCGATTCGGGCATCAAGAGATCTACCCTTTATTTGAGGAGTTCAGTGCTATCATCCATGTTGATCCTTTCGTGGATCTGAGATATGTTCAGGATTTAGCTAATTTTCTTCACATCTCTCGCAATGCCGCGAGTTCTTTTATTCAGGATCGACAGATTAACTTCCAGTATCGCTCTTCAGTTTACGCTCCCGCACACTATCTATCGCCATGCTTTCTTTTTATTTTTTTTCTTTCATTCATCTTCAGACATCCTCACACATGTTGCTTATGATTTACAGGAGATGAGGAGCACTGTTATGCTCGTTCTTGACGAGACTTTGATGGGATTAGATCGTACCCATGATGCTGGAGCCATGCTATTTTCTGGGCCCCCTTTGTTCTACATGTCACTTCCATATGATCGGTTGGAGGCTCACCACCTGTTTTATTTTGTGGACACTTGGCTTGGTGGCTACGGAGCCTTTCTTCTAAGGATATCCACTCCATCTGTCCTTAGTGAATCCATTGCTCTATTACAATATGACTTCATGGATGACCCGACGTTTGGCTACCTGGTTTGCATACAACTACTTTCTATATCCTGGGTCAAGTGGTTCCCCAGTACGAACTTCTTTAGGATGTTCCAGAGGATGTTGCTGCGAATTTCACAAGGAGCTCAGTTCTGCATCCTTACACAGTGAAGGCTTTTGCTGAGGCTTGACACGAGAGGATGCCACCTTTTTTTGGATGATCCTTACTTATGTGGTACGCACTGCTGAGTACATACTAGAGATCCAGACCTTGGTTGAAAGATAGGCCTAGAGATAAACAGATATAGATATAGCAAAGCAACAAATATAGGGAAGAGCTTTGTTTTACAAAATTTCTGACAAACTCTGTCCACTCTTATTGAGCTTTTTAGAATGTAGGATAATTTTGCTTCCAAAAGAATGACCCTGTATGAGAAATGTTCTGAAATGTTTAATCAAAGCATTCGCTCTTTCAATCAATCTTAGAGTTATAAAAATCTTCCATTCAATATCTCTTCTTGACTTTTATTACTTTGCTTTGAATCTTGCTTGGAGCTTTAATCATCACATACCATGAATTCTTTGTTTGTTTTCACAGAGTGCTCATTTCGATAGCCAAGAGATCCAGAGATGGGTTAGGGCATATATTTTGGTTCTTTGGGTGGCAAATGAAGTTTGCACCTAGTAATAGGTGTGGACATCGGTCCACGACCTCTTCCACGACCTTTTTATTCTCGATTTTTCAAATCAATTTAAAACAAATGAAAGAGTCGCCACTTAATTTTTAAAAAGGAAAATTAAGAAACAATTTTGAAAGCTACCTTTCTGTGAAACCAGAGATTTCTAGGTTCGGGGATCATGGAATGAGAGGGGAAGGAGCCCGGTAGGACTAAAGCACCCCCTCTTATCCTATCATGGATAGGCCTTTAGTCACCATCCTTTTATTCAATTTAAAAGCTTATGTGTGTCCCAATCAATGCATAGATATAGACATACATAGCACAAGCAAGTCAAAAAGGGTGTAAGATTGCTAAAAAAAACATCCATAACCAAGTAAGCTCATATAGCACACAAATGAGTTGCAATCCAGAATGAGAGAACTAACCCTGGATCCATCGGCGAATTGGAAACATGCAATGCATACAAAATACAAAAAACCTAGGAAAAAGGTCTCTAATCACATAAGCACATAAGGCAAGACCCTAATCTAAGGTGACACACATGGAGTCGAAAAAAATCAATAAAACAACTAAGGCCGAATGAAATAAACGAGAAGATGAGAAATTGTACCTCAATTGCGCTACAAAACAATGGTCAGACCACATGCTTGGATGTGATATTATCAAATTTTCTTCTAAATCTAACAAGACAAATAAGTTTGACCAAAATCATGAATTCTCTCTAATCGTTGAAATCATAACATCCCTATATACATATGAGTCTCGACGGGAAGGTCCAGCGGGACATTAGCCTAGATCTAATGTAATGTACATATAGAGATGATATGGCTTCAACATGCTTGAAAAGAATCCATGACGATGTTGGAACAATCATCATTTATTCATATACTCAATAACCCAAAATACAAGTATTATCTCAAGACATGATGATCATGAAAGCATGAAAATGAATAAGACTTGAATTATTCATTGATTTGGATCTTTTTAGGCTCTAGATTTAAGTCTTATTATTCTTATTCAACACATGATTCAAGCCTTAAGGCTTTAAAAAGCCATTTGGATCAAAGTTGGTAAGATTTATCAAATTTACTTCAGAATTTCAGAATTTACATAGAAGGAATCAAACAGTCAAATATAGGAAACTCATGGTTCCCATGGCTTGCTCACAATGATTTTTAAGTATGACATGCCTCTGTGTGTCTATTAACTAATCCAAAAAGAAAACCAAAGATCAAATGGTCCAATCTCTAGGAATTGGACCAAGATTAGACATCACTCAGAATATGTTAACTCTCTGTCCAGAGTTTTATATGATTTATGAAAATAGCAAACGAATCTGAATCATTTCAATCTTTTTAGAGGATCTTATTAACTCATAAAGCTTCATAAGAAAAGTTATTTGAAGCTTAAAATGTTTGATAAGGTTCTGATCCATTCATCTTAAAAGGGATTCATGGTTTTGAAATTTTGGACAGAAAGCAATTGGGTTGCAAAAATGATCAAGCCATGTCAACAAATAGATGAGAATTCAATCACAATTCAAGTGGTGTGTGATGAAATGGGGTTAGAAGAGACATTTTGAAAATTGTGTAAAAGGATCTTAGAATTCTATGAATTGTGATTGAATTATTAAAATATAACACACTAGATGAGAGAATTACCTTTGAGAATACTCAGATTCACAAGGATTTTGATTGATTTGGATCAATCTTCAAATCCTCTTCACTTCTCTTCTTCAAGCTTTTTCTTCTTTTCTCTTTTCTTCTTCTTGATCTCATCAAACTCTTTGAATTATTAACTTTAGATCTTCAAAGACTGAGTTTCTCTGGAAGAAACTCAGATTGTATCTCTCTTTTTCTCAAAGTTTTTTCTCAATTCTTTAATTTTTTACCCAAAATTAGTCAACCTCCCTCTCTCTTGAAATGGGTCTATATTTATAGAGAAATCTTCAAAGGAGAGGGTATTCTTGTCTATTCAAGATGATCTTATCATGTTAAAGATGACTAAGGGTATAAAATACGTCCTCAAGAAACAAGGTTGTTTGGGATATTCTAGAGATCCAAAGAAAATTCTAGAAGCAATCTTAGTTCTCAAAACTATACCCGGCGCAGCACTCAATATGAACTTTGTGGCACTCTGTAAATGCATGCCCTAGCAGCACTCAGCGAGTATCCCACCGACACTCAGGCTCTTAGTCCCACGTGCCATTTTTTGCTATTTTAGGTATTTTCTTTTCCTTTTTCTTTTCATATTTTATTTTTCTTTAAAAATCCTTATTTAAATTGTTCTAGCTTCAAATATTAAAAATAAAATATTTTGAGATTGTTTCAAATTCTAGAACAAGTAGAATTCATCTAAAAGCCTAAATTCATTGGTTCTTCATTGATTTTTTTTTTCTCCTTTTAAAATAATAGTAAAACAGGAAGATGATGATTTTAAGCTTCCAAACCTTCTTTCTTTGGATCTCTGCTATCCCAAATGCTCTAATTTCATTGCCACACGTATCTGATACTCGATAAATCATAGAAACTTGTCTTTGAAGATTTGTTTAGCCTTTTTTGAAATAAAATTTGATTGAAAAGCTTTTCGAAGTCCATGAAGAGTTCTTAAAGACCGTCCAAGGGCACCGAATAGTATCATCATCGTATCCAAAGGTAATTCTCCCTAGGCTCGATAGTCCGGTCAAAATTGGAGTGTCTACAATAGGGCTTTGATGTGGTTTTGGGCAAACTTATGTATGCCCCTAGTTTAGTTTGGAGAAACTCAAAACACAAGGATTTGTCAAGAGTTTGGGTTTTCATGAACTGAAGGCCTTGAGAGCATGCCTACTTATCCCCAAGTGGGTATGAGGTCCAAAGTAGTTTGGCTAGGGCTTGAAGAAATGCGCCATTTAGGTAATTATCAATGACCGAACTGAGTAGGTTGCCTATGTATCCCCGAGTGGTAATCAGGTCAAGCATAGTTCATTGACGTTGGAGGTTTTGAAAGAAAAGGGCTCAAGCAAAATTTTTTTTGAGGCTATCGAGGTTGATTGACTATTTGAATTCAACCCCGTCTAGGTCCATAAGGTAGGCACCTTCTCCAGAGAGAAGAGTCTTATGATATACGGTCTGACTCAATTAGGTTTGAATTTTCCTCTAGGATCATAAACGGGCGCTTCAAATTCTTTGAGGACCAGGTCACCATTATCAAGCTTCCTTGGGTGGACCTTTTTGTTGAAAGCACGAGCTATCGTTCTCTCATATCCCGAGTACGATTTAGTGCGGCCAACCTTTTTCTCATCAAGCGACATTAACTCCTCATACCTTTCCTATATCCATTCATGCTCAGTCATTTCGCATTCTGCCAAAACTCTAAGAGAGGGTATTTCCACTCTGACTGGAAGAATAGCTTTCATCCGGTAAACCAACGAATATGGTGTAACTCCCGCTGAGGTCCTCATAGAAGTCGGATATCCTCATATTGCGAACAGTAATTTCTCGTGCCAATCCTTATATGTATCCTTCATTTTTCCCAGGATTGCCTTAATGTTTTTATTTGTTGCTTCTACTACCTTATTTGTCTGTGGCCTATAGGAGGAAGATTGATGGTTGGTGATCTTATATTTCTCCAAAAGTAGGATAAATTCCCGACGAAAGTAAATGCCATGATTAGAAATAAATGCATTCGGAACCCCATATCTGTTGATTATATTCTTCTGTATGAAGCTCACCACATCTTTGGCTTTCAAGGTCTCATATGACCCTGCCTCTACCCACTTAGTAAAATAATCAATCGCCATGATCATGTACCGGTGCCCGTTAGAGGCCTTTGGAACTATTTCACCAATAAAATCAATACCCCACACAGAGAACGGCCAAGGGATGGTCATACTATAGAGTTGGGAAGGCAAGGTGTGCATCAGATTTGCATGAATTTAACACTTGTGACATCTTCTAACATACTCACAGCAATCCCTATCTAGGGTTGTCCAATACTACCCTTGACGGATCATCTTCTTTACCAGTATATGCCTATTCATATGGGATCCACAAACTCCCTCATGTATTTCTCCCATCATCTTCCTCGCTTCTCTCCCATATAGACATTCTAGATTATACCTGGTATACTACTTCTTCCATAGTTTATCCGCATAGATCACAAATTGAGTCGAGAACCTTCGTATTGTCTTTTTATCTTTCTCTGAAGCTCCTTCGGGGTATTATCCCTTCTCAATAAAGTTCCAAACATTCAAATACCAAGCTATTTCACACTTTTCTTCTTCTTCAATGGCTGCTATCATTTCAAATGAAGGTTCGTTTCTCTCTTCCATGGATAATGGGATCATGGTAACTCCTATAGGGATTTGGATCATTGAGGCTAGGGTTGCTAAGGAATCGGCTAGCTGGTTTTCTTCACGGGGAAGGTTATAAAACGAAATCTGCTTAAATTGCACTTTCAAACTCTCTAGGTATTCGTGATAAGGTCTCAACTTCTCATGCTTCACCCTCCAATTACCTCGCACTTGTGATATAATCAAACTATAATCCCTAAAAATAACAATATTTTTAACATTCAAATCCATTATGCATGCTTTGTATTCTGCCATATTATTGGCCGAGTTGTACTTAAGCTTGACGGCCAATAGAGTGGAGGCTCTACTAGGCGACATAAAAATGATTCCTACGCCATATCCCATATGATTAGCTGCTCCATCAAAATGCATCTTCCATAAAGTTCCCCCTATCTCCATCACTCCTTCATCTGGGAACTGAAACTCTCCATTTTCCTCAGATTCTATTGCAAGATCCGTCAATTACTCAACAACAGCTCTCCTTTTTATGGATTTACTAGTGACATACTTAATATCAAACTTGGCTAACATCATGGTCCATTGGGAAATCCTACTAGTTAAGACGGGTTTTTGAATAGGTATTTGAGTAGGTCCATTTGGGATATTAGGGTTACGGGAAGGCTAACATGTAATGCCTAAGGTGACTGGTACACCGAACAAGGGCCCAACAGGTTTTTTTCTATGGTGAAAAATTCAGCTCATATCTGATCATCCTCTTGCTCAAGTAATAAATGGCTTTTTCCACATTCCCCTATTCTTCTTCTTGGGCCAATATACACCCCATCGAATTTTAGGACTCAGACATGTACAACAATAAGGGCTTTCCAGGTTGGGGTGGTGACAGAACAGGGGGTTTTGGATGTAAGTTTTGACTTTATCAAAGGCTTGTTGACATTGTGTGGATACTGGAGTTTGCGCCCACTTTTATTTTTAAAACAATTTTCTAATTCAAATTCAAATTCAAATACAAGAGTCGCCACTTAATTTTTAAAAGAAAAAGTAAGAAACCATTTTAAAAGCAAACCGATCTTTTACGATACCAAAGATAAACTGGGTCCGGGGATTATGGAATGAAAGGAGAAGGAGCCCGGTGGACTAAAACACCCCCCTTTAATCCTATCTCGTGATAGGCCTCTACTCAACATCCTTTTTAATCGAATTATTAATCTAAAAATGCCCTCAACTAATACATATATACATATACATTACAAAAGCATTTTGAAAAGGGTGTAAGATTGCTAACGATAAAATATCATTCAAAAATCACATAATTCAAGTAGCAAGCAAGATGGTGTGCAAATAGGGAACTAGGAAACTTACTCGGGATCTTGCCACAAATTTTAAACATGTAATGCACACAAAATAGAAATCCTAAAAAGGTCTCTAGCACATATATACACATAAGGCAAGACCTAATTCTAAGGTGTCGCTCATGAAGTCGAATATCAATGAAATCAAAAGGCGATATAAACTAGAGAAGAGATGGGAAGTCATACCTCCAAAGCGCTACAAAACAAGGGTTAGTCCACATTCTTTAGACAAGATATATAATATCAAATAATCATTTCTAAAAAATGTCTAGCTTAAATCTATCAAGTAGAAAAAGAATTGAAATAACTATGAATTCCTCTTAACTAATTGGAAACATAGCACCTCTATAGATATACAAGTCTCAACTAGGAGCCGATGTAATGTCCATATAGAGATGCTATAGTCCTAACATGATCATAAGAAAACCATGGTTATGTTCAATTATGTTCGACTAAATCCAACTTTATCCAAGAACTAGTACTAATCATAAGCATCAACATACATGAATGAATGCATGGACATGGAGAAGAATGAGCTATGAACTTTATTCATTAGATCATCTAGCCTCTGGACTTAAGGTTAATTATCTTTATTCAAAACATGGTTTGAGTCTTAGGTCATTAGGAGACCATTTAAATTAAAGTTGATAAAATTTAGGCAAAACAATGACAGTTTTTCAGAAATTACAAAGAGAAGATCATACTTTCAAAAATAGAAATAAAATACTTCCAACGGTTGGATCTCAATGATGTTTGAGTATTTTATACCTCTGTGAGTCTAGCTTCTAACCCAAAAAGAAAATTGAAGATCCAATGAATGAATCTCCAAAAATAGGGAAAATATTAGACAGTACTCAGGAATCTGCAACTCTCTATCCAGAGTTTTTATATGATTTTCAATAAATAGTAGAAAAATCATAAACACTTTGATCTTTTTAGGGTATTTTCCTAACACATTGAACTACCTAGTAATATTTATTCCAGGTCAAGAAAACTTTATTAAGGCTCTGATTTACTCATTTTAAAATGAACTTACTGTTCTGAAATTTTGGACAGAGAGCAACCTACTCACAAATCACAAGGCCAAACCTTCCTAAGTATAAGATTTCATCAAAACAAAAGTTCTAGTGATGCATATATGAGTTATGAACATCTTCCAACTGGTCTCATCCAATTCTAATGGACCATGATTTAATTAAAAATCCTTGATATCAGTGAATTCATGAGTTCACTGCACCATTAATGAATTAGTGTTCACGATTTTGAACAAATTCAAACAACACTTAGTTCCTCTCCAAAATACATGGTCCTTGAGGGGTATAGGTTCATTTTATTATTCCTCCTACCAAGTCAATGGTCATTGGAGACTTAAGAAAAGCCAAACCCAAATGAACCTTCAAAGGACATAGAGAGGGCCCGATGAAATTCTCAAGTTGAAAGCTCCAAGTCATGAATTAAGACCTTGAATCCATTCAAACTTGTGTGGGTACCATTATGATCAAATTAATCCCCACACAAATCATAAAATTATGGGAGACTAAGAGATCATTCTCAAGGAAACCTCTTGAGATATACTTCCAAAAGAAGTATTGTCAAGGATGAAACAAAATCAAGAGTTATTTGAGAAAGTCCAAAACTAACAAGATCTCCTTATTAACTAGTTTTATTTTAAACCCAAGGCTTGTGTAGATCCACACTAATGAACTACCATGAGATTCAATCACAAATTCTAAGTGGTGTGTGATGAATTGAGGTAAGAAGAGATGTTTTGAAAATGTGTAAAGATCCTAGGACTATGAATTTGTGATTGAACTTTCTTAATTCTAAATATGATTAGAAGGTTACCTCTATAACCTCAGGGATTTCTTTTTGTTCTTGTGAAGATCTTCCAATTTCTTCAATCTCTGCTTCAACTCTTCAAATTCTTCAAAGAATTTCTTCAAAATCTCTTATTTTCTCTCAATTCTCTCTCTAGATTTCAATGTATGTCTCTTGTATATATGAAAATTATTCAAGTCCTCCAAAATGGAGATGAAGGCCAGCTTATATAGACCTCTTCTTCAAGGGTTAATTGGGTAATTTTGGGTTGAAACCTATGTGCAAGAATATTCCATACGTATTTAAAAAAATAGTTTGTTATAGCGAGCGGCACTCACTAAGTTGTATGCGGCACCAGCGAGTGCCGGTGGCCTTCTCGCATGCTGCGGCTAATAGAATTTTCACCTTCTTTAAATTTTCAAATTATTTCTTAACTTATACTTAATTACTAATGTATCTACATGCCAATATACTTATATACTTTAGTATATTATAACAATATACCAAATGTATATCTATATACTTCATATTTTTTTTCTTTATTTTCTTTTCTTTTCTTTATTGTTTTTTCTTTTTTTTTCTTCTTTTCTTCTTCTCTAAATCCTTATATTTCATTTTTGAAATTATTTTCCAGACTACCTTTCTCATACGTACTTTGATACCCGGGTTTTCCCTAATCACCCAATTTTTTCTCTTTTCCATTTTCAATTTTGAAAACTTAATTTGAAGAACCTTCAAAGGACTTGAATTCTTTGGAAAACATTTGAACTTCACCGGTCATTGTCATCATCGGTCTTCAGAGGTAACCAACCCCTGGATTTGATGGTTAATCAAAATTGGGGTGTCTACAGTTTGCCCCTCTTCGACAGAGCTTGTAAAGCAACGCGTATCATAAGTGAATGTCGAAGCGTGTGTGAATGACAAGCCTTTGGCCAAGCTATCAAATCCAGGTAAAAACAAAGTACGTTGCAAAACTAGTGTATACAGAGTTAGGTGCTGGTTGTGCTCAACGGTGAGCTGCCTACATATCCCGACAAGGAATCAGACCAGGACGTAGTTCAGGCAAAGGACAACATACAAACGCAAATAGTCATACGGATGAATGCTCCTATCTTATCGTGATGCACATGCTCGGTAATTTTATGCCCTATGCTCTCAGGTGCGATGATTCAGAGTCATGCTGCTCTTCCTAGCATTTAAATGCGTCCTATACCTTAAATATTCTATTTACAATATTGTCCTACTCTGGGAATGTCATGACTGATACATATGTGCTTCATGTGGGTTTTGAGAATCGTATGACCATCCGAGATGCGCTTTGCGCCTATTACTCTGGTATTAGATCAAGAATCGTCTGATCGACTGAGATGCGCCTCGCGCCTTATACTCCATAGTTGAATCAGGTAGCATGCTGAAACATTTGAGATGCTTCACGCCTTATACTCAGAATCTTCCGAAAAGGTCATCCGATCGACTAAGATGCTTCATGCCTTACACTCCATAGTTGAATCAGGTAGAATGCTGAAAGATTTGAGACGATTCACGCCTTACACTCAGAATCTTCCGAAAGGGTCATCCGATCGACTAAGATGCTTCACGCCTTACACTCCATAGTCGAATCGGGTAGCACAGTGAAAGATTTGAGACGCTTCACGCCTTATACTCAGAATCTTCCAAAAAGGTCATCCGATCGACTAAGATGTTTCGCGCCTTACACTCCATAGTCAAATCAGGTAGCACGCTGAAAGATTTGAGACGCTTCGCGCCTTACACTCAGAATCTTCCAAAAAGGTCACTTGGTCACGCTTATTTTCAAATCAATTTTCCAAAATCAGGAGTCATTTAGGCTAGAATCCAAATCTTTCCAAAATTCGGAGTCAATCAGACTCCAATTCAACTCAAATTTAAAAAAATTGGAGTCAATCATACTCCATTTTATTCAATCTCCCAAATTCAAGAATCGATCAGACTTTAATTTAAATCAATTTCAAAAATCCAAAGTTAATCAGACACAAATCAAATTATTTTCCAAAATGTTGAGTCAATTGGACTCAAATTCATTCAATTTTCAAAAATCCGGAGTGAATCAGACTCAAATGAAATCAATTTCAAAATTTTGGAGTCAATTAGACTCAAATCAAATTATTTTCCAAAGTGCAGAGTCAATTGGACTCAAATTCATTCAATTTGAAAAAATTCAGAGTTAATCAGACCCAAATCAAATCAATTTCGAAACTTTGGAGTCAATTAGACTCAAATCAAATTATTTTCCAAAATGTCGAGTCAATTGTACTCATATTCATTCAATTTTCAAAAATTCGGAGTCAATCAGACTCAAATCAAATAATTTTAAAAAATTTGGAGTCAATTAGACTCAAATCAAATTATTTTCCAAAATACGGAGTCAATTGGACTCAAATTCATTAAAATTTTCAAAAATCCAAAGTCAATCAGACTCAAATCAAATCAATTTCAAAAATTTGGAGTCAATTAGACTCAAATGAAATTATTTTCCAAAATGCGGAGTCAATTGGACTCATATTCATTCAATTTTCAAAATCCAGAGTCAATCAGACTCAAATCAAATCAATTTTGAAAATTTGGAGTCAATTAGACTCAGATCAAATTATTTTCAAAAATTTGGAATCAATGGGACTCCAAATTATTCAGTTTTCTGAATTCAGGAATCAATCAAATTCAAATTGATTTTATTTGCCAAAACCAGGCGTTTCAACATGATCTCTCACAATCAGGGGCCAATTTTAATTCATAAAAAGGGCTTAAGAACTTCTTTTTCAAATCTTGGGGGTTCTTTCAAAACAAGGGAAAATCTTTAGGAAAATATGAGCAAAATTCGGTGGTCCTTTTTACCAATATGGAAATTCTGGAGGGAGGGGCCACCTATCACAGGCAGCGGCACTCAACGATGCATGGTGGCACTCACTGGGTGCCGATACGGTACTCGCCGACTGCCGCGCAGCACTCAGTGAGTGTCACTGCCTATTCACCGACTGCCAGTTTTGACTGGTAGTGTTTAAAACCCGAATTTCTTTTTCATTCTTCTTATTCTTTTCCTCTTCTTCATTCGGATTTTCTCTCTAAAACTCTCTCCTATTTGGTTCTCCACTCAAGAACCCACTCAATCAAAGGTATTTTTTTACTCTTTTTCATTAATAAGATTGCACTTTGTTATGTTTCAATGATTTAAAACTTAGTTGATTTACATTTTTCTTTGTGTTTCTCCCTAAATTTCTTTATGTGAACTTTGATTTCCCCCTTGTGCTTGTAGATTCTACAATGGCTAGTGGCTCAAGGTCCCAGGGTCCTTCCAGAAAGAAGTATAAGCCTTCCCCTGGCCACGACTCATCTGTTCTACTCGCCGATCCCGACAAGTACCTCTCGGCACGAGCCTTTAACAAACTGGTATAATCTTAATTCTATTTCTCTCTTTATGATAATTAATGCAATGCCATGCTATGTGCGATGATCAAATGCTGAATATGTCCTTATCTTGTGCATTCTAATGTTCCCTCAAATAATTGTTATGCCTCCCCTCCTTTTTTTTAATCGATTTTGATTTGATTTTTTTAATGGAATGCCATGGCTGAATTCAATGCTTGATACTATGCTTCCGCTTGTTACCCTTATTTGAATTCATTGATTTTACATGCCCACAAATTTCATCATTCCTTTTGTCCATTGCTAATGAGGGGTTGCACTGACCCCATGAGGCACTCAAATTTTCATGGGCTATGCTTATTTTGGTGAGCACATATGAACCCAAGATCATGGCCACGGAGTCATTACGACTCAAGAACTTTATTTTCTTTCACAACATTTAGTCGTTTAGACTCAAGAATTTATTTTTATTTCCATTGAGTCGCTTAGACTCAAGAATTCTTTTTTTCTTTTATTTCAAAACATTGAGTTGCTTAGACTCAAGAATTTATTTTCCAAAACCTCAAGTCGCTCAGACTCAAAAAAAATTTATTTCAAAACATTGAGTTGTTTTGACTCAAGAAAATTTTCTTTTTTTATTATGTTATTTATTTTTTTTAAAACATCGAGTCTCTTAGACTCAAGAAATTTTTTTTTATTTCTTTCAAAACATTGAGTCGCTTAGACTCAAGAAATTTTTATTTCTCCTTGTTTTCTTATTTTATTTGTGTCTATTTCTTGCAGGCACACAAGGCTACCCTTAAAGGTCATGGAAGTTTGGCCCAAGAACGCCGATGGTATAATGAGCTCACAGACGAGGTCAGGACTAGGGTTAATAATGCCGGTTTTGAACTTTTTGCACTATTACTGGAGAAAAATTCAAATGATATGACCCATATTCAGGCTCTCACTGAAAGATGGTGGGATACGACGAACACCTTCCACATGCCCTTTGGAGAGATGACGATGACTCCTCTGGACTTCTCTATAATCACCGGCATCCCATTTGGTGGTCTCCTGGTGGCTTACTATGATGATCTCCCGACCCATCATGAACAGATCATCGACCTACTTGGGGCTCATCTGGGAGAGTTTATAGTGCCGACGAAATGGTTCATGGACACCTTCAGGGGTTAGGCCTTTATTGATGACCAGATGGTTAGGCTTTCATCATGTATGTGCTGGGTTGCTCACTGATGAGCACGAGAGGAGACCAGATCAATCTAGGGTATCTGGCCTCTCTGGATGACATTGATCGTATACACCAGTATAACTGGGGAGGAGAAGGACTGGGTACCCTTTATCGCCATATCAGTGATGTCTCTAGGGGTAATTACCCTTCCACCGGCGGGTACTAGAGAGCTTGGGAGGTAAAACCTCAAACATATACACTTTTTGCTTATTCACTTTATTCATTTGGATTCTTCAAAATATTGAATTCACTCTTTAATATTTTCCTTTGCAGATATGCTCTCACGAGTACCTACATATGAGGGCTCCCAGTATTAGGGAAGGCGAGGTGGCCATTATGCCACAAGGCTGGATGTTGGGGTTATTTATCCAATTTCGGATAGTCCTTGGGTAAGTCCAACTCAAGTAGTTCCAAAGAAAGCTGGCATTACTGTGGTAGAGAATAACGAAGGTGAACTTGTGCCAACACGTATGACCACAAGCTGACGCATGTGTATTGACTATAGACGATTGAATGCAGTGACTCGAAATAATCATTTCCCTTTTCCTTTCATGGATCAAATGCTCGAAAGAGTAGCGGGTCACCAATTCTACTACTTCCAAGACAGTTATAGTGGTTATAACCAAATTGAAATCGATCCTGCTGATCAAGAGAAAACCACTTTTGCTTGTCTGTTTGGAACATTTGCATATCGCCGGATGCCGTTTGGCTTATGTAATGCACCTGCTACATTCCAGAGGTGCATGCTGAGCATATTTAGCGATATGGTCGAAAAGATCATGGAAGTTTTCATGGATGATTTCTCTGTATTTGGAAGTACCTTTGAGGATTACTTAGGGAATCTTCATAAACTTTTGAAAAGATGTGAGGATAAAAACTTGGTCCTCAATTGGGAAAAATGTCACTTCATGGTGACAAAAGGAATTGTATTGGGGCATATAGTTTCTGCTAAGGGAATACAGGTAGATAAGGTGAAGATTGACATAATTTCTAATCTCCCTGTTCCTACTACAGTGAAAGATATTCGATCATTTCTAGGTCACGCCGGTTTTTACCGGAGGTTTATTAAAGATTTCAGTGCTATATCTAGGCCACTGTGCCGACTCCTTGTTAAGGACCAACCATTTGAGTGGAATAGAGAATGCCATGAATCCTTTGATAGACTCAAACATCACCTCACAACAGCTCCGATAATGCAATCTCTAGATTGGAGTCTTCCTTTTGAGCTGATGTATGATGCAAGTGACACAGCGATTGGAGTTGTATTAGGACAAAGGAAGGACAAGAAACCTATTGTAATCTACTATGCTAGCAGAACTATTGATGGAGCTCAACGAAATTACTCCACTACCGAAAAAGAGTTGCTAGCAATTGTATTCGCACTAGAAAAATTCAGGCAATATCTTATTGGCTCGCAGATCATTTGCTTCACTGATCATGCTGCGTTGAAGTATCTGTTATCAAAAAAAGATACGAAACGGTGGTTAATCCGCTGGATTCTGCTCCTCCAAGAATTTGATCTAATAATCAAGGATAAAAAGGGGGTGGAAAATGTTGTAGCTGATCACCTCTCCCGATTGACGTTTGAAGATAACTCCTCACAATCCATTCCAATCCGTGAATCTTTCCTAGATGAACAACTTTTTGCTGCAACCAGTTTGCCCTGGTATGCAGATATTGTCAATTATTTGGCAACAGGAGAGACTCCTTCTCATTGGTCGTCTCCTGACAGAAAAAGGATCCTATCCATCACAAAATGGTTTTACTTTGATGATCCCTACTTGTTTAAATACTGTGCGGATCAAGTAATTAGGCGATGTGTTCCTGAGGAAGATATCTCTCAAATTCTTGCTTTCTGCCACTCGGAGGCATGTGGTGGTCATTTTTCTGCTCAAAAGATTGCCCAAAAAGTGTTCAGCAGTGGTTTCTACTGGCCGACAATTTTCAAAGATTCCTATGCTTTCTGTCGAGCGTGTGCTAGATGCCAGATGCTAGGTAGCTTGTCCAGAAGGAACAAAATGCCGAAGACCCCGATCATCACTATTGAGATCTTCGATTGCTGGGGCATTGATTTCATGGGACCTTTCCCGTCATCCTCTCATTACGAATATATCCTTTTGGCAGTTGAATATGTGTCCAAGTGGGTTGAGGCCATTCCGACAAGGAAAAATGATCACAGAACAGTGATTTCTTTTTTTAAGGAGAATATTCTTTCAAGATTTGGAACACCAGAGGCCATGATTAGTGATGGTGGAACCCATTTTTGTAATAAGCCCTTCGAAGCATTGATGAAGAAATATGGAGTTAACCACAAGATTGCTTTATCATATCACCCACAGTCGAATGGACAAGCAGAGCTAGCTAATAGAGAAATCAAACATATTCTGGAGAAGACCGTCAACACCAATAGAAAGGATTGGTCGTCACGCTTGATTGATGCCCTGTGGGCGTACAGAACGGCATACAAGAAAAACCTCGAAATGTCTCCTTATAAGCTGGTTTATGGAAAGGCATGTCACTTACGTTTGGAATTGGAGCACAAGGCATATTGGGCCACTAGACTGCTCAATTTTGATATTCATGAGAGTGGTACATTGAGGAAGCTACAGCTCAATGAACTGAAAGAGATCCGGAATGATGCTTACGATCGTGCTCGCACATATAAATCCAAACTAAAAGCTAAGCATGATCGATCAATCCTGAGAAAGAAGCTTGAACTCGGGCAGAAAGTGTTACTTTATGATTCGAAGCTTCATCTTTTTCCTGGTAAGTTAAGATCAAGATGGATAGGACCATTCATCGTCAAAGAGGTGTTTCCTCACGGGGCAGTGGAAACTGTAAACCCGAAGAATGGGAATGCATTCAAAGTCAATGGGCAACGTTTAAAGCCATTTTTGGAGAGGTTCGAACCAGAATCAGAGACCATCCAATTGGATGATCCTGATTATTCTTCTTGAAAATTTGAGAATCCTATGTGTTGTATAATAGTTTTCTTTTCTTTGTGTGTTTCTCTATTTCTGTTTTCTTTTTGTTCTTATTTCTGTAGTTTTGTTGGCTATAGGATGAATCCACTGCATTTCATACCACATTTGCTCTTCCATGGGGTCCGCTCTCCAGGAACCCCAGAACAGATGGAACAAGAAAGGCCAATTTTTATTCCGCTGTCTAGCTCGTACCCAGATTCTCTTAATGTAGCAATCGCTAAAATGAATACTTGGGATTTCCTGTGTGCAGTTCGAGAAATTCTGGAAGGTCTTCAAATCGATTCGGATGGAGAAGTCGTGGAGTACTTCGTGGATTATGTTGAAGGAGAAGACTTTCTTCCCCAGAATCTGAGCAGAATTGTTAACTCCCGTAGCAAATGAATAGGACATACTTTGTTCTAGTTTTCTTTCTTTTTGTTTGTTTGTTTCCTAGCCAAGATCTTGTACCTTTGGATGATAATAATCCAATTTGAGCAATAAATTGTTGATTTTTTTGGAATAAAGCCTTCCTACTTGTGCGTTTGGTGGGTATTTCTCCTGTTTGGATGCTTGAATTCTTGCCTTATATCTTGATAGTGCATTCTTAAACAGTTGGGGGTAATCTAATGAACCATTCCTCTTATCCTGTGATTTTTGGATACCAATCAATTGGATTTCATTACCAATCGATTGCCATTTTATACCAATCGATTGCCAATTATGGCAATCGATTTCCATTCTTCCCAGACATAAACATCTGTTCTGCTCCCTCTCTCTCATTTCATTTCAAATCAATAGATAGAGAGAGGGTGACTCTAGGCGATTTCAAGAGAGAGGAAGAGAACCCCCCTCCCTTTTCACTCTTATCCTCTCCATCTTCTCACCATAAACATCACCACCACCATCATCATCATCACCCATGAACACCACCACCGCCGCAGTGTACACAAGAGCAACTGGGGGGGTTGTGTGTTCGGTATTTTTATCACCATCATCAGATTCTCTGTCATAATCTAGTCATTCATCAATTTCATTTTAGTTGGGGGGGTTGATTTGTCAGTCTTGTAGCCGCGGCGCCCATTAAGGTAAATTCTAAACCCATCTCCAACTTCTTCCTTTAAAACTGATCAAAACATAAGAGGGAGCCCCTCTTGGTCCTTAGACCAATAAAACTGATTGGGGGGATGTGAGACCTTGTTGTGGGAAGCCCCCCATAATCGCTGTTGGCAATCGATTGCAAATAGGGCCCAATCGATTGGGGTTGGATGGCAATCGATTGCCAATTTTTGCCAATCGATTGGCATAAACAGAGGGACAGTGCATTCTTTTTCCTATCTAAACTCTTTATTCTTGTTTTGTTTTCAGCTATTATGGCTCCAAAGTCTAAAGATAGTGCTCCCCACCCTGACAAGTCCACTTCTATCATCATTCCAGATCCACCTCTCGCTCATGGGTTTAGGAACGATAAAGAAAACACTTGGTTTACTAAATATTTCAGAACCCGAGAGGTTATGGTAGAGAGACAACTTGAGAATCTTTGGAGTGATGACAAATTACCATTTTATCTCACCCGTCTGCGCGCTTACCCAAGTTAGCTCCCAGTTATCACAACTCATAGGAGAGTTTATGCTTCTTAGATATGAACGACGTGTGCAAGCATGGTTAAGACACCGGGTATTCCTTATACATACTATTCATGTGTTCAGGGTCGCCAGATTGACTTCAGCCCAGTTTCTGTCGCCAGAGCTTTAGGCATTGCTGAGTTTGCAGACCATTTATATCCTATCCATGCTGACAGACCCTTCCCTTCTTTTGATACGATTGCTACTAAAATTTCTGGGGGTAAAGTGAAGAAGTGGATAGGAGTGAAAGCTTTTGATGATCATAGTTTGACCATGGACTACTACCTCCTACATCTGGCACTCTGTAGTTGTATACTTCCTACGACGTATAAATCAGAGTTGGCTGGATGGTATACACAGGTGCTTTATGCCATAGGGACTAGTCTCCCTATCTGCTTGGCTCGTCTCTTCATTGAATTCTTTGTTGAGCCTGCACGGCATACCAGTAAAACCCAACACCTAAAGGGTGCCTGGGTAATTTATAGAGTCTGTAAAGAGGCTGGATTGGTAATTCCTATAGGAGAAACACTCCAAAAATCAAAGATTGGAGTGTTTGGTGAGTCGGTAGCTAGACGGTCAGCTGGACAGTTTAAAAAATCGTCAAAAGGGAAAGGAGTAGTGGGAGAGGGTAGTGGAAAGAAGCAGGTTGAAAGAAAGAAAAGGAAGAGAGGATTGGAGACATTAGAGTCAGAGGACGAGGACCCAGGGACACCGACAGAGGCCGAGGGTCAGGATACAGATATAGTTGAGGAGGAAGAGGAGGACCCAGGGACGCCGACAACAGCTGAGGGTCAGTATGAGTTGAGAAGACGCGAGCCCCCTACAACATCCACATCTGCTCCTGTGTCTCTCCAGACCATTTACGATTTTCTTGTTAAGGAGAGAGAAGCTAGAGTGCGGTTCCATGGGATGATTCGGGAGCTCACGGCTCAGCAGGAGTTGATGGCTGCTCAGATGGCCTCAGATCGTGATTATGTTCATTCCAGACTTGATCAGTTGGGCAGTCAGGTTGGGCAGATGCTGATGCTGTTGGGCATAGAGCAATCTCTACATTCTACATCTATGCCACCTCCACCGACAGTTCCATCGACCACTGCAGCACCCACTTCTGCATCTTCAGCTGACATTTTATCGGAGACGCACCCACCGCCACCACCGCTAGCTACTGCTTCCCCGCCGGCTGAGAGTAATCCAGTAGCTGTCGTCCAAACTGAGACGGCTGCTGAGGTTAGTGGTGAGGGAGCAGTGCTCCAGTTGACGGTGCGCCCATGCTATCTGGTGACCATACTATTGAGCCGTAGGAGGGAGTTTTGGTGAGCATGAGAGTGTTTGATTATTTTATATCTTGTAATCTCTCTTGTGTTACTATTTTTTTGTTTTTGTGGATACTTTGGGTTGGATTAATACTTCTAGGTCTATGATTGTGGATAGTTTATATTTTGGTTGGATATTTTGATCTGGATGATGATTTTTGATTTTCTATCTGTACATGGACTGTTTTGGACTTTTAATATTATTTTACAGATAGTTCTGGTTGCTCATGGACTATATTTCTATTGTCTATGCTTTCGATTATCATCCATGTATCTTTGATCTTGGTTGTTTGTGGAGATTGGTATATTGAACCAGGTGAATTCTCAACTGTGTACTGAAATGCGTGAATCATGTGATATCTTCTTTTACTTGAAATACTTCCATTATGGGCAATGTCGATTTCAGTTGGGGGTAGGAAGTAGATATCCACCTGTGTTTTCTTGATTTAAAATACACACCTGTTTAATATTAGAATTTCCCATGCGTTTCCTTGTTTGTTTTGTTTTCTCTCCTTTTATTAAAAAAAAAAAATTTGATGATGAGACTGTTGTTAAGCTTCCAACTTTCAAAACCTGCTTCCTCCTAGCTAATTTGATTGTGCAATGATGCATTCATATCTTTCTTGTCATAGTATAGACTTTGATTACATGTTACTTTGTCGCTAATCTGGTTTTAGGTCCATAGCATGAATATATCCTAAAAACATTTATACGAGTTGACAATTATGAGAGATTCCTTGAATTGGAGTGAAATATGATTGTCATGTGATTGGATTAAATAGTAAAACTTTAAACCCTAGCGAGATTCGAGCCATTCTTTTATTCTGAGGGTCAATCACATAAACTCATGTCAATTCTTGTAAAGCGCTATTATCTCGTTGAGAGTCTCATTCTTGTTTTATTTGGCCGATGCTTCAGGAGAATGTTCAGGATCTACTAATTTAAAATTCATGAAATACTCGAGACAAGTTGAAGTGTTTAGAAGATAATTTAGGCCATCGAGTTCTCAATTCGTCACCTGAGAAAATCTAAATTCCCACTTGCTTATCACAAATCAATACCTCTACCTAAAATCACATATTCTTAGTCAAGCATGTGACGTTTTGTGTAAATATCCAAAGGAAGAAAAGAAGAAGTCAAAAAAAAAAAAAGAGGAAAAGAAGAAGTTAAAAAAAAAAAAAAAAAAAAGAGAAGTAGAAATAAAGAAATAAAGGAAATTGGAGATTAGATAAATAGAAATGTGAAGAGAAAGTAATATTGCCATGCCACATGCTTGAACTCATTATCATATTTCACCATCCGTAACTTTCTCCTATTTCTGTCACAAGTCCTAAAGATTCTGGATAATTTTAACAAATCTCGAGTATGAAATGAGTTTTCCACAGTGGATCGCTCCTGTAGTAATTGGTATTCCATTCATGAGACTCATGCACTTCAAAATAAGCGTTCTTCAGTGTCTAGTATGTAAGCATGCTTGATTGCCTTTACATTTACTCATTTGAGCTTCATACTATGAGTGCATAATTTTTACGCCAGTTTCAGAGTGGTTTTATCTTGAGTGTAAACCGTGTGAGAATTGAGTTGAAACTATGAAATCTTGAACATGTCAGTCCCAATAATTCCAAGATAAAGATTTCAATCGTAGTTGTCAACTCCACACACACACAAGGATGTATAAAGGCTGTGGATGTAGCTTTGACTTGAATAATTACTTTGTAACATGTTGTTTATTTTCATAGCATGATAAAGGAAGTTATGTCCTTGTTAAGAAGAATTTTTAGTATAAAGGAGAAACCGAGATTCTTGGATAAGTTTAGAAAGCTTGACACTTGAATTTTGTAGGTATATTATCTGAAAACCCTCACGAGACACAACTCGTCCACTAGGGTAAACCTAGAGGTTCAAAGGCTTGTTGCACATGCTAACTGCAACCGCGATTCCTGCGAAAGTAGGTTAGGTTTCTCTTTCTTTCGTTTCTTAATAAAACTGTAATGTTGGTTGTTGTTCATCTTAACTTGATCTAATTCTGCTTCTTTGCTAGGGACTAGCAACGCGCTAGTTGGGGGTTGTGATGAGGGCTGATATTTGTAGAATATTGGTCCGATAAAGAGGATAATTGGATGTACTTAACCCCATTTCTTTAATGTTACCTGCATTTGTTTCTTAACTTATCTTTTTACATAATGATGTGTTTTCGTGGTATGTTGCTATGTTTTGTCCTTCAAATGCAGGTCTCGAAAGTGGAATGAATAAAAAAAGTTTAAAGAGATAAATCAAGGAACAAGAGAACATGTTAAAGATGAAGTTTAAGTCCCAATCGATTGCCTTCATGACAATCGATTGGCATTCATCCAAAACCAATCGATTGGAAATGATAGCAATCGATTGGTATTTTTACCAATCAATTGGGTTCAGTTACCAATCGATTGGTAAAACCTGGAGGTCAAACTTCTTTAATGGAGCAGAATCTCAGCAAATCAGTGGTAATGACGGCGACCAACCATTACAGAATGAACCTAGACACCTTTAGCTCGTGGACATCACACTATAAATAGAGGGGAGTGAGAAGGGTCAAGGGTTGGCTCATTTTTTTATGGTTTTGTAGGATTTTCTCGAGGAAATTTTGGAGAGAACAAGTTCAAGTTTGAGTAGTTTGATTTTAATCATGTCCTTTACTTATTCAGGTGTTATTTCATCTTTGTACTAGTTGTTTCTTGTTTAGTTAAAGTTTGATTTCAATTTTTAGTTTGAATTTCCATTATAATTTTAGATTCATAAGCAAAACCATGTTTAGAATTAATTTCATCTTTATGTTTCAATTCATTTTCATTTCACGTATTCCAATCATGCTAGAGTAGAACCCTGGTTGGGAGCAATGTGAAGAAACATTGTTTCCCAGCCACTGTCATGATTCTGGGATAGAATCAATGGCAATCGATTGGAAACAGAACCCAATCGATTGCCATAGATTCCTAAGCCAATCGATTGGGATTCTACCCAATCGATTGGGAATCATTTATTGCCAATCGATTGCCATTAATAGCAATCGATTGGCATGTTTATGATTTGAGCAGATTCTTTTTAGTATTCCAGTCACTTTTACTTCAGAAACTAAGTTCAATTTGATCTTGTTAAGTTCAAATTGAAAACTGATTTTGGAATAAAAGCTCCTTTGGCCAATTAGCACAATGAACATGTGGACGAACATATTGAATATCCTATACTCAAGTTGTTAGTTATAGTTCAAAGTTTTAATTAGCTCTTATTTCAGATCTTCATAGTAAGCAAAGGAATTCAAATTACTAGTTATGTAATATTAACATTTTTAGTAACCAGGATTGCTTTTCTTAATCCCTTTGTGAAATAAGGAATACTAAAAGATGAAGCCCCAGTTGTGCGTTAACGTTAAGTCATGATAGTGGTTGGTGCAATGTAGACTCACATGTTCCCAACACTTTTTTTTATATTCATAAAACCACATTGTTTAATTCTGTCTGATTTAATTATTATTTAGTTCTATTTCTTTTAATTATAATTTTGAATTCAGTAGGATCGTTAGAACCTCCACTCTTCAAGTAATCATCTTTTATTTTCTTTAGGACTCAATCTAGGTTTCTTGCCCCCATCTCTGTCCCTTGGGAATACGACTCGGTCTTACCGGTTATTACTCAACACGACCGTCTACGCTTGGACGTACTCTTAAGAGATCACACAATTCTTGTCGTGCCACTCCTTCTCACTCTTATTCGAAATCTCCACAACTTTCTCTTCCCAAATAGTCATCCTAGTTGAGACGGCGTTTACTTGCTCAATCGACCCCTTAATCTCATATTGTCCCTTAGGGTTTTGAATAGTTTGACTAGGCAACTGACCCTCATTTCTACGACTCATTGTATTAGCTATTTTTTACATTTGGGACTCAAGCTTTGCAATGAATTGTGTGTGAGAATGCACTATTTGTGCTTGTGCCTGAACTTGTGTTTCGATATTCTTAAGGGATGCCAACACCTTCTCCTCAAAAGCATTAACCCTTGGAGGGTTAGGATTAGGGGGAGGGTGTTGGTATTGAGTTTGTTGAAATTGGGGTTGATAAGTATTAGGAAAATTATTCATCCTAGGATTATCACTATTTTGCTAGAATTGTTTAATAGAGTTTATGTGTTGTTCCATGAATTTTGGAAATTGAGACACAGAAGGACATGCAAAAATATTATGAGAAGGTTCAGAACATAATACACATACTTCGGAAGGAGGTGAATTAGGCATATGGCCCATCCTCATGAGTTGGTCAAGTTTTCTAGACAATTCTTGTTTTTCAATTGACTAACTTGACTCAAAACGCTCCTTTCGCTTGGGTTTAGGGGGAAAACACCCCTCAGGACGGACGGACACGGCTTGGTACATCGAATTTTTGCTTAATATTTCAAAAATCTTCCATGCCTCATAGGTGCTTTGTGTAGGAAGGTACCCGACGGTATTACGAAGTGAGGGAACAAGTCCCTCCTAGAAGACCTGTACCAATTGCCACTTGGGAACTTAATGATGTGGGCAGGAGCGCAATAATTCCCTAAATTGTTCCCAAGTGTCATAAAGTATTTCCCCATCTTGCATCACAAAATTCGTTATGAATTTTCTTATCTGATTAGTTCTTGTGATTGGGAAAAGCTTTTGTAAAAATGCGGTGTGTAATGCTTCCCATGTTTTAATAGTATTGGGCTCTAAAGATTGGAGCCAGTATTTAGCTTTATCTTTTAAAGAGAATGGGAAGAGTCGCAATTTTAACTCATCATCAGTTAGGTTTTGTATTTTCAAAGTAAAGCATATATCTTGGAAATCTCCTAAGTGCTGATAAGGATCTTCTTTAATACGGCCATAGAATGAGGGAAGTAGCGCGATGATAGATGACTTTATCTCAAAGTGAGATGTCGTCACCTCCAGTAATTCTATGCTTGCCTGTGGCGTATAGGCCGTAGGAATGAAATGATCTTTAAGCGGAGGAGGCGGGGGTATATTAGGATTATTTACATTATTTTTGTTGTTTCTATTATTTCCAATGTCGGCCATTGGAATAGGTTCTATGTTAATGCCATGTGGTTTCTTTAGTCTTTTAAGGGTACTACGTATTTCGGACCCAAACAAAGACGTTGGTTTCGGTGTCGATTTGTCATCTATTATCAACCTAGCTCTAGAAGCTTGGGTTGTCGGCTTACTAACTCTAAGGGTACGTTCAAGTTCAAAATCGAAAGGTTGTAATTCCGGTTTAATTGAGCATGTACCAAACATAAACTAAGACAAAGAAAAATGTCGCTAAAACAAAAGACTAACTCAAAAGAAAGAAAACGTAAAGCAATCACGCAAATAAGGCAACAAGCAAGCAACTACTATGATGCATGAAAATTATCCTGTAATGCAATGACCACGTCAATTCCAAATACCCCGGGTTTCCTAGCTAATCCAGTGAACCCACCCCTAAACTAATGCAAATAGTGCGTCACAGCGCCTTGACTTACAGTGATTAGAAGCGAATTGTAAAGAGATTGATTTACTTGAATTTTGTTTTATTTTATTTTTCGCATAAGCTCCTTTGATGTGCTAAGCTATTGTACTCCGGCACGCTAGACTTTGATTACTTGAGAAACTACAAAGCAAAAAAGAAAAGTTAGTGACTCAAAATAAAAAAAATAAAAAAAATAAAAAAATAATAATAAGAAATTCTAATCTAATATTTACGAATTAACTAAACTAAGATTATAAAACTAAAGGTAGTAATTTGCAATCCCCGGCAACGGCGCCAAAAATTGATCTTGTCAAAATCAAGATATAAAAAGTATACTTTACTTTTCTAAAGATTTGTAGTAGTAAAACCCACAGAGATTGAATTATTACAGCTTTTAATTTTAAAACCTAAATTTAATAAATTAAGAAAAATGGATTTTGATTTGATTTTAATTTAACTAAGAACAACAAAATAAATCTAAACTATGAAAGTAATTAAAAGTTATTTTAATGAATATTTAAAGGGAACCTAGAATTGCAAATCCACCTCTAGCTTCATAATAAGGGTATTTATACATTCAATTAGCTTATTACATTGGATGATAATAGGGAATTGTAGCTACAAGCCCACTTCCTCCATCAAGAAGATAACTACGATTCAAGCACCAACATAATTCATCTTCGGTTAGCACGGATTGTCTCACACAAAACTAGGGTTGCGGCATAATCCGTCTTTCCTAGGCATGAGCTATTTGGCTACTTGATACACAATTCAATTAAGCATCTTTACATGTAAATAATCTATACAAGCACAGTAAATATAGATCATTGAGCACATCACATTCAAAATAGATCTAAGACAAGTATAGATTTTGAAAGCAACGATTTAATTCAATAGAAGTTCGATTTTATTATAAAAAAATCCTCTGAACATGTAATTATCATCCATACATAATAAATCTAAAAGAAAAGCATAAAATACACCCTATTACTTGGTTAGGGTTTCATTGAAATCCTAGATCTAGGTTTAGTTGGCCATGGAATTGAAGATTGGCAAGAGGTTGATGGAGAAGGCTATGGGAATCCTTAGTCTTCTTCTCCTTGCTTTTCCCTCTTCAATGGCTAGAATTGTAATTGTATAATATTGTGTATAATAATGTCTAACCCTAAAATTGATTTACAATAGGATATATATAGATTTGGAGTAAGTTTGGAGACTTTCCTAAACCTATTTGCACTAAAACTGTTATATTTTACAATCTGCACGTAATTAGGCAGTTTCGTTTGCGTGGGGATCTTCAGTAGACTAAAATACGCAACTTTGGTTTTTACACAGGTCGCACGAGTGGGCCACGCGAGCGGGTCGCGCGAGCGAATTTAGGGTTTTCGCGCGAGCAGGCCGCGCGCGCAAGGTGCCTTTTTCTGCTACGTTTCTTCTGCTTTTTCACCCCATTTAGCCTGTAATCCTTACTCTTCTCCAAATCTTGAAAGAAAATAGAAAACAAAGTAAAAATACACAAAAATAGGATAAAAAGTACTAACAAATGTGAATTAAGGCGTATAATTATGATTGTTCTCTCCCGATCACTACTTATCCCCGAATGGGCATCAGGTTCGTAGTAGTTCGGCCAAGGCTGGAAGGAAAGTGCCTTTTAGGTAAGATTTTTATGACCGAACCGAGCAGGTTGCCTACATATCCTCCTAGCGGGAATCAGGTCAAGCGTAGTTCATCAAGGTAAGAAGTTTTGAAAGACAAGGTTTCAAGCAAAATATTTCTTGAGGCGATCGAGGTTAGTTGGCTATTTAAATTCAACCACATCTAGGTCCATAAGGTAGGCAACCTCTCCGGAGAGGAGTGTCTTAATGATGTATGGTCCGACCCAGTTGGGTTTGAATTTTCCTCTAGGGTCATAAACAGGCGCTTTAAGCTCTTTAAGGACCAGGTCACCTTCAGCAAGCTTCCTTGGGCGAACCTTTTTGTTGAAAGCACGAGCTATCCTTTTTTGATATCCCCGAGTATGGTTTATTGTAGCCAACCTCTTCTCATCTAGTAACATCAACTTTTCATATCTCCTTCACAGCCATTCAAGTTCAGTTAATTCGCATTTTGCCAAAACTCTCAAAGAGGGTATTTCTACTTCAATCGGTAGGACAACCTCCATTCCAAAGACCAATGAGTATGGTGTAGCTCCGGTCGAAGTTCTTATAGAAGTTTGGTATCCCCATAATGCTAATGGTAATTTCTCATGCCAATCCCTATATGTAACCGTCATCTTTCCCAAAATTGCTTTAACATTCTTATTAGCTACTTTTACCGCTCCATTTATTTGGGATCTGTACGGGGAAGATTGATGGTGGGTGATCCTATACTTCTCTAAGAGCGGGATGACTTCTCCTTGGAAATGGCTACCATGATTGGAAATGAATTCGTTCGGAACCCCATATCTGCAGATTATATTCTTCTCGATGAAATTCACTACATCCTTGGCTTTCAATATTGCATATGACGCTACTTCCACCCATTTGGTAAAATAATCTATTGCCATAATTATATATCGGTGTCCATTGGAGACTTTCAGAACCACTTTACCAATGATATCAATACCCTATATGGAGAATGGCCAAGGGGTGGTCATGCTATAAAGTTGGGAAGGTGGGGTATGCATAAGATTTGCATGGATCTGACATTTATGGCATTTTCTAACATACTCACAACAATCCTTATCCAAAGTTGTCCAGAAGTACGCTTGCCGGATTATCTTTTTGGCTAACATATGTCTGCTCATGTGTGGTCCACAAACTCCCTCATATATTTCTTCCATCATCCTTTTTGCTTCTCTCCTATGTAGGCATTCTAGGTTATAACCGGCATAGGACTTCTTCCACAATTTTTCCACATAAATCACAAACTGAGCTGAAAACCTCCATATTGCCTTCTTATCCTTCTCTAAAGCCCCTTCAGGGTATTCCCCCTTTTCAATAAAACTCCAAACATCCACATACCATGGCACTTCTGTCTCCTCTCCTTCTTCAATGGCTGCGATTGTCTCAAATGAGGGTCGGGTTCTCTCTTCTATGGATAGGGGAATCATGGTAACCCCTATAAGGATTTGGATCATTGAGGTTAAGGTTGCTAAGGAATCGGCTAGTTGGTTCTCCTCATGGGGAAGGTAATAGAATGAAATTTTTCTGAACTGTACTTTCAGGCTCTCCAAGTATTCATGGTAAGGTTTCAGTTTCTCATGTTTTATTCTCCAATCACCTCTCACTTGCGATATTATCAAATTAAAATCCCCAAAGACATCAATTTTCTCATCTTTCAAGGCTAGGGCTGCTTCCATCCCAATTATGCATGCTTCGTATTCTGCCGTATTATTGGTCGAATTGTATTTGAGCTTGACGGTTAACGAGGTGGGGGCTTCACTAGGTGATATAAGGATGATTCTGACTCCATAACCTATCTAATTGGCAGCTCCATCAAAGTACATTCTCCATAAATCTTCCTTCACCTCCATTACTCCTTCATCAAGGAATTTAAATTCTCCCTTTTCTTCGGATTCTCGACAAGGTCAGCTAAATATTCAGCAATGGTACTCCCTTTAACAGATTTGGAAGTTACATATCTAATATCGAATTCGACTAGCATCATGGTCCAACGGGAGATCCTACTGGTTAAGGTGGGTTTTTCAAAGAGGTATTTGAGTGGGTCTATTCGAGATATTAGGGTGACAGGGAAGGCTAACATGTAGTGCCTAAGGCGGCGGGTACACCGTACCAAGGCCCAACAGGCTTTTTCTAATGGTGAATAGTTCAACTCATACCTGGTCATTCTCTAACTTAGACAATATATAGCTTTCTCTATACGCCCCTCTTCTTCTTCTTGGGCCAGCATACACCCCATTGAATTCTTGGTTACTGATAGGTATAGTAATAAAGGCTTTCTGGGTTTAGGAGGTGACAGGACAGGTGGGTTTTGGAGGTAGGTTTTGATCTTATCGAAGGCTTTTCGGCATTGGTCATCCCATTTAAACTTTTCCCCTTTCCTTAACAACTTAAACAGTGGGTCATAGGTCATGGTAAGTTTGGATATAAAACGGCTGATGAACTGTATTCTTCCTAAGAATCCCCTCAACTCCTTTTCATTTTTGGGTGATGGCATTTTGATTATGGCTTGAATTTTGGTCGGATCTACCTCAATTCCCTTTTGTGTAATAAAAAATCCTAACAGCTTCCCTGTGGTGACCCCGAAGGTACATTTGTGTGGATTTAATCTCATTCTGAATTTCCTTGGCCTCTCAAAGAATTTTCTCAACGCCTCTAAATGTCCTCCCCTCTCTTTAGACTTTACTATCATGTCATCCACATACACCTCCACTTCTTATGGATCATGTCATGTAATAACGTGGTGGTAGCCCTTTGATAAGTTGTACCCGCATTCTTAAGCCCAAATGGCATAACCCTATAACAATAAGTTCCCTACGGTGTGATAAAAGTAGTTTTCTCCCTATCCTCAAGTGCCATTAATATCTTATTATACCCTGAGAATCCATCCATGAAAGATAAGAGTTCATGTCCCGCCGTATTGTCTACTAACACATCAATGTGGGGTAAAAGGAAATCGTCCTTAGGGCTGGCTTTGTTCAAATCCCAGAAGTCAACACAAATGCTAATGCGACCATCCTTTTTTGGGACCGGTACAATGTTAGCGACCCATTCTGGATACTCGGTGACAATCAAGAATCCAGCTCTTAACTCCTTTTCAACTTCCTCCTTCACTTTAAGTGCTCATTCAGGCCTAATTCGCCTCAATTTTTGTTTTATAGGTTTTGAGTTTAGGAAAAGGGGAATATGATGTTGGACTATTTTTTAATCAATTCCTGGCATATCATCATAAGACCATGCAAAGACATCTTTGAATTCATTTAATAGATTGATAAATTTTTTGCTTTCCTCATTACTAAGTGTAGAGCCAATAGAAACATTTTGGGGATTTTTTTCATTTCCCAAGTTAATTGTTGAAGTGCTTTCTATGATTTTACATGCAGATTCATTTTCTTTTTTTTATTAATTTTTGCAATCCGTCTAGTATTTCATCACATTCATTGCAAGCAATACAATTATTATTATGCGTAGTCGAGTAAGCAGAATTAGTCATATTCTCATTAACTTTCTTGGGAGTGATTATAATCAGATAGAAATTGAAAGATGCCTCATTTGGGCCATTACAGTCTCTGGGTGGTGGGGATACCTATCACTAGACTCGAACACCCATTCTTTCTTGCTTTTTCCTCCCAATTCAGCGATGAAACGATCATCCCGATCCTCTATCTGGGTAATTTCTTCCATTTCTTCTTCCTCTGGTTCTCTTCATGTTCTATCTTCTCTTCCTCTACTTTATTTTCCCCGTTTTCTTCTTCATTCTGATCTTTCCCATCTTCATTCATAATCTCCCCAAGACTCTCCTTTTCTGATTCCCCTGTGTTTTTCTTCCAGCAAGTCTTTCATTGTTGAGCCATCCAAAGTACAAACCCAATCCTGAGAAATAGCAGATTTTGCAGGTGCCTGAAGGTAAGGATCCTCATAGTCGGAGAAGTTGTATGCAAAAGAATATCTTGAACCCTGGTATTACACGCTTATCCACACTATCTATCCATGGCTACGGGAAGCCACAAAATGGAAAATCCTCCCCTTCTTTCACAAAGTACCCATTGAGAGCCTTCAGGTAAGGTTCCATTGGCGCATTGGCTGCTTTCTTCTTTTTCTTCATTTCATCCTTTGTAGGCTGATATCCTAACCCGTGAGTATTGGTCTGTGAGATGATGTTCAGAAATTCTGGCAGTCCTTGGTGTTTCTTACCCAGACCCATCCCCGGGAAGAATCCCATCTTTCTCATAATCCCAGCCACTAACGGACTCGCATACTGGTCAAAATAAAGTGGAAGGAACTCTTTTGGCTTGCTATCTTCTATCACATTAATGAATTCAAATCCACCCAAGCTTGCTTCTTCTTCGTGTATTTGTACTTCAAAAATTAGAGCGCTAGATGAGGCTTCAGACATATACATCCAACTATCCCCGAGAATGTCGCAAACTTTATTCCCCCAAATGTATTTGACTTTTTGATGGATGGTTGACGGAATGTCATCCAAACTATCTAGCCATGGTCTTCCTAAAAGTAGGTTGAACGATGCAGGAATATCGATGATTTGGAATTCTGCTTCCTTTTCTATAGATCCAATGGAAAGATTTAGGAAAACGATTCCCATAACTGTCCGCTGAGTGTTGTCATAGGCCCTCAGCTTTTGTTCTAATGGTATAAATATTAACTCATCAAGCTCCATCCTCTTGGCTGTCCGAAATGGGCATACGTTCAAAGCAGACCCATTATCAATGAGACAAGCGGGCAAAGAGTTTCCTAGACATTCAATGGTGATATGCAATGGTTTGTTATGAGCTGGTCCTCCGGGATAAATCTGCTATAATAAATGAGATAGCAAGAGTTGGGTTTTTATTGATCATTCTAACAAGATCCTATGGGGTGACATCAATGGAAACATCCGACTGATTGAGGTCGTCGAGTACTACTTGTCTATGACACTTAGAAGCGATCAGTAGCCCCCAAATTTTGATATTTGCCTATGTCTTCTTCATTTGTTTTAAGACCCTAGCTTCTACTTCCTCCTCATTCATCTTCCCTTTTACCTTGTCTAATTCCTGGCTCGGGGGATCTCCTCATGTTCATGTGGTTTGAAGAGTCTTCCAGACCTAGTCAAATGGCTTATTTCTTCTCTTACCCATAGATCATCTTGTGCTTCAGTGATTTTCAGACTTTCCTCTTCCTTTTCACTCTCGTACCAAGGATCTTCTTTTGCTTAACTGATGTTCTGGGTGTCGTCCTCCTCATACCAAATGGAGTTGTCGGCCTCAGGTACCCACTAATCTGTAATAGCAGCTTCTTTCATTACGTTCCCCTTGCTTCTGTCCGTTGGCTCGCCTAAATTGAAGATTACTAAATCCCCCAGTATCTGACAAAACATTTTTGGGTACCCCAACTTAGTGATGAATTCTAATGGATCAAAAGGACTTCCTTTATTTTTCAAATCGTAAATCCCGGGCAGTGGCATGACATGGTGATTCGGTAGAAGGTTCTTAGTGACATTCGGTGGATTGGCCGATGCTTCAGATATTACCTTCATATCTACCAAATCTTGGATTTCATGCCTCAACCTCAAGCATTGGTTAGTAGAGTGTCCCTACTCCTGGTGAAATTTACAACACAAATCAGTTTTGAAGTTTGGTGGAAACAGGTTTGACCTCGGTCGTGGTTCTAATAGGCGAAGATGCCCCTTTGCTAACAGTCTATCGAGGGCTGTAGATAGCGATACCCCCAGATCTGAAAACTTTCTCAATGGCTTATCCCCTAATCTTTTTTTTTCTCTAGCTTACTTAGATCGTTTACATCTGTAGGTCCTGAATGTCCTCCTAAGTGCCCCCTCCTGTCCCATAATTCGAACGCATGTACCTGTTCACCGGTTCATCTCTCTTGATTAATCCCTCTTGTATTACATCTTCAATCCTAGTTCCCACATCAAACACTTTGGAAAAGGTGTTGATGGATTGAAATATCATTTTCCCTTGGTAGATAGGCTAGAGGTTTTTCATCAACATCCTGATTTGTTCCTTTTTAGTTAGCCTATGCACCATTTTAGCCGCTTTCCCTCTCCAACGACTCAAGTACTCTGCAAAAGATTCCTTGCTCCCCTATTAGGTAGTTTCTAGATCTCAGATAGTGACGTCCAAGTCCTAATTATAATTGTATTGGGCCACAAACGACTTGACAATCTCCTCCCAAATTCTGGTCTTGACAGGCTCTAATGTAAGGTACCATGATAAGGCAGCTCCGGTTAATGTATGCTGGAGCAGAACTACCATCATGGTTGTGCTCAAACCGCTTGGTTGGAAAGCCCCTATGCACATCCGGATATGGCTACAGGGGTTCCTCGTGCCATCAAACTTATCAAACACTGGCATCTTGAATTCGGCAGGTAATACTTTGCAAACTCCGTCATTTAGCCCTTCTAGTTCTAGCAAGTAAGTGTCAACTCCATGGGCCTTTCAGACTACACTTTCTAGTTTTTATACTTTCTCGGTCATCAGTTTCTCTTTCTTAGCCCTTTCCTTCTCTACCGTTTCCTTCTCTACCCTTTCCTTTTCTACTCTCGGTATTTAAACTCTTTCTGGATCATCGAACCAATCCTCCTCCCTAGTAGGCGGAGGGGGATCAACAATTGGTGGGTTAGCTATGGGCGGATGTCGTGCCATTGTTTCCATCATAGTCATTATCCTAGTCATCTGCCCTGCCTGTTGTTCCACTATGGCCCTCAATTCTGCTATTTCTCTTGTGTTTGCTTCTTGTGCCATCTCTCTTCTGACTAACCTTGCAGCAGAATCTTTGTACCAGACTATGTTTGTACTTGATTCTATATTTTACCTACAACCACATTTTATTCCTTTATTATTTAATTTCCAAAAAGAAATTTTCTTTATTTTATTATGTGTTTGCAAATGCTTTTTGAGGAATTTTCATGAATGGTTCATATGTCGTGCGGATGTAATGCATGTGTGCCTGTGTGCCTATTCTATATGCAAAAGAAAGGGAAATCCTAATCCTAACACATACAACACATAAGCACATAAAATCCTCCTACATGTCAAGTGCGCTAACATCTCCTTTCATTGTGATCTTCACTATCCTTCCAAGGATTGGGTATTTAAAATTTTTGAAATTTATTTGGAAAGCATTTCTTGGATGATGAAATCTTTTAAAAACAATTCCTGGGAATTCTTTTGAAAACAATGATGTTTGGACATTCCTCAACAAAGATGACTGAAATTTTGCTTTAAAATTCATTTGAAAAGCACTTCTCCCGAAAATAATTCCCAAGATTTTGGATTTCCTTTGAGGATGAGAGTATGAAAATATACCTCCTTGGAATTTTAATCAAGAAATAGACTCCAAAGACTTTGAAAGAGCGATTAAAAACCTTTTGGAATGAAGATGGAAAAAATATGTTTGCTGTAAAAGATGGATATAAAATTCTTTTAGTAGAAGGATCACATGATCGGATTATCACCGTACTTTTCATGAATTTGGATACATACAAGGTTAATGATGCTTAGCTAACAAGATATAAGAAGTGAAATCTTATAATCAATATTCGGCATATTCCCTAATGTCATGGGACATAAAGAGGATTTGCTAAAAGGTGATTAAGAGGTTACACGTCCTACATCAAGCAAACATCGTCATCATTTCAAATAATCCCTTCTGGGCATACAAAACTCCTTAACATATAATCCTAATCAAGAATTAATTCCCTAGTTTTGAAAGGTTCTATAGAAACTACCATGCAAAGGCCGGGTTTTGGTCAAATAAGGGACCCTTGACACACACCCGATAGGATGCTTCATATACCAACACATGGTACGAGATCAAGGATAATCACATAGTCCCATGATGGCTTGACCGACCGGGTTGCCCAGAGCCTCCAAGGTCATAGTTCCGTGCAATCAACTGGAGAGACATGCCAGTGTAATGCAACGGGCACACAAAAATTAATTAATTCGATTAAAAGGATGCTTTCAAGTCTAATCCTCGAGTGAACCCAAAATCAGAAATTATGATCTGCGAAACCAGAGATTTTGGAGTTGATCCCCAGTAGAGTCGCCAGATTGTGGATACTGGCATTTGGGCCCCCTATTAATTTTAAAACAATTTTCAAATTCAAATTCAAATCCAAAGAGTCGCCTCTTAACTTTTAAAAGGAAAATTAAGAAACCATTTTAAAAGCAAACCGATCTTTTACGAAACCAAAGATAAACTAGGTCCGGGGATTACGGAATGAAAGGGAAAGGAGTCCAGTGGACTAAAACACCCCCTTTCATCCTATCTCGTGATAGGCCTCTACTCAATATCCTTTTTAATCGAATTCTTAATCTAAGCATTCCCTCAACTAATACATAGATACATATACATTACAAAAGCATTTTGAAAATGGTGTAGATTGCTAACGATAAAATATCATTCAAAAATCACATAATTCAAATAGCAAGCAAGATGATGTGGAAATAGGAAACTAGGAAACTTACTCGGGATCTCGCCGCAAATTTTAAACGTGTAATGCACACAAAATAGAAATCCTAAAAAGGTCTCTAGCACATATATAAACATAAAGGCAAGACTTAATTCTAAGGTGTCGCTCATGAAGTCGAAAATCAATAAAATCGAAAAGTGATATAAACTAGAGAAGAGATGAGAAGTCATACCTCCAAAGCGCTACAAAACAAGGGTTAGTCCACATGCTTTAGACAAGATATATAATATCAAATAATCATTCCTAAAAAATGTCTAGCTTAAATCTATCAACTAGAAAAAGAATTGACATAATTATGAATTCCTCTTAACTAATTGGAAACATAGCACCTCTATAGATATACAATTCTCAACTAGGAGCCGATGTAATGTCCATATAGAGATGCTATAATCCTAACATGATCATAAGGAAACCATGGTTATGTTCAATTAGGTTCGACTAAATCCAACTTTATCCAAGAACTAGTACTAATCATAAGCATCAACATACATGAATGAATACATGGACATGGAGAAGAATGAGCTATGAACTTATTCATTAATTTGGATCATCTAGCCTCTGGATTTAATGTTAATTATCTTTATTCAAAACATGGTTTGAGTCTTAGGTCATTAGGAGACCATTTAAATTAAAGTTGATAAGATTTAGGCAAAACAATGACAGTTTTTTAGAAATTATAGAGAGAAGACTAGACTTTCAAAAATAAAAATAAAATACTTCCAACGCTTGGATCGTAATGATTTTTTAGTATGTTATGCCTCTATGAGTCTAGTCTCTGACCCAAAAAGAAAATTGAAGATCCAACGATTGAATCTCCAGAAATATGGAAACTACTAGACAGCACTCAGGAATCTACAACTCTTTCTCTAGAGTTTTTGTATGATTTTCTAAAGATAGTAGAAAAATCAGAAACACTTTGATCTTTTTAGGGTATTTTCCTAACACATTTAACTACCTAAAAAATTTTATTTGAGGTCAAGAAAACTTGATTACGACTCTGATTTACTCATTTTAAAACGAACTTACTATTCTAAAATTTTGGACAGAGAGCAACCTACTCACAAATCACAAGGCCAAACCTTCCTAAGTATAAGATTTCATCAAAACAAAAGTTCTAGTAATGCATATATGAGTTATGAACATCCTCCAATTGGTCTCATCCAATTCCAATGGACCATGATTTAATTAAAAATCCTTGATCTCAGTGAATTCAAGAGTTCACTGCACCATTAATGAATTAGTGTTCATGATTTTGAACAAATTCGAACAACACCTAGTTCCTCTCCCAAATACATGGTCCTTGAGGGGTATAGGTTCATTTTATTATTCCTCCTACCAAGTTAATGGTCATTGGAGACTTAAACAAAGCCAAACCCATATGAACCTTCAAAGGACATAGAGAGGGCCCTATGAGATTCTCAAGTTGAAAGCTCCAAGTCATGAATTAAGACCTTGAATCCATTCAAACTTGTGTGGGTACCATTATGATCAAATTAATCCCCACATAAATCATAAGATTATGGGAGACTAAGAGATCGCTCTTAAGGAAACCTCTTGGGATAGAGGAAATCTCATAGGTTTCCAAAATAAGTATTATCAAGGATGAAACAAAATCAAAAGTTATTTCAGAAAGTCCAAAATTAACAAGTTCTCCTTATGAACTAGTTTTATTTTAAACCCAAGGCTTGTTTAGATCCACACTAATGAACAACCATGAGATTCAATAACAAATTCTAAGTGGTGTGTGATGAAATGAGGTAAGAAGATATGTTTTGAAAATGTGTAAAGATCCTAGGACTATGAATTTGTGATTGAACTTGCTTAATTTTAAATAGGATTGGAAGGTTACTCTATATCCTCAGGGAATTCTTTTTGTTCTTGTGAAGATCTTCCAATTTCTTCAATCTCTTCTTCAACTCTTCAAATTCTTCAAATTCTTCCAAGAATTTCTTAAAGATCTCTTGTTTTCTCTCACTTCTCTCTCTAGATTTCAATGTATATCTCTTGCATATATGAAAATGATTCAAGTCCTCCAAAATGGAGAAGATGGCCAGCTTATATAAACCTCTCCTTCAAGGGTTAATTGGGTAATTTCGGGTGGAAACCCATGTGCAAGAATATTTCATACATATTTAAAAAAAAATTAGTCTGTTACAATGAGCGGCACTCATTGAGTTGTCTGCAGCACTCAGTGAATGCCGCAGCGGCACTCAGTGAGTGCCGGCGCAGCACTCAGCGAGTGCCGGCGCAGCACTCAGCGAGTGCCGCCGGCCTTCTCGCATGTCGCGGCTAACAGAATTTTCACCTTCTGTAAATTTTTAAATTATTTCTTAACTTTTACTTCATTGCTAATGTATCTACATGCCAATATACTTATATGCTTTAGTATATTATAACAATGTACCAAATGTATATCTATATACTTCATATTTTTGTTTTTTTCTTTATTTTCTTTTCTTTTCTTTATTGCCTTTTCTTTTTTTTTCTTCTTTTCGTCTTTTCTAAGTCCTTATATTTCATTTTTGAAATTATTTTCCAGACTGCCTTTCTAATACGTACTTTGATACCCGGGTTTTCCCCGAATCACCCAATTCTTTCTCTTTTCCATTTTCAATTTTGAAAACTTAATTTGAAGAACTTTCAAAGGACTTGAATTCTTTGAAAAATCTTTGAACTTCACCAGTCATTGTCGTCATCAGTCTTCAGAGGTAACCAACCCCTGGATTCGATGGTTGGTCAAAATCGAGGTGTCTACACATTGGCTATCCCATTCAAATTTCTCTCCCTTTCTTAATAATGTGAAAAGAGGGTCATAGGTTAGGGTGAATTTTGAAATGAATCGACTAATGAATTGTATCCTACACAAAAATCCCCTCAATCCATTCTCACTCTTTAGTGATTGCATCTCGACTATTACTTTAATCTTAGTTGGGTCCACTTCTATTCCCCTTTGTGTGATAAGGAATCTTAGTAACTTCCCAATAGTGACCACAAAGGTGCACTTTTGTGGGTTCAACCTCATCCTAAACTTCTTCAGCCTCTCAAAGAATTTCTTTAATGCCCCTAAATGACCCCTTCTCTCTTTGGACTTTATGATCATATCATCAACATGTGCTTCCACTTCCTTATGGATCATATCGTATAACAATGTAGTGGCAGCCTTTGATAAGTCGTACTTGCATTTTTTTAGCCCAAATGGCATTACCCTATAGCAATACGTTCTCCAAGGCGTGATGAAAGTGATTTTCTCCCTATCCTCTGGTGCCATGAGAACTTGATTATACCCCCAAGAACCCATCCATGAAAGATAAAAGTCCATATCATGTGGTATTATCAACCAATATATCAATGTGACCTAAAAGGAAGTCGTCTATAGGTCTAGCCTTATTTAAATCTCGAAAATCAATGCATACCCTTACGCGATCGTCCTTTTTCAAAACTAGCACAATTTTGGCGACCCATTCGGGGTACTCGGTGATAATCAGAAGTCCAGCTTTCAATTGCTTTTCAACTTCCTCTTTTACTTTAAGTGCCCATTCATGCCTCATTCGCCTCAAATTTTGTTTTATTGGTTTTAAGTTTGGGAAGAGAGTGATATGGTGTTGGACTATTTCTGGATCAATACATGGCATGTCCTTATAAGACCATACAAACACATCCTTGAATTCATTTAATAGAGCAATTAGTTCTTTTCTTCCTTCATTGCTATGTGTGGAGCCAATAAAAACATTTTGCTCTCTATGATTTTGCATGCAGATTCATTCTCTTTTTCAATTAATTTTTAGAACTCATTTGGTATTTCATGATCATCACATTCATTAAGCGTATTCGAGTAGGCAGAATCAATTACATTCTCATTAACTTTCTATGGAGTGATTACAACAAACATAAAAATAGTAAGATGCCTCATTTGGGACATTACAGACTCCAAGGAGGGGGATACTTATCACTAGACTCAAATACCCATTCTTTAGTGATTCCTCTCTTGAGCTCCACAATGTCACAGTCTGGAAGATTCCCTGTCTCTGCTTCTACTCCCTCTTCATCTCCTAGCTCTTCTTTCTTTGCCTCATTTTCCTAAGTCTCTTCCAACATTTCTTCCACCACATCTTCCACACAACCTTTTTCTGACTCTGCATCCATAGGTTCCTCTTAGTTCCCAGCCACTGGTTTCACACATTCATCTTTTAACAAGTTATTCATTATTTGGCCGTCTAGTGCACAAACCCAATCTCAGATAGTGGTAAGCTTTATAGGCACTTGCAGGTACGGGTCTTCATAATCAGAGAACTCGTGTTCAAAAAAGATCTCAAACCCAAGCTTTAAGCATTTATCATTACGATCCATCCATGGCTCTGAAAAGCCACAAAAGGGAAAACTTCTCCTTCCTTGATAAAGTAGCCATTGAGAGTTTTTGCATATGGCTCCATTAGAACGTCGGTTGCCTTCTTCTTCTTTTTCAATTCTTCCTTTGACAGGTGATAACCCAACCCATGAGTATAAGTTTGTGTTTTAATATTCTGAAATTCTAGTAGACCTTGGTGCTTTTTACCAAAACCTAATCCTGAGAAGAAACCCATCTTTCTCGTTATTCTGTCTATTATTCGACTTACATACTGATCAAAATAGAGCGGTAGGTATTCCCTCAGCTTGCTATCTTCCAACATATTGATGAACTCAAAACCTCTGAGGCTCATTTCTTCCCCTTGCAACTGCACTTCTAAATCAGTGCACTTGACGAAGCTTCAGACACACAGATCCAACTATCCCCAAGAATATCATACACTTAAATTTCCTAAACACACTTGACCTTTTGAAGAATTGTTGATGGTATAACACCTAGACTGTCCAACCATGACCTACCAAATAACAAGTTAAAAGAGGTAGGGATGTCAATGATGTGAAATTCAAATTCCTTCTCCAAGGGCCTGATGGTGAGATTGAGGAAGATGATGCCCATGACCACCCTTTGAGTACAGTCGTATGTCCTCACCTTCTGCTCGGATGGTATGAAAGTTGACTCATCTAGACCCGTCCTCTTGGTTGTTTAGAACGGACATACATTTAAAGCAAACCCATTATCAACAAGACAGTCAGGTAGAGAATTCCCCAAACACTCGATAGTGACGTACAATGGCTTATTGCGAGTGGGCCCTCTAGGGGGCAGATCATTTGAGGTAAAAGTGATAGCGAGAGACAAAATTTTCTTGGTGTTGATCATCCCTATAAGGTCCTCCGGGGCAATATTGATAGAAATATATGATTGATTCAAAGCATCCAGGACTACTTGCCTATGGCATTCGGAAGCGATCAACAATCCCCAAATGGTGATGTTAGCCTGCGTCTTCTTCATTTGCTTAAAAACCTTATCCTCTTCTTCTTCGTTCATTTTCCCTTTCCCTTTGTCCAATTCATAACCCAGGTGATCCTCCTCTAGTTCATGTGGTTTAAAATGTCTCCCTGATCGAGTTAGGTGGCCGATCTCTTCTCTCACCCATAAGTCATCTTGCGCGCTTAGCAACCCCCAAATTTTCTTCCTCCACACCCTCTCCTTTGTCACTCTTGTACCATAAATCTTCTTATACCTGATCAATGATTCAACCATTATCCTCTTCATACCAAGTAGAGTTGTCAGTTTCTTGAGCCCACCAATCCAATATAGCCATTTCATTGTCGTTCCTTCCCTACATTCTTCTGACTGTCCTTCAAGAGTACAGATCATTATGCTTTCTGGTAGCTGATAGGACTTCTTTGGTTGACCCAACTTGGTGATCAGTTCAGAAGGATTGAATGAAGTCTCTTTGAATTTCAAGAAGTAGATGCCCTGTTGCAATGGCACGGTATGATGGTTTGGCAATGGATTTTTGGTGACATTGGGGACGTTGACAGGCAGTTCAAATATTACTTTATTGTCGACGAGATCTTGGATTTCATGCCTCAGTCTTGTGCATTGATCCGTGGCATGCCCCTTTGACTAATGAAACTTACAATACAAATCACCTCGAAAGTTCTGAGGAGGTGGGTTCGGAAGTGGTTGAGGCTCCAATTAGCGAAGGTGCCCCTTTGCCACCAGTCTGTCAAGGGCGGTAGACAATGAGACTCCTAAGTTTGAAAACTGTCTTGGTGGCTTATCCATTTCCAGATGACTCCTCATTATATCAAACTTTCTCTTTGGCTCGCCCAATGCATTGACAACAGTGGGGCCAGAGTGACCCCACGAATGCCCTCCACCTGACCCAAAATTCAGTCTCCTATACCTACTTGGTGGTTCTTCTTTCTTAATCATCCCCTCTTGGATTGCATCCTCAATTCTTGCTCCCATATCAAAGAACTCAGTGAAAGTATTGATCGATTGGAATCGCATTTTTTCTTGATAAATGGGCTGAAGGTTCTTCATTAGCATCCTAAATTGCTCTTTTTTTAAAGGCTTTTGCACCATCTTGGCTACCTTGCCCCTCCATCAGTTCAGGCATTCGGCGAAGGACTCTTTGATTTCTTGCCTAGTGGTCTACAAATCCTAAACTGTCACGTCTATAGATTGATTATACTCGTATTGCGTAATGAATGACTTCACCACTTCTTCCCATATTTGAGTTGTGCTCAATTAAAGCATAAGATACCATGCCAAGGCAGCCCCAGTTATGGTTTTTGAAATAGAATGGCCATCATTGTAGTGCTCAACCCATTAGGCTAGAAAGCTCCAATACACATCCTTACATGACTGCAAGGATTTCCTGTTCCGTCAAACTTGTCAAAGATTGGCATTTTAAAACTAGCGGGCAGTGTTTCACGCACCATTTCATACAACCTCTCTAACTCCAACAGATAAGTATCAACTCCATGAGCTTTTACAAACCACTCTATCAAGCTCTCCACCTTTTTAGCTATTTCAACCCTCTCTTTCTCGGTTTTCTTGGCCTTTTCTTTACTTATTCTCTCTCTCTCGACTCGCGCCATGTCAGCCCTCTGTATCTCTAGATCATCATGTTAGTCTTCTTCCCTTGTAGCCAGAGGAGGAGGATCAACAACTTGTGGATTTGCAAGTGGTGGTTGTAGCGCATGGTCTCCATCGTAGTCATCATTCGACTTACATGCTCGACTTGTTATTCCACAATTGCCCTTAAACTCTGCTCTTTCCCTAGTGTTTGCTTCTTGTGCCATTTCATATTTGATGGTAACCTCCCTTCTTACTAATCTTGCCGTAGAGTGTCTAAACCAAATCATGCTTGAATCAAGTGCTATTTTGCCTATAATCACAATTTATTTTAATCAATTTTAATTGACTTTTAAAAGAATTTTGTAATTTTCTTTTCCTTTGCTTTGAACTTTTCCATTTTTTTTATTTGATTTCATTTTTGCGAATGCTTGGTGAAATACTCATGAATAGCTCATATGTCACACGGATGCAATGCATGTATGCGTGTGTGTGCCTACTCTATATACCCAAGAAAAGAAAATGATAATCCTAACACATTGGACACATAAGCACATAAAATCATCATTCATGTTAAGTGTGCCAATTTCTCCTTTCATCGTGATCCTTGTTACCCTTTCGAAGGACAGTTTTGAAACAAGTCTTTTGAAATTCATTTTGAAAGTATTTCTTGGGTGATAAGATCAGCTTGGCACACAACCCTGAATTTTTCTTTGAAAAGGATGATGAAGGCATTTTTCAACAAAAGACTATCTGATTGAAGTTTTGCTTAGCAATATATTTTAAAATCATACTTCTTTCAAAATAATTCCAAAAAATTTTGGATTTTTTCAGTGAAGATGAGCATGTAAAAATATACCTCAACAAGGGTTAGCTTGGAACTTCTCTTGATGAAAAAGAATACGAGTTTCGGAGATTTTATTTTGAAACATTTTGGGATAAAAGGTGGTGATTTATCAAAAATCTTATTTGCTCACAAATGTGAATTTAAAACTTCCGGGTAGAAAGATCAGTTAATTGGATTATTATCTCACTCTTCATGAATTCGGATGCATACAAGGTTAATGATGCTTAGCTTAGCAAGATATAAGAAGTGTAATCATATAATCAATCAATATCCGGCATATTCCCAAATGTCATGGGACATGAGGAGGAATTGATAAAAGGCAATAAAGAGGTTACACGTCTTACATCAAGCGAGCATCATCACCATCTCAAATAATCCCTTCCAGGTATACAAAACTCCCTAGAACATAATCTTAATCAAGAATTTACTTTCTACGATCGAAAGGTTCTATCGAAGCTAGCTATCAGGCAAAGGTCGGGTTTTGGTCAAATAAGGGATCCTTGACGGACATCCGATATACCCCTCATTACAAGGTTGGATGGTACGTGGATGATTTCATATAACAACACATAGTACGAGACAAGGGTGATCATACGGCTCTATGGTAACTTGACCGACGGGTTACCTTGAGCCTCCAAGACCATAGTTCCGTGCAATCAGCAGGCGAAACGTACAAGTGAAATGCAACGAGCACACAAAAATTAATTAATTCGATTAAAAGGAAACTTTCAAGTCTAATCCTCGAGTGAACCCATATCAAAATTCTGGTTTGAGAAACCAAAGATTCTGGGTTTGATCCCCAGCAGAGTCGCCAGATTGTGGATATGTGTGGATACCGGCATTTGGGCCCACTTGTAATTTTAAAACAATTTCTTTTCAAATTCAAAGACGAGTCGCCACTTAATTTTCAAAAGGAAAATTAAGAAACCATTTTGAAAGAAAACTGATCTTTTATGAAACCAAAGATAATCTGGGTCCGGGGATTATGTAATGAGAGGGGAAGGAGCCCGGCGGACTAAAACACCCTCTCTCATCCTATCTCGTGATAGGCCTCTACTCATCATCCTATTTAATCGAATTATTTGATCTAAGTGTGCCCTCAACTAATACATATATATATATAAATATTACATTACATAAGCATGTTGAAAAAGGGTGCAAAATTGCTAACGACAAAATATCATTCATAAGCCACGTAATTCAAGTAGCAAGCAAAATGATGTGCAAGTAGGGAACTAGAGAACTTACCCGGGATCCAGCCGCGAAATGGGAAACGTGCAATGCATACAAAAAATAGAAATCCTATGAAAAATGTCTCTAATCACATTTACACATAAGGCAAGACCTAAGCTAAGGTGTTGCGCATGGAGTCGAAAATCAATAAAATCAACAAATGAAATAAACTAGAGAAGAGATGAGAAGTCATACCTCCAAAGCGCTACAAAACAAGGGTTAGTCCACATGCTTCACACAATAATATGACATCAAATAATCAATCCTAAATCTCTAGCTTAGATCTATCAAGTAGAGGAAGAATTGATAAAACTATGAATTTCCTTTTGATTAGTTGGAGCCATAGCATTTCTATAGACATACTAGTCTCAACTAAGAGCCAATGTGATGTCCATATAGGGGTGCTATTATCCCGACATGATCATAAAGAATCCATGGTTATGTTCAATTAGGTTCAACTAAGTCCAACTTTATTTAATAACTAGTTATAATCATAAGCATTAATGTACACGAATGAATGAATGAATATGAACAAGAATGAGATATAAATTTATTCACTAATTTGGATCACTTACCCTCTAGATTTAAGCTAAATTATCATTATTCAAAATATGATTTCGGTCCCAAGACATTAGGAAACCATTTAAGTTAAAATCAATGAGACTAGACAAAACCAGTGACTATTTTTCCTAAATTACAGAGAGCAGACCAGATTTTAAAAGGTAGAAGAACCATACTTCCAACGGTTGGATCTTAATGATTTTTGGATATGATATGCCTCTGTGAGTTTAGTTTCTAACCCAAGAAGAAAATTGTAGATTGAACGGTTAGATCTCTGGGAATAAGAAAAACACTAGACATCACTCAGGAATCTGCAACTCTCTGTCCAGATATCTTGTATGATTTTATAAAAATAGTAAACAAATGAGAAACACTTAGATATTTTTAGGGCACCTTCCTAACACATTAAAGTACTTATAAAAAATTATTAGAGGCCAAGGAAGTTCAATTAAGGTTCTGATTTATTAATTTTAAAATGGACTTATTGTTCTGGAATTTTGGACAGAGAGTTGCTTGTTTTAAAATCACAAAACTAAACCATCTTAAGCATGGAATTTCATCAAAACAAAAATCACAGAGATGCTTAAATGATTTATGAACATCCTCCAATTGGTCTCATCCAATTTTCAATGAACCATGATTTTATAAAAATCTTTGATCATAGTTGGTTTATGGATTCACTGCACTTTTGTTAAGTTGATGTTCATATTTTGATTCAAACTTGATCCATGATTCTAGAGAGAACTAGTATCAAGTATGATTATAATCATTGGAGTAAATAATGAAATATGAAGATGTTCATGAGTTTAGCCTTAATTGATTTCCATCATAGATCTCGTAGCAAGAGAATCCTAAGGTCTTACTTAATCTTATGAATTTTGAATGTAAACTATAAAAATCTACATATAATTCCTCTCCCAAACAACATTATCCTTGAGGAACATAGAGTCAGGACATCCTAATCCCCTCTCAAATTAATAGTCCTTGGAGACTAAATGAAATCCAAATCTACTCAAATCTCTATGGAATATAGTATGGATTCCATAAGATCCCTAGTAGGGAGATCCAAATCATGAGCTAAGACTTGAACTCAACCAACTATGTATAGATATGACTATGATTCACTTTAATCTCCATATGGATCATAGGATCATAGGAAACTAAAGAATCAAACTCAAAGAGACTCAAATAAGAAATATCAAATCCCATGAATCTTAAGAGGAAAATAGAAATGAAGCATCAAAGTTTACTTAGAAAAATTGGAACACAAATTCTTGAAAACCAAACTTATTTTAAACCCAAGGCACCAATTAGATCCAAATTAATGAAATACTATGAGATTCAATCACAAATTCTAAGTGCTGTGTGATGAAATGGGGTAGGAAGAGAGGTTTTGAAAATGTGTAAAAGTCCTAGAGCTATGAACTTGTGATTGAATTAGCCCAATTTCTACCAAGGATTGAGAGGTTACCTCTATGACCTCAAAGATTTCTTCTATCTCTTGTGAAGTTCTTCCAAAAATCTTCAAATTCTTTAACTATTCTTTAAATTCTTCAAGAAACTCTCTTCTTCTCTCTCAATTCTCTATATTTCTCTTGTGTATCTCTATTTGATTCAAAGGTTATGTGAAAAGTCCCAAAAATGGAGATGAAGATCTGTTTATATAGACCAACATTTCAAGGTTAAATGGGTAAATTCGGGTGAAAACCCATGTGCAAAATTTTCTTCTAGAACATGTGAGAAAAGCAGTCTGTTACAGCACGTGGCACTTGACGACTTGCCTGCGGCACTCACTGAGTGCCGCCGGCTTCACCGCGTGCCGCAGCTAATAAAATTCTTGCCTTCTTTTTAATTTTCAAAATATATATTAACACAAACTTAATTATTATCAAAGTATATACTAATGTACTTGTATTTGTAATGTACTTCATTAGGATACATCTATATGCATAGTATATACTTTAATATATCATTTTATTTCTTTCTTTCTTTTCTTTTCTTTTCTTTTATCCTTTTCTCTTTTCTTTTCAAAACTTCTTTTCATTTTCTCTTTTTCTTTTCAAAAGAAAAAACTTCTTTCATATCCTATTTTTTCAGGATAAATCCCCAGACTGACTTTCTCATACGTTCTTCAATATTCGGGTTTCTCCCGAACACCCAATTTCTCTTTTGATTTTTGAAACTTGATTTAAGGAATCTTTGAAGAATTTGAATTCTTTGGAAAAACTTTGAATTTCCCCAGTCATCATCATCATCGGTCTTTTAGAGGCAACCAATCCCTGGATTTGACGTTTGGTCAAAATCGGTGTGTCTACAATATGGGACCCAGGTTTTACTTTCTTTTTCAAAACAAATAGAGTTGTCACTTAATTTTAAGGAAAATTAAGAAATCATTTTAAAAGACACTGTTCTTTTGGAAACCAGCAATTTCAAGATCCGGAGATTATGGAATGAGAAGGGAAGGAGCCTGGCGGACTAAAACACCCCCTCTCATCCTATCTCATGATAGGCCTCTACTCAACATCCATTTAATCAATTTAACAATTATAATGTGCCCTCAAATAATACATATATATATATATATATGGATATTCATTTCAAAAGCATGTAGAAAAGGGTGCAAGATTGCTAACGATAAAATTGCATACAAAATCAAGTAAGACAGGTAGCAGACAAATGATATGCAAATAAAGAACAAGAGAACTTACCTGGGATCCAGCTGTGAAATAGGAAACGTGCAATGCATGCGAAAAATAGAAAGCCTAAGAAAAAGTCTCTAATCCATATATATACATAAGGCTAAATTCTAATCTAAGGTGTCGTGCATGGAGTCAAAAATCAATAAAATCAAGTAATGAAATAAATGAGAAAAAGTTCAAAGAATCATACCTCAATACACTACAAAACAGAGGTTAGTCCACATGCTTTGAACACAAATAATATCATGTCCTAAATCTAATGAGAATGATTCAAGATTAAGTTCAATCAATCACCACCTATTCCTATATCCTACAATCTATGCCTTATTCTTAAAATATAAGTGTTCCTTCTAAACATGATAATCATGGATGCAAGAGAATGAACAAGGAATTATTGGTTAATTTGGATCATGTAGTCTCTAGATTTTAGTCCAATTACTTCTATCAAAGTCATGGTTTAAGATGCAAGAGAATGAACAAGGAATTATTGGTTAATTTGGATCATTTAGTCTCTAGATTTTAGTCCAGTTACTTCTATCAAAGTCATGGTTTAAACCTTAAAGCATTAGAAAATCATTTGGATCATAGTTGGCAAGATTGACCAAATATGTCCCAGAATTTTAGAATTTACAGAGAAGAAATTAGACTTTCAAAAATTGAAAACTCATGGTTCCCATGGTTTGATCTTAGTGATTTCTGAGTATGACATGCCTCTTGAGTGTAGTTTCTAACCCAAAAAGAAAATCAATGATCCAATGGTCCAATCTCTGGGAATTGGATCAAGACCAAACATCACTCAGAATTTACCAACTCTTTGTCCAGAGATCTTGTATTATTTATTTAAAATAGCAAGTTAACCTCAAACCTTTCAAATTTCTTGGACATAATTGTTAACTCATCATAGATCATAGAAAAAAATTATTTAAAGCCTAAGCTACATAATTAATGCTCTGATCAAAACAAAATTTTCAGTGGTAAAATTAGATGTTATGGACATGTTCCAATTGGTCTCATTCAAATCCAACGGATCATGATATAATGAAAAATCTTTGATCACAACTTGTCAATGAATTCACTGCACCATTGTTGAACTTGTCACTTATTGTTGATTTCAACTTTATCCAAGAAATCCTAGAGAGAATTTGGATTAAGTGATGATTATGACCACTAAGACAACAATCTTACCTTAAGAGCCCCCATGGATTAGACCTTGAGAGGACCTGATGAGGATCTCCAAGGATCTTCACAACCTCATGGATATGCTTACACTTGGGATTATTTGAATCCAATAACTAAGCCATGAAAATTGCCTTGTTCCAACTCTAGTTCCTCTCTCAAGTTGATGATCCTTAGGGAATTGAGAGTTATTTTATTTACTTCTCCTCTCAAATTAATAGTCCTTGGAGATTAAGAACACCAACCCACATGAATTTCCATGGAATATGTAGAGGATCCCATGAAACTTCAAATTGGAGGACCCAAATCATGGATATAAGACTTGGATCTACCAATTATGTATGAATATAACCAAAATCAATCTTAACTCTCATATAAATCATTAATTTATAGAAAATTAAGATATCAAAATCAAGAGATTCAAGTGGGATATTGAATATCCCATTGATTTTAAAAAGAAGAGCATGAACAAGGAGAGATGAACTTTAAGCCAAATTGAGGATCCAAGTCAATTTTCTTTTAGACAATATATTTTATATTAAATCCAAAGCTATTTAGATCCAAACCAACAAATATCAATAAAGTATCAATCATATTTCAAGTAGTGTGTGATGAAATGAGATTAAAAGAGACTTTTTGAAAATAGTGTAAAAGATCCTAAGGAATCCCCAATCAATTTTCTAACCTCTTGTTCAACCCCCAACAATGGAGATGTATATCTCCTTATATAGGCTAATTCGGAGGGGTTATTTCAGTAAATTCGGGGTGATATTGCATGTGCCATGGAATCTTTGGGTGTTCAATATGCATTTTAAAAAAACCAGACTGTTATAGCGGGCGACACTCGGTGAGTTGTCCACGGCACTCACTGAGTGCCGACACATTACTCACTGAGTGTCGCCGGCTCTGTCGCGTGCCGCCTCATCCTTCTTCCAGCTTTATTTTATTTTATTTTTTTTCTTTTCCTTTCCTTTTCTTTAGCATTTCTTTTTTCTTTATCCTTCTTCTATTTCAAATAAATTCGTTTCCTTTTCTTTCTTTTTCAAATCCTTTTTTCAATAAAAATCCATTTTCCTTTAATAAATCAGAAGCAAGTACCTTTTATTTATTTATGCATATATATATATTGAATACTTTTCCATTAATTTTCTTAATTTACTTAGTAATCTTCCATGCATATTTTCACACCCGAAATTACCCTAGCACTCTGTTTCCTTCTCTCTTTTTGAAATTTGTAACTTTTGTGATTGAGAAGCTTTCCGAAGAGCCTGAATCATCCTCAAAGAATCTTCAAATTTGTCAGACATTGTCGTCAACGGTTTTGGAGGTAATCATCCCCTAAATCTGATGGTTGGTCAAAATCGGGGTGTCTACACCATGTGCCTTCGCGGGGTAGCACTCCCACCTCCTCCCCCTTGCACTCACTTTTGAATGTTGATTTTGAAGTCAATTTGAGGTGTATTGTGATTTTTAAGATCTAAACTACACTATTTTGACCCCCTGAGCTTATGGTCCAATAGGGAACCTTTGAAAATGCAATTCCCCCCTCCCTCCTCTAGAGTCTATAAAAAGCCTCCCATTTTCTTGGAAGAGGCGGAATTGGAAGGTAAGAAAATTAGAGAGAAAGTTTGATATATAGAGGGAGAGAAAAGGAGATAAGAGAGAAAGAGAGCTTTTTACTCTTGAAATTTCTATTCTGAGAGTTTATTTTAGTGAGGTTAACATATAATCAAAGAGAGTTCTATCAATTTCTATCAATCTTTCATTAACTTCTTGAAGTGTAGAGAGGGAAGATGTGATATTCCTTATATATACATAGAATTATATATATTTATATATATACAAGGTGGGGATAAATATAACCATATATTTTCTATGTATGCCCAATTTTGCTCTCCATACTTAACATACCCTTCACCTTTTGAAATATACCTAACCCTACCCTAATACACACACACACATACACACACACACTCTTTCTCTCTCTCTCTCTCTCAAGATTTTACCACCACCACCATAATCGTCTCTCTCTCTTACCCAACCACACCACCACCCCCCTCCCCCCTACCACCCCCCCCGATGACCACCACTGACCACATCCCCACCCACAAATCATCATCCCCACCATACTATAGCACCAACTCCAAAACCACCTCCACCACCAAACCCCACCCGAATTACCATCTTCACCACTACTAACCCACTAACCCCCAAATCAATACCCCACCATTGCCACCAACGAAGGTACAACACCGAGCTCCGACAATGACTTCTTCACCTTTAAGTCTTCTCTGGCCAACCTCCTTATCTCTCTCACCGCCACTTCCTTTTCATCCCAGCTCCCAAAGTGAAGTCTCTTCACAAAGCTCTGCGAAACATAGCGCTCTCTCTCTCTCTCTCTCTCTCTCTCTCTCTCTCCCTCCCTTTTTTTTTCTCTAATCACTATTTATGTGATCCTCTGTTTTAAATCAAATTAATTGAACGGTTTTGGGTATTTCTTGTTGGAGGATTTGGGTATCTGGACCCGTCGAATGTGATTAAAGAATCGAAGCTTTGTGTAGGTAGAGAACCAAGGAGATGAATTGGAAATTTTTGGTGCTTGTGAAGGAGATAGAGAGAGAAATTGAGGTATTGATTTGAAGTTTTGGGCCTTTTTTCTTTCTCAAATAAGAATTTGTTTGGATGTCTCTATCTTTATGGGGGTGTGGTGGGGGAGGGAATGTGGTCTGTGGTGGTCGAAGAGGGGTTTAGATAAGAGAGAGAAAAGGTAGTGGTGGTGAGATCTCGAGAGAAGAGAGAGTAGGAGAAGAGACAGAAGAGGGAAGGAGAAAGAGTGCGAGAAAGAGAGAGGGGGGTTAGGGTAGGGTTAGGTATATTTCCAAAATGTAAAGGGTATATTTGTTACATAGATAAAAACTGGGTGTACACAGAAATAATATGGAGAGAGAAAGGGTGGTGGTGGTGGTGAGATCTCGAGAGAAGAGAGAACAAGAGAAGAGAGAGAAGAGGGAAGGAGAAAGAGTGCGAGAGAGAGAGAGAGAGAGGGGGGGGGGGGGGGATTAGGGTAGGGTTAGGCATATTTCCAAAACGTAAAGGGTATATTTGTTACATAGATAAAAACTGTGTGTACACAGAAATAATATGGGTGTATTTAACCAACCCTATATACATAGGGAAATAACACACTAGAGTAGCATTTTCATTTTGTTCATCTATATTTCATCATTTTTTTATATCATTCTTCTCTTATCTCAATCTTATTTCATGTTCATTTGAGCCTATGTGATAACCTAACACATTTGGGATGGGTGAATCCTCTTGGATAGTAACCCACACACCCAATCTAAGGTTTGATCGATGATTTCAATCTCATGCTTGTCCCCCTCCCCCCCACTCCCCCCCTTCTCCCCACACATACACACACAAATACACATACTTATATTTGACTTCATTTTGATTATTCTTGAGGTAAACATTTGGATTCTCATCTCCATTCTTGTCATCTTCAATATGAAACATTGATTTCATAGTCTCTTTCAATACATAGGACTTATGAAAGAAATAATATGAATATGTGTAGTTTTATCCTTTTATCTCATGAAGGAATGATTCAATCCAAGCTCAAAAATGTCAAAACAAAAAGTGAGTTATTCATGTTCTAAAATAAAATTCTGGATTCATTTGATGTTAGATTAAGATGAACTTACTTGAAAAACCTTCCTAACTCTCTGAACTTCATTCTAGAATTTTTCCTTGATTTTTAGAAGCTTGGAAAATCACTTTATAGACATAAACACCCAATGTCTACTTTCTATCTTCAAATCACACCAAGTTTTACAACTTTGAGCCTTTGTTTCAAATGATTCTCCTACTATTTTTGGCAATTTTTTTTATTTTCCCTTCAAATTGAATGTCTTATTTATCTTTCTGTAAAGTTAGGTGAATTTTGGAGTTTATTTGTTATTTTTAGAATTATTTACATTGCAGTTGATAGTGCAGCCCCTATTTCTGAGTAATGTCTCTTGTATCATCAATTTCTCTCATTATGCAACTCCTTTTCTAGATTGGTTTTTTCTATGGAGTATAGACACAATAAGGATGTTCTCGGTTGAATTTCATATTTTTTGGAGCATGTTTAGCCTTCATTTCCATCTTTCAAAGTTGATGTAACTGCTCTGAACACTATTCATAGCACACCCTTTTTAATATTTGGGCTTAAATATGTCACTTGCATATCTTGTGAGCACTTCTTATGTTATGAATATGTTTGTTACCCCTTGTTCCATATTGTATCATCCTTCATCGTCCCATGCATCATCCCAGCATGCCACCTTAGGCGTTTCATGTACACATTCATACACAAATCACTTGTTAGTGTCATTCCATCACATTCATCTATTTGTTTAGAGGTCTTTGTGACTCTCTTTTGAAGATCATAGGAAGCTTATCTTTTTTAGGACTTCGTGTCTTCCTAGATCTAGTCTTTCCTTCTTATCCATCTCAGGGAATGATAGATTTTCCTTTCATAAATTGACATTTTCCATCACATGTTCACATGCCATGATGGCTTGTTAATCATTGTTTTCAATTGATTTTATGTTTATTGCTTGTTTAGAACTATCATTTTCAACATTTTCTATCACATGTTTACTTTTTGATCTTCCATTATTTCTACCTTCATTATACCTACGTAGTATTATTTGTTAGACTAACCGTAGTTGTAGATTATAGCACCTGTATTTTCCTAGTTGTTTGTTCGAACATCTATGAAATTCTCTCTATTATATGTAATAAGATCATCTTTTTATCTCTCCTTTTTCCTGTTGTGGTTATTTATATGTTGTATGCTTGTGCTACGCCATGGGGAAAGCTTTGGATAAAAGCTAACCACGAGCGCTCGAGCTAGCTGGAGCGCTCGAGAGAGACTGTGTTGAGCCTATAAATAGCTTCATTTCTCATTTCATTTGTACAAAAATTTTGTAAGTGAGTTTTGAGAGAGAGAGAGAGAGAGAGAGCTGAGCTTATACACTTGCATTCTTTCACCTCATGTCACCTCCAAGCACTCTCAAACCCTCATGCATGTGTTAATTTATGCACACACATACTTTTCTCTACAAATACACATCCTTATTGTACTAAATCAAGAAGAGTACTGGAAGAAGAATTCTAGATGTTGATCATCCTCTTGATCAAGTGTAAAGAGTAGGAACAATAAGTTTTTAGCTCAAGCTCTCAAACATTCTCAGCATGTTTTCTATATTTTGCCCATCCAAACACAACCCAAGACTTTATGAGTATAGATCCTCACTTAGATACCTTTAGGAACTGCTTATACACTTAAATATCTAAAATGCATGAAGATCCATTAAGTTTTCGTACATACATGTGAAGATTACCTTAGAATCTACACTCTGGTAAACCTGAGCGCTCACGCTAGGCTAGATTGCTCGAGTTCTTAAGAACTCAGACTCCTTGAGCGCTCGAGTGTGATAGCTCTGCTATGATCCATGTATTTTTATGTTTAAATCAAAATACTTCTTACTTACATATATGAATCTAAGTTTATATCGATCCATAAAGTAGTCTTTGCATGTTCACCTAACACACATTTATACTAGCTCACTTGTTTAAATTGATGATCCATGCTTATATGTACATATTATGTGTTTAATTATATGCTTTAGTAGTTGACCTTAACTGCATGTTAGATTCTGGATTTCACAAGCCTGAGTGCTCGCGCTTTCCTGAGCGCTCGAGCCTGCCTGTGTTTGGAATCTTGTAACTTTTCTTCTATAATCATATTAATATGACGCCTTTCATGACGTGCTACTGGAATAATGAGAATAACATACTGATGAATTTAGGTTTTGAAAACTTAAATATTGTGTAGCGGAAAAACCAATTTCAAAACTTCTGTTTGGCATGCAAGAACTACTTCTTATTGAACCCATAGATGCGTAAAAGAGAGACAATACCTTATGGTCTTGAACCCAATTCTAATTATGTCTTCTTCCTCCAATGTGCAACAGCTACCTCCAGAAAGTCTTCACCCTTATGTCTCCTTAAATCCTTACCGGAGAGGCTAGGGTTTGTGCGAACCCTAATAGAGAGGTGAGAAAGTTTTACAGAACTTCTAAAATAGTCTAGACCTTTAGAGAGAAGAAAAATGACGAGCTTAGCTTTTGTCTTGCAAGTCCTCCTATTTATAATTTTCCAAATTGACCTTTGATTTCAATCAATTAAACATGTTTTAATCGATTGAACTATCCTTGGTTTCAATCGATTGAATCCTTATCAAACGATTGAACTTATTTTAATCGATTGATCTATCCCCTTTTTCCTTACCAAGAATTCTTATGGAGCTAAGAGTGGGACTTCCTAGGTTCTTTATTATTAGCTCAAACTAGTTATTAATTCCCATGATCAAACTCTTTGATCAGCAAATTAACCAACCGATCAGTTAACGGTAACTTCACTATATAACAATAAATGTACTACAACGTAAAAGAACATATTTGAATCGTTAACTAGACTTGTATGATTGTACTATTGTCCCTCTACCTTCAGCATTCGTAATCATATTCAGGCAGTCAAATAAACTGTTACTATCAACTTAAATGATGATTACATCTTCTATTCTTTAAGTTTTATTCACCTTTCATGATTACCAAACATGTTGATAACGACTTATCAACAAGACTACGGTAATCAACTTGGTGACATTCTCAAGGGAATGCTTACTCTTTATTAGAGGGTAGATTATTTCTTGACAATATATGTTCACAACCTATGAACATGACTTACCCAACATACCGAGGTGTTGATCTTGAAGACCTCACTAATTGGTAAGTCAAAGCAATCACATCCATAGTTTGTGTCCTTAATCGTCTCAAGATTAAGCACACATACCTTATACAAGTTTTGAGTTCCTATTGACTGTTGACAGCTTTAGATGTCAATAGAAAAATCTCATGGTTCGTCAATGCACTATAAGTACTAGCATATTAACTAAGAGTCTCATACTCTAGTGATTGAGATTCATCACTCTTTTCAATGGTAGTTAATCATGCTACAGTGTACACCTGATGAGACATCTAATCTCATCATCCACAGTGACAAATTCTAAGAATCAAACAATAATAATTCATATCTTACGTGTATGTATATTATACACACATGAATTACCTACTATGACACTTAAGGATTACAAACAATTATCTAATGAAACATTCATAATGAAATATAGACTGATATCCATGTATAAAATGTCAATGTCTCATATATACAGTAATGGTTTGAGGGCACAATCTCAACACATACGTGTAATAAGATCGAAACTCACAAAATAACTTTATGCCTTGTTCGTTGTGATATGTGCAACACACTCTTGTACTTTGGTAAACTTTCTTGAGTTTAGTATACATACGTGATGTGAGCCTTCAGTTTATCCTTTCCTTCAGAAGGAGTCTTGTCAATTGACGATGTCTGTACTAATGTTGGTGATAAGAATGATAGTCGATGATGGTGGTGGGATCCGTAAATGAATATCTTGATCCAGTCGGCTATTAAAGCACTTTACTGTGATCTTGCGGCTGTTAAAGCATGGTAGTTACTCATCAAGTGGTCGATAAAGTACGTTTATATTCATATGTGAACAGGTCATGGACCTTGAATATCTTGGTTGAGTCGGTTGTTCAAGAACTTTACTATGATCATGCAACTATTAAATCATGATAGTTACTCACCAAATGGCTGTTAAAGCATGTTTATATTCTAAATCAACAGCTTATGCTGGATATGTGAAGAAGAGAGGTTGATGGAGTTTGGGTTGATTCCTTGCATTTAGGATTGCTTTCTTTTGCAAGTCTTGGAGTTATTCTAGATCAAGTCCAGTATCCCTATCTTTTTATGAGCCCAGTTTTAACTTCTTTACAGTTAATTCATGAATCACCTAAAGATTTGTAAAAGAATAACAAACTTGATAATTTCTATAAATATTACTAATGGTGCTTTGTGAGGTTTTATACTGACTCAGCTTGTATTCAAGCTTATGGCATTTTATGGCGATGTCCAGCTATGCCAGATTTAGCAGGTGTTGTCCAACCAGAGGGTGACCATCGCAATGATGGGTACATTATAGAGGGTTTCACTAATGAAAGCTTTTTGATGAGGTATACTCTAGGAAGGATCACAATGGGGACAACTACGGCTTCACCAGTTGAGGACTATTTTTCCTTAGTCTTTTGTTATCTTCTCTATTTGATAAAACAAATTTAGATGTCCGTTGGATTTTGTGACACTAGATGTCACAAGACTATCTTTCTTTTATTTTGGTTTCTTTTGGATAATTAGGGTCTATAATATATTGTTTAATGTAAGACTCAGTAATGTTTAATATATTTGTGTTGTAGTTGAATTAGACACTTGTCCATTATTATTATGTTTCTTGTTATTATTATGTTGAGGACAATCAGGTGATCTCCAACTAGCCACCTGTCCACAGATCCAAAAAGAAAATTTTAAAATTTTCCTATTTTTTGTCTACTCTAGGGCATGGCGGTGTTTTTTGGTATCAAAAGCATATGATTTAAATGCATTCGCCAATTGTTCTACATGTCTTGAACTTTAAGATTCCTTGCTCTAGAATTGACTATAAGATACTTTTATTTATAGGTTGCTTATAGTTCTAGATGTAACCACATTATACATGTTTTTGATCGCTAGTGTACTATTTTTACTCTTAGTAAATTTTATGTGGATATTAATATAAGAGCTATTTTGGAGATCTATTTTATTTAACAATGTTTCGAGTTATATTTTCTTTCTTTACTAAATTTGTGAGGTATCCTCTTAAGTATTTTGTTATGTAATCAACCTATTGATCAAAGTTTTCGTATCGATCAGAAGGTGGTTATGTTAATCACTAGTATACATGTCTTAATGGCTAATGACACTAGAGGAACGAAAAACTGTAATGGAGCAAGACCAGCCAACCCCATTCTGAGGAAGATGGATCCGACAGGATTGTTGGAGCATCGGCCACCGTAGGGAATATGGCCAACCATGGAAACAATGGAAACAACAACAATTAGAACAATCAGTGTGCACATCACGCGCAGACCGGGGATCAAACATTAGAGAGATTCCACACTCTTCGCCCAAAAAAGTTTGATGGTTTAGGCGAGCCATGGAAAGCAGAACAATGGTTGCATAAGATGGAAACCATTTTTGATACAGTTGGATGCAACGAAACTGAGAAGTGCTGATTGACCACTTTCCAGCTTACCTACTCAGCATTAGAGTGGTAGGAAGCCGAGAAGGCAACTATCGAAGCTGAGGCCACTAGAACGATGATATGGGGCACTTTTAGGGAGAACTTTCTGGAGAAGTATTTTCCCGAGGATGAAAGAGATAAGAGGGAGAAAGAATTCATTAGTTTGGTCCATGGAAATAGGATGATTCGGGAATACACCACACAGTTTGAACGGTTGTCCCGCTTCGCCTCTTGTATGGTAGACACCCCACAGAAGAAGGTGAAGAAATACCTTCGCGGATTGAATCCCCACCTCAGACTTATGACAATGACGCAGCTGGATTAATATTTAAATTAATGGTCCGCCTAGCCTCAAGTTTGGAGAAGGATGGCTGTCAAGGCCCAGGGCAACCTATGTTTCGACCATCGCAAAGATTCACTCCAAGACTGAGACCCCTAATGCCTTATCAGGGAAACATACGCACATGGATGGGAAAAATGAAACCCGTGAATTCTTACCCGAGACCTCAACAAACTCAAGCAGTAGTACCCTGACCACCGACACCTCAAAATAAAGCACTAGCCCCAGCAGAAGAACCAGCAGCACAACTAGCTGCCCCGGGTAGATATCAGGGAGATTTCTTCAATTATGGAATACCCGATCATCATGCTAGAGACTGTCATGCTCCTAAGACTTATAGTCTGGACAAGCTCGTCTGTTAATTGTGGCAAGAAAGGCCACTTGAGCCGAGATTGCAAAGCACCTTGTCACGAATACAATGGACCCACAGCTCAAGGATAGACTTACCGGACATATTTGAATGCTATTATTCCAGTAGCGGCAGGATTCGATGCTGAGGCACAACAGAATTTATAAGGTACGCTTATGCTCTTCAGTAATAAAGTTACAGCTTTGTTTGATATTGGTGCTTCGAATTCCTTTATTACTAGTAGAATCGTTCAAGATTTGGATTTAGTACCTCAAACTCTTTCTGTGGCTTTGAATGTCGTATCCCCTTTGGAATTATCTGTCATGTTGGTCAATGTAAGAATTTCCCCACTAACCTAAAAGAGAGAAACCTACTAGCAAAATTGGTAGTTTTGTCGATGAGAGAGTTTGACATTATCTTAAGAATCGACTGGTTGACTAAATACCACGCCAACTTGGACATTGCTATCAAGTCATTACCTTCTCGTTAATCCTTCAGTTTTTAGTGCAACCCATCAAGCGACGCTTTTCTCATGAGCCGCTTAGTTTCCATTAAGGCACAAGTTCAAAGATTACTATGGCCGAGATTCTTGTGCTGTGAGAATTCGAGGATGTATTCAGGGATATCTCAGGTTACCTCCTAAGCGTAAGATAGACTTCTACATAGAATTGGTACTTGTAACCACCCCGATATCCAAAACTCCATATTGAATGGCACTAACAAAGATGCAAGAATTGAAGAAGCAAGTACAAGAGTTAGAAGATTTGGAATTCGTTCGACCTAGCACGTCATAGTGGGGAGCACTGGTGTTATTCATGAAGAATAAGGATGGAACGTTTCGACTCTACATAGACTACAGGGAGTTGAATAAGGTTACCATAAAAAATAAGTACCCATTGCCAAGGATCGACGATTTATTTTACCAACTTCAAGGAGCACTGATGTTTTCAAAGATTAATTAGAGATCATACTACCATCTGCTTTTGGTTAGGATGGAAGATGTGTCGAAGACTGTATTCAAAACCAAATATAGACATTACGAGTTCCTTGTGATGTCATTTGGGTTAACTTATAATGCCCCAGTAGTGACCATGGATTTGATGAATAGGGTATTTAGGTCCTACTTGGATCATTTTATTATTGTCTTCATCGATGACATTTTAATTTATTCCAAGACCAAAGAAGAAAATGATAAGCTTATGTAGATTGTGTTACAGACGCTCTAAGATAACCGTTTGCACACAAAGTTCAGCAGGTACAAGTTTTGGCTCGAATAAGTTAAATTTTTGGGTCACATTGTTTCTCAAGATGGGATTTCTATGGATATTTTGAAGATAGACGTAGTGCTAGATTAGAAAAGACCAAGTAATGCCTTAGAAGTTAGGAGTTTTCTTGGTTTTGTTGGCTATTATCGGAGATTTGTAGAGGGTTTTTCTAAAATTACAACCCCTTTGACTGGTCTTACGAAGAAGAATCTGAAGTTCAAGTGGAAAGATAAGCACGAACGCACTTTCTAGGAGTTAAAAGAGAGATTGACTTCAGTTCTAGTGCTTGTAATTCCAAAGAACGGTGGGAGATACACCATCTACAGTGATGTATCACACCAAGGATTAAGGTGTGTGTTAATGCAAGATGGGAATGTTATAGTGTATGGATCAAGACAATTGAAGCCACACGAGATAAATTATCCTATGCATGATCTGGAGTTAGCCGCAATTGTATTCACTTTTAAGATTGGAGACACTACCTCTTTGGAGAACAGTTCAATTTATTTTTAGACCACAAAAGTTTGAGGTATTTGTTTTTATAGAAGGAGCTGAATATAAGATAGAGAAGATGGATAGAGCTACTAAAAGATTATGACTTCACTTTGTAGTGCCATCCTGTTAAGGCAAATGTAGTTGTTGATGCGTTGAGTCAGAAACCTCGTGGGATAATCGCTTCCCTTAAGATTCAAGAATGGAGAGCATTGGAAACTGTAGCAGAATTAGATCACTAACACACAGTCGGAGGAAGGATGACACTTTGGGTGTCTTATAGTACAGCCAACACTCATTGGTCGCATTCTGGAAGCACATCAGATAGATGAAGAGTTAAAGAAATGGTTTACCAGAGTTTCGACAAAAGAACCTGAAGAATGGAGTATCGGATCAAATGGAGGATTCACAAGCAGAGGTTGACTTGTTGTACCCAATAAGTTAAACCTCAGAATAGCTATATTGGATGAGGCATACAAGTCTAAATTAACCGTCTACCCAGAAGGTACGAAGATGTACAAGGATCTGAAAAGAAACTTTTGGTGGGAAGGCATAAAATGAGAGGTTGCTGAACATGTATCCAAGTGTTTCACGTGTCAGCAAGTCACAGCAGAGCAGTAAAAATTGCCTGGACTCCTACAACCACTACCTATTCCAGAATGGAAGTGGGAACATGCTACCATAGAGTTCGTGGTCAGATTGTAGAGATCAAAATAGAACCACGATGCAATTAGGGTAATAGTAGATCAGTTGATGACGTCAGCTCATTTTATAGCCTATAACATGACCTATCCAGTGGAGAAACTAAGTCAGATGTATGTACAGCAAGTAGTCAGACTCCATGGTGTTGTAGTCTCGATAATATTAGGTTGTGACTTGAGGTTCACCTCTAGATTTTGGGAGAGTCTCCAAGGAACGATGGGAACTTCTTTGAGATTGAGTTCTATTTTTTTATTCATAGACAATTGTGAAGACTGAGTGGACTAATCAAGTTATGGAAGATATGCTCTGAGCTTGCATGATTGACTTCGAGAGTTCGTGGGACACCCACTTGCCCTTAATCAAGTTTGCCTCGAATAACAGTTATCACTCGAGCATAGAGATGGCACCGTTTAAAGTGTTGTATGGGAGACCGTGTGTAGATATCGCATTTTTCCTTACCCACAGCTTTTCTTTTAAAGTTCTTTTCCAAATTCAAAACAACTGAGTCGCCACTTAATTTTTAAAAGGAAAATTAAGAAACCATTTTAAAAAGGAAACTGATCGTTTGCGAAACCAAAGATTAACTAGGTCCGGGGATTATGGAATGAGAGAGGAAGGAGCCCGTCGGACTAAAAGACCCTCTCTCATCCTATCTTGCGATAGGCCTCTATTCAACATCCTTTTAATCAAATTTATTAATCTAAGCATGCCCTCAACTAACATATATATATACGTATACATCACAAAAACATGTCCAAAGGGTGTAAAATTGCTAATGGCCAAAATATCATTCATAAATCACATATTTCAAGTAACAAGCAATATGATATGCAATAAGGAACAAAAGAACTTACCCGGGATCCAGCAGCGATAGTAAACGTGCAATGCATGCGAACAAAAGAAAATCCTAAAAAAGAGTCTCTAATCACATATACACATAAGGCAAAACCTAATTCTAAGGTGTCGCGCGTTAAGTCGAAAAATCAATGAAATCAAGAAATTAAGGTAAACTAAAGAGGAGTCCTAGAAATCATACCTTAATAGCGCTACAAAACAAAGGGTTAGTCCACATGCTTCACATAATAATAATATGATATCAAACAATCAATCCTAATTCTCTAGCTTATACCTAGCAAGCAATGAAATCCAACTTTTTCCAATTACTAATTCTAATTATAAGCATTAATGTACATGAATGAATGGATGTGAACAAGAATAAGACATGGATTTATTCACTAATTTGGGTCACCTAGCCTCTGGATTTAAGCTAAGTTACCATTATTCAAAGTATGATTTGGGTCCTAAGGCATTAAGAGACCATTTGAGTTGAAATAAGTAAGATTAGACAAAAAATAGTAGCAGTTTTTTTATGAATTACAGAGAACAGACCAGATGTTCAAAAATAGAAATAAAATACTTCCAACAGTTGGATCTGAATAATTTTTGGGTATGTTATGCCTCTATGAGTATAGTTTCTAACCCAGAAAGAAAATCAAGGTTTGAACGGTTAGATCTCCGGGAATGTAGAAAACACTAGGCATCACTCAGCACTTTACAACTCTCTGTCCAGAGATCTTGTATGATTTTTTAAAAATAGCAAACAAGTCCGAATTGCTTCATTCTTTTTAGGGAACCTTCATAACACATTAAGGTTCTTATAAATAAATATTAGAGGTCATGAAAACTTGGTTAGATTTCTGATCTATCAATTTTAAAATCGGTTTGCTGTTCTGAAACTATTCTGAAATTCTGGACAGATTGTGGTTGTCCCACAAAACCCATGATCAAACCTTTCCAAACATAAAACCACCTTAAAACAAAAATTGCAGTGGTAGAATGATATGTTATTGATACTTTCCCGTTGGTTTCACTTGATTTCAACGGTTAGATTTCGAACTAAAAATCTTTGATCAAAAACAGTTTGTGGACTCACTGTTTTATTTTGCTATTTCAACTTTGTTGGTTAACCTCAACTATTGAAGACATGAAGTTGAGATTAAACCAAACTACTTTTCTTACCATTTGATGGTTCTTGAAGACTAAAAGACACTTTATGCTTATGGATTTTGATGAAGTATGAAATGAACTTCTCAAAATTCCAAACAATGAACTCAAAACCTTATAGACCAAAGCTTGAATTCAACTTAGCACTCCTAAGCTTCAAGAAGAATAAGGGAATGACTTCATTAAACACCAAGTTTAGAAGATCCAAGTCATGGGCATGGACTTGGATTCAATTATGTAAAACAAAGTGATGATCAAATCTTGACTCTCATGTAGAGTATGAGCTTTACATGAGGTTCAAAGGATCATACTCAAGAGAATCAAGAGAGATATTGAAAATCTCCAAGACTCTCAAGAGAAGAACACAAGCAAGAAATTGAAGGGAGAATTAGAAGTAGAAACTCCTAAGCTTTCTTGACAAACAAAGATAACAAGAGATTTTAGTCCAAAAGAAAAAGAATAAACAAACAATCTAAGGCATAGGGGATCACCTCCAAATTATCCTCAAAGTATTCTTTGAAGATCTTCCAAACTCTTCTTCTTAGTTCTCTAAACTCTCTCCTCTTTTCTCTCCAAAATGTGTTGATGTAGTAGTTATGGATGTTCTCTCTTAATCCCCTTTGTTGTATATCTCTCCTTCTCTCTTATAGGCAAAATTACCAGGTATTTTTGGTGAATTTCGGAGCAAAAAACAGGTGTAATTCTCTCATTTGTTGGTACAATGTGTACTTTCTGAAATTATGCAGACTGCTACCCAGGGCGGCAGTCGACAAACTGCTGCGGCATTCCGTGAATGCCGCCGCGGCAGTTGCTAACTGTCGCGCGGCATTCATCAAATGTCGCGGCAAATTAATGGATTGCCGCGTTTTTGTCAGTCTTACTTTATCAGTTTTTGTTCTTATTCGCATACGCATACGTATTGCTCTGCAGAATACAGACTTTAAAAGTAAACGGCAGTCAGAAATTTTTGGCGGCACTTGGTGAATGCCGGCACGGCACTCTGTGACTGCCGTGCGGCAGTCACTGAGTGCCGCGGCAGCCCGCCGTGTGCCGGTTTTGGCTAAAATTCCCCCTTTTGGATTTTTCTTTTTTCAAAGCAAAATGATTCCTGAGGATATTTTCCGAAAATCGTGTTTTATACCTGAATTCTCCTAAATACCTGGTATTTTCTCTTTTCTGTGAAATTTTACCGCGTTTTAGAGAACTTTCTTAAGAGCTTGGAATACTTTGAATCTTCCGGTCCTTGTCATCATCGGATACGGAGGCGACACTCTCCTGAATTCGACGGTTGGTCAAAATTGGGGTGTCTACAGTTTTCCCCTCTTTGACAGAGCTTGTGGGGTAACGCGTCCCATAAGTGAATGTCAAAGCCTGTGTGAAGACAAGCCTTTAACCAGACTGTCGAATTTAGGTGAAAACAAAATGCGTTACAAAAATCGGCTGTACGAACGGTTCATGCTGGTCGTGCTCGATGGTGAGCTGCCTACGTATCCCATCGGGAATCAAACCAAAGCGTAGTTCAAACACGGGGACCGAACACACACAAACGCAAGTAGTCACACGGATGAATGCACCTATCCAATTGTGATGCAAATGCCATGCCATGGTTCTTTCTGAATTGAACCGGTTGTACAAATGTCATGCTCATCATGTCTCTCTTACGCATCTTGTGGGACGTGTTAGTTAAGGAAAAAATCACTTAATTCAGTGACTGATGCGAAGATCTCTTACAGGGGTCATGATTTTTTGATTTTTTTTGATTTGATCTCGGGGGAAGAATATAAATCTGTTATATTCCCAAAAATGGGGGTTAACGCAAATTCGTTGCGAGAACCGAGAATATAAATCTGTTATATTCTCAAAATGGGGGTTAACGCAAATCCGTTGCGAGAACCGAGAATATAAATCTGTTATATTCCCAAAAATGTGGGTTAACGCAAATCCGTTGCGAGAACCGAGAATATAAATCTGTTATATTCCCAAAAACGTGGGTTAACGCAAATCCGTTGCGAGAACCGAGAATATAAATCTGTTACATTCCCAAAAACGTGGGTTAACACAAATCTGTTGCGAAAACCGAGGATACAAATCTGTTATATTCCCAAAAACGTGGGTTAACGCAAATCCGTTGCGAGAACCGAGAATATAAATCTGTTATATTCTCAAAATGGGGGTTAACGCAAATCCGTTGCGAGAACCGAGAATATAAATCTGTTACATTCCCAAAAACGTGGGTTAACGCAAATCCGTTGCGAAAACCGAGGATACAAATCTATTATATTCCCAAAAATGTGGGTTAACGCAAATCCGTTGCGAGAACCGAGAATATAAATATGTTATATTCTCAAAACGGGGGTTAACGCAAATCCGTTGCGAGAACCGAGAATATAAATCTGTTATATTCCCAAAAATGGGGGTTAACGCAAATCCGTTGCGAGAACCGAGAATATAAATCTGTTATATTCCCAAAAATGGGGGTTAACGCAAGTCCGTTGCGAAAACCGAGGATACAAATCTGTTATATTCTCAAAACGGGGGTTAACGCAAATCTGTTGCGAGAACCGAGAATAAAAATTGGGGGCCCACGGGCTCAAATATTTTAATCTTCAAAAACTGGGAGCCCACGGGCTCAAATATTTTCACCTTTCAGAATCGGGAGCCCACGGGCTCAAACATCTCCAATTTTCAAAAATTGGGGGCCGACGGGCTCATATATACTCCTAAATTCCAAAATTTGTAGTCAATGTGTACCTAAAAAACGACCCTGAGGGCCAAAAGTGCAATGAGGGCGATTTTTGGGACCTCAAATTCAATTTTCGGGACTTGATTTGAATTCTTGGAGGGAAAGTAAATATCTTTGAACCGCCTTAATCGCGGCACACGCGGTTTTTAGCGGTAGTCCGTGACTGCCGCGCGGCACTCACGGAGTGCCGTTGCGGCACTCGGCGAGTGCCGCGCTGCAATTAACCGACTGCCGCGCACGAAAAAATGAGTGCCTCGTTTGAGCGGCAGTGGCTAAAACCGTCGGGGTTCAAAACATTTTTCTCATTCTCTCACTCTCTCATCTCAAAATCTCTCTGGAGAAAATTTTCTCTTTTTCTTTCCTCACTCCTATATTGATCTACGACATTTACAAGTTAGTTCTGCTAGATCAGAGTTTGATTAAACTTGTTTACTTCATTGTTTTTCCGAATTTTCATTAATCTAATGCGCGGATTCTCTCTTTTTCTTTGACAGATTATGGCGAGTGGTTCAGGGCGTAAGAAGAAGGCCAGATACACTGCTACTCATCACCCGGACGCGACACTACTACTGAGGGACCCCGATGAGCATTTGTCGGCCCGCGCGTTCAAGCGCGAGGTAAACGCTCCTTTTTTATTCATTTTTCGTATTTCTTTCCCGCATTTCCTTCTTTTTGTGAATGTAACGTAGGACCGCCACCAGTCTTTAGATACCCCATCCCGAACGTCGTGCTCATGGCGCCCCTGAGCGTCTCGAATACTTTATTCCATGCCTTTTGTAAAGGAATTCAAATTTTTAATTCTTATTTCTCGTGAACTTCGAAAATTCTTTATAAATAAATAAATAGAAACTAAAATAAGAAAAATGATCGTTATGCTTGAATTTTTCGAACATTTATCCTTCATTTATTGTTTATTCACTTTTGTTGCTTTCTTCTTTGTTCACCCCCTAACAACAAACCTTTTTATTCTTTCTTGCAGCTGCAGCCGAAGGTCCTGAAAGGGCATGACAGCCTTGCTCATGGCCACGAGTGGTATACGGAGTTGAGTGAGACCGTACGGGGGCTTATTGACGCAGCAGGGTTTGGAGACTTCGTCAAACTCTTGACGAAGAACTCCAACAACCTACAGCAGATGCACGCGTTGGCTGAGCGGTGGTGGGATACTACGAGTACTTTTCACTTTTCATTTGGCGAGATGACGTTGACGCCATTGGACTTCTCCATGATCACAGGGATCGCCTTTGGCGGAGAGCCTCTGAGATACTTGACAGACCAGGAGTGGGACCAGATGGAGCCGTTGTTAGGGGTGGTTCCGGAGGAGGCCTTGGTCACGGCCCGGTGGTTTATGGATACCTTCCGGGGGAAACCCGGCTTTACCGACGAGCAGATGGCCCGAGGCTTCTTGATGTACATGCTGGGGTGCTCCTTGTTGAGCACTAAGGGTGACCGGATTTCTGCTCCCTTGGTGGCGTCGCTGGAGCGTCTGGACCGGGTCGCTGAGTTTGATTGGGCTGGTGCAGGGTTATCTATCCTGTACAGGCATATGAGTGCCATCTCCCAGGACAGGCCGGCCGCTACCAGCGGGTATTGGAGAGCGTGGGAGGTATATTTTCACGTTTTATTATGCCTTCAGAATTTTATTCAATCTTTAGAAACTAACCTCCTCATTTTATTATTGCAGATTTGGTCCCACGAGTACTTTCGCATGATGTCTCCAGTGACACGTGATGCTGACGCCCTCGCCATGCCTCAGGGGCTGAAATGGGCGAAGGACAGGGTTGGGCGGAAGACCGGAGCTCATGACTTTGTTTCGTTCAGGAACTTCCTGACGAACCTACGGGAGGAGCACGTACACTGGCAGCCGTGGCTTAGGGTGCTGCCCGAGGCTAGTGTGGGGATTCGAGAGTCGGCCGGGTATGACCGGACGAGACGACTTCTATGTGGGCCAGAGGGCCAGGCGTGGTATCTAGGAGAGAGGGTGACCAGGTAGTCGCTAGCGGCCCCCAGATTCTTCGTGCCATTCCCTCCTCCCGACTCTATGAGGGTCACGGATACACTTCAGGGCAGCGAGTTCACGGCTGCTCGAGCCGGCTTCGGTATCCACGGCTTCTTGGACGATCCTGACGGATATGCGGCCTTCCGTGCCGCCAAGCTGATGTCGGACTTCCCTCTGATGGAAGTGACTCGGGTGAGTAAATGATTCCTTTATTATCTCTGTGAGTTCTCCTTTTATTCCTTTTTCATGTTTTATTACCTTTGTTTGTAGCCTGTTCCTGCCACGATTCGACCTCCTGCCTTGCCCGAGTGGGACTGGACTATGTCGACCGTCTCATTTGGTGAGCCCTACGTGACGACGATCCCTCGACTTTCACATGGTGCTCCCACTATACCTCTACACTATGACGTCGTCCCGCGTGCTTACGCGGAGGAGGGCCTGGCGTATGCCCATAGCGTGCGACAGTGGGTTCTCGGGCGAGAGTGGATGGTAAGAAATTTATCCCCACTCCTACTTTTGACTGGGATTGTGCCTCTTTTTTACTAATCTTTATTCCTGGTTCTTGTTTTCAGGCTGAGGGAGCTCGGGCGACTGCTGCGGTTCAGTTGAGGGCCCAGGTATGATCTTCTACCCTTTCCATATTCTTAGTATTCCAAATGTCTTTTCAACGCTTTTCTGGACTCATCCCTTCTCTTCCAGATGGAGGAGAACAGAGTCCTATCTCAGCAGGTGGGACAGCTTTAGCAGCGGCTTCAGCAGTTTGGCATCTCTCTCAGCGATGCCCCCGGAGGTAGTGGTGCTGGGCGTGGCGGAGGCGTCGGCGAGGGCACTAGCGGTGGCAGAGGCCGAGGCAGCGGACGTGGAGAGAGTGGTGGAGGCAGCGGGACCGAGTCAGAGGAGGAGCCTCTTAGGCGCACGACTCGTCAGACTCGCGGCCGGGGTCGGGGTCGGAGCTGATCCTGCTTTTTATCATTTTGTTTGTTTTGAGAGGATTTTATACTTTATTTTGGTGGATGACTGTATATATACACCTATGCTTTTATTTTGATGGCTGCTCCATGACAGTTGGTAGGATAGGCTTTCCTAATACTTTACATTATTGCTTTTCACCGTATGTGTGACCATAGCTTGGTCCAATTCTTGTCGTATGTGGGATCATGGCTTGATCCCGTCTTTATTTTGAATGCTCTTGCTTTTTTTATCTTTTGAAAATAAATGAAATGAATGAATGTATTTGTACGTGCTGCATGATGCACACGTTTTTATTGCTTCTCAATTAGTTTTCTGTTTGCAGGTGGGCTGATCGTGTTACAAACAGATTCTGGCCAATGAAAAACTCAGAACGGCACTCGGTTAGGTCTCCGCGGCACTTAGTGAGAGCCGCTACGGCAGTCAGTAAATGCCACAACGGCATTCTCTGACTGCCGCGCGGCACTTCATCGAGTGCCGCCGCACTTTATCGAGTGCCGCAGGTAGGTAGACAGCCTTATTCTTCTATTTATATCCCTTCATTCCCAAAGTTCCGCAAAACACTTCTCATTTCTTCTCATTTCCTCTCCAAATGGCCCCCATTAGTTCTCAAATCCTCTTCCCATGGATGGATACTCTCTCTGACATTGACAAGCTCAATTTTGAGTGCTTCAGATTAAACGATCTCTTCTCTTTCCAACAAATGAATCTAAATGAGGGTCTACTTCGCGCCGCCGTCCAATGTTGGGATCCTGCTCTCAATGTCTTTCGTTTCGGCTCTCAGGAGATTTGCCCCTTATTTGAGGAGTTTAGTGCCATTCTCCACACGGATCCTTCTGCTGAATTGATGGTTCCTCAGATTCAGGCCGGGTATGTTCGGGACTTAGCCACCCTTCTCCACATGTCTCGGAATGCGGCGGGCTCTTTTGTTCATGACAGGCAAATCGACTTTGAGCGCCTTTCTTCTGTTTATGCTCCCATAGGGGACCCTTACAATGGTAAGTATCAGATCATTCGACGTAGTGCCTTGTCGATTGCTATGCTCTCTTACTTCCTCTTTCGAACATCTTCGGACACTCTCATACCCATCGCCTGCGGTTTGCGGGAGATGAAGAGTGCTGTTATGCTAGCCCTTGGTGAAACTCTGATTGGATTGGGCCATGCTCATGCCACTGGGGTCATGTTATCTGCTGGAGCACCTTTTATCTTGCAGGTTTGGCTCATGGAGCGTCTGGACCTCTTCATTCATGCTTCCCATCTCCGTGGGTCACTTCCTTATGATCGCATGGAGATTCACAGCTTGTTTCAGTCCACCGACGCGTGGCTTGGTTGGCTTCAGGGCCTCTCTTCTAGTGACATCTGTTGGGTTTGCCCGTCGTGGATCTGTCGCTCTGTTGCTGTACGCTTCCCTGGGCGACCTGGCATCTGGCTGCCGGGTTTACATGCTACGACTTTCTACATTCCTGACTGAGTTTTCCGTCAGTTTGGACTTGTGCAAGATGCTACCGAATCTGTGACTGCTGATTTCACCAGGGGGTTCCCTTTGCGTCCTCCTATCGTGAAGGCTTTCATGGAAGCTTGGCCCAGCAGAATGGCTGCTCCTTTCCCGATGGTTCCTGCTCTGACTGCGACTACTACCGAATATCTCCTAGAGATCCAAGCCTTGGTTGCGAGGCGAGCTTGACGGACACATGCATAATAAAGTAGACGAAAACAGGGAAAAGCTTGCTATTTTACAAAACTTTCTGACAAACCCTGTCTACTCTTTGTTTACGCTTTTGAATGTGATTTTTCTCTTCAAAGAGTGGTGTTATCTTTTAGGAAAGTTCTAACATGTTCAAATCAAAGTGTTCCCCCCTTTCAATTAATCTTTTATGAAGAATTCTCCTTTCAAGTGTCTTTTCTCGGCTCTTCATCTTACTTTGAACTTTGCTTTTAGGCTTCATTCTTTCTATGCCATGAACTCTCATTTGTTTCTTTACAGTATGTATCTTGATAGCCAGGAGATCCAAAGACGGGTTTTAGATAGATATCTGGGTTCCTCAGCTAGCAAACGAAGTTTGCCCCTAGCTTTAGGGCTTTGAAGTAGTTCTGGGCAAACGCCAGTTTGCCCCTAGTTTAGCACAGGTTTTTTTCGAGTGGACCGAGGGCTTTGGAGAGCCCGCCTACTTATCCCCGAGTGGGTGTCAGGTCCCAAGTAGTTCGGTTTAAGGCTTGAAGAAAGATGCTGCTCAGGCGGTTTTATTTAAGTGACCGAACCAAATAGGTTGCCTACGTATCCCCTAACGGGAATCAGGTCAAGCGTAGTTCATCAAGGTAGGAGGCTTTGAAAAGAAAGGTTTCAAGCAAAGTACTTTTTGAGGCGATCGAGGTTAATTGGTTGTTTAAATTCAATCCCGTCTAGGTCCATGAGATAAGCCGCCCCTCCGGAAAGGAGAGTCTTAATGATGTACGGCCCGACCCAGTTGGGTTTGAATTTTCCTCTGGGGTCATAAACAGGCACTTTCAGTTCTTTGAGGACAAGGTCACCCTCAGCAAGCTTCCTTGGGCGGACCTTTTTGTTGAAAGCACAGGCTATCCTCTTCTGGTACCCCCGAGTATGGTTGATCGCGGCCAGCTTCTTCTCGTCGAGTAACATCAACTCCTCATACCTTCCTTGTACCCATTCTGATTCGGTTACTTCGCACTCTGCCAAGACCTTGAGAGAGGGTATTTCTACCTCAATTAGGAGGACCGCCTCCATTCCGTAGACCAATGAGTATGGCGTAGCACCTGTTGAGGCTCTGACCGGGGTCCGGTACCCCCATAAAGCAAATGGCAGCTTTTCATGCCAATCCTTATATGTATCCGTCGTTTTCCCCAGGATTGCCTTAACATTTTTGTTTGCCGCCTCCACTGCTCCATTCGTCTGAGGCCTGTACGGGGATGATTGGTGATGAGTGATCTTATACTTTTCCAAGAGCGGGATGACTTCTCCTTGGAAATGACTGCCATGATCGGAGATAAACTCATTTGGGACCCCCATACCTGCAGATTATGTTTTCTCGATGAAACTTACCACATCTTTGGCTTTCAAAGTTGCATACGAGGCTGCCTCTACCCACTTTGTAAAATAATCAATTGCCACGATTATGTACCGGTGCCCATTGGAAGCTCTTGGAACTATCTCACCAATGATATCGATCCCCCATACGGAAAATGGCCAAGGGGTGGTCATGCTGTAAAGCTGTGACGACGGAGTGTGCATTAGATTTGCGTGGATCTGGCATTTGTGACATCTTCTAACATATTCGCAACAGTCTTTGTCCAAGGTTGTCCAAAAGTACCCCTGTCGGATGATCTTCTTCGCTAGCATGTGCCCATTCATGTGGGGCCCACACACTCCCTCATGTATTTCCTCCATCATTCTCTTAGCTTCCCTTCCATATAAACATTCTAGATTGTATCCGATGTAGGATTTCTTCCATAACTTACCCGCATAGATCACAAATTGGGCAGCGAACCGCCGAATTGCCTTTTATCCTTTTCTGAGGCTCCCTCGGGGTATTCTCCTTCTTTAATGAACTTCCACACATCCTCATACCACGGTACTTCCTCCTCGTCTTCCACGGCTGCAACCATTTCAAATGACGGTTGTTTCCTTACTTCTATGGATAGCGGGATCATGGTAGTTTTGGAGGGGATTTGGATCATCGAGGCCAAGGTAGCCAATGAGTCGGCTAATTGGTTTTCTTCACGAGGGAGGTAGTAAAAAGAAATCTTTTGAAATTGCGCTTTCAGACTTTCCAGGTAATCATGGTAAGGTCACAGTTTCTCATGCTTTACTTTCCAATCTCCCCGGACCTGGGATATGATCAAATTGGAATCTCCGAAGACATCAATCCGTCCGACTTTCAAAGCCAATGCCGTCTCCATCCCAATTATGCAGGCTTCGTACTCCGCGGTATTCTTGGTTGAGTTGTATTTGAGTTTGACAGCTAATGGGGTAGGGGTCCCATTGGGTGCTATGAGAATGATTCCGACCCCGTAACCTAACTGGTTGGCTGCTCCATCAAAGTACATTTTCCACAACTCCTCCTTCACCTCCAATATTCCCTCATCTGGGAACTTGAATTCTCCTTCGTCCTCAGATTCCACAGCGAGATCGGCTAAAAACTCGGCGACATCCCTCCCTTTCACGGACTTGGCAGTGACATATTTGATATCGAATTCAGCCAGCATCATGGTCCAACGGGAAATCCTACTGGTCAAGACGGGTTTTTCGAATAGGTATTTTAGTGGGTCCATTCGGGATATCAAGATCACAGGGAATGCTAGCATGTAGTGGCGAAGGCGACGGGTACACCAGACTAAGGCCCAACAGGCTTTTTCCAAGGGTGAGTACTTCAACTCGTATCCGATCATTCTCTTGCTCAAGTAATAAATGGCCTTTTCCACGTGCCCCTCTTCTCCTTCTTGGGCCAACATACATCCCATCGAATCTTCAGATACGGAGAGATAAAGCAACAACGGTTTCCCGGGTGATGGTGGTGACAGGACAGGGGGGTTCTGGAGATAGGTTTTGATTTTGTCGAAGGCTTGTTGGCAAAGGGCGTCCCATTCGAACTTTTCTCCTTTTCTAAGCAGTTTGAACAATGGGTCACAGGTCAAGGTGAGTTTGGAAATGAAGCGACTGATGAACTGTATTCTCCCCAAAAACCCTCTCAATTCTTTCTCACTTTTGGGTTGGTTCATTTCGGTTATGGCTTTTATCTTGGCTGGGTCTACTTCGATCCCCCTCTGGGTAATAAGGAATCCCAACAACTTTCCTGTGGTAACTCCGAAGGTACATTTCTGCGGGTTCAGCCTCATCTTAAACTCCCTTAATCTCCCAAAGAATTTTTTCAAAGCCTCTAGGTGCCCTCCCCTCTCTTTGGACTTCACGATCATATCGTCCACATACACTTCCACCTCCTTGTGGATCATGTCGTGCAGTAAAGTGGTGGCAGCCCTTTGATAGGTCGCACCTGCATTCTTAAGTCCGAATGGCATAACCCTATAGCAATATGTCCCCCATGGAGTGATGAATGTGGTTTTCTCCCTATCCTCGGGTGCCATGAGGATTTGATTATACCCAGAGAATCCGTCCATGAAAGATAGAAGCTCATGTCCCGCAGTGTTATCAACCAACACATCGATGTGGGGTAATGGGAAATCGTCTTTAGGGCTTGCCTTGTTCAAATATCGAAAGTCAACGCAAACCCTAACGCGAGCATCCTTCTTTGGGACAGGTACAATGTTGGCAATCCATTCCAGATACTCGGTGACCATCAAGAATCCAGCCTTTAGTTGCTTTTCAACCTCCTCTTTTACTTTAAGTGCCCATTCTGGCCTCATTCGCCTCAATTTCTATTTTACGGGTTTCGAATTGGGAAAGAGAGGGATGTGGTGTTGGACTATCGTTGGATCAATACCTGGCATATCATTATAAGACCATGCAAAAACATCTTTGAATTCATTTAATAGATTGATTAGTTCTTTGCTTTCTTCATTGCTAAGTGTTGAGCCGATAAAGACATTTTGAGGATTATCTTCATTTCCTAGATTAATCGTTAGAGTGTCTTCAATGATTTTACATCCAGATTCTTTGTCAATTAGTTTTTGCAATTCATTAGGTATTCCATGATCATCACATTCATCACATTCATTGAGCGCATTCGAGTAGGCAGAATCAGTCATACTTTCGTTGATTTTGTTAGGAATGATTACAACAGACATAGCAATAGTAAGACGCCTCATTTGGGCCATTACAGACTCTGGGTGAGGGGGATACTTATCACTAGACTCAAAGACCCACTCCTTGTTGGCTCCTTGCTTGAGCTCCAAAGTGACGCAACCTGGCAGTCCTCCGGTGTCTGTCTTCTCTCCCTCTTCTAGTTCCAGCTCTTCTTCCAGCGCATCCTCTTCCAGCACATCCTCAACATTCCCTTCCTCGGCCCTGACCTCCAAACCCTTGTTTTTTTCCCCTTTTCCTTCGACTTCTCCCCCTTCCTTGCTCAACAGATTCTGCATGATCGGTCCTTCTAGTACACCAATCCAATCGTTGACAGTAACAGGCTTTTCAGGCACTTGCAGAAACGGATCCTCGTGTTTGGAGAACTCTTGGGAGAAAAAGATTTCGAACCCTGGCTTTAAGCGCTTATCCTTCTGGTCCACCCATGGCTCCGGGAAACCACAGAAAGGGAAGTCTTCCCCCTCCTTCACGAAGTATCCATTGAGCGTCTTGAGGTAAGGGTCTAGCGGCGCATCGAAAGCCTTCTTCTTTGCCCTTAGCTCCTTCTTCGTTGGCTGATACCCCAAACCGTGAGTGTGAGTCTGAGTAAGAATCTTTGGAAACTCCGGCAGACCCTGAAGGTTCTTTCCCAATCCTAACCCCATAAAGAAACCCATCTTCTTCATGATCCCTGCGACCACTGGACTGGCGTGCTGATCGAAATAAAGCGGTAGGAACTCTCGCGGTTTTCCCTCTTCCAGCATGTTAATGAACTCGAATCCCCCCAAACATGTCCCCTCTTCTTGCAGCTGTACCTCTAAGACCGGTGCGCTTGATGAAGCTTCAGACGGACGAACCCAGCTATTCCCGAGGATGTCACAGACCCTGCTCTTCCAAACACATTTGACCTTCTGGTGGATTGTCGATGCTATGGCGCCCAAACTGTCTAACCATGGCCTCCCAAGTAGCAGATTGAAGGATGCAGGAATGTCGATGACCTGAAATTCGGCTTCCTTCTCAAGTGGACCGACAGCGAGGTGAAGGAGAATTATGCCCATGACAGTTCTCTGAGTGTTGTCGTATGCTCTCACCCTTTGCTCAGATGGCATAAAAGTTGATTCGTCCAAACCCATGCGCTTGGCAGTTCAAAACGGGCACACGTTCAAGGCTGATCCATTGTCCACCAGACAGGCAGGCACAGTGTTACCCAAGCATTCGACGGTGACATACAGAGGCTTGTTATGCACGGGTCCTCCGGGAGGTAGGTCGTCGGACGAGAAGGTAATAGCTAGAGCCGGGATCCTACTGATCATCCCCACGAGGTCTTCCGGCGCTGTATCGATAGAGACATCGGATTGATTCAAAGCATCCAAGACTGCCTGTCTGTGTTTTTTGGAGGCGATCAGCAGTCCCCAGATGGTGATGTTAGCTTGCGTTTTCCTCATCTGCCTTAAAACCCTATCCTCTTCTTCTTCTTCATTCACCTTCCCTTTCCCCTTTTCCAGTTCTCTCCCCGGGTGATCCTCTTCTAGTTCGTGCGGCTTGAAGTGTCTGCCTGACCGGGTTAAGTGACTGACTTCTTCTCTCATCCATAGATTATCGGTTTGCGAGTTGACCTTCAAAGTACTCTCTAACACATCCGTTTCCTTGTCGCTTTCGTACCAAATGTCGTCCTCCACTCGGCTCACGTCTTGCTCGTTGCTCTCTTGGATCCACCAATCTGACTTTTCCATTTCATTTTCCCTTAGCTGATCCCCCAAAGCACAAATCGTTGAGTCCTTAGGCAGCAGGTATGGTTTTCTTGGTGCCCCAGACTTAGTGATTAGCTTAGATGGGTTAAAGGTTGCTTCTTCTATCTCCAAGAAATAAAGGCCCCGCGGTGGCGGTACAGCACGATGGTTCGGCAGAGGATTCTTGGTGACATTGGAGGCTTTGACAGGCGGTTTGGATATCACTTTGTTGTCAATGAGGTCTTGTATTTCATGTCTTAACCTCATGCACCGATCCGTCGAGTGGCCTTTCTGCTAATGAAATTTGCAGAAGAGGTCCCCCTGGAAATTTGGCGGAAGCGGACTTGGCAGAGGTCGTGGTTCCAACTGACGGAGATGCCCCTTTGCTAACAGCCTGTCAAGAGCGGTTGACAATGATACTCCCAGATCTGAGAATTTTCTTGGTTGCTTATCCCCTCCTCCTCTTGGCTGGTTTCTGGCGATATCAAATTTTCTTTCCGGCTCGCTAAGCGCATTGACATCGGTGGGGCCAGAGTGACCCCCTGAATGCCCTCCATTCGATCCATAACTGGGCCTCCGATACCGGTTTGGTGGTTCTTCTTTCTTGATCACTCCTTCTTGAATCGCATCTTCTATCCTGGTTCCCACATCGAATACCTCGGCAAAAGTGTTGATTGACTGAAACCTCATCTTCTCTTGATAGACTGGCTGCAGGTTTTTCATTAACATTCGGATTTGGTCTTTTTTCTGATGGCCTCTGTACCATTTTTGCGGCTTTCCCCCTCCATCGGCTCAGATACTCAGCAAACAATTCTTTGTTCCCTTACCTGGTTGTTTCTAGATCTCGAACAGTGACGTCCAGGTCTTGATTGTACTCATACTGGGCCACAAACGATTTCACGACTTCTTCCCAAACTCTGGTTTTGCTTGGCTCAAGTGTAAGGTACCACGATAGAGCCGCTCCTGTTAGGGTTTGCTGAAATAGAACGGCCATCATGGTAGTGCTTAGACCACTAGGCTGAAAAGCCCCTATGCACATCCGGATATGACTGCGAGGATTTCCGGTGCCATCAAACTTATCAAAAACTGGCATTTTGAACCCGGCAGGCAATGTCTCGCGTACTCCGTCATACAGCCCTTCCAGTTCCATTAGGTAGGTATCCACTCCCTGAGCCTTGCACATTACCCTTTCCAACTTTTCTATCTTCTCAGTCAGCAGCTTCTCCTTCTCATCTTTTTCTCTGTCCCTGTTGGCTCTTAGTGCATCATTCCATTGTGCTTCCTGATCGTCGAACCAATCCCCGTCCCCTCCTCCCAAAGGCGGGTCCATAACAGGCGGATTCATTTGTGGTGGTCGGCGATTCAGTTCTTCTATCATTCCCATCATGCGGTTCATGTTCTCGGCCTGCCTTCTCATCTGTTCCGCTTGCTGTTCGACTAATACCCTCAAACCGGACATTTCTTCGTTGTTCCTCTCTTCGGCCATGTCAGCACGTCCTCTTCTTACTAGCCTTGCTGTGGGATCCCTAAACCACGCTTGGTTTGCTATTTTTGCTCCTACAGTGAATTAAAATTTTTTTTTAGAAGACCTTTTACCTTTATTTTAACGAAAACTTTTTATTTTGTATATCATGCGGATGCAATGCATGTGTGTGTGTGTGCCTACTCTACATGCCAAAAAAGAAGAAAAGACCTAATCCTAACACATAAGCACATAACCACATAAGATCTTCACTCATGTCGAGTACGCCAGTTTCTCCTCTCATTGTGATCCTTACTACCTTCTCAGGGGTGAGATTTTCAAAAATGATTTTCAAAGATTAGTTTGGAGCTTTAATCAAAGTGAACTCCAAAGATTTTTGAAAGAGCGATTGAAAACTTTGGGATGAAGATTACAAAAATCCATTTGCTTTCAAAGATGGTTTTAAAATTCTTTCGGGGTAGAAGGATCACATGATCGGATTATTACTGTACTTTTCACAAATTTGGATGCATACAAGGTCAATGATGCTTAACTAAACATGATATAAGAAGTATAATCTTATAATCAAGGTTCGGCATGTCCTCCAAATGTCATGTAACACGAGGAGAAATTGCTAAAAAATGATTAAAAGATTATTCATCTTTCATCAAGCAAGTATCGTCATCATCTCAAGTAATCCCTTCCGGGCATACAAAACTTCCTAGCACATAACCCTAATCAAGAATTGATTTCCTAAAATTGAAAGGTTCTACAGAAACTACTATGCAAAGGCTGGGTTTTGGTCAAATAAGGGACCCTTGACACACACCCGATAGGATGCTTCATATACCAAATCATGGTACGAGATCAAGGGTGATCACACAGTCCCATGATGACTTGACCGACCGGGTTGCCCCGAGCCTCCAAGGTCATAGTTCCGTGCGATCGACTGGCTGGACATGCAAGTGAAATGCAACAGGCACACAAAGATTAATTAATTCGATTAAAAGGATATTTTTCAAGTCTAATCCTCGAGCGAACCCAAAATCAGAATTCTGGTCTGCGAAACCAGAGGTTCTAGGTTCGATCCCCAGCAGAGTCGCCAGATTGTAGATATCGCATTTTTCCTTACCCACAGCTTTTCTTTTAAAGTTCTTTTCCAAATTCAAAACAACTGAGTCGCCACTTAATTTTTAAAAGGAAAATTAAGAAACCATTTTAAAAAGGAAACTGATCGTTTGCAAAACCAAAGATTAACTAGGTCCGGGGATTATGGAATGAGAGAGGAAGGAGCCCGTCGGACTAAAACACCCTCTCTCATCCTATCTTGCGATAGGCCTCTATTCAACATCCTTTTAATCAAATTTATTAATCTAAGCATGCCCTCAACTAACATATATATATATATATATACGTATACATCACAAAAACATGTCCAAAGGGTGTAAAATTGCTAATGGCCAAAATATCATTCATAAATCACATATTTCAAGTAACAAGCAATATGATATGCAATAAGGAACAAAAGAACTTACCCGGGATCCAGCAGTGATAGTAAACGTGCAATGCATGCGAACAAAAGAAAATCCTAAAAAAGAGTCTCTAATCACATATACACATAAGGCAAAACCTAATTCTAAGGTGTCGCGCGTTAAGTCGAAAAATCAATGAAATCAAGAAATTAAGGTAAACTAAAGAGGAGTCCTAGAAATCATACCTTAATAGCGCTACAAAACAAAGGGTTAGTCCACATGCTTCACATAATAATAATATGATATCAAACAATCAATCCTAATTCTCTAGCTTATACCTAGCAAGCAATGAAATCCAACTTTTTCCAATTACTAATTCTAATTATAAGCATTAATGTACATGAATGAATGGATGTGAACAAGAATAAGACATGGATTTATTCCCTAATTTGGGTCACCTAGCCTCTGGATTTAAGCTAAGTTACCATTATTCAAAGTATGATTTGGGTCCTAAGGCATTAAGAGACCATTTGAGTTGAAATAAGTAAGATTAGACAAAAAATAGTAGCAATTTTTTTATGAATTACAGAGAACAGACCAGATGTTCAAAAATAGAAATAAAATACTTCCAACAGTTGGATCTGAATGATTTTTGGGTATGTTATGCCTCTGTGAGTCTAGTTTCTAACCCAGAAAGAAAATCAAGGTTTGAACGGTTAGATCTCCGGGAATGTAGAAAACACTAGGCATTACTCAGCACTTTACAACTCTCTGTCCAGAGATCTTGTATGATTTTTTAAAAATAGCAAACAAGTCCGAATTGCTTCATTCTTTTTAGGGAACCTTCATAACACATTAAGGTTCTTATGAAAAAATATTAGAGGTCATAAAAACTTGGTTAGATTTCTGATCTATCAATTTTAAAATCGGTTTGCTGTTCTGAAACTATTCTGAAATTCTGGACAGATTGTGGTTGTCCCACAAAACCCATGATCAAACCTTTCCAAACATAAAACCACCTTAAAACAAAAATTACAGTGGTAGAATGATATGTTATTGATACTTTCCCATTGGTTTCACTTGATTTCAACGGTTAGATTTCGAACTAAAAATCTTTGATCAAAAACAGTTTGTGGACTCACTGTTTTATTTTGCTATTTCAACTTTGTTGGTTAACCTCAACTATTGAAGACATGAAGTTGAGATTAAACCAAACTACTTTTCTTACCATTTGATGGTTCTTGAAGACTAAAAGACACTTTATGCTTATGGATTTTGATGAAGTATGAAATGAACTTCTCAAAATTCCAAACAATGAACTCAAAACCTTATAGACCAAAGCTTGAATTCAACTTAGCACTCCTAAGCTTCAAGAAGAATAAGGGAATGACTTCATTAAACACCTAGTTTAGAAGATCCAAGTCATGGGCATGGACTTGGATTCAATTATGTAAAACAAAGTGATGATCAAATCTTGACTCTCATGTAGAGTATGAGCTTTACATCAGGTTCAAAGGATCATACTCAAGAGAATCAAGAGAGATATTGAAAATCTCTAAGACTCTCAAGAGAAGAACACAAGCAAGAAATTGAAGGGAGAATTAGAAGTAGAAACTCCTAAGCTTTCTTGACAAACAAAGATAACAAGAGATTTTAGTCCAAAAGAAAAAGAATAAACAAACAATCTAAGGCATAGGGGATCACCTCCAAATTATCCTCAAAGTATTCTTTGAAGATCTTCCAAACTCTTCTTCTTAGTTCTCTAAACTCTCTCCTCTTTTCTCTCCAAAATGTGTTGATGTAGTAGTTATGGATGTTCTCTCTTAATCCCCTTTGTTGTATATCTCTCCTTCTCTTTTATAGGCAAAAAATTACCAGGTATTTTTGGTGAATTTCGGAGCAAAAAACAAGTGTAATTCTCTCATTTGTTGGTACAATGTGTACTTTCTGAAATTATGCAGACTGCTACCCAGGGCGGCAGTCGACAAACTGCTGCGGCATTCCGTGAATGCCGCCGCGGCAGTTGCTAACTGCCGTCGCGGCACTACCGACTGCCGCGCGGCATTCATCAAATGCCGCGGCAAATTAATGGATTGCCGCGTTTTTGTCAGTCTTACTTTATCAGTTTTTGTTCTTATTCGCATACGCATACGTATTGCTCTGCAGAATACAGACTTTAAAAGTGAACGGCAGTCAGAAATTTTTGGCGGCACTTGGTGAATGCCGGCACGGCACTCTGTGACTGCCGTGCGGCAGTCACTGAGTGCCGTGCGGCAGTCACTGAGTGCCGCGGCAGCCCTCCGTGTGCCGGTTTTGGCTAAAATTCCCCCTTTTGGATTTTTCTTTTTTCAAAGCAAAATGATTCCTGAGGATATTTTCCGAAAATCGTGTTTTATACCTGAATTCTTCTAAATACCTGGTATTTTCTCTTTTCTGTGAAATTTTACCGCGTTTTAGAGAACGTTCTGAAGAGCTTGGAATACTTCGAATCTTCCGGTCCTTGTCATCATCGGATACGGAGGCGACACTCTCCTGAATTCGACGGTTGGTCAAAATTGGGGTGTCTACACCGTGCCATTCACCACTATGTTGGGCTGAAGTCAGAGATGGTAAACTTCTTGGACTAGATATGGTTCGAGAAACAAGTGAGAAGATTAGCATTGTCAGAGACAAGAGGAAGGCCACCCAAAGTAGGCAGAAGCATTATGTAGATAAACATCGAAAGGATGTGGAATTCAGCGAGGCAAATTATCTTTTCTCAAGATATCTTCGGTATGAGGTGTTGTCAAATTTGGAAGGAAGAATGGAAAGCTATCCCATCACTACATTGGACCTTTCGAAATCCTGGATCGTGTTGGTAAAGTTGCTACCAACTCGTACTGCCGCCAAGAATGTCTGGAGTACACAACGTCTTTCACATAAGTATGTTTCACAGTACTGCACTAGTGATAGACTTTAAGGATATCAAGGTGAACAACAACGTGTCATATCATGATAGGCCAGTGTGTATTTTGGGCAGAGTGATCAAGCAGTTGAGGAATAAGGAGATTCCCCTATTGAAAGTTCAGTGAAGCCATCATGATAAGAGAGAAGTGTCCTGAGAGATGGAATTAGAATACGTGAGAAGTATCCAGAGTTCTTTCAAGATTAACTTACTCAAATTCCCGGAAGAAATATTTTGATAGGTAGTGGAGAGATGTAGCACCTATATTTTCCTAACTGATTTCCTGAATATCTTTGTAATTCTCCCTATTACATATAATTAGACCATCGTTTTATCTCCCCTTTTTGTTGTTGTGATTGTTAATATGTTGTATGCTTGTGTTAGGCCTTGGGGAAAGCTTTGGATAAAAGCCAACCCCGAGCGCTCGAGGAACCCTGAGCGCTACTATAAGAAAAAACCTTTTTTGTGACTTTTTATTTTTTATTTTGGGCTAATGACTATTTTAAAAAAAGAGTCATAACAAATACTTTTTTCTACCATATATGACTCATTTTGCAAATATAGTCATAAGATTGATAAGTGGTGTTTTGTTTACGACCATTTTTTTTATTAGTCATAAATAATAAGATTTTTTTATGACAGTTTTTGAAAATGGTCATAAATAATAAGATTTTTTATGATAGATTTTTGGACAGATTTTTTATGACGGTTTTTTCAAGATGATCATAAATAAAAAGATTTTTTTATGACCGTTTCTTGAAGATGGTCATAAATAATAAGATTTTTTATGACAGTTTTTTGAAAAGTATCATATATAATAAGTATTTAAAATAATGTCATAAATAACAAGACTTTTATGACTACATTTTTGGGTAGTCATAAATTTTTTTTATTTTTATGACTCTTTTTCTTTGAGTTCTGGAATCGGTACCGCTTTTGGGAAAAATAGTGAAAAAGATAGTATGCTAAGATTTTTGAAAGTTAATTAAGATTCTTGATTAGGGAAAGGTCCTCTGTATAAAAATATTTAGTTGATTTCACTTGGCATACACGAATATTATGTTTTTTATGACAGTTTTTTGAAAATAGTCATAAATAGTAAGATTTTTTATGACAAATTTTTGAAAATGGTCATAAATAATAAGATTTTTTATGACATTTTTGACAAGTGTCATATGTATAAAAATTATTTATGCCAGTGTTTTAAAAAGTATCATAAATAGTAAGTTTTTTTTTTTGAAAAATTCATAAATAATAAAACTTAATTTTTATGATAGATTATAAAAACATGTTTTGAAAAGTGTCATAAATAATAAAATTATTTATATTAGTGTTTCAAAAAGTGGCATAAAAATATGAATGGATGAAAAGAGTTGTAAGAGCAACTGCAATGGGGGATGTATATGGGTATCCAAATTCAAAAGATGCTAAAATGGATCCTTTCATCCCAAAAAATGCACTCCAATGGGGGATCCAAAAGGGGATCCATTATGCAAACTCATGGTTTGAGTCTCCAAACTTATATCATTTGGAGAGAGAAAGTGAGGGGATGCATTGTGAATAAAATAATATTTTTAGTGTATCTATAGTTGAGATACATCAAAATATATTAAACAATAAAATGGCTACTAGTTTTGGTTACTATAGTTGGAGTGCATGAGACTTATTTGGTATGTAAAACACTATTTAAGTAACCAAATAGCATTTTGAATACCCAAATTTAATGACTACCCTTGGAGTTGCTCTAAGTAATAAGACTTTTTATGATATTTTAGCAAAAACCGACATAAACATTTTTAAAAACTTATTTTAATAATAATTGCGAGCATTAAAAAAAAGCAATCTCTTGGGACTACTTATTAGTTTCATAATTGAGGATTTACTTTGCTGCCTAATTGCTTTTTTCGGAAAATTTAATTGTGCTTCTTGGGACTACTTATTAGTTGCAATCCAAATTTGGAGGCTCTATGTTGAAATCAACTTAGGTACTGAAACATCTTTTAGGATTACCAATGATATTGTAACCAGCAAATAGCTTAAGAGTGCCTTACATTATTTTTTTTCCCTTTCTGTATGTGTGCTACTGTGTGTGGATTCGTACCTATTCTAGTTAATATTGATATATTGATGGTTAATCTTTATGTTGCCAGTTTTTAGTGTATGACTTTGGCTTAGTTTGGCCCCCATATGGTGCTTCTTCTATTTTAAAGTACAATTTAATGTTAATTCATTTGGTAACTAGTTTATGAGCTTTGCAAAAATTGAACTTAGGGCTTTTTTGGAGGGAGCTTTTAAAAGCTCTAGAATAGAGCTTTTAAAAGCCCAAGGTTGCTTTTTGATTTCATGATGTCTTTTTGAAGAGTAGTGTGTCACTTGTATAAAATTATCAAAGAACTTAGTAATAAATTTCAAAAACTCCTTTTAAAAAACCACATGGGGGCCAAACTAAGCCTTTATCTGAATTAATCATTCTTTGGTTGTTAGTTCACTTTTGGGCACCTTTTTCTTAATTTAGTCAAAAACGAGACTTTCGTTGCCGACTTCTCTAAACCACCTGAGACACTTTCTTATCCCCAATAAATAGGTATTTGCTGTTTAATTGTTATCTCATTACCCTATAGTATTTTCTCATGTATATTACACACTCAAGACACACACATTATATTTTTAAGATAATCTTGATGCGTGATTGGGTGCTTTTGTTCTTCCAATGTTTACTTACAAAGTTAGGGTGTGTTTGATAACCCAATTATCAGCACTTATTTTTTTTTCAGTGCGTTTGATAACGTACTACTTGATTTTTTTTTTCTGAAAAAATCACTGAATGCAAGCTATTTCATTACTGAATACATTATTTTCAGTACTACAAATTCAATCGCTTAAAATTTTTCAGTACTTAAAATTCAACACTTATTTCAGTTTTATCAAACACACCCTTAGTTATTGTTTCTCTTTTATCAGTGACAATGGCTTATAGTGATCATTGCCACCAGAGTTATTTGGTCACGCTATAGCACTGTCATCACACCGATGAGTTTTCTTATGATTTAAATATTGCCAAACTTTGGAGTGTTAAGAAAATTATGTATGTGGTGCCGACAATAAGAGTAGAGATTTAGATTTATTTGCGGCACATTAAGTTTAATAGATGTTCTTTGCAGAAAAAGTTTTAGTCTGCTATGCCATACAACACAGCAAAAGAAATGATTAGCTTTGAAATTTACTTTTCATAGCAAAAGAAAACTGTGACATTTTCCATGGTTGCAACATAGGACATATGCTTTATTTTATAGAGTAAATATTATCTAGACTCTCTGAGGTTTATTTTAAACACACTTAGATTCATTCACATTTCAGTAATATTACCTACACCCCCTGAGGTTTGAAGCGTGTATCACCTAGACCCCCTCCGTCAATTTACCGTTAAAAAAGTGACGGACTGACATAAATAAATACAAATGTAACTCTAAAAGTTTGGTCCTTGTGTCATTTCAGTCCCTGTAGTTTCAATTGGGTCAATTTGGGCCCTGAAGTTTTAAATTGAAGCAATTTGATCCAAATGTTCAATTATGTGAGAAAAATTGACAAAGCTTACTCACATATTATGCATTGTCACACTTTTTAAGGGTAAAAATGGCACACCACCAATCTCCCAACCCGCTTATTAGCGTAATTTACAAGGGAAAAAAATTCGGGTACTAATTTATAAGTTCTTATCTGTTAGTTTCTTTGATTTGTTAACTCTTTGTAATGTCGGCAGTGAATTGACCACTGTCACTGTCTCTTGGAAGAAGGAAACACCTAGATTTGAAAATTCATATGCCTCTCAAATTTCTTAAGGGATTTAAGAGTTTTTAAGTGGTATGCATTCCCAATCTCATATTATTGTTAGCATTTTTTCCTCGAAGAATTTAAGAGCTTATTTATTTTGTATTTCCTTGAATCTTGGTTGATTTTTTGTTGTCAAATCTGTTATTGTTTCTGTGGTTTGGAATAGGGCTATGCTCGGATAGAATACATTGGTTTTAGTACAGTTTGAGTACACTTCATATGTTTGTTGCTTTGTCTCTAAGACAATTTTCATTAGCTTTCATTGATGAGGCTTCAGGGGCTTGTGGTATTTCATTTCCTTTCCATGGCAGCTTATTTGATATTTACATTTGTTCTCATTTCTCTTTAGTTAAGTGGATGACAAACATGTCAGTGGATTACAAGTATGACATGGAATACATAATAAATTATATTGTGATTCTCTAATCAGTTACTCTTTCCGTCCCATAATAAGTGTTCACATTTCCTTTTTTGGATGTCCCACAATAAGTGTCTACTTTCTTAAATTGGCATATAGCTTTTACTTACTTTCCAAAACTACCCTTATAATAAAGACAAAGAAGCATTTATTTGTGGTCCCAAACAAGCAAAAAGTCAAACACCCATCACATCTAAGGGTAAAATTGGAAAGTGACTCTTTAATGAACCAAATAAATTAATATAATACAAATTTCTTAAACATTGTGCAAAAAGGAAGTGGACACTTATTATGGGACGGAGGGAGTACTTGAGTAGGATTAACTTGATCTTTATATCGTTTTTTTTTTCCAACAACTTCAATATTCCTTTTCAATTATTAGTAATAATATTTTGGCTCAGATCGACAGGTAATTTGGTCGTTGTGTGGATATATGAGTCTGCTTTTGACAGGTTTGAGAATGCTCGAGGAAAACATACCAAACATATTGGGAACTTTTTTTTTTCTCTCTTTTCCTATGTCATGTGTTGATCTCTTTTTCGCTCTAGCATTGTTGTACAGAAAAAGTACATAACTAGTACTAAATGCTTAAATGTCGAAGGCACATGGACTTAGTTATAAGCCGAACTTATTGTTCGGGTGATTATGACAGTTAAACTGTTCATGAAAATTGGGATGATCCATTGTTGTAATAAATATATTGTGCATTATGATTGTTCAACTACGTTGTCTTTTTTTCTTTTTCTTTTCTTTTGTTTTTTTTTTTGAAGTTGTGCCCCCAGGCACGGGTATTACTAGAATCTAATAATACCTTAAATTTTTGTATTGACTATTTAAGGAAATTTTTTAGTTATATAGAATCTAATACCTTGATTTTCGTTTTTGTTATAGTTATATACGGAGTTAGATTGCACAGATCAAATGTTGGAATTAATTTCTACAAGTGGTGATTGAAGGGTTTCGAAGTGTTACAATTTCATTTTTGATCCGGCTTCGTTTTGTTTCAGTGTTACAGAGTTTGACTATTCAAAAAAAAAATTTAAACATCAGTGTTAGATATAAATTATTGGTTTATTGCTTTAATACTTAGTGAATATTATTACATTATTCTTTTATGTGACTTATTAGATTGATGAATGAAAATCTTTGGTTGGAAGGAATAGGATATTTGGATATACATGGTTCTTTAGTTGATTTGTATATTTTGAATTGTGTAACAGGTTTTGATGTATCTGAATTGTGTAATTTTTTATTATTGAATTATCAAACAAAACATTTTTTTAGAAATGTGTTTTACTTTATATATGACTGTTTTATAAAAACAATCATAAATTAGCAACAGTTCTAGTAAAGTCATAAATAGCGTGATTATTTGTGACTCTTTTAATAGATTATTTATGACTTTTTTGAAGATTATTTATGACTTTTTAAAATGTTATTTATGACTTTTTTTAAAAGATTATTTATGACTTTTTTGAAGATTATTTATGACTGTATCAATTAAAAAATAGTCATAAAAGTAATACTTATTTATGACTTTTTTAATAAACTCGAACTTTTTTATGACTGTAATGTTATGACTTATTTTAAAAGCTTAAAAAAAGTCATAAATATACATTTATGACTTTTTTTTAAAGTCACAGTAAGGGTTTTTTGTTGTAGCTCGAGCACCTAGCGCACGAGAGAGGAAGTGATGAGCCTATAGCTTCATTTCTCAATCATTCTCAACATTTTTTTTTCCATATTTTGACCATCCAAACACAACTCAAAACTTTATGAGTATAGATCCTCAGTTAGATACCTTTAGGAACTGTTTTTACACTTAAATATCTAAAATGCATGAAGATCCATTAAGTTTTCATACATGCATTGTAAAGATTACCTTTAAATCTACACTCTGGTAAACCCGATCGCTTGCGCTGTGCTGGAGCGCTCGAGTTCTTGATGATCCATTCTTATATGTGCATCTTATGTGTTTATTTATGTGCGTTAGTAGTTGTCCTTAACTTCATATTAGATTTGGGATTTCATAAGCCTGAGCACCATACTTTCCTGAGCGCTGAGCCTACCTGTGTTTAGAATCTTGTAACTTCCCTTCTATAATCGTATTAATACGACGATGCCTTTCATGACGGGCTACTGGATTAATAAATTAGAATAGCCTATGCGTAATAAGATTGAAACTCATAAAATAACTTTACACCTCGTTTGTACGTGCAACACACTCTTGTACTTTGGTTAACTTTCTTATGTTCAGTATAAGTACGTGATGTGAGCCTTCAGTTTATCCTTCACTTCATAAGGAGTCTTGTCATATTATCGATGTCTGTACTAGTGTTAATGATAAGAATGATAGTCGATGATGGTAATGGGATCCATAAATGAATATCTTGATTAAAACAGCTGTTAAATCACTTTACTATGATCTTGCGGCTGTTAAACCACAATAGTTACTCAGAAAGCGGTTGATAAGGCACGTTTATATTCATATATGGACATGATGTCATGGACCTTGAATATCTTGGTTGAGTCAGCTGTTAAAGCACTTTACTATGATCTTGCGGCAGTTAAAGCACGATAGTTACTCAGCAAGCAATTGTTAAAGCACGTTTATATTCTAAACCAACAACATATGCCGGATTTGTGAAGAAGAGAGGTTGGTGGAGTTTAGGTTGAGTCCTTGTAGTTCGGATTGCTTTATGTTGCTAAGTCTTGGAGTTATTCTAGATCGAGTTTGGTATCCCTTTTTTTATGAGTCTAGGTTTAACGTCTTTACAGTTAACTGAATCGCCTCAAGAGCCGTAAAGGAATAATAAACTTGATAATTTCTATAACTGTTGCTAACAGTGCTTTGTGAGGCTTTACGCTCACTCAACTTGGATTCAAGCTTACGGCAATTTATGCCGATGGACCTTCTATGTCCAACTATCCCAGATTTAGCAGGTGGTGTCCGTTACAGAGGGGTTCACTGATGAAGGCTTCTTTGATGAGGGATACTCTGGGGTGGATCACTATGGGACAACTACGGCTTCGCCCGTTGAAGACTATATTTCCTTAGTTTTCTATTATCTTTTTGATTTGATGTAATAAATTTGGATGTCTGTTGGATTTCGTGACACTAAATGTCACGAGACTATCTTTCTTTAATTTTGGTTTCTTTTGGATAATCAGGTCTGTAGTACATTGTTTAATGTAAGGCTCAGTAATGTTTAATACATTTATGTTGTAGTTGAATTGGAGACTTCTCCATTAATATTATGTTTCTTTGTTATTATTATGTTGAGGACAATCAGGTGATCTCCAACTAGCCACGTGTCCACGGATCCAAAAATGAAATTTTGAATTTTTCCTATTTTTGGTCTACTCCGAGACGTGACATAGATGATAATTTGGATGCTACTAGAGGCCAGTTGAAAATCAGGGCAAGTAAAGGGTGTCTTAGTCTTTGCAAAAGCACCTTCATATCTCATACCAAAACTCCAGCCAAGCCGAGTTCTTTGGTGATGAAGGGCCACTACCCTTTATCCATTTGGGTGAGTCAAATTGGGTTTCTTGATTCCATAAAAATCAAGTGGCGACTCTGTATCCTTATTTACACCGCAGGAAACTTATGGTCCAGGTAGTACCCCGTGTCCACCGGGACAAATTGCTACTTCACTATACTTTCCAATCCAAGATGACCTTATTTGGAAGAGATGGGCCTTTTTATTTTTCCCCCCTATTTTGTATCAACGCACACACACATATACATCTAAAACACATTTATACACATCCTTTAGATCATTAAGTTATGTACACACTATAGGAGAATCATAGCCATCAAGGTATTTTTTCCCTGATTTTTCCTTGGCTGTAAATTGTTTCCAACATTTTTGACTTCTAAATCCATGTGTAAGTTGCTATCTTTATTTTCCTTATATAGCACCCCATGCTTTGATAGAAATATCCAATGTATATTGCGAAAGCAAAGTTAACATTTGGCATCTTTCTCATTTTTGGTTGTTCGGTTGCCCATGCAAATATTGATCACTATTTTTTTGTTGCATTTGGCTTTGTTTTTGTAAATTTGCTGACCTTTTTTCTCTCTCTTTTAGTTTTCGTTAATGTTTCTTGTGAATAATTATCAAACAGGTCTCTTTTGGTTGTGTGGATGCCAAAATATAAATATTGATGATTGGAGTTGTTTTATAACTTTTATCTTTTCTTTTGCCTATGACTTGTATCTGTTTTTGGTAATTATATAATTATAGTTTAACATGATTTGCTTAGCTTTATTGTATCACTGAATATTGCAACAGATGCTATTCAAATTTAGATTATTACAATCAATAATGCTAGGCACACACTCCAAACCACACTCCAAATCACACCCTTGTTTTAAATGCATGTACCATGTGCTGTGTAAGTAGTGAATAGAAAAGTGTGAAAAATTCAAATAACACAGAATATATGCATTTAAAACATAGAGTATAATTTAAAGTGTAATTTAGAGTATGATATGTCCAGAAATATCTTGTAATTACCTAACCGCCACGTGTTCAGCTAATGACCCGGGGAAGACAGATTTGAGGCATGGAGCCCACGCCCCCGAGGGATGCTGCAGTTGCCACCCGAGGTACTCGGGCGGTCGTAGTGGGGCCCCGAGGATCACGGCATCAATCACGTTTCCCCTCAAATCGTTACACAGCTGTCGCTCGATCAAGAGAATTAGTGGTTTCCTTAACTGCTTAGGAAACTCACCAAATATTGGGCAAATCTATTGTGATTAGATTAGGCTTCCTAATCTAGTGAAGCTTACCATGTAAAGGTGGACTCTTACACTTATAAAAGAGCCCACCTACCCTCTCAAAGGGGATCCGAATATCAACTCTCTAAGCAGAATACACCTTAGAGAAATCACCAACATACACGCATACACCCGGCTTGTATTACTGGTAGTGTCGCCCCACTTTGTTGGCTCACCAGGCCGCCGGCGATCTGCTAGTGAACGCGCATAGACGCAACAGTGGACGTAGGTCACCTCATTAACGGGGCCGAACCACACACAAACCTTCTGTGATTTCATTTTCTTCTTAGAATTGCCCTCACCAGTTTTCGGCATCATCAGTTTGGCGCCGTCTGTGGGAAACGACACGATTTCCTTGTTAACAAAAATCTTTGACTGATCAACATGCCAAAGAAGAAGGGCAAGAAGACCGCCGATTCAACCGGTCAGGAGGACCTACAGATCGAGACGCGGGCGACCTCCATGACCTCCGACCAGGTCGCAGTAGCGCTGGAGCGGCTCTTGGAAGGCCAGCTCCGGACACAACAGCAAATAGATGCGCTCATAGCCCATAATGAAAAAGTGGTCGAGGACTACGAGAAAAGCCCTTCGTCGGAGAAGCGGCCTGAAAAGAGCATTCCCAGTCAGAGGCCCGAAAGGAGCGCTCCCAGCAAGAAGCCTGCCCGGACGCACGGAAAGACTAGGTCCGCCCCAGGGTCCCAACTAAACCGGGAAAGCCGGGCAGAGGGGGAGCGCAGCCAGCCTGCCAAGCGCCCACAGGAAGGACCTCGGTATGTCCCTCGCCGAGCGCGACGAGTAGAGGATGCCCGGATCCTCATCGAGCGGCGGCGAGCTGCAAGGGGAGAAGCACCCGGAAGAAAGGTCAGGGAACCGGTCGACGATCCGCCCGCCCTAAGCCGGGATGATCTCAGGCACAGGCTGTCCCGGACTCGTAGCCGAGTGCTATCCCCAAGATCGACGCGCTTCGAGGACGAGGCATCATCGTCCGATCCAACCTACTACTCAGGTGCAGAGAGAAGGATCGGGCGTACTGATGTCAAGGCCCAGGTCGAGGAGCTGCAGCAGCAGATTGAGAGGCTGAACCGCAAGTCCGGCCACGACCTCACTAATACAGAAACGGAGTCACCCTACACTGCCCGGGTGACACAGTTCCCGATTCCGCGGAAGTTCAAACCCCCTCATCTCAGCTCATACGACGGCAAGGGGAGTCCAGTGGACCACATCCGCACCTATAAGGCGCAGATGGCACTGGTCACTACCACGGACGAATTGTTATGCCTGGCATTCCCCAGTACTTTAAAGGGATCAGCCGCGCAATGGTTCCATGCTCTGAAACCACGGACGGTTGACGATTTCAAGACCCTCGGCAAACTCTTCATTAGTCAGTTTGTCGGGATGCTGGACCGGTCGCAGCCAGACACCCAGCTGCTGGCTGTCAAGCAGCAAAGGGGGGAATCTTTGAGGGAGTACGTAGATCGTTTCAACCAGCAGAGGCTTTTGATTCGCAACCTCAATGAGACCGCCGCTATCATGGCTTTCTGCTCAGGAGTTCAGCACACCAAGGTGGCCACGTCCTTTCATCGCAATCGACCGGCAACCCTGGTGGAACTCTCGGAAAGAGTAGGGAAGTACATAGACACCGAAGAATTCCTGAAGGCGAAGCGCGCCAACCAGACGGGAGACGAGTCCCCGAAGGCAAAGCGCAAACGCGAGGGATTTGAGAAAGGCCCGGGAAAGAAGCCAAAGCAAGACCAAAGAGAGGCTAGGGGTCAGCCCCCAACAGCTTTTACACCTCTTTCCCGACCCATACATGAGGTGATGGCCGCCGCAGAGGCGCAGAGGTTGCTTCCGCAGCCTACCAAGCTCAGAGCCCCTCCCGGCAAGAGGAATCGGGAGAAGTTCTGCCGTTATCACAAGGATCACGGCCATGAAACGGAGGATTGCTTCAAGCTGAAAATAGCAATCGAAAAGTTGATCGAGCAGGGCCATCTTGCCGAGTTTGTCACAGTGGACAGACAGCCCCGACAGGATGCCCGGGCTCCCGGTCAGCCTCCTCCACTGCTCGGCCACATCAACGTGATCTCCGGAGGAACATCTGGCGGAGGTGATTCACAGTCGGCACGGAAGAGGCATGCCCGAGCATCCCGAGCGGATGTATGGCAGGTCCAATCCACCGGCCCCTCACCAACTGACGTCCTGACGTTCTCATCCGATGATATACGTGGCCTCCACTGCCCCCACGACGACCCGCTGGTAGTGACACTGTCTATAGCAAACTACATGGTCCAGAGGGTACTAGTCGACACGGGCAGTTCGTCGGATATAATGTTCGCAGCGGCATTCGACCAACTCGGGGTCGATAGAGATCGGCTCCGGCCAGTCGCTACTCCCCTGGTTGGATTCAACGGCTCTAGCACCCAACCGCTCGGCACGATCGAACTCCCGGTACTCATGGGGACCTATCCACAACAGGTTTCCCTGCTCACCAATTTCGTGATAGTGGATGCCCCATCGGCCTACAACGTCATCCTTGGGAGGCCGACCCTCAACAGAGCACGAGCAGTTGTCTCCACATACAGCCTAACCGTAAAATTCCCGACTCCTCAGGGACCGGGATGCTTGCGAGGAGACCAGACCACGGCTCGGAGTTGTTATGTTAGCTCGTTGCGACTGGGGGCAATCACCGAGACTCTGAATGTCCAAGAAATGGATCCCCGGGACCCGAGAGACATGATAGGGCCGATGGAAGAATTGGAGCAAGTTGTGCTGGACCCGGAGCACCCGGATCGGACGATCAACGTAGGCGCGCTGCTGGAGCCTGCCTTGAAAGAAAAATTGGTCCAGTTCCTGAAGCAAAACCAGGATGTCTTTGCGTGGAGTCATGAGGACATGCCCAGGATTGATCCCCGGGTGATGTCCCATCACCTCAATGTTAGCCCAGACTGCCGTCCGGTAAAGCAGAAGAGAAGGGGCATGGCGTCCGAAAGGCAAAAAGCTGTAAGTGAGGAGGTAGAGAAGCTATTAAAAGCTGGCTCCATCCGGGAGGTCCACTACCCCGACTGGCTAGCCAACGTTGTTCTGGTCAAGAAGAGTAATGGTAAATGGAGGATGTGTGTGGACTTCACTGACCTCAACAAGGCCTGCCCCAAGGACTGTTATCCGCTGCCCAGGATAGACCTCCTCGTCGATTCAACGGCAGGCCACTCACTCCTCTCGTTCATGGACGCCTACTCCGGGTACAATCAGATCAGCATGTACCCCGAAGACGAAGAGAAGACGGCGTTCATCACCGACCAAGGCACGTACTGTTACAGGGTCATGCCCTTCAGCCTTAAGAACGCCGGGGCTACATACCAGCGCTTGGTCAACTTCATGTTCAAAGATCTTATCGGAACGTCCATGGAGGTATACGTGGACGATCTCCTGGTCAAGAGCCGAGATGAACCCGATCACCTGGAGCATCTGGCCGGGGCCTTCAGCATTTTGAGAAAATTCAGGATGAGGTTGAACCCGGCCAAGTGCACCTTTGGGGTCTCATCCGGGAAGTTCCTCGGTCATCTGGTCAGCAGACGGGGAATAGAGGCAAACCCTGACAAAATCCAGGCCATCATCAACATGCGGTCACCCAAGTCAACCAAGGAAGTTCAGAGCTTAGCCGGACGGGTGGCCGCACTGAATAGATTCGTTTCCAGAGCAACTGACCGTTGCCTACCATTCTTCAAAATTCTCCGTAAAGCTTTTCAATGGTCAGAGGAGTGTGAGGAGGCGTTCCAGGAACTCAAGAGATACCTGACCTCTCCGCCTCTATTGTCGACACCTACAGTCGGAGAAGAACTGTTCCTGTACTTGGCGGTGTCGCCATCGGCAGTCAGCTCAGCGCTTGTCCGGGAAGAGCACGGGATACAGTTCCCAGTGTATTACACCAGCCGAGCACTGCAAGGCGCGGAAAGCCGGTACTCCCGCATCGAGAAACTGGCCTTCGCCCTCGTTACATCGGCCCGAAGGCTCCGCCCGTACTTCCAGGCCCATGCCATCGTAGTACTGACAGACCAACCCCTCCGCAGAATCCTCTCTCGACCGGACACATCCGGAAGGCTCGTCAAGTGGGCTTTGGAACTGGAGGAGTTTGAGGTAACTTATAGACCGCGGACGGCCATCAAGGGACAAGCCGTCGCAGATTTCTTGGTCGAGTTTACGTATCCAGAAGACCCGATAGAAGAACTCGAGCCTCCGGCCTTACCGCCAGGATTGCTGGCCGGCATCCCCACATGGATACTGCATGTCGATGGCTCTTCCAACCGGCAGGGCAGTGGGGCCGGAATTATCCTGACCACCCCCGAGGGCATCCAGCTCGAATATGCTTTGAGATTCGGGTTTCGTGCCTCCAACAACGAGGCCGAGTACGAAGCCCTCCTGGTTGGGCTGCAATTAGCCGTTTCGATGAGCGCACAACAGGTCGAGAGCTACAGCGACTCCCAGCTCGTGGTCAATCAAGTAAACCAAGAATACGAAGCACGGGAAGATAGCATGATGGCCTACCTAGCACTCGTCCGAACAGCGTCCAAACAACTCCAAGGCTTTTCCATCACTCGAATACCCAGAGAAGAGAACACCAGGGCTGACCGGCTCGCCCGCCTCGCATCGTCAGCTGAGTCAGACTTGCCCGGGATAAGGATACAATTCCTACCCGAGCCAAGTGTGATCAACTCAGAAGGCATGGAGGTCGACCCGGTCACTCTGGGACCCAGCTGGATGGATCCGATCATGACTTTCTTGACGACAGGAAGGCTACCGGACGAGAAAGAGGAAGCAAGACGGGTCAAGTACCGAGCAGCACGATATCATGTCCTAGACGGTGTCCTTTATAAAAGGGGGTTCACCATCCCGTACCTTCGTTGTGTCCATCCCACGCAAGTTCAAGCAATACTGTACGAAATTCACGAAGGCGTGTGCGGGAACCACGTAGGGAGTCGGACACTCTCAAGAAAGGCCCTACTACAGGGGTACTATTGGCCAACCATGGCTCGGGATTCGCAGGAGTACGTTCGAAGGTGTGACAAGTGCCAACGGTATTCTCCCATGATAAACCAACCAGGAGAACTTCAGACACCGGTCTTAAGCCCTTGGCCATTCGCCCAATGGGGAATTGACATCGTTGGTCCCTTGCCAACGGGGAAGGGGCAGGTCAAGTTTGCTGTGATAGCCGTGGACTACTTCACAAAGTGGGCGGAGGCCGAGCCCCTGGCAACAATAACCGAGAGAAAGATGGAACATTTTGTGGAAAGAAATATCCTTAGCAGGTTCGGTATTCCGCGAGTCCTGATTAGCGACAATGGAAGACAGTTTGATACACCCGTCTTTAGACAGTTCTGCTCGGACTATGGAATATTGAACCACTACTCTTCTCCTGAGCACCCACAAGCTAATGGTCAGGCTGAAGTAACCAACCGTACGATTTTGCAGTCGATTAAGACGAGGCTCGAAGGTGCTAAAGGTCTGTGGGCCGACGAACTCCCAGCCCTTCTGTGGGCCTACCGTACCACACCCCGGGCGGCAACAGGCGAAACCCCCTTTTCCTTGACTTATGGTTTTGAGGCGGTAGTCCCCACGGAGCTCGGGCTACCCACATACCGGGTGGCCACCTTCACTGACCCAGATAATGGAGAGGCCCTCAGGACGGAACTAGACCTGGTCGAGGAGAAAAGAGACCAAGCCTATCTCAAGGTGGCAGCTTACAAGCAAAGGGTCTCACGGTATTACAATAGTAAGGTGAAGCATCGTAGTTTCCAGGTTGGGGACCTTGTTCTTAAAGCAGTGAACCAGTCAACCCGAGTCCCAAGTCATGGGAAGTTGGGAGCAAACTGGGAAGGACCATATACAGTCACTCGGGTCAACCGACCAGGAACCTATTGGCTACAAAGTATGGATGGGCACGACCTCAGCCACCCCTGAAACGTGCAACATCTCCGCAAGTACTATCAGTAGCGCATAGCTACGGGAGTCTAGTGTTATGAGGAGAATTCTTTTTCTGCGTAGCCTTGATAGGACAATTGTTACAGATTGTTATTTTTTGAATAAAATGGAAAGTTTGCTTTGAAACATTATTCCCTTCGGTACATCAGGCTTACCCAAAAGACCTCGGGCCTAACCCCGAGGCACCAAAAGACCTCGGGCCTAACCCCGAGGCACCAAAAGACCTCGGGCCTAACCCCGAGGCACCAAAAGACCTCGGGCCTAACCCCGAGGCACCAAGAGACCTCGGGCCTAACCCCGAAGCATCAAAAGGACCCTGCAACCACCCATGTTCCAGGTCGGTTTCCTATGGTGGATCCCCAACACGCCCCCTCCTTAACAGGAGCCCTGGGGGCAAAAGGGTCCTCCAACTAAACAGGAAATTAATTCAAGCTATGCTTAGGTCCAGCCGACGATGGGGCCAAACCCCTAGGTGGCCAGCGATGGCAAGCTTCAAAAGGACCCTGCAACCACCCATGTTCCAGGTCGGTTTCCTATGGTGGATCCCCAACACGCCCCCTCCTTAACAGGAGCCCTGGGGGCAAGAGGGTCCCATACCTAAACAGGAAATTAACTAAAGTTTCGCCTAGGTCCAGCCAGCGATGGGGCCAAAACCCCTAGGTGGCCAACGATGGCAAGCTTCAAATGCTCCTGCAACCACCCATGTTCCAGGTCGATTCCCTACGGCCATTCAGTCCCGTACACCCGCACTCCTGCCTTTGCAAAATGCTTGGGGGGCAGGGGACAGGAGGACAAAAGGGTAACGCTAAGGCCAAAACAGGGAATTATATCATTCGACTAGGTGTTCTGTGGGTTACGGTCCTAAAGCATTTGCTAAGGCAGATGTTAGGTTGGCCAAGGCCGTACGGATACTAGCAAAAGATAAAAGCACAGTACAACAAAGTTAACGGAAGGATAACCTCAAGGGCCTTTTCATTAATTAAAATGAGTGTACAGAGCTTGGGGGGCAATTGTAGTAGCCTCCCCGAAAAATAAAAGTCTACAAACGACAAAAGCAAATAACAGGGAAGTCAGTTTTCCGCATTAAGCACGTTCTCGGTCTCCCCGGCCTGTTCCCCCGGAATGGTAAGTCCCCCCTCCGCTAAGCCTCCCTCCGGGGTAAGCTCGGTGGCCTCAGCAACGACCTCAGGATCTCCAACGGCCGCAAGCCCCTCGCCAGCGGCTGGAGCTTCACCGAGTCCGGGATCCTCACCGATGTCCCAGTAATCCGAGTCAATCCCCGCGTAGGCCGAGAGAACCCACTCGGGGTGGTCCCGAGCTACCCGCCGCTTCAGATCCTCATAACCTTGGAAGAAGCCATCGTCAAAAGCTCCTTCCAAGGCCTCTGCGGAAGGCGCCTCGGTCACCGCTTTAGCCTGGGCCTCGGCTGCCGCGATAAGGGCCCGGGAAGTTTCCAGTTCGGCCAAAGCCGCTGCCAGGTTCGCCTGAGCCGCCCCTAAGCTCAAGGCCAGCGACTTCGTCTTGCTCGTCTCCACGGCCAGGGCAGCTTTTGCTACCTGCAGCTCTTTCCGTTCCTCCGAAAGGGCGGCTTCAGCGGCGCCCACCTTCGCGGCCAGGGATGAGTGGACGGATTCAGACCCCGCAGCTATGCAGCCAACCTACGGCAGGAGAACACACATCGGTTAAACAAGTAACAAGTGCAGGGCAAGTCCGCGTTTAAACAAAAAGAAGCGGAACACTCACCAGGTGGGAGACGCTGTATAGCCATCCTTGGATCCCTTGGGGGGTTAGCTCAGCACACGCCGTCACCTGGCTTGGCGCGAGGCAGGGCCTGAGTCTCTCCCGGGCCTCATCATGCCCGCCCGGGGGCAAACCCGATGGAACATCAGCCATGGGCACGGGCTCTTCAACAGCCGGCCTGGGGGGAATCGATGTCCCTACGGGACTTGGACGGGTATTGGTCCCGTGGCGAATGCGCCTGAGTGGGCGGTCGCCGCCTGGAACCTCGGTAGCCGGCCTCTTTCCTTGGGCGATTGCCACCCGAGCGGCAGCAGTGGCGGTAGCGGCGACCTGTCTCTCCCGCAGCTGATCCAAGTTGCGTTTGGGAGCCATTTCTGTAGAAACAAAGATCGTACGATCAAAGGTGCAAGGGGCAGAAATAGTACAAGTACATGTTACTGGCACACTTACCAGGGATGATGGGTGTAGAGCTGGGGGCCGGAATAGGCGGCTCAGGGGAGTATTTAGCGATGAGCCCTCCCGACCGGGACAGCACGTTCCAGATGCTGACGGGCAACTTCGCTAGCTTCAAGATCCTGGCCTGGCACGCCTCAGAAATTTCTGGGGGTTTAGGTGAGCCCGCTGTAAAAAAAAAAAAAAAAAAAAAAAAAAAAAAAGAGAGAAGAAAACTGGTCAACAATCCACTGTGTTCCGGATAGTTCGGGATAGCAGATAAGGACGGAAGGGCGGTCTTACCCTTCAACTCCCTGGCCCAGGATGTCTTCAGCTGGCTCCCCGGAGCCATGTCACAGAGATGAAGGGTAGATACCTGGAAGAATTTTCCCTTCCACCCTTTATTGTTACTAGGGCAGTTGTCAATGATTTTCCTGCCCGGACGGGCGGAGAACGAGAAAAACCCCAACTCATTATGCACAGGGAATGGCCGGTAAGCCCAAAGGAACTCCTGTAGGGTAAGATCATACCCGAATGCCTGGGGCCACAATGATATACACCCCATCAAGAACCTCCACCCATTGGGAGCCAACTGGCCGGGAGCGATGTCAAGAAAAATCAATATGTCCCGAGCCACCGGGTGAAGCGGAAGTCGGAGGCCCGCCATCATAGCGTCCTCAAACAGGGTGACAAACCCTGACTGATATAGGTGCGCGCCGCCGGAATTCACGGCTAGGGCGCAACCGTCAGGAAGGGAGTATCTCTCCCTAATCCGGCGAAAGTCTCCAGAATGAAGAACGGAAGAGGTGGACTCACAAGCGAAGACCATGCGGTCGGTCTCCTCCGGTAGCTCGTCGCCTAATCCCCTCGAAACGGAGGCGACAGGGGCCTCCTCGGAAGACTGACTACTGGACAGGCGAATGGGGATCCAGGCCCCGCTTTGGTGGTCGGACGGGGATTCCGGGAGCTGGCCTTGGCTAGCACCCGGGGACCCCGACTGGTATTGCTCACTCTCCGATCTCGACGCGGAATTGAAGCCGGAGTGCTCCATCTCTGGCCCTCCGGCAGGAAGGAACCGACACAAAGGACGACTCGCGAAGGGATCGAAAACCCCGAGCCTGATATACAGGGGGGGCAGGGTTACTAACCTGAATGGTAGCAAGTAGATGCTCCGCAACACCAGGTAGCACTCTCTCAGAACCACGCAAAGAACACCCGTCCGGTTCAAGTGAGTTAGGGTTCCACCTGACTCGAAAAACGCTACGAATCTGAGAAGGAAGAAATCCCACTCCCGCTCAAACCCCACAAGATTCGTTCTCTCCAGTTTCGCTTCGAAAGGAAAAAGGAACAGGGAAGAGAAAAAAGAAAGATCAGAGACAAGAGAATCAGGAGGGTGCGCAGGAGGTGGGGCGAGTGCTCCTTATATAAAAGACCTCGAACGGCCCAGATCAGAACAGATCCAGCGGTCCAGAAAATATCCCGCCCAAAACCGTCGCTTCGGTCACGTGGGGGGTCGCCTCAAAAGGCGCGCGCATTAAGTACACGTAAAAGACGTTTCCGTTGGCTTCTGAACGGTTTGGTTACGCCCACGCCTCCATTCGTTAGGATCTAACCTGACCAACGATTGGTTGACGCGTGGAAGCAGCGGTCCAGGCCCGAGCAACCATATCCCGGGCGCATTTGCGAGCCGGTCGGGAATTAACCTCACAGAGTTGTACAGAATTGATACACAGTTCAAGGGACTTAATGAAGGAAAAAGATGGCCTCAGGGACCTTTTTATTGCTATAAAAGGAAAACTGTACAAAGACGGGAGCAATTACAGTAGCCTTCCCGGAAGAAAATAAAAAGAAGAAGAAGGAAAAATGTACATGTGTGTAAACAAAAATGCCCTTAAGGTCTTTGGCCCTTCAAAGCCTTGACCTCCTCTTCCAGGGCAGCCACCTTCGCCGTCAGCCCCTCTACGGCCAGCTCCAAGGCGTGGACATCCACCCCCCGCAGGGCGGAATCCATCTGCAGCTCGGCGCCCATCTTCTCCACCGCCTGCAAGCGTTCTTCCATGTTCACGAGAGAGAAATCCGACCATGAGCCCGGCATGCGGGGGCCGGTGAATACTTCCGGTCGGCTCCTCTTCGGTGGGGGCTGAGGCTCTTCTTCGACCTCTCTCTCCTTGCCCTTTCTGGATGGGCCCGGAGGCGGGCTTACATCCTCAGATGAGGAGGAGTCGGTGCTGGTGGACAAGGAGACCGGCCCCTCGGGTTGGCCCGTCCTGCTGGCCGGGCGCGCCCCGGTCGCCATCGACCGGGTATAGCGGCGCGATCCAGATGCCGCAGCGGCAGCGGTTGCAGAAGACGATCCGACGCCCGAATTCTCCGCAGGTCTCCCTTTCAAGTAGGAGAACGACATACCGGCCTCGATGGCTTGGTCGAAAGCCTCCATGTCATCTTCGGACGGGACGACTCCACGAAGGGCGATGAAGGCCTGTTTGCAATGATCGGGATTATAACCCGCAGGAGGGCAGAGACCGTCATACTCCAACCAGTTACCAGCAACCAGCACCCAAGGGTACCGTTGCCAGTTCTTGTTTGGGAAGTCTAGACCTCGGACAAGGTCTTTCCCCTCGGTCTTAGGGCGAAAGTAGGGGCCTCTGTTGTCAATGCCCAGTATGTAACACCTCGCAACGTCGGCAGCCCGGAGAAACAACCCCAGTCGCTCGTTCAGCGCCGAAATTCCCCATAAGAGGCGGGCAACGTTTGGTCGGCATTTGTGTAGTGGAATCTGCAAACCCTGAAGAAGGTCGCAGAAGGAGACCGGTAGAGGAAAGCGTAATCCCACGATCAGCAGCAGATAGCTGCTGATGAGGAAGAAAGGAGGGGCTACTTCTTCTCCTTCAACGAACGGACGGATCACCACGTCCTCGGGAATTTGGCAATCTTCCCGGAATGCCTTAAGCCCCTCGTCTGATGTTAGGTCAACGTGTGAGGCCATTTGGTGAAGATAAAAGTTTGGAAAGGCAAAGACAGCAAAGGATAGGAGGCTCGGAGAGTTTGCTCAGGCGATTCAGCTAGTGTTGAGTAGTGAAGAAGCCAGGATAAATAGTGCTCATTATATAAGCAGAACGAACGGATGGGATCCAATCTGATCGAACGGTTCATGTACTCTCCCGCCGAAACTGTCGTTTCGGGCACGTGAGGCGTCGCCTCAGAAGGCGTGAGCATTAAATGTGGGATGTGATAGTCTGGTTGCCAGCTGGACGATTCAGTTACCTCTTAAACTAGATGCTTTAAGCCCGAACTATGCTTGTAACCAGTAGGCACGTGGCGTCGGGGATCTCAGGCCTGTACAGCTACCGCTCGGTCCTTAAGCCGCCGGGTCATCCCGTGTTAGCCGTGGTCCGGTGGGGGACCCGGTATTTTCCCGGGCGGTCTATGAAGGGCGTTCTTAATTTTCCGACCTCATCTGATAAAGCGTCATCTCAGCTCTGAAAATGGGGGGCAGCTGATATGTCCAGAAATATCTTGTAATTACCTAACCGCCACGTGTTCAGCTAATGACCCGGGGAAGACAGATTTGAGGCATGGAGCCCACGCCCCCGAGGGATGCTGCAGTTGCCACCCGAGGTACTCGGGCGGTCGTAGTGGGGCCCCGAGGATCACGGCATCAATCACGTTTCCCCTCAAATCGTTACACAGCTGTCGCTCGATCAAGAGAATTAGTGGTTTCCTTAACTGCTTAGGAAACTCACCAAATATTGGGCAAATCTATTGTGATTAGATTAGGCTTCCTAATCTAGTGAAGCTTACCATGTAAAGGTGGACTCTTACACTTATAAAAGAGCCCACCTACCCTCTCAAAGGGGATCCGAATATCAACTCTCTAAGCAGAATACACCTTAGAGAAATCACCAACATACACGCATACACCCGGCTGGTATTACTGGTAGTGCCGCCCCACTTTGTTGGCTTACCAGGCCGCCGGTGATCTGCTAGTGAACGCGCATAGACGCAACAGTGGACGTAGGTCACCTCATTAACGGGGCCGAACCACACACAAACCTTCTGTGATTTCATTTTCTTCTTAGAATTGCCCTCACCAGTTTTCGGCATCATCAGAGTATGTGCCTAACACTTCTCCATTACAATAGAGACTATTCAACATTCGGGAAGCATGACATTGGTTGTTCCTAATTATTTTCATTTCCTTTGCCCAGTGGGATCCAATGATCAAATATAGCCAAAATCTACAAGGATAACTAACACGTTAATTTAGTGGGCCCTAAACCTTCCCATGTGGAACTTGGCCCACCTTATATCTCAAAGAATAGAAGAAGATAACCTATGGTGTTTTCCCGCTCTCCTAATATATTCCATCCGTCCCAATCATCTTTCTTTATTTATTTTTCTATCCAAGAAAGCCTATGACAAGAAGAATAGGGTATTTTTTATTTTTTCAGAAAACCTTAACATGTGCCTTAGGTAACCCTTTTTTTTAGGAAGAAGATGGTATTAAGCTTCTTTAGCATTGAACTTAATCATGTGCTAACAATGTGACGATTGTGATCTCATCACTAATAGACTCTTCAAGTTTGTTGGAAGAAATGCCTAACGATTATTCCAAGTTCATAAAAGAATAAATAACACTATTCGGAGAAGAGTAATGATATACACAACCTATTTCACAACTTATTTCATAATTGTACATTCTGGCAATTGATTTCGATGAACTCTATGAGGATCCGACATGAGTCCTGCACGAGACCCACTAAAATCAATGGTCAAAATGTCCTGATTATGGAATGGGTTATGAAATAAGTTGTGTGTAGAATTTTTGTTCGGGAATGTTTTCATCGGCCATTGAACCACTCCTAAACTATACCAATTTTGTTATGGTATTGAATTTTTTAGGAATGCTTATAGCTAAATGCTTGGTGTGGAAGTAACTTTGTTTTCGTAGTATATTTATAATGTTTTATGTACATTGCTCCGTTTATTGCTCCATTTGGTATAGAAGTAACTTTGTTTTGGCAACCTATGTATAACTTTTACTTACATGCATTAGATATGGAGAGAAAGAAAAATGAAAGAAATATAGAGATCGATCAGATGGAAACAGTATAAACTGATAGATTACCTTGTTATAAAGATGGAGTATATGGCTCCATCAATTCCCAACCTATGTCCCTATATACGAAACACCTCTTCTAACTTAAAAACAGAAGTAAGTAAGATTTTATTTTTCGTAGAAATAAAAACCGTATCAAAATACATCTTGTAAATAAATTTAAAAAATAAATATAATAATATAATTATAATTAACAAGAATGCATTATGTAACTGTCATTCCAAATGGACTATAATCTAATTAAATGTGCTTTATTTCTCAAACCTCAATATAATATTCAGTACTTGCAACACATGTGTGGCACATAGCATTTATATATCAGTTGACATTTTTTCCATACCCAAATTTTTTTTTTTTTTCAAATGAGAGTTATAGCCCAACTTCCGGCTTCTGCCCTTGTCTGTGTCTCACCGACCCATCCACACAATATATGTTAAGACAGTACTTGAGTACTTTTTACTCAGTATTTTTTGTGCTGTCTCTCTCACAGAAGTAGAATCTAGGACAATTTTTAAAAAACTATTTTAAAGTGTTAGATCCTACTTCTATAAGAGGGAACAGTACAAAAAATACTGAGTGAAAAGTACCCAATTACTGTACATATATGCTATATGTCATTGTTAGCATTGACTTACATCAACAAAATTTAATCATCTACCACATTAGACACAGAAATTAGTTAGTAGGACAGCAAAGTCACAATAATTAATTATGATGATCTCAATAATTAATCCATGTTAATTATGACTTAATTCCTTGCACGTCATCAATAATCAGTTTGCGTCTCACTACTTCTATATTACATATGTACAGACACATGTGGGTATTGCTATCCTACTCCGTTGGTGATCAGTAGGATACCACTGTGTACATTCGGTAACAGTTTAGAGTAATATTTGGGCCACAACCAAAGGCACAACCTTTTTTGCACAACTTTCATTTTGTGTCTATCTCTCTCTTGATGGGTCCCACAGTGCCATTGACCCCACAGTGCCCACTAGGAGAGAGATAGACACAAAATGGAAGTTGTGCAAAAAAGGTTATAACTTTGGTTGTGCCCCAAGTATTACCCAAAAGTTTAACCTATTAAAATGAGTGTGATAATGATTTTTTAGCCCTTTTTAAAATTAACTTGTGGGCTTTTAATAAGGTGTCAAAGCCTTTCTCATCTACATAAAAATGAGTGTATATGTATCCGTATATCGGGTAGCATATTTATATGGATTTAGTCTTATTATCTTACTTCATGAAGTTAGCAAGTATTTGTGGTAAATTTTAACTGGATAAAAAGTTTAAATTACATCATTCAAATTAGAGACTTTAATGTAGGACCGAAATTTTTTTGTTCATGTAAGAAAGATTACTTTTACATTCACAAGTATACACACATACAAATATCTTTGTGTGTGTGGAAAGAGTAATATTTGGGACACAACCTTCATACAACTTTCATACAACCTCCCCAAAAGATGTGTCTATCTCTCTCCTGTGATGTCACTGGACCCCACAGTGACACAGGAAAGAGATAGACACATCTTTTGGGGAGGTTGTATGAAAGTTGTGTCCCAAGTATTACCCGTGTGGAAAAGACTTCAATGTGGGTTTCGTATTATTTTTAAGTGTGATGGGTACAATTTCATCCCGATGAGACATACGTGAACAATTTCAATCTTGGTGTAGTACAAAATATACGCAATTCCTTTCCATATGTAATGTATGAAAAATGCTAGCTTACTACACATGACAAAAAGCATGCACTTTAAATGGACAAAAAAATCACATAGCACCTCATTTAAATAATGGTATTAAAATAATTTTACAAATAATTTAAAATAAATTACTTGCATTGTAAAATACCAGGATCTTTCTATTATACATCCCAATGACGTATATATATATATATATATATTTAAAATGGCACCAACCAAGTTTTGGACTATAAATATCTAGGATAGCAAACCCCCCATTACTGCTAAAAAATAACCATGGATAGAGAAGCACAACCATCGGCGGCTTCCGATGGCAAACGAGGTGGTTGGATCACATTTCCTTTTATCATAGGTCTCTCTCTCTCTCTCTCTCTCTCTCTCTCTCTCTCTCTCTCTCTCTCTCTTACTCACACACGCACACACAACAGTGTCTTTGCATATATGAGGGAAAAAAAAAAAACAAAAACACAGCAATATTAGAATGACAAAATTCACAGAAATATAAATAGAATTAATGGTGGGTTTGCTCGTGAATTACTAATTGCGTCTACCAAAATTTTCTTCACACATATATGTACAATAGAAAATGTTGAATGAACTATTTTTTATTGCGAGTCTAAAGACAATTGTGGGGGGTGTTTTTTTTTTTTTTTTTTTTTTTTTTTGCTTACGCAGTGGTCAAACACATTTCACTACCTCCGTTTTTGTTTTTTTTCCCTTCAAAGATATGATATGACTTTGAGTGCGACTTTTGGGCACAATTAAATCTCACAAACATAATTCAAAAACTACACAATGTGTCTCTCTCTCTTTAGGTGGGCGCTATTGACACTGTGGGATCTGCAGAGGAGAGATAGACACATTGTGGTGTTTGTGACGTTTGTGGATTGTGTTTATGAGATTTGTTTGTTCCCAATGACTTACTCACTTTGAACTCTATATTTTCGATTGCAATATTAAAGCCCTTAACGTTTGAAACAATACTAATTGGGAAGCTTATATTGATCAAATAAACTTCATCTCCCTCTATAAATATTTTTTCAACACCCTCATATATATATATATATATATATATTTAAAAAAACAAAAAAAAACAAAAAAAAAAAAGCTCACTTTGGTCAAGTGAAACATGTTACAAAGTTAGCTTTTTTTTAGTGTAGCTTGTAAAATTTTGTAACATGCTTCACTTGACCAAAAGTAATGTTCCTTCAACTTTTTTCTTTTTCTGGGACAATGTTCCCTACACTCAAAGAATCCAAATACGAGGGCATTTTTACCAAATTTCTACGTCATTTAATTGTTTGATTTGATTTGATTTAATTTTTGTCTGGTGAAATAACAGCAACAATGGGGGCGTTGACTTTGGCTGGTGGAGGGTGGTTGTTGAACCTAATAGTGTACCTGATTAAGGAATTCAATGTGAAAAGCATCAATGCGACGCTGATTTTTAACGTTGTGAGTGGGGCCACCACTCTCTTTCCGATTATCGGAGCAATAATCGCAGACTCCTATATTGGATGTTTCTCTGTCATCTGGATTTCTTCTCTCATCTCTTTGCTGGTACTCCTCTTTACACATCTCTCTCTCTCTCTCCAAAGAGGGAGACATATATGTACATGTAGGAGAAATTATCTCCTGTCACCAACCACACTCACGGGAATATGATTATTTTGTATTAATATTAAGCTGCTCACAGACTCACAGTGGCATCTGCCGGTCGCATATTGGGCTAAATTAAATGTTCAAGGTAACAATTGTATTTAGAGATATGGTATAACTAATCAATAAAATCCCTGCATGTGTCGAGTTTGGGATGGCTTTTTCCTGTGGGTTTTATTAATGTAAGGCTCTCTTAACACTCCTATGGGTATGTGCCATGAACCAATTTAGGTTACTATTGGGCTGGTCTAAATCCCTATTTATTGGTGGTCATTTGGGTCTTTCGGAACCGGGTGTTTTGTTTCAGGGGTCCGTTCTTTCTCTTTTAGAGTTGGGAGTTTGTATATATTAAAGTTTCTGATTTCTAGAGAGTTTAAAGTGTTAGAAAAATAGAAAAACTAATTTTCTCATGGCTTAATCCTAATAAGTTTCATCGATAACTTTCCTTTATGTGTCTAATTTCATAATCAAAAAAAAAAAACTTAGATCACATGGCCGAAATGTTCAGGATCAAATTTGGTGTCAAGGGGTTATTTAACTTTAGAGTTTTGTCTATCCACTCGCTGGCTGAACCAGAAATTTGTTTTTGGGATGCCTAGTTACTAGGTAGGTTACTTAAGAACGTCTCACGCGAATTTGGGGATAGAGCTTCTGAGGCAAATTTTTTTTTTTATTTGATCTATTTATACATATTTGTGGGATGAATTTTTGTATTGAAAGATTAGAAATTTGCTCTGTGTTTTTTTTTTTTGGGCCTAAATTGACAGTTGTCGGGGTTTGGTGTTTGTTTTTTATTGCATATTACAATATTTAGCTTTTGCTTATCACAGTAAGAGCTATATCTACATTGATACTGTGCTCCCCAGATCCTTTCTCCCTAATACATCCAAAACACATGTGGTTGGAGTTTGGGGTTGAGAGAAAACAATAAAAATGATTTAGTTTGACAAAGAGAGAATGTAGATTTTTTTTTATTTGTGCTAGAAATAATTACACAAAAGAATCACACATATACCACAAGTGAAGGGTGTTATGGCACTCCACACATATGAGCCTTAGGTCCGCCTTGTTAATCCACTGTTTTTGAAAATAATTCTAAAAAGGTACAGAAATCCAAACAAAAAAATCTCTAAATCTCTAAAGGTAATACAAATTGTCACACTTTTTCTAAAACAATCATTGGTATACAAAGAACTGTGGGTCCTGCAAGAACTCAAAGAGAGTATTTTTGTTCATTCAAATATTGGTTCACCAATGCTCACTCAAGCATTCAATTGATCAATGCAGTGGGACTTAGGATTAAACATCATGGGTCTCACGGTACTAGCCAATAAAATACTTGAGTAAGCATTGGTGAACTATTTTTTGAGTGAGCAAAAGTATTTTCCTAACTCAAATGGCTTGTAATAAGTCACCTTTAATGCTTTATCAACCAAAAAAAAAAAAATTTAAAAAAGTCACTTTAAGGCTTTTGAAAATTGATTTAAGAAAGAATTTCTAATAAAATGGTTAGCTTCATCTTTCTATTTAATTTAATTTTTTTTCCTCTTTTTAGGTTTGTCTTTATTAAATGGTTTCACTTTAGGAGTTCTTCTTGTGATGATTCACAACTCTTTTGTCTTTTTTTCTTTTTTTTTTTTCTTTTATTCCAGCTTTATATGTACGAGTAAACAAGTTGAACATCTCACTTTATCAACAAGCATGATTTTACCTTCATATATAAATAAGAAAGAAAATATTTTTGTTCACCTAATTTTTGGTGCACTAATGTTCACTTAAGTCATATTAGTCAATGTAGTAAGGTCCAAAATTTAATTAATGATGTTTAATCATCAATCTCACTATATTGACCAGTAAAAAACTTGAATGAACATTAATACACCAAAAATTAGGTGAGCAAAAAATAAACATAGTTCGTCCAAAACAAAAGAAAGAAATATAAACTATACTAGAACACCATCCTCCCCACTCCGACATCTTTCCCCTGTCTTTTGTTTTCCTCTTCTCATCAGTCTGGTGACTTTTTTTTTATGACTTCATCACTTTTTTTTTTCTTCACCCTCCATTTCTTTCTCGAGCAATGATAGATGCACAATAAAAATCCACAACCAATTGCACAACCTGTTTAAAATTGTTGGACTTCGTGCTGAAAAAGCTGTACACACAAAAAGACAAAAAAAAGGGTGTACAATTTTTTCAGCACGAAATCCAACATTTTTAAGCAGGTTGTGCAATTAATTGTGAGTTTTTGTTGTGCATCTATCATTTCTCTTTCTTTCTCATTAACTCCTCTGACCCACTTCCTCCACCAACCCTCCTTTACTCTTTTGGCCCTTCTGTTCTCTTTTCAGTTTTCCTCATTCATTTCTTCCATGAGCTGTGGTTCCTTCCCCCAACTGTCCCTTTCGCCTTTATTATGGAAGACCTGACAAGTGCTTTATCTCAAATCATCTCCAAAACTTCAAACCTCGCTTCTTGTACTGATTCCTTTGGGCCAAAACCATCATCCAGAAGGCGGTGGGGCCCTTGAGGGTCCCTCCATATCTTTGCTTTTGACACACCCATAGGACTTAACGAGAAATGATAGATGCACAATAAAAATTTACAACTAATTGCACAACCTGCTTAAAAATGTTAGACTTCGTGCTGAAAAAAATGTACATCCCTTTTTTTGTCTTTTTGTGTGTACAGCTTTTTCAGCACGAAGTCCAACAATTTTAAACAAATTGTGCAATTGATTGTGGGTTTTTGTTGTGCATCTATCATTGCTCGGACTTAATAGAGTTACCAACCTCACACCATGGTCTATTATGGGTCATCGCACTTGGTTTTGAAGTTGTGGACACCTGGACCTATCCTCCAAGAGCTGCAACTTCGCCTCTCTTTCTTCTGGATCCAAATACATGGCCTCCACACACACACACACTCCCCCCCACCCCAAATCAAATATTCATGACAAATGCAAAAATCATAGGGGAAAAATTGGTAAAGTGATTGAAATAGATCTTGCTGGAGGGTCTCTACCAGTCTAGATAAAGGTTATGAGGTTTGTGTGTTGTATGTGTGTATATGTTAGCATACAAAGACCCAACTTGTTTAGGACTTCTAAAACCCAGGTATGTTGGTGCTCGTATAGACCGACTACATTATTTTCTACAAGACGAATCTAGGACTTCCCCTTTTTTTTTTTTTTTTTGTCTTAATTAATGCACTACTTCAATTAGCAAAATATATATATATATATATATATATATATTATACAACACTTGTGATATTTTGGAATCTGGGAAGATTATATCTTCGCAGCCTTAATCCACCACGCATACAATTTGTCTTTACATTTTCGGCTTAGTTTGGTCCTATTTTGATACTTCTCATTTTTAAAAGTACAATTTTATATTAATTTATTTAGTAATTAGTGTATGATCTTTATAAAAATTAAACTTAGGACTATTTTGGGAAAGTTTTTAAAAGCTCTAAAATAGAGCTTTTAAAAGCTCAAGATTGGTTTTTGGTTTCATGATGTTTTTTTAAAGAGTAGTGTGTCACTTGTATAAAATTATCAAATAACTTAGTAACAAATTTCATAAACTTTTTTTAAAAAGCCACGTGGGGGCCAATCTAAGCCTTCGTCTGTTAAGAATTATGAATATATGAATAGTTATTCGTGTTACTTAGGAATAATCGTTACAATTAAGGGTTAATTACATTTTACTGTCTTATGGTTTGACCTGATGACACTTTAATCCATGTAGTTTAAAAATGACCACTTAACCCCCTGTAGTTTGTTGGATATTTAGTAACTTTACACTCTCCTTTAGATTCTGCAATAGTTCCACTTTACCCGAAAGCATAAGAAGGCTAAGTGGTCACTTTTAAACCACATGAGGTAAAATGTCATCGGGTCAAACCATACAGGGGCGGACTTAGGATTTTTTGTCAAGGGGGCCTAGAGTGTACGGGACAGCGCCCCCGATGCGAATTTTTTTGGGTCTATCTATACATAATATGTGTAAAACTGTAGAATTTGTGTAACACCCCTAATTTGGGGTAAATCGTGTAATTTTATGGAGCATATTTCTAAAACTTGTAAAATATTACATATAAGTTTAGAATTTAAAAAGAAGGGCATGTGTCTAAAACTTATAAAATATTACAAGTAAATCTAGAATTTTCAAAATTCCAAAGGGGGCCTGTATGAATTTTAGGAGGGCTAATTTCTAAAATCTGTAAATTATTACATATAATTTTATAATTTCCAAAAATTCAGAGGGGGGGGGAGGGGGTGTGGGTGTGTGTGACTCCCCTGGGATTTATGTGTGTCCGCCATTGAAACCATAGGGGGTAAACTGTAATTAACCCTTGAAAAATTTGATGCATCTTCGTAGTTCTTAACACTCTCCATTAGATTCTGTAACGATTCCACTTTACCCGAAAGCACAGGTGGTTAAGTGGTCACTTTTATACCATGGGGGGGTGTGTGTGTGTGTGACTCCCCTGGGATTTATGTGTGTCCGCCATTGAAACCATAGGGGGTAAACTGTAATAAACCCTTGAAAAAATTGATGCACCTTCGTAGTTCTTAACACTCTCCATTAGATTCTGTAACGATCCCACTTTACCCGAAAGCACAGGTGGTTAAGTGGTCACTTTTATACCATGGGGGGGGGGGGGGGGGGTTTGTCATTGGGTCAAACTATAGGGGGATAAAGTATATCTAACCCTACAATAAATTACACGCCAACAATGATATTCTTTTCAACCAGCTACTTTAATTAAAAATTATTTTAGCTATTCACTATTTGACCTTCAATTCCAACAGTGCTTTTTAGTTTATCTAGTCATCTTACTTTATTCCATTTTTACGGTTATGATTTTTGTTAATTCATATTAGAAAAATGTTCAAAGACTAAGATTTAGAGAGATAATATAGAAAGTCATTTCTTACTAGATAAATCTAGCTATTCAAAATTAAAGATATTAGTTAAAGTGGCTGGTCATATAGGCTAGAGCTCAAAATCTTCTTTCTACTAGCTATTCTGACTCAAAAGTTATTATAGCTAGGCTCTTAGAGATGCTCTTAGTAATATTACTAAGGGGCCGTTTGATAAAACTGAAATTAAATACTGAAAATTAAGTGGTGAATTTTAAGTACTAGAAATTTTAAGCAATTGAATTTGTAATACTTAAAACAGTGTTTTGAGTACTAAAATGAAATGCATTCAGTGATTATTTTTAGTAGAAATTTTTCACTTAAAGTTTTCAGCAAGTTTTTGGTTAGTTTTCAATTAGTAGCTATGTTATCAAACATGCTAAAAATAAATAAGTACCGAAAATTGTCATTTTCACTACTTAATTAAATTATCAAAACATACCGTAAGTCAAACTTTAACACAACAATCCACAAGTAGCTAGTCTTCACGAGTAATGCTAGATGCACAAAAAAGTGCACAACGAAATGCACAACCTACTTTAATTTGTTGGACCTCGTGCTGAAAAAGTTGTACACTCCTTTTTTTTGTCTTTTTGTGTGTACAGACTTTTCAGCACGAAGTCCAACAATTTCAAGCTGATTGTGCATTTTATTGTGCACTTTTTTTTGTGCATCTAGCATTTCGGTAGTCTTCACATTATCATCTACGCATAACTGTAACAACTTGAGCTTTCATTTGTGTGTGTGAGAATTTATCCTTTATTCCTCACTGTCCTTACCCAATGCCTCACTTGATTGCAAACAAACATGGACAATGAAATGGAAAATATCAAATCTTATAGAGTAGAAAAATAGAATTTGTAGGAAAAAAAGAAGGAAAAGAGAGAGAGAGAGAAGGAGATGTGGGAATGAAAAATGCCCAAAAGGACTACCTTCCTGTATTAGTTTAGTTAATTTAACAAATTACAAGACTCAAACACAAGAAAGAGATAAAACTTTCTAAAGAATCATAATCAAATCCTACCAAATCATAAATCTAGCTCATAAATCATGGGATTTATAACCTTATCAAATAAAAAATGATAAAATATAACCATTCCTAAGTAACTAGATTTGATAGGATTACAGTCAAATCTAGAATATTTCTTATATTCCAACATATAGTATGCTAGTGTTGAAGAGGTGATTCCGCGATTGTAAGTTTCAAAAGTTTCCTTATTTTTCATTTTCTGTGTGTAGAAGAAAATCCGAAACTCATTTTCTAATAAATAAAGAATTGTGAAGATGGATCAATGCTCACCAGTACGTAATTCTTTAATAGGAGTGGCAAGTTCTTATATTACACAGAAAAATAAAATATTTAACATTCACTTGCAGGGCACGATCCTCTTAGCCCTAACCGCTATGCTCGATTCATTGAGACCTAAACCATGCCAAGATGGCTCAAGCTCGTGCACAACCCCATCAACAATCCAATTTATAGTTTTGTACTCTGCTTTAGCACTCGTATCTCTCGGAAATGGGGGTTCAAAATTTGCTCTAGGAACAATGGGAGCAAATCAATTTGACAAACCAAGCCATCAAGCTAGTTTCTTTAGTTGGTACTTTTTCATTATGTACATAGGCACATTAGCTAGTGCCGTGGGCATTGTATATGTTGAGGACAATGTCAGTTGGGGATGGGGTTTTGGCATAAGCATTATCACTAACGTGCTCGGCTTAGTCTTTTTCTTGGTGGGAAGTCGTTTCTATCGCGATGTAAAGCCTCAAGGGAGTCCGTTCACAGGATTGGCTAGCGTTATTGTTGCAGCTATTAGGAAGAGTAGAGTCGTTCCCTCTCTAAGAAGTGAGGATTACTACCAAGGGCAGGATCATGGCGTCGCGAAAATGGTGGATGCAACACCCACGAATACTTTCAAGTAAGAATTTCAACTTTTTTTTTGGTTTCATTTCCTTAATTTGATAGGGATTATTATAGCATGATATTTAATTGAACTCAAGTTTGAACTACGTATTTCGGAATTCAAGATGCCAAGGTAGAGTTTGGAATTAAATCTATTTTGATTAAAATATACCACAGAGGAAAACTCCTTGTTTTTTTTTTTCTAAAAAGAATTTGATTATCTCATAAGATTTATCAAATATACGTTGATTTCTAACATTTAAATTTTTTATTTAATGCAATAGTAAAATTGGTACAATTAAGAGAATCGAACTAGACCGGTTCGATCAATTCTGATACTATTCATTCAATAGTGTAATTTAGTCTTTTTATACGAACTTGGAATAATCCTTAGGTATTTTCTGTTCCAACAAACTTGAATAGTTCAATAGGGATGAGGTCACATGATTGGATTCAACACTAAAGAAACTTAAATACTTTCTTCTTTTACTGCTTTAAACTTTCTTGAAATAGGAAATAAAAAGGGTAAATTGCACTTTAGTCTATTAAATTATACACATATTTTTAATTAAATTCATTCAATCAGACCCAAATTCTATATTTTTAGCTTAAATTATTTGAAATTGTCACGTATATTGTGCGTAATGCTTACCTGTCACATGCTAGGTTAAGAAAACACATTCGACTAGATTCAAAATCGCATTCAATGATACCCAAAATCGCATAATTTTTTAGCCATTCACAATCTCCCGTGCTTGTCTTAACCTAACATGTGACAGGTAAGCATTTCGCACAACATACGTGTCGATTTCTAATAATTTAAGCTAACAGTATCAGAAGTTGGATATGATTGAATGAATTTTTGAAGTTCAATAACCCAATTGACAAAAAAAAATAGTTTATGGAACCAATTAAAAACAGGTGTATAATTGAATGTACTAAAGTGTATTTTGCCCAGATAAAAATGAAAGAAGATTATTAGGGGGAACAGATGGAATGCAATAGGAGAGTGGGGGGAATGGAACTATGGCAATTTACTCAAATTAGAATTAGGTCTCTCACTTTACTAATTAAAATGTTACAGTTAATTATAAATAAATAGAAATCCCACTATACATAAATATTAGAGTAAATTATGTTTAGACTCCTAAACTCCAATCCATTATAATTACTAAGTGCATAAGTGGACCTATGACATATTGGCCCAACTCCATATGTCAAAATCATGATAGAAATTGTGATAAAGGACTCTAAAATTTATAATATTAAGCCCCCTATATTTTTATGTTTTTTTACTAATTATATAAAAGTCATTCCCTCTTATGTTTTTGTGATGATTTTTATAGCATCAGTTTATATCATTTATACAAAATGTGTATAAATATGTCCAAAAAAATATTCGAAGGCACTGTCACCGAACCCCCGTACCTAACCTCAATAAACCCTCCCTCTAAATTGATTTTCTAGATCCACCCCTAACTAGCTTCTTGTCCCACATTCTACACTACTACTCATATGATAGTATGATATGATCAATGATAACCATATGTATTCTTATGTGCACAACCAAAATTAATACAAATTGAATATAATACAAAGCTTTTGCTACCTTCTTATGTAGGTTCCTAAATAATGCGGCATTGATAACCGAAGCAGACTTGGTCGACGACGTCCGATCGGACGGCTTGGTTGCGAGTCCATGGAAGCTAAGCACAGTCCAACAAGTAGAGGATCTGAAAACCCTAATTAGAATCTTCCCACTATGGTCAACTGGTATATTTATATCCACTCCACTAGTCATTCAAGGCAGCTTGATGGTCCTCCAAGCTCTAACCATGGACCGCCACATTGGACCCCACTTCAAAATCCCACCAGGGTCCATGATAGTCTTTGTACTACTCTCCACTTCTTTGTTCCTCGCCATAATGGACAAATTCATCCTTCCCACGTGGCAGAAACTCACTGGACAATCCCTGACGACTCTCCAGAAAATTGGGGTTGGCCACGTGTTCAACATACTCAGCATGGCCATGTCTGCCCTAGTGGAATCAAAAAGGATCAAAATTGCCCATCTTCACCCTAACGAGCCTGTCGTACCCATATCAGTGTGGTGGCTAGTGCCACCACTAGTCATCAACGGTCTTGGAGAAGCGTTTCATTTTCCGGGACAGGTGGCGTTATATTACCAAGAGTTTCCCAAATCGCTGAAGAGCACGTCAACTGCTATGGCGGCCTTATATATTGGTATCGCATACTATGTGGGCACCGGTTTGTTGGATTTTATCCGACACGTCACTGGGTGGTTGCCCAATAATATAAATCATGGACGACTAGATAATGTTTATTGGGTGGTTGTTTTGGGTGGCGTGCTCAACTTTGGCTGCTTCTTAGTGTATGCATGGTTTTACAAATACAAAGAAGTAGAAAAAGTGGTCGAGGATAGTTCTATCTCGAGTAATACTATACTTCCCGAATTATAATGTGGTAGTGGACTCATTAAATTTTAATTGAATGATGATATTGAAGTGATCATAAAATGACCTCATTGCCACATCACTGTCACAAAATATGGGAAGTGAATTTGGAATTAAGACTTGGGAGCATAACATTACTCTTCTATCTCTAATAAATAATTTTCTATGTGACTTGTTCATATATAGAGATGTAATTCATGTCTAATATATACACAATATATAAGTTTTTTGTTTAATTACATGTGTTTCCTCTTGGTTAATTTAGTGGTTGTTGATGATGTGAATTTATTTAAGCAACGCTATGTTTCCTAAATTTTGAATTACAAATGTGATTTTTAACATGTAACAGTGATACCATATTTAATAATACTTGTTTGGTTGAAAAATTATAAATGTGCGAGCGTGCCAGGCAAGCAAATTGTCAATGTGTGTGATGTGATAAATATCCAAATTGCGCCTCACCAAGCAAATTGTGGTGACGCTCGATGCCTTAACAAGGACTTCAAACGTTTGAAATGAAATACGAAAAAGAAGAAAAAGAAGAAGAAGTGAAGTGGGAGTTCGAATGATACCTTCGAAGTGGTTGAACTATTCTATAACTACTCCTACGAATTGCATTAAAGGAAAGTAAAGTATTGAAGGAATACAAAACTAAAACTAAATTAATGTAAAATAAAGTAATAGCCATGGTGGCCAAATGAAAAAGATTACATAATGTTGAAATGTTTGTTGGTCAAGGACCATTACAAAGGAGTATGTTACAACTATTTATAGAAGAAACCTATAACTACCTATTTGAATTTGAATATTTCCCTCATATTACAATAACTACCATGCAATTCAAATTCATTTACACATGTGTTCTTCCAAGAAAAGCTCTTCCAAATGACTTCCACCTTCATCATCACCATTGATATTCAAATAACCTCCTTTGCTTCAATCCTACAATGCCAAGTGTCCTGCAAGTAATCTCCAAATGGCTTCCAATATTGCAAGCCAAAATAGCTTTGCTTTATAATAATTATTATTATTGTTATTATATAGTAATATAATAACACATTAAAATTATATTTTATGGTACTAACATAGCCCCCTGGTTCTTTGAAAATGAAGCATACATAATTTTTTAAGAACCAACTTCTTTATTTCCATAAAATAACACAATTTGTTTCGAAGCCAACACAACAAATTCGAACACAAAAAAAATGGCTTTAAAGTTGTCTCGATGCTAATAGAACAGCCTTGAATACAAAAAAACTTTGCTTTAAACTGACTTCGAATCAAATGAAATAGCCTTGAAGGCTTCGAAGCCAATATAATTATTTTGAACACAAAACAATGGCTCTAAACTTGGCTCGAAGCCAATCTAAAGGCTTCAAACAGAAAACAATGGCTTCAAAGTTGCTTCAAAGCCAATGAAAAGGATTTGAACATAAAATGATGGATTAAAACTGTATTCGAAGTAAATATATGGGGTTCGAACACAAAATAAATGGCTTAAAACTTGTTTCGAAACCAATCAAAAAACTTCGAACACAAAACTAAATGACTTTAATCTGGCTTCAAAGCCAATAAAATTGAACAAGATAACTTATTTTAAAATGGCATTAAAGCCAATACATGTATTTTCGAAAATACTAACAGTGGGACATAACCCAATATAACCCAATTCGAACAGTGGGATAATGATTCATGAACATCCTTGTATGCTTTTCAACTTCTTGGGCCCACAAAATGAGCAAAAGTTACATAACCACCATCATGTATGGCTTACTTGTCTATGTTAGAGTTGGCATTTCACAAGATGCCCACTTATAGACCATTCGAACCCACTGTTTAGACAGACTTCATGGTTGACTTGATCAACCAATTGCCTCAGATCAATCGTGAAGTTTGCACTGCTAAAATCACGGGTTGTGCAAATTCAAATTGCCCCCAATCACACCATCTCTTTTCTACATGCAGCCACGCACATAGGGACATGTGCTCAACATCGTTCTGTAATGTGATAAAGATGATTAATAGAGATTTAAAGCAGTAATGTTGGTCAATTTTTTTTATTATAAAAAAACTGTCATAGAAAAATCCACATGGTCATATCCCAATTTTGATGAGCACCGCAAAGCCAAAATGGATATTGACCAACTAAAGTCAATGTATATAGTGGCTTTAAAAAATCACAAGTTTTGACATCTTGTACAATGTCAAACAACTTAGAGTCATGAACAAAAGTTTGTTCATCACTTTCAACCATATTTAGTTGAAAGATACACCCCGAGTGTCTTTTCATCACAAAATAAATGTGCAAAATAATGGCTTTAAACTTGATTCGAAGCCAATGTAATAACCTCGAATACAAAATAAACCACTTTAAACTAGCTTCGAAGCCAATAAAAAAGCTTTAAATTGTTTTAAAAATTTTGAGACCAATAAAAGTATCTTCAACAATACTTCTATTTAACCAAACACTATGGCATATTTTGGTACAAATATGTCACCAATTAAAGAATTAAGTATATCAACACCAAGCCAAAAATACTACCAAACGTGGTTGTGGCCAACTTCTTAGAATGGACACTGAGATTCACACTTTGCCCATACAAACTTGGCCAATAAAATAGATTTGGCCTTAAGAACTTTTATGCCATTAATTAATTGCAGTTTGGCATTTAAAGGTATTCCAATGGCTCTCATAATCTACAACTTCTAGCAGTCATATAGCTCATAGTAATTTGAAGAAGATTCAACGCCCCTGAGCCACTTTACAAAATTCATTTTCTAAACTATATTATAATTGGTCTTTTTTAATTGTTCCAAGAATGGAACAAGATTATCACCATAAAATGGTGTTGATGATTGAGTATTAATATCCTTCGAACCATGTAAACATACTTTGAACCATGTAAAACACAAAACAAGTATGATTACTAGTGCCATGAAATTGGTTCTCAACCAAACAGAACCATATTAAAATATGTTCGAATATGTATGAATTCTTGTGTACTGGCCTTAAAGTTTGGGCCAAATTCCAGCCTCAAGATACTTCTCAAATTGAGACCCACCGTAAATGCTTGCAACCCCTGCTTCGAAGTCAATGTTGGAGATTCGAATACAAAATAAATATTTGGCTTCGAACTTGCTATGATGCATAATAAAAGGTTGGCTTCGAACTTGCTCTAATAAAATAAAATCAAAGCCATTACATGATACTCATCATCACAAGTGTCTGATCCATCCAATGACCAGGATGCAATCATGATCTTGATATAGTTCATGAACCACACACTGACCATTACAAAGAGTACCATGTACTTCGAAGTCTCCCATGTACTTCATAGTCAAAGAATTTTGTTAATTAACACCAATACACGTATTGATGGTGCTTATGTAATTTATAGCATGACATTCAATTTGGGGCCCACCGATCTTTGCATTGACACTTCATCGGTGTTAAAACTATGACTGAATTTACTTCGAAACTTGATCAGTTATTTTCGTTTTCCTTGTTAAAATCTTACCATATTAGAATCCACTTGGTCATAACCCATTTTTGATGAGATCCACAAAGCCAAAATGGATATTGACCAATCAAAGCCATAAGTGGATAAAATAATTCATAAGTTTCAATATTTTGTATAGAAATGTTGAAAAACTCGAATTCATGAACAAACATTGGTTCATGATTCTCAAACATACTTGGTTGTAAAATGGACCCCCCCGAGTGTATTTTCACCACAATTTCTTGGCTGATTAACCAATATGGGTGATGAGGGAGATTGTGAATTTTTTATTTCCTCCATTGATGGATATTGAAATTTTTTCATAATCAGTTTATTTTTATCCTTTGGCTCATACTTTTGAAGAATAGTTGACATCCCTCGAGCCATTTCATACATTTTAGTTTTTAGATTAAATGCTTGATCCTTTAATTCTTCCAATAATGGAACTAAATCAGTGAACCATTTTTTATCACCATAATATGCTATTAGTGGGGGTATATACAACCCATCAAAATTTCTATAACCAAAGTTTGGTGCTAGTGAGGGTACATATAACCCTTCGAACTCATTATCACCAAAGATTGGTGTTGATGAGGGTGAAACATATAACCCATCAAAATTCATCTTGACACTTGTGTCCCACCGGGCGTGCCAAAAATGTTTGGTTGGAAAATTATAAATGTGCGAGCGTGCTAAGCAAGCAAATTGCCAATGTGTATGATGTGATAAATATCCAAACTGCGCCTCACCAAGCAAATTGTGGTGACGTTCGATGCCTTAATAAGGACTTCAAACGTGTGAGATGAAATACGAAAAAGAAGAAAAAGAAGAAGAAGAGAAGTGGGAGTTCGAAGGATACCTTCGAAGTGGTTGAACTATTCTATAACTACTCCTACGAATTGCATTAAAGGAAAGTAAAGTATTGAAGGAATACTAAACTAAAACTAAACTAATGTAAAATAAAGTAATAGCCATGGTGGCCAAATGAAAAAGATTACATAATGTTGAAATGTTTGTTGGTTAAGGACCATTACAAAGGAGTATGTTACATCTATTTATAGAAGAAACCTATAACTACCTATTTGAATTTGAATATTTCCCTCCTATTACAATAACTACCAATTCAAATTCATTTACACATGTATTCTTCCAAGAGAAGCTCTTCCAAATGACTTCCACCTTCATCATCACCATTGATATTCAAATAACCTCCTTTGCTTCAATCCTACGATGCCAAGTGTCCTGCAAGTAATCTCCAAATGGCTTCCATTGCAAGCCAAAATAGCTTTGCTTTATAATTATTATTATTATTGTTACTATATAGTAATATAATAACACATTAAAATTATATTTTATGGTACAAACAATACTATAACCACTTCAACATCTCCTTTGAAAATCAAATGAGTCCACTACGACATGCATTTTTTGAGAACCATATTTACTATACAAATTTGAGAAACATAGCATTACTATTTCATTTTTGGTGCATATATTTTGACTACTATCAATACTACCATGTTTCTAGAAAGCACAACCAAATGATAGTAATATCCCTAGGTAAAAGATTTACAAATCGTCAAAAGTTTGTCGTGGACTTGACAATAATACATTGAATGATTATTTTGTTATTTTCCAATAACAATCTCTTTGATTAATATAGAATATGTAATCTGAAACATAAACTAAATCTGAACCAGAAATATAAATAATTAAGAACAGGACTGTAAACAAAAACCAGAAACAGAATTTGACTTGCAGTTTGAACAATAACAAATCTCAAAATCAAAATTTGAGAAAGAATCTGAGCCTAGTGACAACACTGATTCTTCAAGACAAATTTGCTACCTCGGTGCACAAGGTTGATGAACAATCATCTCCCAAGGTAGAATGGATTTCAGTTTTGTATATGTTGCACCTCAATATGCAGAACCCAATGAACGCAAATTTTGTATAATACTCGAGCTGCTAGAACTAATAAATAATGCACACACACACACACACATACACACACACACAGAATTTGTGATCTATGAATGAACAGAGAGGCTATACACATAATTAACTTGTGTTTTATTGAAAACACATCCAAACAAGGTACATGACTGTTCGAAAAAGGCACAACCAAACATGCCATAAGAATAAATATGACTGTTGGTAAATCCAACAGCTTTGGAGGAAAACAGTTACTTTTGAAATTTTTTAAAATGAATTATTAAAATTTTAAATAAACTTTCTCCAAAAAGAATATATTTGTTCAAAGAAGCCCAAGCCCAGCCCGATTCGGTCGGTCAGCGTCGGCGGTGCGCGGATGTGGTGGACCAACATTTTCCTAGTTCATTCCCCCTAAAAAAATTGGTAGCCCAAAGGGACATGCCCCTTGTAAGGAACCTAGCTTATATATACTCCCAACTTCTTTGTTACACTTCACACCTCCTCAACTAATGTTTCACAAGGGTACTTTGGGTGACAATTTTTCATTCATCACTTAATGGATTTCCACATATGAATATATGGCGTTCATCTCCTCAGGGAGGAGAACACGTACGTGTGTGTCCCACCTTAAAGTTAGGCTAAAGTTCACAGATGTAACAACCTGCATTTTCATTGAATTAATTGTATTTAAATGGTCATATTTAATTCAATATGTATTGTCTGCTTTTATTTTACATTACAATTCTCACATGTTAAATCTTGTTACTTGTTTTATTTCATTTTGAACTTTCTTTTAGGGTGGAAACTGCAATTTTATAAATTTTGTAATACCTGTGTGGAATTTCAAATCTATATTTCAAATCGACAGAAATATCTTCTTTTAACTCAAGTTGTATTTTTATAAGACCAGAAAAGTATTTCTTACGTTAAAATCAATTTTCTGTAGTTTTGTGGTGAACACCGTGCCACGAAAATACCAGTTTATGTTCAAAACTGACCGCATTGCGATAAACTTCCACAAATTTTGGAAGTGACGCAAAGCAAGATATGACACTTGCTTTATTTCTATTTAAGGCAACTAATGATTGACTTAGGCCTTGTTTGGCAATGCATTGTCTGAGTGTGTTAACTTAAAGACCATGAGATTATTACCCAAACATCCTCATATTGACCCCTATACACCTACTTGACCTTTGGCTTAATCTGGGAGTTGATATAAACTATATACGTATGCATAAATCAGTCCTTATGAATACTTGGTACAGATTAATAAGATTTTGATAAAATAATCCATTTTGTTGAATAACCAACACAGAACTTGGCCCCCACGTTCAATACTTGTTGTGTTTATTTATACACCACACTTTCACAAACTACACATTACAAGTTCAGAGAGTTAGAGAAAAATCACAGAGAGTTCCACAGAATTTTTGAGAGAGAGAACTTGAAGAACTCAATCTCCATAGCCAAAGCTTGGGTTTAAATTTCTTAGCTTGCTATTCTTTCTCAACAGTTCTTCAATCCTTATCATCAGTGAGTGTTCTAAACTCACTATGAATGTAATTTCATGCCTAATTTCTGTGAGTATAGCTTAGTATGTGGAACTCCATTGGAAATCTTACGTTGATAACCATAGCTCAAAAAGTCATGAATTTCCAAACTCAATCAAAATCTGTGTTGAAAGATAAATATGAAAGATTACTTATCCTAGATGTTATATATGCAGTATTAGAGCTTAATTTATTCACATGAAAAAGTATATTAGGAATTAAGTTTTGACATCTTTTAGTTTTTCATAAAATTTGAGAGATACGGATTGATTCGAGTTAAATTGATTTCGTATTCTTAATCCTTGCGGAAAAATGAAGAATTTCATATATTACATGTCGTATGAATGTTCGGATTCAAAAATGGGTCAAAAATGGACTTAAAATCTGAAACAGGGGATTCAGACGAAGAAGATGAAGCCTCAGCATCACCTCGCACGCGCGATTGCGCAAGCGGTCCGAGCATGCGAGGTGTACGTTTCCAGATAGTGACAAAAGTTTTATAAAGAAAAATGGAAAAACACAGGGTATATCGCGCTAGCGGCCCGCGCATGCGATGTGTGTGTTCTCTAACAGTTTGAAATTTTTATAAAGAAAAACAAAAAAAGGGTATATCGCGCGAGCTGCCCGGGCGCGTGACCTGGCAGTTTTTGGTTTTTGTCTTTTTCTGTTAAGGGACTATTTGGATTAATTTTTAAAGATTGTTAAGGCTCTGTTTGGACATTTTACTAAATCAGAATCCTGTTTGTTATGTTTCGTTTATAACGTGATGAACTATCACCTGTTTATTCTCGTACGGGCGTTGTTCTTATTACCGGTTGTTCACATTTCTATTATTAACATATATCATTTATGTGGAGTTAGTTGTACATGCATGGTGAGTGATAGTCAGTGTAGAAAAGAGTATGTGGTTGAGATTGTGTTGTGGACACTCCCTGCTAATTGTGTACCAAAGTGTGATGTATTTGAGATTGCGGCTAGAGTGTCTTTGAAATGTGAGGGTGACAAAACTGGACACTCCCTGGTGCCCATGGTAGCGCAAAAGTGTGTGACGCCGACTTGGACATTCCCTGGCACCCATGGTATTGCTAAAGTGTGGCCTATGGACACTCCCTGGTACCAGAGTCTAGATATTGCGTAAGGTTTTCTCCGATATTTACGAGGCGGATTAGGTACTAAAGTGTGAGGCATTGGACACTCCCTGGTACCCCGTACTAAAGTGTGAGGCAAACTGGACACTCACTGGTACCCCTGTGCTAAAGTGTGGTCATCCTAGTGTTTCAAAGATACTAAAGTGAGAGAGTTGAGGGTTGTGTTTGTCGAGAGAAAAGAGTTGGTAAGATGAGACTGGTTGCATTGTTCCCATACACGGTCACATGTGTTATGAATCAAAGTTTAAAATGTTATCCTTACCATTTTATAATGTGAACTCACTTCTTCATCGTTAACCTGTTGTATAACGGAACTGTAAAATGAAAATAACAAATGAGTATGTTTTACATTCGAGCACATGTTTTTAATACTTACCAGCTTCAATAAGCTGACGGCGTTGATGAGCCCTGGACATTTGTGTCTAGGCTTTTCAGGTTATGATTAGGTTTGGACCATATGATTACGCAAACTGAGAACGACTACCGAAGAAGAATTTATTATTATATGTTTTAAGATATAAACTATTTTTTTTTTGTAATAAGGATAACTGTAATAGATATAGGATATTATTTTGTTTCAAGGCGGCTTGTGCCTTTAGTAACCTCGTACTGTAATAATTATTAAGTTGGTGAAATGTTATAAGCCTTGATTGTTCTACTCTGATTTATATTACTGTATTGTTCAACGTTTGGGACTGAATTGATCCTTCAAACTGTCGCGACCTACGGGTCCATAAAGGAAATTAAATGCTTTCCATATCTATGCTACGTCGGGGCATGACAGGATTTAGTGGTATCTGATCGGGAGAGAACTAATCCTAATTATACGCCTCAATGAGCATTTGTTAGTACCTTTTTATCCTGTTTTTGTATATTTTTACTTTGTTTTCTATTTTCTGACAGGTTTTGGAAGAAATCACCTAAACCAGGCTAAACAGGATGAAAAAGCACAAAGAAAGAAGCTGAAAAATTCAAGTCGCGCTCGCGAGCCGCGCGCGCGAGAAACCGAGAATCGCTCGCGCGATCCGCTCGCGCGAGAATCCCAGAATCGCTCGCGAGATCCGCGCGCGCGAGGTCCCAAATGTCGTGCTCGCGTGACCCGCTCGCGCGATCCGTACAGAAAACCAAAGTTGCGTATTTCAGTATACTGAAGACTCCTGTGCAAACGAAACTGCTGAACGACGTCTAGACTGTAAATTACATCAGTTTCAGTTCGTTTCGGGTTGGGAAGGCTTCCAAAACTTGTTGTAAATCTATATATACCCTATTTTATTACAATTAAAGGGTTAGACATTATTGGCAATTAATATACACACATTCTACAACCATACTTCCAGCCATTGAAGGGAGGGAAGCAAGAAGAAGAAGAAGAAGAAGACCAAGGGTTTTCATGGCCTCCTCCATCAACTACTTGCCATCCATCACTTCCATGGACGGCTAGATCATAGATCTAGGGTTTCAATGAAGCCCTAGACGAGTAATAGGGTTTTATTTATGTTTTTATTTTAGTTTTATTATGTATGGATGACAGTCACATGTTTAGAGGATTTTTATAAATAAATCGTACTTCTAGTGATTAAATCATTACTTTCAGAATTTATTCTTGTCTTAGATCTATTTTGACTGTGATGTGCTCAACGATCTATGCTTGCTGTGCTTGTTTAGATTGTTTACATGTGATGGTGCTTTAGTGATTTGTGCTATCAAGTATCCGAATAGTCCATGCCTAGATTAGACGAATTAGATCACAACCCTAGTTTAGTGTGGGATAATTCGTGCTAACCGAAGATGGATTATGTTGGTGCTTGAACCATGAATATCTTCTTGTCGGAGGAATTGGGCTTGTAGCTACAATTCCCCATTATCATCCAATGTAATAAGTTAAAGTAATTCATAAATATTCATATTATGAAGCTAGTGGTGGATTTGCAATCCTAGGTTCCCTTAAATATTATTTAAAACACTTTTAATTGCTTTCATAGTTTAGATTTAATTTTATTGTTATTAGTTTAATTAAAATCAAATCAAAATCCGTTTTCTTAATTAATTAAAGTTAGATTTTAAAATTAAGTCGCTGTAGTTAACCAATCTCTGTGGGTTCGACCTTTACTTCCACACTGCAAATCTTTTGAAAAGTAAAGAATACTTTTTACATCTTGATTCTGACAAGATCAATTTTTGGCGCCGTTGCCGGGGATTGCATTACTACCGTTAATTTTATAATCTTAGTTTAGTTAATTCGTAAATATTAGGTTAGTTTTTATTTTATTTTTTATTTTATTTTCTGTTTTGTTTTTAGTTACTAACTTGTTCTTTTATTTTGTAGTCAACGTTTCCGAGTGGAGCAGCTAATTACATCAAAGGAGCTTACGCAAATAAAAATATAAATAAAATAAAATAAATTGCTTCTTGTGAAATTCGCTTTAAACCACTGTAAGTCAGGGCGCTGTGACGCACTATTTGCATTAGTTTAGGGTTAATTGCACTGCATTAGCTAGGAAACCCGGGGCGCTGGGCTTGACGCGGTCATTGCATTACAGGATAATATTCATGCATCACAGTAGTTGAGTGCTTGTTATCTTAGTTGTGTGATTGCTATTTGTTTTTTTTTTAGTTGAGTCAGTTTTTGTTTTTAGTTTACTTTCTTTTAGTTTATGTTAGGTACACGTTCAAATAAACCGGAATTAAAACCTTTTGACTCTGAACTTGAACGTACATTAAGACTTAACAAATCTTCAAACTTAACTTCTAGAACAAGGTTTTTAATAGACGACGATTTGACACCAAAAGCAACGTCCTTATTTGAATCCGAAATACGTAGTACTCTTACAAGACTAAAGAAACCACGCTTTCATAACATAGAACCAATTAAAATGGCAGACATTGGAAATAACAATAACAACCAAAATAACAACGGAAATAATTTGAATAATCCTAATATTCCACCACCTCCTCCACTTAAAGATTATTTTATTCCGACGACTTACACGCCACAAACTTGTATCGACTTACCGGAGGCGACGGCATCTCACTTTGAGATAAAGTCGTCTACCATCTCGCTACTTCCATCTTTCCATGGCCGTCTAAATGAAGATCCATATAAACACTTAGGAGATTTTCAAGTTATATGTTCTACTTTGAAAATCCAAAACTTAACTGATGATGAATTAAAATTGCGGCTCTTTCCATTCTCTTTAAAAGATAAAGCTAAATATTGGCTTCAATCTTTGGAGCCAAACACAATTAGAACATGGGAAGACTTACACACCGCATTTTTACAAAAGTTTTTCCCGATTATGCGTACGAATCAGATAAGAAAATCTATAACAAACTTTGTGATGCAAGATGGGGAATCACTCTACGACACGTGGGAAAAATTTAAAGAATTATTACGTTCGTGTCCACATCATCAGGTTCCTAAGTGGCAGTTGGTCCAGGTCTTTTACGAGGGACTTATTCCCTCTGTCCGTAATACTGTCGATGCCGTTTGTGCGGGTACCTTCCTGCACAAAAGCGCCGACGAGGCCTGGAAGATTTTTGAAACATTAAGCGAGAATTCGATGCATCAAGCTGTGTCGGTACGTTTCGAGGGATATCATCTTCAACCTAAGCGAGAGGTGACAGTTGAGTCAAGTCAATCAATTCAAATACAAGAATTAAATAGAAAACTTGACCGACTTATGCAAATGAACAAAACGTCCAATCCACCCTCTTTAGAAGTATGTGCATTATGTTCTGAACCGTCCCATAATATCTTTGCATGTCCTTCTGCATCTCAATATCCAGAATTTGTGGAACAACACGTTAATTCTATGCAACAATTCCCACAAAATAACTATAATCCTAGGTCGACTAATTTTCCTAATACGTACCGACCCCAATATCAACAAGGTCAATACCAACTACCTCCTCCACCTCCACGCAATAATGCATTTGAGGAGAAGGTGCTGGCCTCACTTGAAAATTTTGGGTCGGTGATTCAGTTAGTGCACTCTCACACTCAGTCTATCGCAAAGCTAGAGTCCCAAATGGGACAAGTAGTTAATACATTAAACCGTTTAACTGAGACTAAGTCACCGAGTCAACCTACTCAGCGACCTAAGGGGCCATACACAGTGGGTAGTACGACTGAGAGCGTGAACGCTGTTTCGACTAGGACGACTACTCGAGATGAGGAAGTTGTTGTAATTCCGGATGGGGGTGAGAAAAATGAAAATTTAAATTTGAATAAAGGAAAAAGTGAAGATGTGGATAGAGTTAGGAAAGAGAATGAACCGGCCCTGACTAATCATATTCCGAGACTTCCATATCCACCAAACATTGAGGGACCGTCACATTTGCCCAAGAAAGGGTCAAAAATGGAAGATATACTCGAGGTATTTAAACAAGTTAAAATAAATATTCCATTCCTCGATGTTATTAAACAAATTCCCGCTTACGCTAAATGTTTAAAAGACCTATGTACTCAAAAGCGCAAAATACGTAGTCATACTCCTAAAAAGGTCTTCCTCACGGAAAAGGTAAGTTCTATTTTTCAACGCGCTCCTCCAAAGTATAAAGATCCTGGTACGCCTACTATTTCATGTGTCATAGGTGACACTGTCATTCATAGGGCTCTCCTTGACTTAGGTGCTAGTGTTAACCTCTTACCTTATCATGTCTACAAACAATTAGGTCTGGGTGAACTGAAACCTACGGCCGCTACTATTCAATTAGCGGATCGTTCTGTCAAAATACCTAGAGGAATCGTCGAGGACGTCTTGGTTAAAGTTGATAAATGCTATTATCCTGTCGACTTCATGGTCCTTGACACCGAACTGGTGCTAGATGCTAGAAAATACACTCCTGTTATTCTTGGTCGTCCATTCTTAGCCACGGCTAACGCACGTGTCAATTGTAGGACGGGGGTAATGAAAGTGTCGTTTGGGAACATGAACTTAAAATTAAACATTTTTAATGCTATGGATCAACCTCCTAAAGATGACGATTACCTATGTGAGGCGGAAGGTGAGGTAAGACAGAATATTGAGCCTAACAAAGCAATAAATATGAGTAACGACAAAGATATAGCGGATGATGAGTGGATGAACCCTAATACCTCGGACCCTAATGCTGAATCTACTCGGAAGGTAAGAAATTGATTTGAACATACTGACAAATCGTCAATCGAATTAATTCAAAGCGATGTTATTTCTGCTTATCACCGAGCTCTTCCTGATATCCTACGGGATACACAATGCGAGTTTCAGCCTCCGTGAGTCTTGAGCTAGAACGGTCTAGCTGAAGACGTAAAAGTTAGCGCTTCTTGGGAGGCAACCCAAGCTTTAATTTGTTTGTTTTAGTGATTTTGGACTGTTTTTGGGTCGTTTTGGTCCGTTTTTGAGTTCTCTGGACAGGTTTGGGGGTTGGAGTAGAGTTATTTTTAATTTATATACATAAAATAAGTGAACCGAGAGAAAACATCAAACTCGCGCGCGCGATCTGCTCGCGCGAGACGTCGCTCGCGCGGCCCGCTGGCGCGAGTTTGCCCCTTAGATTTTTTTTTCTTTGCTTTTCTTTACTTGAGCTCTCAGGTTCTCTTCGCGCCTAGCCTCGCGGGCGCGAGGTAGCTCGCGGGCGCGAGGGGGTCCCGCTGGCGCGATTTAAAAAGAAAAAAAAAAAAAAAAACTTGGTATTCGCGCGCGCGACGGCCGCTCGCGCGATTTCCCCACTTTCCTATTTTTTTTTCCCTTTTGTTTTCTATATCCTTCCCCCTACCTATTTTATTTGTGTTTCTTTTCTGTTTTTGTTTATTTGGTTCAATTTAGTTCGTGTTCGTTGTTTTCCTTGTTACATTTATACTTTTTTGTTTTATTTCTTTTCCATTTGCTCGTTTAGTTTAGTTTAGCTTAGTTTTTAGATTTATATTCCATATTTAGGTTTCATTTACTTTTAATATTCTTTTGTTAGTTTCTTTTTATCTAGTATTAACAGGTGGTTCCATTTGGAGCAATTGAACTTTATCGCTATATTCTTATACCTTCACCTGTTTGTGATTGCCGAGATCGAGGTACTATCGTTCCTTCATTACCTACTCTCCGTTCTTTCTTTTTATTATTTCATTGGGGACAATGAAAGGTTTAGGTTTGGGGGTATGCACACACATGCACATTAGTTTATGCAAAATTTTAAAATTTTTCAATAAGTGTGTTTAAATAAACGATGATTACCGACGTTTTTGCAATATCAATTTGATACTTTTTGATAGAGAACTTTGAATTGTTATAGAATGGTAAACAAGGGAAGATGTGATTAAACATTTGCTGAAGTTATGATATGGCGTTTTAAGTTATGTATCATTCGAATCGTAGTTTTATATCATAAATTTGCACACAAACTTATGCACTGCACGTAGTCATTGAAATACATGTCTGATGTGAACTATAATATGATTCGGATTTCTAGATAACACATGGTGGAGACTAAGCCCAGTAAGCTTTTGAGCCTATCTTTTCTTTTTAGAAGGTTATAAATACATCTTGTGTTTGTCGAATTTCATTGAAATAGCGCATCTATTTGTTGTTTAGTCTCATTATTCTTGTTTTGGTTGATAATCAAGTTAAAATATTTGTTACCATGCTAACTAATCTTCCGTCGTAAACGCTGAAGAACCATATAACGATAGGAAATGATTTTAGGCCCTCTTTGTTTATTGCCGACCGATAAATGATAAAATGTCCTTAGTTCGGCCCTTGAGCCGTTAAAATGTCATTTCTCTTTAATTACCATTATCCTGTTTTTGCTCCAATTTGGCCAACTTGGAGTTCAGCCCTGAAAGATTGATCAACTTTTAGTGGTGTTAAGGCGATGTGTGATTGAGAAGAAGAAGACAAGATGCTATTGGGGTGGTTGCCGTGTTATTTATTGAATATTCATTTCAACAAGCAACGAGGAGGAAAAGAATAAAAAAAAATATAAAGAAGAGGAAGGTTGAAAAAAAAATGAATGAAAAGGAAAGAAAAGAGAAAGAAAAGATGAAAGTTGGTAGAAGAGATGAATGAAAGAAATCGAACATGCCTTACAATGCCATTCTGAAACTACTTGATAAATCCTTTCAATCCTTTTTCATTGCCTGAGCCACGTTATAACCTTTGAAAAGTCCTATTTGATCCTAGGAGACATGGTTTTGATATGAAAACGATGGGAGGAGATTAAAACATGGTAATGATTAATTTTTCTTGATTGTTGGCATCCTATCCATGAGACTACTATTCTTTCGTGTCATGCGTCCTTTTCGAGTCATATGTGAGCATTTCTCATTTTGAAAATATATTTCCTTTGCTCACATATATTAGATAAATTACACCTGTTTCTGAGTGTTTCATTTGAGAGTGTAATTCATTGTGAGATTCGTAGTCGAGACATAGTTAAATGGTTATCCGAAGTATATTCCAAGTTCAGGTCATGCGTGTGTTCATTTGACTACCACATCACACACGTGCAATTTTATGAGAAACTCTATGGATTTATACGATGCATATGCTTATGATTGTTCCTCATGATGTAAGTGAACGTTTGATTCTGTTTCTTCTTGTTCATTATTCTATTTCGACTCATTGTTTTATAATAAGGAGTATTGAATGTTATGTTTTTCTTTTTTATAAAACTTTTTAAGTTTTTAAGTTAATAAAGATGGTTGTGGGAGACTTGTTGATGAGAACCCTCACGAGACTTTACTCGTCCGACTAGGGACACCTAGAGGTTTAAAAGGCTTGTTGCATACGCTAAATGCAATCGCAATCCATGCAAAAATAGAGTAGTATTTTATTAGTAGTTAGTTTTTATTTTAGTTTTGCTCGAGGACTAGCAAAATGTAGGTTTGGGGGTGTGATCGGGAGAGAACTAATCCTAATTATACGCCTTAACGAGCATTTGTTAGTACCTTTTTATACTGTTTTTGTATATTTTTACTTCGTTTTCTATTTTCTGACATGTTTTGGAAGAAATCACCTAAACCAGGCTAAACAGGATGAAAAAGCACAAAGAAAGAAGCTGAAAAATTCAAGTCGCGCGCGTGAGAAACAGAGAATCGCTCGCGCGATCCGCTCGCGCGAGAATCCCAGAATCGCTCGCGCGATCCGCGGCCGCGAGGTCCCAAATGTCGCGCTCGCGCGACCCGCTCGCGCGATCCGTACAGAAAACCAAAGTTGCGTATTTCAGTATACTGAAGACTCCTGTGCAAACGAAACTGCTGAACGACGTCTAGACTGTAAATTACATCAGTTTCAGTTTGTTTCGGGTTGGAAAGGCTTCCAAAACTTGTTGTAAATCTATATATACCCTATTTTATTACAATTAAAGGGTTAGACATTATTGGCAATTAATATACACACATTCTACAACCATACTTCCAGCCATTGAAGGGAGGGAAGCAAGAAGAAGAAGAAGAAGACCAAGGATTTCCATGGCCTCCTCCATCAACTACTTGCCATCCATCACTTCTATGGACGGTTAGATCATAGATCTAGGGTTTCAATGAAGCCCTAGACGAGTAATAGGGTTTTATTTATGTTTTTATTTTAGTTTTATTATGTATGGATGACAGTCACATGTTTAGAGGATTTTTATAAATAAATCGTACTTCTAGTGATTAAATCATTACTTTTAGAATTTATTCTTGTCTTAGATCTATTTTGACTGTGATGTGCTCAACGATCTATGCTTGTTGTGCTTGTTTAGATTGTTTACATGTGATGGTGCTTTAGTGATTTGTGCTATCAAGTATCCGAATAGTCCATGCCTAGATTAGACGAATTAGATCACAACCCTAGTTTAGTGTGGGATAATTCGTGCTAACCGAAGATGGATTATGTTGGTGCTTGAACCATGAATATCTTCTTGTCGGAGGAATTGGGCTTGTAGCTACAATTCCCCATTATCATTCAATGTAATAAGTTAAAGTAATTCATAAATATTCATATTATGAAGCTAGTGGTGGATTTGCAATCCTAGGTTCCCTTAAATATTATTTAAAACACTTTTAATTGCTTTCATAGTTTAGATTTAATTTTATTGTTATTAGTTTAATTAAATCAAATCAAAATCCGTTTTCTTAATTAATTAAAGTTAGATTTTAAAATTAAGTCGCTGTAGTTAACCAATCTCTGTGGGTTCGACCTTTACTTCCACACTGCAAATCTTTTGAAAAGTAAAGAATACTTTTTACATCTTGATTCTGACAAGATCAGTATCAGAGCCAGGTTAACTCATAATAGTTTAGCATAGTTAGGGTTTACCAGTATAGACCCGATTCCACATTCTGTTAGCTTAAGCTTTGCACACCCGATGATACGACAGGAGGACAAACCCGTAACCCAAACGCCTAAGATTATTTCTGTCCTGATTTAAGTTAGTACCTTTTTATCAGGTATGGATCCATCTCAACCACTCTATGTGCCAGACGATTTTGGAGGACATTTTGTGACACCTGGAGCAGTAGTCCCAACTTTCCTTGACTTATACCACACCGCCATTTAGCATTTGGTCACGACGATAGTAGTATCAGATCTGTGGCACCAGGTTCATGTGGTGGGTTTAGTTGATTTGACGCGTATCCGTCTTAAGCTTTGTTATTTCACAGAGGCTCAACGCTTAGTGTTGGTGGAGATTTTGAGGCTAGTTGGTAGTGGTGCTTTCTATTTTCCCTTTGAGATCCAGTTTGTGCATGCTCATCTCGCATAACTGGAGATGCCCCCACCGGTAGTTCTCGTAGTTGAGGATGATGATGACGATGATGTCATGGATATCCCTGTTGCTGAGGAAGTTGTAGGGGAGGATGTGATGATTTAGATATAACCTTGTACATATTTACTATTTTTGGACTAGCAGCTCTATCTCTTTTTGCAAGCTGTATTTACATTCATTGGAGTGTAGGGTAATGACCCCATTTTTGTGACATTTAACTCTTGCATGGACGAAGTACGTCCTAACCTATATAGATAGGGTAGGCATTAACTGATCATACACACTTTTTGTATCAACTTGATCGAGAAGTTATATGTATAGAAATAATCTTTTGAATGTTGCTGTCATTTAAACTACTTCATATATCTGCTTCATTCACGTTTCTCATTTCATTATCTTTGACATATGTATAGAATAGCTGGGATACAAAGGAGGAACATGAATTTGATTGAGGAAGCACCTGTAGCTGTCGATCCCACGGGAATGTTTGAGGCTTTCGTCAGACGCCTCGAGAGAATTAGTAATACAAATGAAAATCGACGAGACCGTCAAACTGGGAATAAGCTGTTGGAGAGATTCCGTGCGCTAAGGCTCGAGCAGTTTGCGAGTATCGCGGAACCCTAGAAAGCTGAACAATGGTTAAGGAAAATGGACCGTATGTTCGAAGCTGTTCAGTGCAGTGAGATGGATAAAAGAAAGTTAGCCACCTTCCAACTAACCGATATCGCCGCAGATTGGTGGGAATCGATGATAGCCACTATTGGAAACACAGCTGCTATGGGAATGACCTGGACTGTGTTTAAGGGAAGATTTCTAGAGAAATACGTCCCATCTACTGAAAGACACAAAAGGGAGAAAGAATTTATGGATCTGACTTAAGAAACCAAGTCGGTGCAAGAGTATACCACTCAGTTCGAAAGGATGTCTCAATTCACTCCCCACCTAGTTGATACGGAAGAGAAAAAGATACGTAAGTATAATCAAGGGTTGACACTGCAAATTCGTCGCCTAACTCTCGGTCACCTAGATAAGTCTTTTGAGGGACTTGTTGGCTTAGCCACTGACCTGGAAGAAGATGCTCAGGTGAACCGTAAGCAATTTGAATTTTGGCCACCTCAGAGGGGTAATTTTGGGAATAAGCCACCGATGTATCGTAACCAAGGGCAGAAGAGAAATTTTGATGGAAGCAAGAAACCCCAAGCTATCACCTATCCGACTCAACCTCGAGTTGGTGAAGGAAGTAGTGCTAGAAAATGCTTTAACTGTGGTAACTCTGGTCATCTGGCTCGAGACTGCAAGGCGTGCTACACAGTAAGGGATAATCTGCTACAACTATGGCGACCAAGTCACATCAGCAAGTTCTGCACTACTCCTAAGCAGATGACTTATGGTCAACAGGATCAGACTCGCTTAAATGTTGTTATTCCTGATGCCGCTGGTTATGATAGAACAATTTACGAAGAAGGGGATTATGGAGAAGCACAGCCCGATCAGCAAGTCGTGGAAGGTACATTAACCTTGTTTAACTCCTAAGTTAAAGTTCTATTTGATACGGGTGCTACTCTTTCCTTTATATCTGTTAATACTATTCGAAGATTGGGTATCCTACCACACCGTTTAGAGAAAGCTTTGAGGGCTATCTCACCCTTAGGAGCCGCAGTCAAGTTAGGACATGTGTGCAAGGATTGTCCCTTACAATTAGGAGATTGTGAAATCCCTGCAAGGCTAACTATCCTATCAATGAAGGAGTTTAACATAATCCTGTAGATGGATTGACTCGTTCAGAATCAAGCGACGTTGGATTATACAAGGAAGAGAATTACATTCTTCGATAATGGGAATCAATCATTTGATTTCCAATGTAACCCTTTGGGAGTTATGTTCCTCACAAGGTGCTTAGCAAACATCGAAGTCATTAGTACAGAAGCGACATTGTCGTCTATACCTGTAGTTAAGGATTTCGAGGAAGTATTTCAAGATATCTCTAGTCTACCGCCTGAGAGAAGTATAGAGTTATGTATTGAGCTTATACAAGGTACTGTCCCGATCACTAAGGTTCCCTACAGAATGGCCCCTGCCGAACTGTCAGAATTGAAAGAATAAGTTTAAGAGCTCGAGAATCTGGGTTTTGTACGTCCGAGTGACTATCAAGAATAAGTATCCCTTACCTCGGATCGATGATTTGTTTGATCAATTACAGGGAGCTACGACATTCTCTAAGATAGACCTACGGTTAGAATATCATCAGTTAAGGGTACGGAAAGAAGATATACCTAAGACTGCTTTCAGAACCCGATATGGTCACTATAAATTTTTGGTAATGCCATTTGGAATGACGAATGCCCCAGCGATGTTTATGGATTTGATGAACAGAGTGTTCAAGCCTTATTTGGATCAGTTTGTCATTGTCTTTATAGATGATATTTTGATCTAATCTAAGTCAGAAGAAAAACACGAACAACATCTACGGATAGCAATGCAGGCGCTCAAGGATCACCAATTATATGCCAAATTCAGTAAGTGTGAGTTCTGGTTACAAGAATTGAAATTTTTGGGACACAAGGTGTCATCTCAGGGATTTTTGGTGGATTCATCCAAGACAGATGCTGTGTCAAATTGGGTTAGGTCGAGCAACCCTATGGAAGTTAGAAGTTTCCTTGAACTCCTAAGCTATTATCGGAGATTTGTTGAGAGATTCTCCAAAATAGCAGCACCATTGACTGGACTGACAAAGAAGAATTTAAAGTTCGAGTTGACAAAGAAGCATGAACGCACCTTTCTTGAGTTAAAAGAGAGACTCACTATCGCATCGGTACTAGCTATACCTAAGCCTGATGAGAAGTTCACTATCTTCAGTGACGCGTCATATCAAGGATTGGGGTGTATGGTTATGCAAGATGGAAGATATATCGCCTACGGTTATAGACAGCTGAAACCAAACGAGTTGAACTACCCCATTCATGATTTGGAATTGGCAGCAGTGGTGTTTGCACTCAAGATTTTGAGACATTATCTCTACGGTGAGAAATGTGATTTATTCTCCGACCACAAGAGTCTAAAATATTTGTTCACACAGAAAGAGTTGAATATGAGGCAACGCAAATGGATGGAGCTGATTAAAGATTATGACTTCACGTTAGAATACCACCCTGGCAAAGCTAATGTGATCGCTGATGCTTTGAGTCGGCATACTCGTGGAACGATTGCCTCTCTAATGGTTAGAGAATGGCGAACATTGGAGACATTGGCTGAGTTTGAGGTATAGAATACTGAGGAAAGAGAAGGGCAACTTTTTGGATGTCTTATCCTGCAACCTAATCTTATCAATCGCAATATTGAAGCACAGAAAGAAGACGAGAAGTTTCAAACATGGTTCGTTAAGATGTCAGAAAAAGATCCGACTAAATGGAAAGTGGGAACTGATGGAGGGTATCGATGGAGAGACCGATTATGTGTGCCAGAATGTGGGGGACTAAGGAATGATATTCTGGGAGAAGCACATGAGTCTAAATATACAATTCACCCAGGAGGAACGAAAATGTATAAGGATTTAAAGAGAAATTTTTGGTAGGAAGGTATAAAGAAGGATGTGGCCGAATTTGTATCCCAGTGTTTGACGTGTCAACAAGTCAAAGCCGAACATCAGAGGCCTTTAGGATTATTGCAACCTCTACCTATTCTAGGTTGGAAGTGGGAGCACATAACCATGAATTTTGTAATGGGATTGCCTCGATCTCAGCAGAATCATGATGCAATTTGGGTAATCGTAGATCAATTGACTAAATCGGCTTATTTCATTGCTTATAGTATGGCATACCCGGTAGAGAAGATGAGCCGAATGTATATACAACAAGTTGTGCGACTTCATGGTGCACCTGTGTTGATTGTGTCTGACCGTGACGCACATTTTACCTCTGGATTTTGGGAAAGTTTGCAAGAAGCGATGCGAATCTCGCTCAAGATGAGCACTACTTTTCACCGTCAGACAGATGGACAAACTGAGCGTGTTAATCAGATCATGGAGGATATGCTTAGGGCCTGTGTTATCGATTTTGAAGAATCTTGGGAAACACACTTGTCTTTGGTTGAATTTACCTATAATAATAACTATCACACGAGTATCAGGATGGCTCCGTTTGAAGCATTGTATGGACAACCATGTTATTCTCCGTTGTGTTGGGCAGAGGTTGGGGGCACGGAGTTGTTTGGACCAGATTTGGTTAGAGAAACCAACGAGAAGATTTCTTTGGTCAAGGAAAGGATGAGAACCGCTCAGAGCAGGTATAAGAGTTATACTGATCGACGCCAGAAATATTTGGAATTCAGTATCGGGGACCACGTACTTCTTAAGGTTTCACTGACCCGAGGGGTGGTACGTTTTGGTCTCAATAGAGGAAAGTTAGCCCCGCGCTTCATCGGACCGTTCGAGATTTTAGAACGTGTTGGGAAAGTAGCTTATCGACTCCCTCTACCACCAAAGATGTTTGGGGTACACAATGTATTCCATGTGAGTATGCTGAGAAAATGCATACGAGATCCCTCACATGTGGTTAGTTATAACGACATTGAGACGAGTCATAACATTTCTTACAAGGAGAGGCCCGTGAAGATTCTAGATCAAAGTATCAAGAAGCTGAGCAAAAAAGACATTCTGTTGGTGAAAGTTCAGTGGAATCACCATGACGAGAATGAAGCCTCGTGGGAAGTTGAAGCTGATATGAGGAATAAGTACCCGGAGTTGTTTCATGACAAGTTAGTCTTGATTTCGGGGACAAAATCCTATTTAAGGGAGAAATGATGTAATAACCTGCATTTTCATTGAATTAATTGTATTTACATGGTCATATTTAATTCAATATGTATTGTCTGCTTTTATTTTAAATTACAATTCTCACATGTTAAATCTTATTACTTGTTTTATTTCATTTTGAACTTTCTTTTGGAGTCAAAACTGTAATTTTATAAATTTAGTAATACCAGTGTGGAATTTCAAATCTCTATTTCAAAACTGTGGGAATATCTTCATTTAACTCAAGCTGTATTTTTATAAGACCAAAAAAGTAGTTCTTACGTTAAAATCAATTTTCTGTAGTTTCGTGGTGAACACCGTGCCACGAAAATACTAGTTTATGTTCAAAATTGACCGCGTCGCGATAAACTTCCACAGATTTTGGAAGTGACGCAAAGCAAGATATGACACTTACTTTATTTCCATTTAAGGCAACTAATGATTGACTTAGGCCTTGTTTGGCAATTCATTATGTGAGTGTGTTAACTTAAAGACCATGAGATGATTACCCAAACATCCTCATATTGACCCCTATACACCTACTTGACCTTTGGCCTAATCTAGGAGTTGATATAAACTATATATGTATGCATATATCAGTCCTTATGAATACTTGGTGCAGATTAATTAAATTTCGATAAAACAATCCATTTTGTTGAGTAACTAACACAAGACTTGGCCCCCAAGTTCAATACTGGTTATGTTTATTTATACACCACACTTTCACAAACTGCACATTACAAGTTTAGAGAGTTAGAGAAAAATCACAGAGGGTTCCACAAATATTTTGAGAAAGAGAACTTGAAGAACTCAATCCCCATAGCCAAAGTTTGGGTTTGAATTTCTTAGCTTGTTATTCTTTCTCAACAGTTCTTCAATCCTTATCATCAGTGAGTGTTCTAAACTCACTATGAATGTAATTTCATGCCTAATTTCTGTGAGTATAGCTTAGTATGTGAAACTCCTTTGGAAATCTTACGTTGATAACCATAGCTCAAAAAATCATGAATTTCCAAACTCAATCAAAATCTGTGTTGAAAGATAAATATGAAAGATTACTTATCCTAGATGTTATATATGCAGTATTAGAGCTTAATTCATTCACGTGGAAAAGTATATTAGGAATTAAGTTTTGACATCTTTTAGTTTTTCATAAAATTCGAGAGATACGGATTGATTCGAGTTAAATTGATTCTGTATTCTTAATCCTTGCAGAAAAATGAAGAATTTCATATATTACATAGCGTATGAATGTTCGGATTCGAAAATGGGTCAAAACTGGACTTAAAATCTAAAACAGGGGATTCTGACAAAGAAGATGAAGCCTCAGCATCACCTCGCGCGCGCGATCGCGCGAGCGGCCCGCACGCGCGAGATGTGCGTTTCCAGGTAGTGACAAAAGTTTTATAAAGAAAAATGGAAAAAAAGGGTATATCGCGCGAGCAACCCGCGTGAGCGGCCTGCGCGTGCAATGTGTGTGTTCTCTTACAGTTTGAAATTTTTATAAAGAAAAGCGAAAAAGGGTATATTGCGCGAGCGGCCCGCGCGAGCAGTCCGCGCGCCCGACCTGGCGGTTTCTGGTTTTTGTCTGTTTTCTGTTAAGGGACTGTTTGGATTAATTTTTAAAGACTGTTAAGTTTCTGTTTGGACATTTTACTAAATCAGAATCATGTTTGTTATGTTTGGTTAGTAACGCGATGAACTATGACATGTTTACTCGCGTCGTTCTTATTACCGGTTGTTCACATTTCTGTTATTAGTCACATGTCATTCATGTGGAGTCAGTTGTACATGCATGGTGAGTGATGGTCAGTGTGGCAAAGAGTATGTGGTTGAGATTATGTCGTGGACACTCCCTGGTAATTGTGTACCAAAGTGTGATGTGTTTGAGATTGCGGCTGGAGTGTCTTTGAAATGCAAGGGTGACAAAACTAGACACTACCTGGCACCCATGGTAGCGCTAAAGTGTGTGACGCCGACTTGGACATTCCCTGGCACCCATGGTAGTGCTAAAGTGTGGCCTATGTACACTCCCTGGTACCCGAGTCTGGATACTGCGTGAGGTTTTCTCCGGTATTTGCGAGGCGGATTAGGTACTAAAGTGTGAGGCATTGGACAGCCCCTGGTACCACGTACTAAAGTGTGAGGCAAATTGGACACTCCCTGGTACCCCTGTGATAAAGTGTGGTCATCCTAGTGTTTCAAAGATACTAGAGTGAGAGTGTCGGGGGTTGTGTTTGTCGAGAGAAAAGAGTTGGTAAGATGAGACTGATTGCATTGTTCCCATACACGGTCACATGTGTTATGAATCAAAGTTTAAAATGTTATCCTTACCGTTTTATAATGGGAACTCACTTCTTCATCGTTAACCTATTTTATAACGGAACTGTAAAATGGAAATAACAAATGAGTATGTTTTACATTCGAGCACATGTTTTCAATACTCACCAGCTTCAATAAGCTGACTGCGTTGATGCGCCATGGACATTCGTGTCTAGGCTTTTCAGGTTATGATTAGGTTGGACCTTATGATTACGCAAACTGAGAACGACTACCGAAGAAGAATTTATTATTATATGTTTTAAGATATAAACTGTTTTTTTTTTTTGTAATAAGGATAACTGTAATAGATATAAGATATTATTTTGTTTCAAGGCGGCTTGTGCCTTTAGTAACCTCGTGATGTAATAATTATTAAGTTGGTAAAATGTTATAAGCCTTGATTGTTCTACTCTGATTTATATTACTGTATTATTCGACGTTTGGGAAGGAATCGATCCTTCAAACTGTCGCGACCTACGGGTCTATAAAGGAAATTAAATGTTTCCATATTTATGCTACGTCGGGGCGTGACAGGATTTCGTGGTATCAGAGCCAGGTTATCTCAGAATAGTTTAGACTAGTTAGGGTTTACCAGTATAGACCCAATTCCACATTCTGTTAGCTTAAGCTTTGCACACCCGATCAAATGGGTGAGTATATTGACTCGGATCTAGGTGAATTTTTTACTTCGAAAGGCATTCTTCATTAAACATCTTGTATTGATACTCTGCAACAAAATGGAGTTACGGAGCGTAAGAACCGTCATTTGCTGGATGTTGCCCATTCTTTAATGTTCATGGCTAATGCTCCCAAACCATATTGGGGTGACGTCGTCTTAACAATGGCTTACCTTGTCTTCCTACCCAGTTACTTGAAAAAAGGGCTCCCATTGATCTTCTACCTCATCCTTCTTCCAGTTTGTCTATTCCTTCTCGTGTCTTTGGTTATGTGTGTTTTGTCCACAACCATTCCCCTACAAAGGGAAAACTCAATCTTAGAGCCATTAAATGCATTTTTCTAGGATACTCTCCTACTCAAAAGGGATACAAGTGTTACAATCTTGATAATCGAAAATGGCATGTCTCTATAGATGTCATATTCCATGAATTTGTGCCTTTCTTTGCGAATCCTAGCATACCACTTTAGGGGGAGACTAGTCATGAAGAGATTCTGGGATCACTCTTGCCTAAAATTCCTATGTTAATACTTGTAAAGGAATCCCCACTAGAAGAAATAGAGAATGATGAGAAAGTGGAGGAAGAAGAAACTGTAACTCCTAGTCAGAATGAGTTGTCTGAAGGAGAGATATAGCAAGTAAACCCTAAATAGAAAGAGTTGTTAGTGTACTCCTAAAGAACGTGGAGTAAGAGAAAAAACAAAGAGGCAGAGGTCAGTACTCTTATTTCTCTACTGTCATCTTCTCCAATGGGTGATGTCTCTTATAACTCTCTAGGTAACACTGATAACCTTGTTCCTCTAGAGTCTTTGGATCTTGATGTACTTATTGCTGTTAGAAAGGGTGTTAGATCTTATATTCAACACCCTATATCTAACTTTCTGTCTTATTCTCACTTGTCTCCTACATATCGTTCATTCCTTTCAAATATTGCCTCTATTTCTATTCATAATCATGTCCAGGATGCTCTTGATGATCTTAAGTGAAAAACATGACATGGATGAAGATATGAAAGCTCTTCATAAGAATGGCACTTGGGAGTTGATTAAGTTACCTATGGGCAAAATAGTGGGGGCAAGTGGGTGTATGTAGTAAAGCATAGAGCATATGGTATAATCGAAAGGTTTAAAGCCCGTCTTGTTTCTAAGGGTTTCACTCAAACCTATAGGGTAGACTATCAGGAGACCTTTGCTCCAGTGGCTAAGATGAGCTCTATCAGCGCCTTTTTATCTCTTGTAGCCAACTGTGATTGGCCATTATACCAATTTAATGTGAAGAATGTGTTCTTACATGGCAATTTGGAAGAAGAAGTGTACATGGATATCCATCCTGGATTTGAGAGGCCGAAGACAGAAGGTAAGGTATGTAAACTCAGGAAGTCACTTTATGACCTCAAGCAGTCTCCTAGGGCGTGGTTTGAAAGATTTGCACACGCTATGTGTAGATATGGGTTTAAATAAAGCCAAGCTGATCATACCTTGTTCATTAAGCATTCTGTGCAAGGTAAGACTACTGCACTTATTGTTTATATGGATGACATTGTCCTCACAAGTGATGACTTAAAGGAAATGCAGCGACTAAAGGAGTACATGGCAAGGGAGTTTGAAATAAAAGATTTAGGGGAGCTCAAGTACTTTCTGGGAGTTGAAGTTGCTAGGTCCAAACATGGAATCTTTATATCTCAAAGAGAGTATGTCCTGGATCTCTTGAGTGAAATCGGGATGCTTAGAAGTAGAGCATGTGATACACCTGTGGAGCCTAACCAGAGATTGAATGATGGCAAAAGTGAAAAACTGGTAGACATGGGAAGATATCAGAGACTTGTAGGGAAGCTTATCTATCTTTCTCATACTAGTCCAGATATTACATTTGTTGTAAGTGTAGTAAGTCAATTCATGCATGCCCCTTCTGAGACATATATGGATGCATTTTATAGGATATTAAGACATCTTAAGTCTGCTCCGAGTAAGGGCTTGTTTTTTGGTAAGCATAATCATCTCAAAATAAAAGCATATACTGATGTTGATTGGGCAGGCTCCGTGACAGATAGAAGACCTACTTCAGGGTATTGTACATTTGTGGGTGGTAACCTTGTTACTTAGAAAAGTAAGAAACAGAGAGTGTTGTGGCAAGGTCTAGTGCAGAAGCTAAATTTAGAGCAATGGCTCAAGGTGTGTGTGAACTCTTATAGATAAAATTGTTATTGAAAGACTTGAATTTCGATCATGAAGATTCAATAAAGTTGTACTGTGATAGTAAATCTACAATTAGTATTGCTCATAACCAAGTCCATCATGACAGGACTAAGCATATTGAGATTGACAGGCATTTCATTGAAGAGAATGTCAACAATGGAACAATTTGCACACCATTCGTGAAGAGTAGTGACCAGCTTACTGATGTTCTTACTAAAGGAGTTGGGGCTGGATAGTTTCATGATATGCTTAACAAGCTGGGATTGAGAGATATCTTTGCATCAGCTTGAGGGGGAGTGTTAGATATATCATGTAGCTTTTTATCTTATTAGAGTTAAAAGGGATTAGTTTGTAATTATTTTTTCTTTATATTTTTGAATAATATGTGAGGGTGTGACTCATTAGTCAACCCTAAGCTTTTGATTAATCTATGTTATCAAACTTAACAAAGACAATTGGTCTCGGTGGCCTTATTGACTCATGGTGCACAAAAGTGGACCATAGTGTCTGTGAGTGGATGGTAAAAAAATTTGATCCCACAGAATGTTCATTGACTGCACATGGAAGGAAACTTATGGTAGCCCCCATATATGTTGGAAAAATATTGGGCATTAGTTCCTAAGGAGCCGAAGTAAGAATCGAAGGACCATTAAATTCCATAGCAAGGATGTGTGAAAAGTACGGGTTCCCAAGTAAACTATTGAGTACAACCAACTTAAAGGAAGATGTCCAATCGATGGAAGAAGTTGGAGATGAGTTCAAGGTTAAGTTTACTTTGCTTGTGTGGACACGCGGCCTCGGGGTCCACCCGCTCCGGGTTTCAAAATTGATTTTGTTTGAAATCCTTGAAAAGTCTATCAAAATAGATACAAAGTTGCCACTTGGCCTTTAGGGAACCAAGAAACCCAATTTTGACTCACTCAAATGGATAAAGTGCATTGGCCCTTCATAACCAAAGAACTTGGCTCGAGGTTTTGCTACGAGAGAGGAAGGAGCCTTCGCAACGACTAAAACACCCTCAACTCGCCCCATTTTTTGACGGGCCTCAATTAGCATCCAAATAATCATCTTATACTATGTTTGGTTCGACAGTTAATATCATGATCGGTATATTAAATCTCACAAGAATCTTGAAATGGAAGATCAAAAGATAAGATATCATTCATAAGATCTAAGCCAAATATCACACAATACAAAAGTGAAAGATCACACAAAACAAACCTAGGAAAAATCATCGAATCACATATAAAGTAATCATGTTTTCTTAATCTAGAGGGACATAATTGTTCTTGAAACAAATTATCAAAGAAAACAAAATTTGCTTAGCAAGTTAGAATGTATGCATGTTGATTCTTGAGAAAAGAAGACCTCTTAATCCCCGGGACGGATGCAAAATGAAGATTCAATTGAAGGGAAGCATGAACGTGTGACCAACTTTATTCCTTATAATCTTCTTGGATTAAGAATCACAAAAACCCCAAATCTTGCATGGATGTAATGTATGATCCTAGAATGTGCAAAGTTGTAGTATGTTTGTGTTCATGGGTTTTCTAAAGTGATTTGAACTATAGAATATGCATGGATACATGAAGAATGTTATTATAGAATATGTACAAATGTAGTATGAACTACTTCCTAAGATATGGTCTAATTTAGATTGCATGTGAACATGTAATCAAAGATAAAAGTAAAACATCCAAGCTGTGAATAGTGGACAAATAGTGAACCGATTTTGTAAAAATGAAAAAGTGAGGTTAGGTATGTTTTTAATTCATGAAATTTTATGGAGATCATCCCTACTATGTCTAGAATACATGGAAAAAAAATCCAAATCAAGATTGAATTTGTAGATTGAGAGAAATAATATAAAGAAAAGAGGTTGCTCAGACATAGAATCCATATTGTCGACTGAAATGTAGAAACATCTTAGAAAATGAAAACAAAATATTTGGAGGATTATACTATACAAAAAGTTCCCTAACATACTGAAGTTTGAGGGAAAAATAAATTGTGGCCACTCGTTTTGGAAAATATTTCTGGAACACAAGTTAAAATTCAACTAAAGCTGTTGTGACAGAAAAATAGAATGTTGGAAGGAATGTTTGGGTCAAAATAGAACCCTTCCAAGTGCTTTAAAATTCAACCAAAATCATGGTAATTACCTAATGAGTTAGGAAGACTTTTCAAGTGGTTTCACAATTATCCTCAGTATTGAACTCAAAATGGCATTTCAAGTAGAATACCTCACTGTTTTGGGAGTTTTTGAGAAAACAAACATTTATTTCTTGGAATCAAAATGTGGGAGTTTTAAAGGGGGTCTTGGAAAGGGGATTTTGAGAGTGTATTTCCAGCACTAAATGAAGATTTTAACCACTTGAAATATCAACATTAAACTCATAGCAAGAACTTCCAAGATTGTTGGCAGAACATTATTTTCCTTAGAACATGACTTCAAGAATACTTAGAAAGTATCATCATCTATAAACATGTTTTTGAAGTCAAGAGCTACTATCTATAAGGATTCACTCCCCTCAAACAACATGTCATCATCTAGATGATGATAAAGAAGCCAGAAATAAAAAAAAAATTTAAAAAAATGAGGTAAAGAGAGATGAACATTAAAGTAAACAAGAAATCAAATAGCAATCAATAGATGATAATCAATGAGATATTGGACTTGTAACTTGGTGTTTCACACATATATGGTGACATTTGGACATAGAAGTATATTCATAGCTCATAAATGCTCAAAAATGGTGGTTGGGGGTGATAAATATGAGGTACAAATAGAAGTAATCAAGAAAAATCAAACTTAAAACTCATTTTCATGTAGAAAATCAGTGGGAAAGCTCACTTTCTCTCCTCTAACCTTATCTCAATCTCTACAACTTTTCCAAGATTTTTACTTGCCACCCCCCAAATGAGGAGTCAATGGGGGGTTTATATAGGCCAATTTTGGGGGAGTTTGGGATTTAAAAGTGCACCCATTAGTTCTAAACATTTGTGAACAAGCAACTACGTCATTTTGGCTTTCAATTATTTAATTTGGACCCCCAAATCAAATTATAGAAATAAACTGTTCTGTGGGAGAGTACTGTGGTGGCACTGGGCTAGTGCCGCGGTGGTACTACTCCTCAAGTGTCCAAATTATTACATTTAGGCCCCCAGATGTTTCGGTATTTATGAAAAGGTCCTATTTCGTCCGAAATTCACAGAAAATGCATACGAACTTTGAATTGAGCTTATGATATACTATTTGAAAGGTAATGGAGTCTAATTTACATTAAAAAAAATAGTTTGGACATAGGTCACTTTGAAATTTTTTTGGTATTCACGATAAAAATCGATTTGATCGCATTTTTCACCTTCGAAAATTCGTATTAAATTCGTTTTAAATCCAAAAATTATGTATGATACACCATTGGAAAGCTATTGACCTCTAGTATCCATGAAAAATGTTTACAAAATGATACAGTTCTTCGATCTCCAAGTAAACGTTTAGGTCAAACTAGTCAAACCGGGTGCCTCCGGGAAGTTCTGAGAATCTTTAGGGAGCTCCCAAGAGTTGGCGTTTTCATCCAATTTTATTTTAAAACTCTTTTTAGTGCTTTTCACATGATTTAGGGTAATATCAAAACTTTTGGGCAAATTCGAATAATTTTGGTCAAACTTTGGTCAAACTTGGTCAAACCGATCAATAGGGACTTTTCGGGAACTTCTAGGGCCCTCTAGGAGCTAACGATTTCATCCGATTTGCTTTAAAACTCATTTTAGTTCTTTTCTTATGACATAATGTGTTTCCAAAACTTTCGGTCTAAATCTGGGAGTGTTTGGGCTTTCAGGGGCATTTTGGTTATTTGTACCACTTTCTGAGCTATTTTAGAGATAGAACTAACTTTCAAGAATCCTTTTCGAGTCTTTTTCAATCATCGTGAACCACCAAGCTATGGGTCTCCTAAATACGGTAGCTGACAAAATAGAGTGTCTACTACTTGCCTTGGGATGCATCTTTTGCCCTAGCATGAAACCGGCATTAATCAATATTTTCTACATGCATTGGTGGATGTATCTTCTCTTGAAAACATGAATTGGGCATAACAAGTTCTAGACTAACTTGTCATGGGCAACAATAATTACAAGGAAAACAACCAATTTGGAGTTAGTGGTTGCTTGCTCTTCTTGATGGTAAAGATCTTCTTTTCATGTCCAATTATAATTGCTTGGCATTTCTATCAATTTCTATTATTTTGACCCAAATCCAACAACTAACTTTTATACATTTTTAAATATTTATAGTTGTTCCACTTAGAAAATTTTATACCTATTGGGCTACCCATATTGTCTACAACAACAACCACCTCTTTGCGTAGAACTATAGGGGAGTGGAGGAACGAATAAGTAAATGCTCAAGTGAGATTTCTAAGAAAGAAGGGATTGTTCATGAACCAAAAGGTATGTTAATGTACCATAGTTAAACTATTTTTGCAACCTAACCCAATTCCTTAATATTTTCTTTTTCATTACAAATTATATTGGTCATAGGCAGCGAGAAAGTACCTGATATGGGCAGCGAGAAAGAACTTGATATGGGCAGCGTGAAAGAACCACGAAAGGAAATCCCACCCCTTGCAAGAGGTCAAGAAAATGGAGAAGCAACTCGGCTGGAGAAGGTTGAGTTTGCAATTGAGGAGATAAAAAGGAAATTACAAACTTAAAAGATGTGGTGCTTTCATTGAAAGTTGAGGCTGTTGGTAGTGTGAAGCTACTGAAAGACTTTATGTCGAGTAGAGGACAACAACAACAACAACAACAACAACATGAATGGGGTGAGCGCTATCGAGAAAAAAGATAGATCGCCTTTATTTTGATATGAAGAGCATAAAAGAGATCAGTGACATTCATTTCATAATGAATTGAACGATTCTATTCTCTTGTCTCCCCAATTGCTAAGAAAAGCGAGTACACCACCCTGCGTGGTACTTTTAATAATCCAACCAAAGTTGCAATAAAGAGGTATGAAATTTACCTTGATTCATTGAGGCCAGCAGAGAAGGTGACTAAAGCTTCTGTAGATGAATTGTCAAGCATTCCCCCAGTTGCTAAGGAACATAACCACCCCCCACCCAGAAAACACCATTCAACTTCGAAGATCCCCCCGTGTTCAGGACAAGCTTTTACATAGCAGATATAAACGCTCTCCGTACACTGCATGTACGTCAAAGCCAAAGAAGAGGGAAGTGCTAGTGGCTATTTTCGAGGGGCAGGATAAGAAGAAGGTCAGTCACTTTTATGCTACGTACATAATTTATTTTAATTCGACATCTGCTTTTGGTAAGGGTCTTGGCCTCCGTCGACCTATCTTTACGGTCTAAATATTTTTGGCATCTCTTCCATTCTTTAGAACACACCCAACATCTTGATACAACTACTTGGTCCCTTCCATATTTTAATTCATCCTTTCTTACACTAAAACCCACTACCTTCACATAACTATTGTAAAATTTTGCCCCTTCACCCTCGGATATGAATGTTATGCAAAGGACTTCATTTTAATCACTTCATATAGTGCTTGGTCTGAACCACATTTGAAGGTTTGTTTGATGATATTACTATGTACAGCTTTTGGGTCATTACTGTCAACCCTAGTGTGAACATTATATATGTATTCCAATCCCCTTTCATCATATAAATCATTCCCCAAACAAGTTTCTTCATCCAAATCTATGCATACTGACTTTCCCTTAGATCTTCGCATACCATCCATTGGAATTTACGTTGTTAGAAAAGAAACAAAAATTAATAAATGATAAGTATGCGTGTAATATAGACTATGTTTAATGAAATTCCATTATTAAGAAATTATGCTCCCTTGTTGTTCCATGATTAAGAAATTCTGTACCCTTCTTGTTCCATGATTAAGAAATTTTGTACACTTCTTGTTCCTTGATTAAGAAATTATGTACCCTTCTTGTTCCATGATTAAGAAATTATGTACCCTTATTGTTCCATGATTAAGAAATTTTATACCCTTCTTGTTGCTTACTCACCAAAACACTTATTATTGCCTACTTCTAAATAGTTCCATAACAACATAATCTTTTTTATTTAATTAAATTTTAATTTTTACAAGAAGTTTAAAAGTGACACATCCGAGTGAGTTATATGGATAACTCACTAGAAATGTCCGTAGTGATGTGACAAAACTTTTTGAGTAATGATGTCGACAACCTACTGTTGCTTTCATTAAAGTGACAAGGCTCTAATTTTTCAGTGATGGGACTTACCTTTCTGAGTGAGTGATTGATGTCAACAATTCATGAGAACTGTCCATTCATATCCTATTCATTGTATCCTATTCATAGTACTATCCCTTCTATGAAACCCTCAGTCATAGTAGGTGCAACGTGAGTGATTTGTCGCAGTGTAGTCATTTTCAAGTTAAAATTCATTGACAGTGCACAATTCTTACTCTATATAAAGGAAGAGGGGTTGCAAGCAACATACTGTGTTCTCAAATCTCCTTAGAATGAGAAGAGGTAGAGGTGGAGGGAGAAGTGGAGGAAGGGGAAGAAGGGATAGTAATGCTCCTTCAATTAGTGATGTATGGCATATATGTTGCTCTTACACAGATCCTAAATGGCAAACTTGGTATGAAAAAAGACATCCTTTTGTCAACACCCCAATACCTTATAATTTCTCTTTATCAAATGTTGGCCACATAATAATTGGTGACGCTCATTCTCGACTACCAAACAATGCAGTTCTTATTGGAGATGATCTACGATGGACAAAATTGTTTAGCAAAAAGTGTGAGTACGAAGTATAATGTCATTGACATGGGTTACTAGTACCGATTTCTTGCAGTCCTGATTTCATGCAAAATCCGAATAGGGATGACGATTGGGTCATATAATTGTCAATGCAAGAGATTTGACAGATGAAACGACGATTAAAGAGTTTTCACACAATTGAAGATGCAAAAAAGTATTATGGCCCCCCAGTCTTTGCTATACAAGATATTGAAGATGATCCATCTTATCTTCTCTTGTAGGGAGAGCTTCAAATGGCTTAAAATCCAAATGGCTTCAAGTGTAATCCAAATGGCTTCAAGTATAATCCAAATGTCTATAATTGGATTATGCTTGAAATAAAAAAATCAAAAAAAAATGAAAGGAACAAGTTGTTCATGATTGAAATGAGAAGCAAGAAATGTAATACCCTGCATTTTGATTGTACTTTAATATTTCTGTATATATGAATAAAGATCCCTTGATTTACTCTTGTCTTATTGAATTTTAGGTCCCAATCAATTGGCATGTATACCAATCGATTGCCATCTTTTGAACCCTAATCGATTGCTATCTTTACCAATCAATTTCCTCCTATCGATCTGAATTCATTACATGGCACTATCCCAATCGATTGCCCTTGTATCCAATCGATTGCTATCAAATATCTTAAGGCAATCGATTACCTCTGAGCCCAATCGATTACCATCTGCAGGGACAAATTTTCTTCTTTGCTTCGTAGTTTGACATATGGCATCCGTCCCTCTCTATATATACTTGTTCATTTCATCCCTTGGGACTATTTCTACAGTCTAGAGAGAGTGATCATTGTTATATATACATACACACATCTATACATATATATACATATATACACCATACAAACATACACATTCTCAAGGCAGAGAAGAGGAGGAGAAGAAGAGAATGAGAAGCAAAAGAAAGAAGAAAGAAGAAAGAAGAAAGAAGAAAGAAGAAGAGAAAGAGAAGAGAGACTGAGGCAGAGAAAAAGAGAGAGAGAGAGAGAGAGAGAGAGAGAGAGAGAGAGAGAGAGAGAGAGAAACCTTGAGATTTCAAGCCTCACAAGCTCAACACACACCCAAACACACTCTTAGGTGAGTCCAACTTACTTGGTTACCTTTATGTGATGTTTTTACAAGTTTTAGTGGAGGTTAGACGTGTGGTACTCCTCCCTCTCTATATATACTTGTTCACTTCATGCATTGTGATTGTTTTTATAGTCTAGGGAAAGAGATCATTGTTATATATATATGTACACATCCATTCATATATATATACATATATACACCACACAAACATACATAAACTCTCAAGGCAGAGAAGAGGATGAAAAGAAGAGAAGCAGAAGCAGAAGAAAGAAGAAAAAAAAAAGAAAGAGAAGAAAGACTGAGGTAGTAGATGAGGAAAGAGAGAGAGAGAGAGAGAGAGAGAGACCTTAAGGTTTCAAGCCCCACAAGCTCAACACACACCCAAACACACCCTTCAGTGAGTCGAACTCACTTGGTTACCTTCATGTGATGTTTTTACAAGTTGTAATAGAGGTTGGACGTAGTTAATATTTCCTAAGGACGTTATATATGCTGGACTATTTTCTCACTGGAGAAGATGAAGTCCCAATCGATTGGCTTTTATCCCAATCGATTGCCATCAGTCTAGACCCAATCGATTGGATAGTTTTCCAATCGATTGCCATTGGTTGTAACCCAATCGATTGCCAAAGTTTGTAATTAATTGGCATTATTTTGAATCCAATCGATTGGCAATTACAGAATATGGATTGTTTCATTTGTTTATTATATAAGGGGTTCGATCATTTGATTATCGATCCAGACTTTCGTGATGCGACCATGGGGAAGAAGTGACAAGGTGATACAGTATTAGAATAATACACAAGTTGAATAATGGACTAATGCATTAACTAATGGAACCATTTGTATAATGATGATATAATGTGGAAAATAGGAATGAGAAGTCGACGTGCATGATAGTAGGTCTATCGACTGTCGAGTCGATACTATTTATAATTATGAGTAGGAATACAATCTTGAAGATCATATGATGTAAGGTGTGGGATCCTAAGGTGCTGGGATAGGACAGGGACTACGTGTCAAGTTGACGTATGATAGAGTTAGACTATGTGTTAGGTTTTACATATGATAAGAGTTGGACTACGTATTAGGTTTTACGTATGATAGAGTTGGACTGCGTATCAAAATTGGGAGGGCTGCGTGCCGAGGTTGCGTGTCGGGGCTGGGTGCCGTAATAGTATTATAGAGCTAAGTGTTGTGGTGTGGTGGAGCTGAGTGTTGTGGTATTACGGAGCTGAGTGATATGGTATAGTGGAGCTGAGTTTTGTAGTATGTCAGGGCTGCGTCCCAGATTATATTAGGGTTGTGTGCTATATTATATTAGGGCGTGTTGGCCGTATTATATTAGGATGGGTTGGCCAGAATGTTAGGACTGTGTGTCAGGATTTGATACCTCGTGTAGTATAGGACTACATGTCTGATTTATGTGTTAGGAATTAGGACTACGTGACGTACTGGGCTACGAGCCAGGTTAGAAAGGGATTGTTAAGGAATAAGTTGAGTACTATGAGAAGTAAGGATGTGTGCGTGATGTGGACCCGAGAGTCCATGCTATGATGAAATTGGGGTGGGACGATATCAATTATACATATTGAGTTAGTGCATATATGAATACGTATGATGATATGATTGTTGATATTGTTTTATACACTGGATATCCATGGATGCTCTGTTAGTGTTTGCATTCACTCGGCTTTCGTAACTAGTGGCGTTCATGCCGCTGGATATTCGACGTCCAGCTGGACAGGTTTATGAGTATGCAGAAGATGCATACATAGATAGGGGCTACGAGGATGGAGCCTACGATGACGGAGGCTATACTGGTGCTAACTACTACGCAAGTTGAAGACTTGGAGCTTGTTGTTGATAGTTTATGCTTATGTTTTTAGAAACTCTGTAATAGTTACGTTTATAATCAGCGCATATTATCATAATACTTTAATTACGTTTCTGCAGATATTAAAGATTTGTAATAGTTTAGTATTAAACTCTAATTATATATATCAAACTTAGATATTCCAAATGTGTTGTTTAATCCAGTACTCTGATGATTAGACTTTATTCATGGACAATGTGGTGACTTTCAACTGTCATGCCTACAGGTCCAAAAAGGATTTTATTTTCTCTATTTTTGCTACTACAGGACTGAGAAGATTTTTGGTATCAAAGCCTAGGTTTAGTACTCGCGTTCACCAATTGTCCAACATTTCTTGAGTTTGAACCTTAAGATTCCTTGAGATAGGGGTTGACTCTCTGAGTAATGTTTTGAAGTTATTCATATAGTGGATTTTTCCATTGCTATTAATGTGATAATAGCTATAACTATTACATTCATATTCTGAACTACTTTCTGTCACTATTTTTGGGTTGACGACTAACTGATAGATGTCTGTATAGGTACCCAACCTTACTGCATTGGTGGCAGGAATGCCTACCCGGAATCGTCCCGCACAAATTGAAGATGCACCATCAGCACCCCAGGCTGCTGATCCAACTAGACTATTCAAAGCCTTTGTGTGTAGGATGGAACAGATCAATAACCCTAACATGAACAATGGTAATAATCATGGACCACCTCCGAGGCCAGTTGAGGATCGAATAGTAGAGCGTTTCCTTCATTTTCGTCCAAAGAAGTTTGACGGGAATACTGAGCCATGGCAAGCGGAACAGTGGCTCCGAGAGATGGAAGCAATCTTTGATACCCTGGGATGTAACGAGATTAAGAAGCGTCGACTGGCAACATTCTAGATGACTTATACGGCAGCCGATTAGTGGGAATTCGAGAAGGCAAATTAGGAGAGGACGCGATCAGAAGAATGCCCTGGATCACATTTAAAGGGTTATTTCTAGAGAATTACTTTCCTCAGATAGAGATGAACAAGAAAGAGAGAGAATTCATTGAGCTGAGGCAGGGGAACATGACCGTAAGGGAATATACGGTGTAATTCAAATGGTCATCCTGTTTTGCTCTTCATATGATCAATACCTTGGAGAAGAAGAACATGCAGTGTCACCAAGGTTTTTCGCTGCCACTACAACGAATGACTCTGAATCATCAGGGTCAAAATTTTAAGGTCATGGTAGGAATGGCAGTCGGTTATGAGGATATCAATGGTCGATAGCAAGGACACTTTGGGAATCGACCACCACCAAGGGGTAACCAAGGACCAAGACCTCCGATACGGTTCCAAGGGAACAAGCGCAACTAGACTGGAGAGAGGAAGCCACAACCTGCGTTTCCTTAGAACCACTATGCTGTAAATCAAGTACCTCTCCCATAAGGACTCCCTGCTACTATTGGAAGCCATACTGGTGGATGCTTCAACTGTGGGAAGCCAGGCCATGTGGCTAAGGATTGCTGAGCTCCCAAGAACTATAACCGGTCGGGCATTCATTGTTCTAACTGTGGCAATCATGGCCACATCAGCAAGGACTATAGAGCTCCCCGTAGGGCATACAATAGTCCAACTGCTCAGGGCCAAGTTAGATAGGCTCGTATGAATGCTATCCTCCTAGAAAATGCGGGATTTGATGAGGCTGAATAGCATAACATGGAAGGTACTCTTACGTTATTTAGCACTCGAGTTAAGGGGTTATTTGATACTAGCGCTTTGAATTCGTTTATTGCTATCAGAATTGTTAAACTTTTAGGTTTAGTACCATAGGCACTTGATGTAGCCCTAAATGCGGTATCACCCTTGGGAGTAACCGTAAGATTAGGGAAGATATGCAAGGACTGTACCTTAACCCTTGAGGATAGAATTCTTCCCGCAGATCTAATCATTTTGTCAATGAAGGAATTTGATGTTATCTTAGGATTTGATTGGCTCACGAAGTATAGTGCTAAGTTAGACTATGATAATAAGATGATTAACTTTTTAGTACCTAGAAGTTAGCCTTTTGATTTTCAGTCCAACCCCTCTGGTGATGCTTTCCTTACCACCAATCTAGTAGCTATCGAGAGCTTAACTTCAGAACTCACTGTTGCATAGATTCCCGTAGTTTGAGACTTTAAGGACTTGTTTCAAAATATTTTGGGACTACCACCTAAGCGAGAGATTGATTTTTACATCGAATTAGTGCTTGGTACTTTACCATAATTGAAGGCTCCCTATCGGATGACACCAACAGAGATGCAAGAACTAAAGAAGCAAGTGCAGAAATTGGAAGATCTCAAGTTTGTTCGACCTAGCACATCACCTTGGGGAGCGCTAGTGCTATTTGTCATGAAGAAGGATGGAACTCAGCAATATTGTATTGATTATAGGGAGCTCAACAAGTTCACGATTAAGAATAAATACCCACTCCCTAGAATCGATGATTTGTTTAATCAGTTGCAAGGAGCGACGACTTTCTCTAAGATCGATCTACGATCCCAATATCACCAAATGTTGGTTTAATCCAAGGATATTTTGAAGACTGCTTTTAGGACGAGGTACGGGCATTCTGAATTCTTGGTTATGTCTTTTGGATTAACCAATGCCCCAGCAGTATTCATGGACCTAATGAACAAAGTATTTTGACCCTACTTAGACCAGTTCATTATCGTGATCATAGATAATATTCTAATCTACTCAAAGACCGAGAAGGAATATGAGGAATATGTAACGATTGTACTACAGACCCTCCAAGATAACCAATTGTATGCAAAGTTTAGCAAGTGCGAGTTCTGGCTGAAGGAAGTCAAATTTTTAGGATATGTTGTCTCATAAGATAGAAGAGCCATAGACTCATCAAAGATAGATGCAGTTCTGGATTGGAATATACCAACTACCGTAACAGAAATCAAGAGTTTTCTTGGTCTAGCTAAATACTACTAAAGATTTGTAGAAGGATTCTCCAAGATCGCAGCTCCTATTACCAAACTAACGAAGAAGCATTTGAAGTTTGAATAGGGAAATAAGAATGAAAGTGCATTCCAGGAATTACAAGAAAGATTAACCATAGCGCCAGTGCTGGCAATACCCAAGAGCGGTGAGCAGTTCACCATTTATAGCGATGCATCACACTAAGGACTCGGATGTATTCTGATGCAAAATAGGAAGGTAATCGTATATGGATCACGACAATTGAAACCTCACAATTTGAATTATCCGAAGCATGACCTTGAGCTAGCCGTGATTATTTTTGCACTCAAGATTTGGAGGCATTATCTCTATGGTGAGAAGTTCAATCTATTCTCGGATCACAAGAGTCTGAGATATTTATTCACTCAAAGGGAGTTGGACATGAGGCACTGACGTTGGTTGGAATTGTTAAAGGACCACGATTTTACATTACAATATCACCCTGGAAAGGCGAACATAGTGGCCAATGCGGTGAGTCAGAATCCCATGAGGATAGTAGTAGCTTCTGTTATGGTCAAAGAGTGGAGAGTGTTAGAAACTTTGGCTGAATTCGGTATTCAAGCCTCAGATCCAAGTGAAGGGAAACACTTTGGATGTCTCATGGTGCAATCGACCCTCATTAGTCATGTTTTGGAGGCGCAGAAAAAGAATGAAGGACTTCAGTGGATACCAGGATTACAAAATGGGGTGTCTACAACTTCAAGAATGGTTCAAAAGCAATGCAGTAAAAGAACCAGAGAATTGGAGTATTGGTGCAAATAGGGCACTTAGATGTAGAGATAGACTTTGTGTGCCGGATGAAGATAATCTTAGAAAGGAAACACTGGATGAAGCTCACAAGTCACAAGTGACTATTCACCCAGGAGGTGCAAAGATGTATAAGGATTTTAAAAGAAACTTCTAGTGGAAAGGGATAAAGCGAGAAGTTACTGAACACGTACTTAATGTCTTATGTGTAAGCAAGTGAAGGTAGAACATCAGAAGCCTCCAGGACTGCTACAACCATTACTAGTTCTTGGATGGAAGTGGGAACATATAACTATGAATTTCGTGGTAGGTTTGTCGAGATATCAGCAAAACCACGATGCTATTTAGGTAGTTATGGACCGGCTTACCAAATCGACGCATTTCATAGCTTATAGTATGTCGTACATGGTCGAGCGTTTAAGTCATATCTACATACAACAAGTCGTGTGATTGCATAGTGTACCTGTGTCAATCATATCAGACCGCGACTCATGATTTACTACAGAGTTTTGGAAGAGTCTACACTCAACTTTAGGGACTTTATTAAGCTTGAGCATAGCCTTTCACTGACAGACCGATGGACAGACTGAACGAGTCAACTAGGTGATGGAGGACATGCTTTGAGCATGTTTTATTGATTTTGAAAGCTCATGGGAGACTCATCTACCATTGGTCAAGTTTGCGTACAACAATAGTCACCATTCGAGCATAGGGATGGCACCTTTTAGGCATTATATAGACGACCATGTCGATCGCCTTGATGCTAGGCAGAGGTTGGAGACAATTAGCTACTTGGACCTGAATTAGTTCAGGAAACTAACGAGAAGATCTAGATCATGAAAGAAAGGATGCATACAATGAAGAGTAGACACAAGAGTTATGCGGATAAACGTCGTTTGAAGTTCAGTGTTGGAGACCATGTACTACTCAAAGTATCTCCGGTTGGGGAATTTTCCGGTTTGGATAGAAGAGAGAAAAGTTAGCATTGCATTTCATTGTACCATTTGAGATCCTCGAACATGTAGGAAATGTTGCTTACTGACTCGCATTGCCTCCTAAGATGTCAAGGGTTCACAATGTCTTCCACGTTAGCATGTTGAGGAAGTGTGCTCACAATCTGAGTCATGAGATCAACTTTGATGACATTAAGGTTAATGATAATGTATCAGTTCACGAAGAACCAAAACGAATTTTGGATCAAGGAGTTAAGAAGCTGAGGAACAAGAAAATTTTGTTGGTGAAGATACAGTGGAAATTTCACGAAGAAGGAGAAGTTTCTTGGGAGCTAGAGTCAGAGATGCGCGAGAAGTACCCCGTTTTGTTTAGCGATGCATAGTTCGAATTTCGGGGACAAAATCTTTATTTAGAAGGGGATGATGTAATACCCTATTTTTTCATTGTACTATTTTATTTTTGTATACATAAATAAAGACCCTTTGATTTATTTTTGTCTTTGTTGAATTTTAGGTCCTAATCGATTACCATGTATACCAATCAATTGCCATCTTTACCAATCGATTTTTATCCTGTCGACCTAAATTCATTATGTGGCACTATCCCAATCGATTGCCCTTGTATCCAATCGATTGCCATCAAATATTTGAAGGCAATCAATTGCCTCTAAGCCCAATTGATTTCCATCTACAAAGATAAGTTTTTTTCTTTGCTTCGTAGCTTGACGTGTGGTACTCCTCCCTCTCTATATATACTTGTTCATTTCGTCCATTGTGATTGTTTTTACAGTCTAAGGAAAGAGATCATTGTTATATATATGTACACATCCATTCATATATATATATATACATATATACACCACACAAACATACACAAACTCTCAAGGCAGAGAAGAGGATGAAAAGAAGAGAAGGAGAAGCAGAAGAAAGAAGGAAAAAAAAAAAAGAAAGAGAAGAGAGACTGAGGTAGTGGAGGAGGAAAGAGAGAGAGAGAGAGAGAGAGAGAGAGAGAGAGAGAGAGACCTTAAGGTTTCAAGCCCCACAAGCTCAACACATACCCAAACACACCCTTCAGTGAGTCGAACTCACTTGGTTACCTTCATGTGATGTTTTTATAAGTTGTAATAGAGGTTGGACGTAGTTAATATGTCCTAAGGACATTATATATGTCAGACTGCTTTCTTACTACAGAAGATGAAGTCCCAATTAATTGGCTCTTATCCCAATCGATTGCCATCAGTCTAGACCCAATCGATTGGATAGTTTCCCAATTGATTGCCATTGATTATAACCCCAATCGATTGCCATGGCAATCGATTGGCATTATTTTGGATCCAATCTATTGCAAAGTTTCCCAATCGATTGGCAATTACAGAATATGGATTATTTCATTTGTTTATTATATAAGGGGTTCGATCGTTCGATCATTGATCCAGACTTCTGTGATACGAATATGGGGTAAGAAGTGACAAGGTGATACAGTATTAGAATAATACACACTTTAAATAATGGACTAATGCATTAAACAGTGGAACCATTTATATAATGATGATATAATGTGGCAAACAGGAATGAGAAGCCAACATGCATGATAATGGGTCTATTGACTATTGAGGTCGATACTATTTACAATTGTGAGTAGGAATGCAATCGTAAAGATCATATGATGTAAGGTATAGAATCCTAAGGTGCTGGGATAGGACAGGGGAATTCGTGTCAGGTTGACGTATGATAAGAGTTAGACTACGTGTCAGGTTTTACGTATGCTAAGAGTTGGACTACGTGTCAGGTTTTACGTATGATAGAGTTGAACTGCTTGTCAAATTGGGAGATTATGTGATATGGGACTTCATGTCGAGCTTATTATATCAAGGCTGTGTGCTGTAGCATATTGGGGCTGTGTGCCATAGTAACATATCAGGGTAGTGTGCCGCAATAGTATTACGGAGCTAAGTACTATGGTATGGTAGAGCTGAGTGCTTGCAGAGCTGAGTGTTTTGGTATTGCAGAGCTGAGTGCTATGGTATAACGGAGCTGAGTGTTGTAGTATGTCAGGGCTACGTGCCGTTTTATATCAGGGCTACGTGTTGTATTATATCATGGCGTGTTAGCCGTATTATATCAGGTCGGTTAGCCAGAACGTTAGTACTATGTTAGGATTTGATATCTCGTGTGGTATAGGACTACGCACTACAACAAAAATAGGTTTTAGCAAAGAAAAAATTCCTTGCAAAAGGCCACAATTTCGTTGCAAAACCCTTTTGCAAGGAAAGTTTTATTCCTTGCAGAAGCTTCCTATCTAAAGCTTCTAGCAACGAAAACAAATTTCCTTGCAAATTCTTACATTTTGCAAGGAAATTTTTTCCTTGCTAGTGCTCAGGTTTTTCGTTGCTAAATGCCTTATTTCCTTGCAAAAAAACCTGTCTTTGTATTGTAATTTGGACAATTGGCAAGGAAAAAATTTCGTTGCTAAATACCCAAGTCTAAGGCAAGGAAATATGTTCCTTGCTAAAAGTCATTTTTAGTAAGGAATATGATTTCCTTGCAAATAATATTAACATAAGGCAATGAAATAATTTCCTTGCGAAAGGAGACTTTTAGCAAGACAAAATTAGTTCCTTGCCAATTAAATAACTCTAAGACAAGGAAATAATTTCCTTGCTAAAGGTTATTTTTAGCAACGAAAATATGGTTCTTTCCCCATTTTGTTCTCTTAAAAGTAATCCCAACAATACCTGTGCAATCCAATATTTATTTTTAATCCTGTAATATTTCAAAACCTGTTCAATTTATAAATATAGAATAATCCAAACTTGTCCAACATAAAATAATATTAAACATCACATCCAACATTACACAAGTTTGATATATCCGAAAAATACATAATCGGTCACAAAAGAATCCAACATAACATAAATTTTTATATATCCGACATCCTAAACCCTAATTAAGTCCCACAATACACGTGTAGTAAAAACAATAAAAGTCCCACAACATAAAGACAATAACGAACTGTTGGACACTCTAACGAGCAATCCTCCAATTCTACGCGACATCTGCATAAAAAAAAATTAAAAAAAAATAACGTTAATATCTTATAAATTAATAAAAGAAGAGAAAAAAAAACACGGAATTATCCTATGTAACATCAATTTAAGCATAGAGTTTATAGAGTTAGAGTATATCAACACTTTGCACTTGGTTCTTTTACAACACGTGTAAATTGTTCCAGATTTGCATGCTAACACAAACAATTCCCGTAACAAATTGTTCAAGTTAACAAATTCTAAGTTAGTTTTTGTTGCATTTTATTGAGAAGTACAAAACAACCGTAACATGAATGACATGAAGATTACCACATGAAGTACAAAACAACCATAACTTGAAAATACACATGAAGATTTCTGATTACCACCATCTATTTTCAAGCTAACTTGCATAATTCTCATCTGGGTTTATTTTCTCATCCATTTTCCCCACAATCAGACTTGTTTTCCTCTTCTTCTACTTTCTCATAATCCAAGCATACATAAAAAGAAACTTAATTCCTATTTTCCATGAAAGAATTAAATTGCAATCTTCAGTACTTAAGCCGCGAGATGAACTGATGCTTTTGAATCATGAAGCTAACTAACTATGAACTAATTCAAACAAAATCATGAAAAATTTGAATACTTTTGAATCCCCAGAGTTTTATAGGAAATCAAAACTATTTAATGAATTTGAGAAAAGAAAATAATAATAATAATAATAATAATAATAATAATAATAATAATAATAATAATAATAATAATAATAATAATAATAATAATAATAATAATAATAATAGGTTACCTCCGAAGCCAATTGAGAAAGGAATCCCACAAACCCATCTCTGAGTTAAGCGAGAGTTTTAATCAAAATCGAGAGAAAAATTGAAGAGAACCTAGATTTCTTGGACTCTCAGAAAGCAAGCAAGAGAGAAGAGTATTACCAAATTAAGGTTTTGTTAATAGTATGAAACATCATCATGCTTATAAGAAATGTATATTTTTAAGCATCTAGGACAGCATATTTTCAAAGCATCTACGACTCTAGAACTGTGTGCTTTTTAAGAAATGTATATTTTCAAACTCATCTTGAGAAAGATATTTCTCCTAACTTTCAGGACAACATCTAGGTAATTATAGTTTGAGTTCTCTATACGTAAATTATGAATGGGAAACTTCAAGAAATAAAAAAAGAAAGAAAATTAGATATATTCAAAACGAGGGGGGGGGGAGAGAGAGAGAGAGAGAGAGAGAGAGAGAGAGAGAAAGAAAGAGTCCAAGAGAGAGAGAGAGAGGGAGAGACAGAAGAGGGAGAGTCTGAGAGAGAGAGAGATGGAAGAGGGGGAGATAGATATAGAGAGAGAGAGAAAGGGAGGGACAAAAGAGGGAGAGAGTCTGAGAGAGAGAGGGAGGGAAGGAAGAGAGAGAGAGGGAGGGAAGAAAGATGGGGAGAGAGATAGAGAGAGAGGGGGAGGGACGAAAGAGGGAGAGAGTCTGAAAGAGAGGGAGGGGGGAAAGGAAGAGGGGGAGAGAGATAGAGAGAGAGGGAAGGAAGAGAGAGACAGAGAGAAAGAGTCCAAGAAAGAGAGAGAGAGAGGGAGAGACGAAAGAGGGAGAGAGAGAGATAGAGAAGGAGAGAGTCTGAGAGAGAGAGGGAGGGAAGGAAGGGGGAGAGACACCTGCCACATTGGGAAGCACATACTAGCAACATACTAGCAACATTTTAAACGTTTAAAAATGTTTAAAATCAGCTTAACAAATCAGCAGAATTTGGGGGAAGCACTTAAACAATCACTTAACAAATCAGCTAAAAAATTAAACTGAAACTTCTGTACATACTAGCAACATTTTAAGTTTGAATACAATTTGTAAGTTCGAGAACACCATAGCAACACTAACAAGATTAAAAGTGGTATCAAAATACTGAGCAAAATGGAACCAGAATTAGGAGCTTACTTAATAAAGGGAGTGCACGAAGACAACGGTCTAGCTAAGGTTGAACACCCAATGATGGAGCTCTACAATTGCAAAATCCATATACATGCACATATACCTATAACAGACAACCGTTAGAAAGAATACTAGAAGTCTGAAGATAAAACTTATAGTAAGCAAGATTAAATTGAATTTAAATACTAGAAACATGTAAGATACAAAACAATAGTTGCCAATGTTAGGATAGTGTTCTTAAGCAAAACACTTTGTCATGGAGTACCTAAATGGTTAAAAGAATTATTTCCACCAGCTTGTATCACCTATACAATACAATCAAGGTCATGACAAGACCATAGCATTAACCTCTGTCTGAAGTAGTGGAAAAAATTCAGAACTTGCTTGACAAAGAGTCTTCCTACAACAAATATTGAGTTTTACACCATATTTTTTGTCCATTTGGTTGTGAAAAAGAAAATAAGCTCATCTTAATACTACCTTTGATATCACTTTTGCTTCCCATAAAATGCAAGCAAAAATTGAGTTATTCGAATTTGAGCCTCTAAAATAGAGTCAAAGAAAATCTAGAGACAACTGATAGATTGGCTATATTCATGAAACTAATTTAAGATAGTCATCAACAAACATATTGGAAGAAATGTATAAGTGATTTCTTTATTTCTTTTCTTTTTCAGTGAACAAAATAAATTGTTTAGCCAATCTAACACCAAACAACATGAACACCACCCAAAAGTCTTACACCAACCCTTTAAACATCCCCATAAATGTAATATACCCACAAGGTGTCCTAGATGAAAGTAATTAGATTTTTACAGACTTCACAACCTATAAAGATAGATATACGAAGAATATGTGAATAATGGGAAACATAACATTAAAAAAAAAAAAAAAAAGAGTATGTGTACATAGTAGGGAAATATACAAAAATGAGGCATGAGGAAGTTACATTGGGAAACCCACCTAGTCTTTTCTCTTCAATGTTACAATAACACACCTAAATCAAACATCAGGAGTAGTTATTTATTTATTTAATTTTTTTGGATATGAAACATTAAGAGTAGTTAAAACCAAGAAAAAATGGAGATACCCAAAATCACTTGTTAAGTATGAGACAACCAAGAACTTGCCTTTAACAAATTAAATTGTTTTCCTTACTTTACGATGATATTTTGGAAAATTTTAATTTTTTATGTTGCAAGTTTAAGCATTAAGGAAACCACAAGAGAGAAAACAAGGGAACTAGTTGCCTGCTTCTTGTTTTTCCTTTCCCTTTTCATTCCCCTCACTAAATCCTTGAACTGGTTAGAGCCTAGATGTTGCAATTAATAATAAAGGACCCAAAATGAATCTTTGATATAATTACAAGTTACTGAAAAAAGGAAAAAAAAAAAAAAAAAAGTAGCTCATATTTAACCCAAAAGAATCCAAAACGTACTGCACAACTTTCCGAAGGAATGAACAAAAAAAAAGGAAAATGAAATAAACGTCCAGCGAGTTTGAAGATTTAGAAACCATTACAAATTGACTAATTTTCCCAGCCTCGGAAAGTGACCTCTTGACACTTATGCCTTCAATAGACATGAATATGTGTGTCTGTTTCTTTGTCAGCAATAGGTAGGATGGATTTTCATGTCTTTTATTTTAATTTTTTTTTGAACAGTTTTATAAATAGGAAACCAAACTTACAAAAAAACACACACATCTCAAAATTTTTCCTTACACTTTTCTTTCCCTCAATGAATCCTCAAACCAAACAAAGTCTTAGAGAATCTATACTACTATAGAAAGCCAAAGGCAGGGGTACCCATAATGGTTTTGATATAACCCATATTTACACCAAATTTAATAAACTTTCCATCCTAAACACATTATAGTTTAGTCCAAAACTGTCATTACACATTATACTTTTGGGAATTAATTTGAATCCCAAATTAATTCCCAATCAAATTAATTCCCAAAAGTTTTTATAGTTGCCTTAGACCACCAAGCTCTTCATGACTAGATTAATAAACATGGGTGAATCATATTTAAATAGGCATTTGTTTAGCAAAAAAAAAAAATTACAGTAAATAGGCATTTATATTCATATATCATAGCAACTTTAGGCAATTAAGTTATTATTTTTTTGCTCTTATCTCATTCATTCTCTGGTCAGGTGATGATTGATATTACACGTTAGTATACAAAATATGGAACCTCTTACGATTCAACGAAAACTGGAAAATACCCACCAAGCAAGCCTAAGTGAATGAAACACCCAACCATTCCTGAATCGAAAATGAACAAACACCTTAGATGCATGAACAAATAGGGATTTTATGATATTGACCACGATTCAAGTATTTCCTGAGAGAGAATAATAGATCAAATAGAAATTGTACATACCCCCAAACTCGTTTATGGTAACAATCTATACATGCACAAATTAGAGAGAAACATAGCTATCAAAGAAGGAATAACAAATATTAATAGAATATACACCAACAATTCGAGGGAATAATAAAATCCAGAATGAAATTAGGGTTTAGAATCAAAACATATGTAGATAGCAAACAGAACTTACGCTGTACTTCAACAAAACTCCAGGAACGATTAAGGCAGCGGAGATGTGGAGTATTGCTCGCGGTGCTTCACAGAGATTAATGCCCCCACAGTGAGTTAGAGCTCCATAACTCCCGAGGATGGAGCTCTGAAGGATCTGTACCAATGTTGAGTGAGTAAGTGAATGGTGGTTTCAAGGAGTTGAGATCGAAGTTCGAAGGCGAGTGAGTTTCTACCTCCATCGCACTCACCCTTCAGCAAACCCTAGAAATAAGACTACTCAATTAGAGAGAGAGAGAGAGAGAGAGAGAGAGATAGAGAGAGAGAGAGAGAGAGAGAGAGAGAGTCTTGTTGATTAGTGCCTTCCGGGTTTCAGAGCTTTGGGATACAAGTGGGCATTTTGAGAGGGAAATTTGGTGAAAATTTTGAGAGGGAAATTTGGGGACTAGGACATATATGGATTAGTTGTTTTAGCAAGGAAAAGATTTCATTGCAAAAAGTGTTTTTTCAAATTTTAGGCAAGGAAGAAATAATTCATTGCTAAATATATACTTTTAGTAAGGGAAAAAAAATTTATTGCAAAAAATAGGTATTAGCAAGGAAAACATTTCCTTGCCAAAAAGTATTTTCACAAATCTTTACTTAACTTTAGGCAAGGAAGAACAATTTCCTTGCTAAAGCATACATTTAGCAAGGAATTTGATTTTTCGTTGCTAAATAATTCACTTTAGGCAAGAAAAATGACATTTCCTTGCCAAATACTCAACTTTTTGCAAGGAATTATCATTTTCCTTGCCTAATATGTATGTCTTTCAGCCTTTTGGCAACAAAATCAAATTTCCTTGCAAATGATATACTTTTAGCAAGAAAATTTACCTTTCCTTGCTGAGCTTCCTTGCAAATTTCCATTTTTGTTGTAGTGACGTGTCGATTTGTGTTAAGAATTAGGACTACGTGACGTATTGGGCTACGTGCCAGGTTAGAAAGGGAATGTTAAGGAATGAGTTAAGTACTGTGGGAAGTAAGGCTGTGTGCGTGATGTGGACCCGAGAGTCCATGCTATAATGAGATTGGGTTGGGATGATATAAATTATACACACTGAGTTGGAGCATACATGAATACGTACGACGATATAATTGTTGATGTTGTTTTATATACTGTATATCCATAGATGCTCTGTTAGTGTTTACATTCACTCGGCTTTCGTAGCTGATGGCATTTATGCCACTGGATATTCGACATCCAGCTGGCCAGGGTTATGAGTATGCAGGAGATGCATACGTAGATATGGGCTACGAGGATGGAGCCTATGATGACGGAGGCTATACTAGTGCTGACTACTACGCAAACTGAAGACTTGGAGCTTGTTGTTGATATTTTATGCTTATGATTATAGAAACTCTGTAATAGTTATATTTATAATCAGTGTATGTTGTCGTAATACATTAATTACGTTTCTGCAGATATTAATGATTTGTAATAGTTTGTATTAAACTCTGATTATATATATCGAACTTAGATATTCCAAATGTGTGGTTTAATCCAGTACTCTGTTGATTAGACTTTGTTCATGGACAATGTGGTGACTTTCAACTGTCATGGCCTACGGGTCCAAAAAAGAATTTATTTTCTTTATTTTTGCTACTGCGGGGCTGACAAGAAATGAAGAAAAAAAAATTTGAAAGAACAATCTATGTGTTTAAGGTTGTTTATCCAAAGATTTGTGTTGTTATTCAATAAATGATTTGTATGGTTGGTGTGTTATTTAATAAATAGCCATCTCCAACAACCTTAAATTCTACATGGTTGGTATGGCACAACAAAATATTACATTAAAATAGTTGGTATGGTACAACAAATTTTAGCTAAGGAACAAGTCTTATTAGAGAAGAACAAAATGTCTTACACAAAGAACAAAATGTATTACACACTATTATAAGAACCGGCTACACTAGTTCAATGGGCATTAAATGCACATTTAATGCGCTAGCTGTCAAAGTCAATGCTATCAATCACCATCTACTGGATTAATCTTCACCCTTGGATAGTGTACCCAGTTGAATCTTGGCCCTTGTTTTTTGTCCATTCCATATTCCCATGCGGAGAAAACCTCCTCTCCGTATCACAGCCTTGCCCTTATTGCGAGTATTATTGGATTTCTCTTTTCTTTTGTTTCTTTATCCTTTTATATATAGGTTGGTAGGTGGGAAGAGTATAAATCCACACCAAAAAATGTGAAAAATTACACTTGCCATCTCGAATCGAACCTTAATTGGTATAGGATAATAAGTAGCTAAGGGGAGGGATCATAAACACACCAATCGTACAAAAGCAATGGCAATTTACCAACTCAGATAGAAGCTTGGCCAAATGACATTTAAATTAATTTCATTCTAGCTAACCACAATTGCGGTTAAATTTATTGAGTTATTTGGTAACGGGATGGTGGTTAAATAGTTGGTTATTAGGAGTTCACTTGACAAAGGACTGGATTATGGAAGTTCCCCTCATAACAAGTTATAAAAGAATTATAGTAATGATTTTTCAATGAGATTTTAATTTAGTAAATGAATTTTTTTAACTTCATGTTGATTTATAAATTTGAGTTTTTAGAAACTAAATGTCAAAATGTAAATGGAGTGTTTCTTATCATTTGAAGGTTGTTAATTAATAATGTCAATTTTTTTTTATACTTACCTGGATTATGGCAGAACATTTGCATACACACTACACACACACTTTTCCCATCCCACCCCAACCCAACCCAACCCAACCCAACTCCAAAGCCCTCACAATGGCCCATAATAAAGCCCAATAAGGCCCACTCATTCCGACTAACGAAAAACAGGGGGACAAGCAATTAAACCTTCAATCTCCCCACTGGGGAAAGAGAGCTCATACCAATTGGGCTAGGCCCTCTTGGTAATTAATAATGTCAAATTTGCACAATAAAATCCCTATGCTTCACTTTTTCCAATACTACGTATTTCATACCTTTTCACATTTTGCTTGAATGTCACTCAAATTTTAAACACATTTAATTGGGTAAAATACCTATATATCTCTAAACTAAATTTGAACACTTTTCTTGATACTAGTATTCAAAGATATTTTATTACCCTTTGGAGAAATTATTTATGTGACTATTACATTATTAAGTGACTTAAATCTGAATTTAAATTGTGCCAAACACAAACTAAGAAAAAGAAGACACTACAAGAAAACAGGCCTTTTGTGATGAACGTTTTTGTGACGGACTCAAATCCGTCACAAAAAAGTTATTGTGACGGTTTCTGTAACGGAAATATGTCTGTCACAAATAATATGTTTTCGTGACGGAAATGTACCTATCCGTCACAAATAATTTTTTTTCGGGATGAAAAAGTACCTATCCATCACAAATATGTTTTATTCGTGATGGTAATGTATATATCCATCACAAATATATTAGGTTAGGAGAAAAAAAAAGAAAAAGAAAAAGAGAGAAAAACGTGCGCCCTAAATCTAAAATTCATTTTCCATCTTCATCACTCATCACTCCCGCCCATTGCTCTCTCTCTCGTCCGATGTCCCCTCTCTCTCTCTCTCTCTCTTACCCCACCGCCGGTCGCAGATGACGCTGCCGATGATGCCACCACAGCCCTGAACCAATCTCTCTCTTCATATGTATTCTTTGTAGTCCTGAACCAATCTCTCTCTGTCATTTGTTTTTTGTTGATGTTTTGGGGAAATCTAATTGGATCTATGAATAAGCATGTGTGTCTGTGTTTTGGGGAAATCTAACAGCTCTGTGCCTTCTCATGTGACCATTCTCAACTTTCAGGTATATCTAAGGCTTAAATAGAAGATCTTCAATATCATTCTTTTAAGCCATCATCGTCTTCATCGTTCACCATTCTCAACTTTCAGGTATTTATATATATGTATGTATATATATATTACAACTCATATTTCCAAATGGGGCGTTCGATTGTTTGCATTTATTGAAGGGATGGTTGTATTTTTAGTTTTTTCTAGCCATGGGATGACTGTAATTAGCTTTATGTTTTGTAGATCTTGGTCAAATCTGATAAGCGGAATGCGTCTCTTTCAGAGAATATGGAATATGGTACAATGTTTGTAAAAACTGAATCTCTTCTTCTCTGTTATATTTTGCCTCAACACACACAACAAAAACAAAAACAAAAACAAAAACAAAAAAAAAACTCTTCTTCTTTCAATGAAGTTACTATAATTTTTCTGTTCTAAGAAAAATAAATTAAGACTGAGACTGAAGCATATATATCTTACCTTAAGCATTTATCAAATAGGCCCTAGTACACATTACTTTTGACTTATGATGAATTGAATTTAGCTTGATGAATTAATTCATAAATGATTATACGTTTTTTCAGAAAAGATATAAATGATTATACTTACTAATTAATAAAACTAATTTGACTTCAAATGAATGGAGCAGTAATTTTTTATTACTATTTATTATTGGAGTCAATTATTTGGATAAAGGCCGGTAAATTGAGACCCAGTAGAGTGGTGGTTTGAAATTTTAAAACGTTGCATGTGTAGCACATGGACTAGTACCATTAAGACATGAATGAAAACCTTACAGCTTAGGTTAGAGATGTCTCAGATTTTGTATATGTGAGAAGAAGTGTTAACCAATCAAATTAGCCCTTCAACATTTGGTGTTTCTGACAACACTCATTATTTAATTTGTTTTTTTATAATTTTGTGATTCATACCATTACCATTTTGGTCTTTATGACATTATGAGTTTGAGCATCTTAATTTTGTGGTACATATCTCTGCAAGTGGTGTTATTTGGTTAAGCTAGTCGAAGGGACAGGAATCCTCGTGGTGGTGATGTTACCTTTTATGGAGAGTTGACAGATATCATTGAAATCTGTTACACTAATGCTAAGAAGTTCATGTTATTCAAGTGCAACTGGGTTAATAACAGAGCAAGGAAGAAAGAAGATGAATACATGTTTACTCTAGTAAACTTTAATCATCCATTACACCCAAATAATCGGGTAACTGATGAGCCTTTCATCCTTGCATCCCAAGCTGAGCAGGTTTGGTATGTGCAAGATCCTATTGAGAAAGACTCGTGTGTCGTTGTTTGGATGACACTTAGTGATTTGTTTGACATGTATCCAAAAGATTCTTCATCATATATGAGAGTAGTTCCTCAAGTCAAGTTGAATAAGCCAAGTCATGTCCTGCCTGATCAGTGGGAAAAACTTATAACTTATTGGGGGAATGAGACAATTCAGGTATTAATTACTTTATTGTAGTTTTTGTATCAAATATAAATTATTGGGGGAAATAGCTATGAAAAGTAAAAGGAACCGTGAACATCAAGTACTCAATCATATGACTAGGAGGAAAAAACATGCTCAAGTAAAGGATGAGGTAAGTAATATGGTATTTATATTGCTCATTCATTATTAAATTTGCTGCTACTATTAAATGTGTTCATTGTTAGATGGAGGCACATGGAGAAGAGACCGATCGAGTTAATGTGTTCATTATGACACATAAACCTAGGGAAGGTCGCCCGCAAGCTCCAGAGACTGCTGCTGCAATTGTATGTTTCAACTATCATATGTTATAATATGTTCCCTCTCTTTTTTAAATGATAGGTAATGTTGAAACGACATGGTATTTTTCATGTATACTAAACTCATGTAACATTGTAGGCTGAGATGAAAAGTTATCTGGATACAGTTTCAGTGGAGGACCGTACCACAGCCTTAAAGGAGAAGGTATTTACGGATGTCATAGGATCTGATGTTCGTGGTCGAGTTAAGACTAATGGGGCAGGGGCCACTCTGAGGATTGTGTTTGCCACAGGAGCAGGGACGCAAACCAGATCTAGAGATATGGATTTGGAGCAGAGAATAGTTGAAAAGGTTAGTACATGTTGGGAATATGCCCTCAAACCAGTTAGTTGGACAATAGAATATCATAATGCATTTATGCATGTTAGTTCATGAGATGAATATTAGACTGGAATCCTTAAACAACATTGTATGTGGTTCATTTGTGTATGTGATTACACATGTGAGATATGAACCACAAATCCTTGTTGTTTCAAGTAAGTCACAGTGGATGATAAGTCTGGATAACTTATCAGGTATACACTATAGCATGATTAACGTCTACGGGGTAGAATGATGAATCTCATTCATAAGAGTCTTGACTCTTGGTTAATATGCTAGTGCACTCGGTGCATTGACGGACCTGAGTTAAACCTATTGACACCTAAACGCTGACACCGTCAATAGGAACTCAAAACTTGTATAGGGATACATGTCCTTAATCCTGAGACAGTTATGGACGCAAGTTGTATGCTTGGTTGCTTTGACTTACCAATCAGTGAGGTCTTGCAAGATCAACACCTGGGTATCTTGGGTAAATCAAGTATACAACGTTGGGAACATATATTGTCAAGATGGAATTCTACCCTCTTCAATAAAACGAAGAGTAAGTATTCCCTCGAGAATGTCACTAGGAGTGATTACTGAGAGCTGGCCAGCCTTGTCAACAAAGTGTTATTGTTGACATGTTTAGTAATCCAAGCGTAGTGAATGATACTCGAGGAATATAAGATGTACTATCTATTGGGTCGACAGTATCTTAAAACATACATCCCAATGATAGATACGAATACTGCTTGGTAGAGGGACATCCGTATCATATTATACAAGTCTAGCAATCGCTTATGTATGTGTGATTATGTTCTTATGCACTGGAGTGCAATTATCATTTTATAGTGGCATTAATGATAATTGATCAATTATTGATTCCTTAGTTAAGAGTATTGACTAGATGGAATAATAATTGATCGAAGCCAGTAATTAAGAACCTAGGAGGTCCAACTCTTAGCTCTGCCAGAATGCTTGGAAGGGCAAATGAGGATGCTGTCAAGACTGGTTCGATCGATCGAAGTTGTTTCGATCGATTGAAGTCAAGGCAGGTTCGATCGATCGAGTTTCGTTCGATCGATCGAATGTTCGATCGATCGAACTCACTTCGATCGATTGAAAGTAAGGTCGGTTCTGAGAATCTATAAATAGGGCAGCTGCGTCCAGGGAAAAGAGTTCGTCGTTTTTAATGTCCCTAAGCTGCTGAAACTGTTTTAGGGTTCCCAAACCTTCTCCATCCTCCCCATTAGAGATCCCACCATCTCTAGCCTCTCCGGGAAGCGTTCGAGGAGACATAAGAGTGAAGATCACCTAGAGGTTGCTGTTGGATATTGCTAAAGGAAGCCATATTCAGAATTGGGTTCAAGACCGTTTGGTATCGCATTCTCTCCCTCTTATTCTATGCATCTATAGAATTAACAAGTAGTAGATCCGGGCTACCAATAAAATATTTTGTAACTCGATTATTCCGCTGCGCGTTTAAAACAATTTTAAACCTATTTTTCCTACAATTGGTATCAGAGCCTCGCTTGTTTGGATCTATAGATGCGTTTTGGAACACTAGTTTTGATTTACATGTTGAATTTAGGACTGTTTTGAAAACTGCATCATCACAGATCCGTTTCTGCAGTGTTTATGCAGTAGAATACAAATCTGTGATTGCATTGGATACAAGGTGGGTTCGATTGATTGAAGTAGTCTCGATTGATCGAACATCATCTGTTCTCAAGCGATCTAACTCGTTTCGATCGATCGAACTTTGGTTCTGTTCGATCGATCGAATGTTGGTCGGTCGATCGATCGAGACAGCTCTTTTGTCCAGGTGTTCAGTTTACAGATTTAAAGGTTTTAAAACATTTACTTTAAATTTTTATTTATTCTGTAAGTTTTTCAAAACATTCTGTGAAATTGAAAGTTCAATCGATCGAACCTTTTCGATCGATCGAAGTGTGACAGAGAATTGTGATGCTGTTTTAAGTTCTAAATCAGTATGTAAAGAGTTTATATACTATGTGAATCAATTAGGGGTTCCAATGATACATTTATTTGTTATATATGCGTGGGTGTGCATGCGACTAACCCTTTTGCAGCAAGTTTAGTCCGCTATTTCCCATGGCACCAAGACTTTTAAATTTTGTATTTAATTGTTTGAGATTGGTGAATGATGAATGTATTATTTTGGTTTGGTTTTAAAGGCAATTGTAAAGGGCGCTGCGACTTCAATCCTACGAAAAGGAAAGTCACACCGGTTTCCCTAGCCTTTTATTCTGATGTTGCTATTTTGATTCTAGATAAATTGTAAGCTTCGAAAGAAGCATAGGACCAATGTAATAGATTTAGAAATTCCATGAAGATGGAGGAGCAAGCCGTTGTCCATGAAGATGGAGTCGGAGGCAATCAAACCAAGAAGAAGGTTCTATGGAGATAGAGCCATGGGAGATAGAGGCATTGTTGAATGCTTTTATTTCATTTTAGTATTTTGTTTTATGTGCTTAGTTGTGATTGGCATTTTATATATTGTTACTACTTGCATGCACGTAAAACAAGTTTTCTAAAATTAAATTCAAAACCTTTTTCCAACACATTAGTAAACACTTGATGTTTATGGGCAACGTGAAGAAACATTTTTTTTTCAAATTGAAAAATTCCTATTAGTTCATTGTAAGTATGGGAAATACTCTGTGTCACTCATTTATGAGTGATCATTCCATACGGAGGGTATTTCTTATTGATTACTAGATATGAACTTCTTATAAAAATCTAGTGGGAGAGGGACTTATTTTATAACTCCCATGGTCTTCCATAAACGGTTCATTGTAAGGTGGGTAGTATATTCTGTGTCACCCAGCTATGGGTGATCATTCCATACGGAGGATAGACAATTCATTGGTTACTAGATATGAACTTCCTTTGGATAGAATCAATGAGACGCGTTAGAGGGTGACCACTACACTGAGGCACTACTTGAGGCGGTTGTCATTGGATTCTAGTTAATGGTAAACACTAGCTAAGCTATGGGTAAGGGATTCCACACGGAGCATTATCCAGAAACTTAGAGACCAAAAGTTCAGGAGTCATGAATTGTTTTGTAAGAGTTGCATAACATTCGTGATGGGTTTCCCAGTCAGGCTATGAGGTTATGATCGCCACACGGAGACTTAACTTTATAGGCTTGACATCCTGAAGACAATTAATGAGTTGGTTAAGGGAATTCCAATGTATCATATAAATTGTCATATTCATGATTTCCATATTGTAATTCTGTTACATAATTTGTATTTCAGATTCATTATGTCTAGCCCACTTGCTATAACCATGATCCAGAATAAGCTAATTGGAAACAACTACGTTGAATGGAAACTGGAACTGGATGAATTGTTAACTGCTAATGGATGTAAATACGTTCTTACCATTCCCTGTCCACCTATTCCATGCCATGACACCCCAACTGATCTTGCGGATCAATATTGGCAGTGGATAAGATTTGATGGTATAGCTCGCTCTAGCATCTTAGACTCTGTGTCTGATGTGTTGAAGCAGCAACATCAACCTTTGAACACTGCCCGTGCTATAATATTGAACCTCGAGGAGATGTTTGGGGAGCTGAGTCGAACTGCAAGGCTTAGAGCCTTGGAGTTAGTCATGGACACCAGAATGTTGGAAGGAACTTCAATGAGAGAGCATATTTTTAAAATGATTACTTATTTCAAAGTACTGGAAGTTCTGGGTTCCGACATTTATGGTGAGACTCAAGTTGACATAATCTTGCATTCGTTGCCTTCATCATTCACTCAATTTAAAAAGGTTTTTAAAATGAGTAAAACAGTTTTTTCAACAAGTGAATTGATGAGCTCTCTTGAGGCAACGTTGGATATAGTCAAAGAGGAGTCAAATGTTCAAAACATTGGAATGGCTTCATCTTCTGGAACTAAGCCTAAGAGCATAAGTTCAGAGAAGGAGAAGCAAGACTCAAGGATAGGTGAGCCTAACTCAATTATTAGGAAGAAGGCAAGACTTGGAAAGGGAAAGGCTGATGCCGTCCCAAAAGGAAAGTGTTTCAATTGTGGCGTGAAAGGGCATTGGAAAAGGAACTGTGTAGAATACTTGACTGCCAAAAGGCAAGGGGATTGGAAAATAAGAATGTGCAATGATTAGAAGATCTTGATTGCCTTTTGGGATCTGATGCAAGAGTTGCTATTAGATTAATAGTTTTATCTTGTAATAAAACTTTGGAGTTATTAGATGGATTTCAGTTTTGAATTAATGAATAATATTTATTCTTTTGATTTTGGTACTGAAATTCTTGATTAAAAGAAAGCGTTCTTTTATGTGATCTAAATAACTTGTCAAGCAAGTATCTCACCAATTTACTCTTGTTTATCATATATTATCTAATGTAGTATTTAAATGACTCATGGGTATTTTACCATCTAAAAGAATAGCACCCTCAACTAATTCTATAACTTTTTGGTTTTGAGGTTAGATCATATTTAATCTAATTAGGATAAACGGGGAGTAAAGGATTGGATCCTAAACTCTTTTGGTTGCTAAGACCATGGCCTATTTGTCAATCCTATTTAGAGAGTAAATGTGATCAGATCATATTAATCTAAATTAGGATAAATGGGGAGTAAAGGATTGGATCCTAAAACTCTTCTGGTTGTTGAGACCACTACCTGTTTGTTAATCCTATTTAGAGGCTAATATGATCAGGTGACTTTTCTTTTGAAAATCACACGACCAAGGACTTATTAGAATTAGGACATACTCACGTGTGTAGGCCAATAAACATTAGAGTTGAAAAGTAGTTTTGGCTACTTTGGATACTGATATACATTTACTTATTGCATCTTCATCCTCAATTTTGAAGAAATTCAAAAGTTTTGGAATGAAGAGTAATTGGTAAAAGATTATCATTGCCTTTTGATTTGATCAAAATGGTGAGTATCTGTCTAATGTATTTATTGTCCAAAGGAGATAAGAATGAGATTCTTTCTCGACAGTCTACACCTAGTGCGCCTCCACGGGTTGGTGTAGCAGGTAGAAGGAACTATCTTCTTTTAGATATGATTGGGTCATGGGATGAGTTATTTAGAGTTACTACTATTCCTTGTTTTTCTCGATGGAACTACAATGTATATACTGAATCTTATTTAAAAGCAAATCTTTTCGATAGACATCCCCAAAGTTGTGAAAAGAATGCGACTTCTTTCTCATGGTAACTTTGGATAAGGATGTCTAGCACTTTGGTGTAAAGAAATGATGAGCCTTTTGAATCTAGATTAGAAGTATAATACTTTTGTAGTGTTTCCAGAGAAAACAAAAATTGGCTAGAGACCAAATTTTGCAAAGGAAAGATAATATAAAAGAGTAAAGTAATTTATATCTTAAAGCAATCTATAAATCATCTAGAACTAAAATCTACTACCTCTTCATCCGTTCCTACATCGGTACTTCATTCTAGTGGGAGAATTCTTAGCGTTGCTAAAATCTCCTTGTGTATTGAAGTTTTGTGATAAGGAAGCTCTGGTATGCGATTTGTATAGGTCTACGGACTAAAAGCAATCACTCAGAGATAGGGACATCTGTTTTGACATGCTTGGTCAAAATACTTTAGATTTATCTAAAGTATGGATGTAGCTTAAGTGGATGAAAGGATCCTTGTGCAAAGAAAGTGTGGTGGTGATTATGGTTCCATATATTGATGACATATTTATCATTACGAGATGTTAAAGTAGTGTTATCAATGTTTGAGGTTAAGTTTCTACGGTATACTTGATATTTATGATCTCGGTGAGGCGAGCTATAATCTTTAGATTTTTGCTCATTCAAGATCGAAAATTATAATTTAATGAGATTATCTCAAACTTCTATATCAGAAAGTTGCTGGCTAGATTCAACTTAGAACACTTTGATAAAGGTTTTTCACCTTTGAACATAACCTATTGATCTTTCAAGACTTGTATCTTGGGATACAAGATGAAAGAGGTCGCATGAAAGGTGTATCATAAGCCTTCGCCATTGATAAACCTTGTATGTGATGTTAGGTATGGATATCTGTTATACCGTAGAGGTTGTTCACAAATATCAGTCCAAATAAAAATTTAGTTTTATGAACTATCATAAGGTATATATTCTCTAAGACTTGAGAAAGAACTAGAAGATATATGCTAGGTGATGGTGTTTTGGACAATGTTCAAATTAGCTTTACTGGATACATGTCTGGTGACGTCTTTTGTCTAGGGATATAGTATAACATGAAGATGTTCTACTATGGATTGTTTCAGTCGATGATCATCAGTCCCTTTACAAAACCTTACGGGTTAAGGATTTTGACAAGTCACGTAGATAATGCTATTGTTGTTTTAACACTATATGGTTATGAGTGCAAGTGGGAGTTTGTTGGGAATATGCCCTCAAACCAGTTAGTTGGACAATGGAATATCATAATGCATTTATGCATGTTAGTTCATGAGATGAATATTAGACTGGAATCCTTAAACAACATTGTATGTGGTTCATTTGTGTATGTGATTACACATGTGAGATATGAACCACAAATCCTTGTTGTTTCAAGTAAGTCACAGTGGATGATAAGTCTGGATAACTTATCAGGTATACACTATAGCATGATTAACGTCTACGGGGTAGAATGATGAATCTCATTCATAAGAGTCTTGACTCTTGGTTAATATGCTAGTGCACTCTGTGCATTGACAGACCTGAGTTAAACCTATTGACACCTAAACGCTGTCACCGTCAATAGGAACTCAAAACTTGTATAGGGATACATGTCCTTAATCCTGAGACAATTATGGACGCAATTTGTATGCTTGGTTGCTTTGACTTACCAATCAGTGAGGTCTTGCAAGATCAACACCTGGGTATCTTGGGTAAATCAAGTATACAACGTTGGAAACATATATTGTCAAGATGGAATTCTACCCTCTTCAATAAAATGAAGAGTAAGTATTCCCTCGAGAATGTCACTAGGAGTGATTACTGAGAGCTGGCCAGCCTTGTCAACAAAGTGTTATTGTTGACATGTTTAGTAATCCAAGCGTAGTGAATGATACTCGAGGAATATAAGATGTACTATCTATTGGGTCGACAGTATCTTAAAACATACATCCCAATGATAGATACGAATACTGCTTGGTAGAGGGACATCCGTATCATATTATACAAGTCTAGCAATCGCTTATGTATGTGTGATTATGTTCTTATGCACTGGAGTGCAATTATCATTTTATAGTGGCATTAATGATAATTGATCAATTATTGATTCCTTAGTTAAGAGTATTGACTAGATGGAATAATAATTGATCGAAGCCAGTAATTAAGAACCTAGGAGATCCCACTCTTAGCTCCGCCAGAATGCTTGGAAGGGCAAATGAGGATGCTGTCAAGACTGGTTCGATCGATCGAAGTTGTTTCGATCGATTGAAGTCAAGGCAGGTTCGATCGATCGAGTTTCGTTCGATCGATCGAATGTTCGATCGATCGAACTCACTTCGATCGATTGAAAGTAAGGTCGGTTCTGAGAATCTATAAATAGGGCAGCTGCGTCCAGGGAAAAGAGTTCGTCGTTTTTAACGTCCCTAAGCTGCTGAAACTGTTTTAGGGTTCCCAAACCTTCTTCATCCTCTCCATTAGAGATCCCACCATCTCTAGCCTCTCCGGGAAGCGTTCGAGGAGACATAAGAGTGAAGATCACCTAGAGGTTGCTGTTGGATATTGCTAAAGGAAGCCATATTCAGAATTGGGTTCAAGACCGTTTGGTATCGCATTCTCTCCCTCTTATTCTACGCATCTATAGAATTAACAAGTAGTAGATCCGGGCTACCAATAAAATATTTTGTAACTCGATTATTCCGCTGCGCGTTTAAAACAATTTTAAACCTATTTTTCCTACAGTACATTGCTTGATTCATGGATTGCTGAAGTGATAAATTTGTTTCAATCTGGGGTAGAGGGAGAGAGTCAATGGGTTGGAGATGGCCCATCCAGTGTCGGTAACCAGGTAACAAATATTATTATTGCACTTATATTTCTAATACAGATATTTGGAATATTTTTAAAATTTTGATGTAATATTTGTATTTTAGGTTCCTACTTCATCAAGTGTGCACCGTCCAAATTCAGAGGCTGATGGAGATGCGAACCAAGATGATGAGGTAATTTCTTTGTACATGTAGTTTACTACCAAGTTGTTAGATATAGCTCTAGTTTATTACTTATTCATTATTAATTGTGTTGATGAGCATAATTGTGAGTTGTAGTGTATGAGTGTATGGTTTTATGTAGTGAAACAATATGGTTGATTATCTTGTGTTAATAAGCAGAATTGTGAGTTGTGGTGCATTCCTAATTAGGGTTGGTGATCTTCGATTATTTATTGCATAGCATGAATTAACATTAGACTCATCATGTTTTTGGTACTACTTTGAGATTAGAAATTTGTGCTGAAATTTAGTATGCTAGATCATAAAAGTGCCAAAGAGTTGTATGTTGATTTTGGCTTGTGATAAGTTTATTTATACAGGTTTATGAAAATTTTCGGATGTTGTAGAAACAAAGGAAACTCTGCCGAATTTTTAGGAATCATTTTTTTTTTTTGCTTGTTTGGATAGTTTTTTTTTTTTTTTTGGTCTTGGTTTGCTCTTTGGGTTTCTAGATGGTTGCTTTATTATATTTTTAATTGAACTTTCGTTTTCTGTTTCAGGTTGTGGCGAGGGATTAGAAGATATTAGAGCATGATTTGCCATTTTTAATTGAATTAATTATGAGCGTAATGACTTTATTTAGACTATTATCATTTCATTTTTATTTCTACTAATTTCAGCTATGAAACAATTATATATGAATGTACACTTTATTGTCTCTTATTTTATCTTTAATTAATATGCTTTTAAATTTTATGTGATTCTTGTCGTTTAAAAATAAGTATGGTATAATTTATTGTGATAGAGAAATAATTATTTTTTATGACAATATATAAATTTCTGTCACTAATTTATTTGTGACGGTTTTGGTAATAGTTGTGGTCACAATATTTAAAATTTCGTCACAAACACTATTTATTCCGTCACAAATACTATTTGTCCAAAACCGTCACAAATAGTATTTGTGACGATTTCTGGTCTACACAAATAAAGTGCCTCAAATCAAAAGTGACACTACTATTTGTGTCGCACACTAATCCGTCACAAATACTATTTGTGACGGTTTGGGTCAACACAAAGAAACCGTCACAAATAATAGGTATATGTGACACTATTTTTTGTGTCACACACAAATCCGACACAAAATTCGTCACAAATACTTTTTTGTGACGGAATTCGACCGACACAGACTTTTTGTGACGCCTTTAACTAGTGTCGGGCACAAATCCGTCACAAAAGGTGCAATTCCGTCACAAATGCTTTTTGTGACAGAATTGCATCTTTTTTGTGACGGATTTTTTCCGTCACAAAAGACATTTTTTTTTGTAGTGAGAAAAAACCTAACATAAGTAATAAGGAAATTAGCAAGATCACAAAAACTGAAAGACATATATATATCTATAATCTATATCTATATCTATCTATAATATATATATATATATTTATAAGTGCACCGATCTCCACAAGTGTTTTATACATTTATCAATCAGTTCACTTTTACTTAAGTGAATTTTCTTAGAGTTTTAACAAGTTTGGTATGTTACTTTTTTACTTTTTTTGGGTCAGTCTGTAAGAATTCTAATCTTTTGATTTTTGTAATTTTGTACTTAATATGTCACGCTTCTACTATGTTCTCTTTTGATGGACTCTATAGATTTTACCTAATGCCAATTATCTTTTTTATGGTGGACTCTAGGGATTAATTCCCTAAATAAATTATGAGATACCTTCTTATTGTTGAGCAATATTACTTTCTCATAATAACATGCATGTCTCTAATATATATATATATATATATTACCTTTTTTTCCTTTTTATTTCTTTCTTTTAGTGGATTCCATGGATAAGCATTACTTCCTAATCTGAAATTTAAGAACTTGTGGTTTTTTTTTTTTCGTAAGACTATATATGGTTTAAAAAGTATATTATAGCTAATGTTTGACTGCTACAATTTTGGGATATACACAATAACTGCTATCCATATGTGTGTGTGAGTATTTGAGCTTTGGGTATCTCACTAATCTAAATTGTATTTTTTTTTTAACTTTTGTTTGAATATTTGAGCTTCGGGTATCTTTTCTATGTTTGTAGATGATGTGATGATTCTTCTTCACTTTGAGTATTTATCAATTCTTTGCTTAATAATCTTAAGTACATTTCATATACACATGCATCCACGTGCAACGCACGTGCCTTTAGACTAGTTCAATATATGCATGGTTCAATAATAGCCTATATCCATAGTAAAATATGGTGAGGTTCTACATAATTTAAAAAAAAAAAAAAAAAAAAAAGGGAGATCACAATACTCGCACTCAACCCTCAAGATGCTCCCACATAATATTTTGTTCACTCCCTGACTCCCATAAAGTTGTATTGGACACAAATAATATAACCTTTTAATATACTATTAACCTTGCTTAATATGGCACACCTATCCAGAATAACCTCTCGCACCATTAGATTGGCAAGCTCGTGGCTAGTGAAAGGGGGGTTATCGTCCACCATAAAACCAATTTCACAAACCACAATTGATCACTTGGAGAATTGATAAGTGATTTTTTCGAGAACTGTTCAAATGCCTCTTCCTCATACCAAAATCTCAGAATTTGAGTCATCAAACTATCATCACACTAATTTGACGCCTATTGTAATTTGACTATTTACGTAGTTGGGTTTGATACTATTTATAAGTTGACTATGTTGTGGGTATCATGTTAGTCAATGAAAGAAGGAAATATTGATCGATGATACAATTCCAGTAGTTTAGTATGCATCATACATTCCAAGTTACAATATTTTGACACCAATGTGGCGCCAAAATGTCGTAACTTGGTGCTGAATTATTGTGAATTTGAAAACTACTTTTTTTTTTTAAATCGCAATTTTGTAAATGGTACAGCTTTTTAGCACTAAATTACAACATTTTTTTAGTAAAACCATTAGGATGTATAATGTATAATAGAATTTTTTCCATGAAAAATCACATGGAATAACTTCTCCCCGTTCTCCAAAAATATAGGTGTCAACAATGACACCAACATTATCTGTCATACTCTTCATGTACATCATGACCAAAAAAACACTCCCATTAGTTAATTAGTGAATATAGAAAAGAACACTTCAAGTTCCACTCAAAACACATATAACCATTTGTCATGTTCATTTTGCAGTCAACAACACAAATAATTTGTATCCATTCGTCTTCATCTTTAAGCTTTTAGCTCCAAATCTGGCGGAACATCAATCATTCGTCCTCAATACCTGCAAAACTCTGGACATTGGAATGTCCAGGGCATCAACGCCATCAACTTTGAATACAAAGCTGAGTGAGTACATCAACCACACTTCTCACCCGTTACTGTTCAGCATCTTAAAATGCGGTTAATCCCTTATCAATGACGTCACTCACGGACATAGCAGAGGTCTCATTAAACTATACAATAAAGATGGCAGGAATCATCATAAATAAAGACTAAGATAATGGTATAACATCTCATCACGCTATTCACCAAATCCATGCATGCACCTATGCATCTATCCCATGCATCTATCTTTACATCGGGACACTAAATCCACTACTGAACCAGCATCTCATCACATCCGTACTCATATTCATATTCCTCTCCATCTCCGTATTCATATGTCAATACAATAATACTAATTTGTATCCATTCGTCAATACCACATAACTTAGCTAGTAGGCCACATCGGTCGTCTACACGGTGGTGTCCTATGTCACATGATCCCTTGACAGGTTACAGATTGTCTACATGATACATCCTATCCATAAATGATGGAAATGGAACATCAGACGTCTTCTACGATGTGTATATCCTCACTGGTCATCTACACGGCCAAGAAGACATTAGAGTACTAGCCGGACATCATCAACGGTACACTAAACGTCATCAATAGCGCACACGCATCACTGGACGTCTTCAACAGTGAGAACCGCACTGGCAACTCTAACCATCCCAGGTCCACCTGGCTTGTCAACCGTTGATCCTATGCATCCAAAGTACACAAATCACGCTATTCCACATAAAGGCACATATCTTGATTCTCATCATATTCTCTTATCTCTTCATAATACTATCCCATGTATGTTGACCATATGTCGTGAAATGCATTACTATGCTCTGTGTTTGTCATATCTACTCATTTACTGATTATTAACATGCATTCATGCTCTATCTACTATATAGTTTAGCAATAGCAACATACATCAGTTAATCAGTTCATCCCGTAACATTAATGATAACCTCTAGTACATCTAATTCTGACATATCATCATGTTGATTATTCATATATCTGATATAACAATTATCACATATGGAATCATAATACAACATCAAAACAACTAAATAGTTCATATATGAAACAACATAAATAATCCACATTATGCAAGTATCAATTGATTGGACCTCTTCTAATCGATTGGGTAAATAAGTCTGTCAATCGTCTGAGAACTCATCCAATAGATTGAGTTGGTTTCAATCGATTGAATACTTTTCAATCGATTGAGTATGTTTCAATCGATTGAATGCTTTTCAAGCGATTAAGCAGTCGTCTTCTTGCTAGAATTGGGCAGAGATGGCTGGTGTCTATAGGGATGGATATACACATTCTAAACACATAGAAATCATCCTAGAATCATCCCTTGAGTGAGTTAGTGAACTCACCTCACTCCGGCGTTCCGGCAGTGGCATTCCGAGCTCGGTTAGTGGCGGCTATGGCCACTCGACCTCCTTTCTTCTTCTCTTTTGTCAGTCTCTCTTCCTCTATCTATGGTGGCTATTTTTGAATCAATTGATACGAGTTCAATCAATTGGGAAAGGGTCCACATCATGGATTCAGGTCGACAGAGTTTCAATCGATTGAAGTAGGTTCAATCGATTGAGAGTGCACAAGTTCAATCGATTGAGAATGTCTTAAGGTCAATCGATTGAGAATAGTTTAATTTTTAGAGAAAGGTCCAGCATTAAAGGTTAAGGTAGTCATAATAGATCTCACCTATAAATATATATCCAAAATATAGGGTATTACAGACGCTTCTCAACCTCCTTGCATCCTAGAGTGTCGAAGACCGCCTCTATCTCTCAGAGCCACTATTCCGCGTGCTATGGCTCAGTATCCCCATCAAACTTCTTAGGACAAAAATGAAGGAAATGCTCTACTATTATATCCTTGACTGTCCTCGGAGTTGGTCATGGTTATTGCCATTATTCGTATTGGGGTTGTTAATCCGTTCCATTCTTCGAACGAAGGCCTCAAACATCCCGGTCAGATCAGCAGCATGGGGTGCTGGAGGTGCATCCTCAATCTGTGTAGGATGGTTCAGTGTAGTTCTCCCTGTCATCGATTTAGTATAGTTGGGCACCTACACAGGCATCTATCGTTAATCGTCAATCAAAAATAATCGCCGAAAGTAGTTCACAAACTAAACGTAGTAGTTACAACTATTATCACATTAATAGCAAGGAAAACTCCATATGGATAATCTCCAGAACATTTACTTAGAGTCAACCCTTATCTCAATGAATCTTAAGGTTCAAACTCAAGAAATGTTGGACAATTGGTAAGAGTGACTACAAAACCTAGGCTCTAATACCAAAAATCCTATCATGCCCAGCAATAGCAAAAATAGATAAAATAAATTTCTTTTTAGACCCGTAGGTCATGATAGTTGAAAGTCTCCATATTCTCCATAAACCAAGTCTAATTATCAGAGTAATGAATCAAACGACGCATTGGGAATATCTAAGTTCAACATATTAAAATTAGAGTTTAGTATTGAACTATTAAAAACCTTAATTACTTGCAAAATCATAAATAAAATATTATGGCACACATGCCGATTACAAATCCTAGCTATTACAGAAGTCTCTAGATATAAATATAAACTATCTATGGCATAGCTTCAGATCTTAAGCTTGCGTAGTAGTCATCTCCAATATGGCCTTCGTTATAGTAGGCTTCCTCCTCATAGCCTCTCATAGTGTACTCATCTCTTGTGTTTTCATAATCCTGGACAGTTGGACGTAGAATATCCAGTGGCATAAATGCTGTCAGCTTACGAAAGCCGAGTGAATGTAAATGCTTACCAAGTATCGATAGGTATGCAGTATATAAAACAACATTGTTAAAGATCATCTCGTCGTTCACCTTTATGAATGTACCAACTCAATATATGACAACAGACATTGTCCCAACCAATCCCAAACATAACATGGACTATTGGGTCCACATTTCGCACGTAGCCTCACTTCTCACATTACTTAACTCACATCTCGAACAATCCCTTTCTAACCTGGCACGTAGCCCAATACATCACAACTTATCAACACGATACGCATTCGTAATTCTCTCACACATAAATCAAACACGTAGTCCCATACCACACACTCTCTTGAACTCGATACAAAGTCCCAACTCTCTGGCCAAACCGCCTCAATACATTCTGGCCAACATGCCCCAATATATACTGGCCAACACACTCTAATACCTCCTGGCCAATACGCCCCGATTCATTCTGTCCAACGCGCCCCACTTTATCAAGCTTGAAACTTAGTTTCATTCGAACAACCTCCCAAACTTGACATATAGTCCAACTTTATCATACATAAGCCAGACACATAGTCCCAGCCTTCTTAACATTCTCGACATATCAGCCTGACACGTAGTCCTAGCACACAACACTTCCTTAAAACCCATATGCTTTACAACTGAACATACCTGATTATCCCAGCTCATTAGATCCCACACTCGACATCGTAAAATCTTTGTGGTTGTATCTACGCACTCAATCATGAATAGTATCAACCTCTGCGGTCAATAGACGCATTACTATGCATGTCAGCTTCTCAATCCTGTTAACAACATTATATCATTATTATACAATTGGTTCCACTGTTCAATGCATTAAGCTCATTATTCAACGTGTATATTGTTTCGATACAGCCTCCCATAATCAACGCATGATATAAAACAGCTTCACAATTCATCATGTACAATTAACCAGAACATTTAACATTTTGTCCCATCTAATCGATTAGAATCATTTCTAATCGATTGTGATCCATTCAATTGATTGAAGTGAGGTTCAAGCTATTAGATTATGTTCGATCGACTGATCCTTGTTTAATCAATTGGCCCATTTTCAATCAATTGATCCATTGGGTCCTGCTCTTAATCGATTGAAACCATGTTCAATCAATTAAGAAGTCACTTTCTTCCCATAACTGAATTGAACCTTGCACGCGCGTTTGGGATCCATTCTTTCTTACCAAAACACACATATATAAAGCCTAACTACGCTACTTAGTGAGTTTAGACACTCACCGGTGAGGTCGGTGACACTGGTGGAGCTTGGGGTGGTCGTGGGTTCCTCGCGGTGGTCTCTCTCTCTCTTCTTTTTCCTTCTCTTTCTCTGTCTCTATCTCTCATCTTCTCTGTCTTCTCTTCTTTCTATTTTCCTCTTTTGGCTGAGAGTATGTGTGAGTGTTTGTGTATATAGATATATATCCAGCAACGTGTGTGTATATTTAAATTATATCTTTCTCTCTCTAGGTCTCCAAACAGCGCACACACACACACATGAACACAAAATATGTAGAGAGAAAAAAGGGGGCAGATGGCAACTTATGCGCTTTTGAAATCCAGTTTTGCCCCTTTCATCCATTGAGAATAGGTCGGACAATGTTCAATCGATTGTAATGAGTTCAATTGATTATGACGGGTCCATGTCATTAATTCATGTCAGCAGGGTTTCAATCGATTAAGAGTAGTTCGATCGATTAGGCTTGACACTAAGTCAATCGATTGAATGGGAAATCATGCCAATCGATTGGGTGAAGTTCAATCGATTAGGAAAGGTGTTACATGAAAGGTGAAGACAAGTATACCGAATCTTATTTATATCAAAAGGAGTATGAAAGTACAACAAAAATTGAGGGTATTACAAAAGATTATGGGGAAAAGGCCTATACTCTTGATATGCAACCCAAGTTTAAGAGAATGTATATGAGGTTTAGTGCATAGAATGACGGGTTTCTTGCAAGGTGTAGACCTATCATAGGTCTGGATGGACGCCACTTGAAGGGAGTACATAAAGGCCAACTTCTTGGTGCCATTAGAAGAGATGGAAGCGATTGATATTATGTATTCTATTGCCATTATAGTGGTAGAATCTGAAACTAAGGATTTCTGTACTTGGTTTCTATTTGAATTGTGGGTGATATTGGGAGGGTAGAGGATAATGTTGTTTACATACTCTTTATTTCAGGAACCCGACAATGTCATAAAAAAAAGCCCACAAAATATGATTAGACATTAGAAAACATTCATTCCTAAAGAGCTATGGTAAATACAGTGTATTCTTTCCTCCAAATTTCTTGAAGTACCAACCCACACTACAGATCAATAAACAAGCTCAAATGAAAGCATGACGATAGAACCTTTCCTTTGCCTTGGAAATGTCTAATTCTCGGTTCAACGCATTTACCCGTTGCAAATTTCTTGGTATAACTTTTCGAGCATTGTCAGACATTGGAGGGTTAACCCACTCAAAGTATCCACATGTAGGTTGGATCTACAAAGATGAGTTTATACACCGACCCTTTACTAGAAATGGAAGGAAGAAATTTATGGAACTTACTTACCCCATAACGTCCACAACTGAAAAATCTTCTGCCATAGTTCCCTTGGGTCATTGCAGTTCATATTGGAGATCTACTACCACAAAAGCAAATTATACCTCCACCAACTCCATGGTGAGAAGAATGGGAAGAGGACATTTGCAACTGTATATCTTTATTGTATTCCTTTGTTTTGCAAGTAATATGGGTGTGAAAAATGTGAGAATCAGTGTGTATGGAGTATATAAGAAGAAGAAGGGCAATATTCTCCAAGAAAGTTGCAAAATTTTGGGGGAAAGTGTCCCGGCCACCCTCTCACACATTTTTTGGTGTGTATAACCCACTCTCTGTTTCTAACATATTTTGTAATGGTTCCACTTTACCCGAAAACACATAGAGGTTAAGTGTTCACTTGTAAACCTCAAGGGAGAAAGTGTCACCGACCCAAACAATTAAGAGTAAAACTTCACCCACAACCTTCACACAACTTTTCATCCACAACTCACAAAAGTGTGTATATCTTTCATGTGTCATCCTGTGATGTCAGTGGATCCCATAGTGACACAGAATGGAGATAGACACACTTTTGTTGATTGTGGATGAAAAATTGTGTAAAGATTGTGGGTGAAGTATTACTCAACAACTAAAGTGTGTTTGTGTGGCCTGCTTTGTAGGCTTGAGATTAGCCAATTTTTGCATGTTAAGCGTGATGGCAATTGTGTGGCCGATTCTTTAGCAAAGTGTGCTAGAAGTTTAATGTGTTTTAGAGTGGCATGAGAAGGTTCCCTCTCAAGTAGAGTTGTCAGTCTTATAAAAAAATAATGATAATAATAATAAATAAATTAAATTAAATTAAAATTAAATTAAAAAAAAAAAAAAAAGAAAGTGTACTCCATATTTAACCCCAAAAAAAAGAAAAAAAAAAAAAAAATAGTAACCACAATGGTTTGGCTAACAGAGTAAACCCCAAAAGATAGCACCAGATCCTCTCTCTCTCTCTCTCTTCTCGAACGTCTGAATGCGCCAAATATTCCCTCAGTCTCTCTCTCTCTCTCTCTCTCTCTCTCTCAAATATTCCCTCAGTCTCTCTCTCTCTCTCTCTCTCTCTCTCTATATATATATAATACACACAGACACACAAACTATAAGCACAAGGTAAACTCTTGTAATTTCAACTCTTTATTTGCTTCTCTTTTTGGTGGTCAATGGCCAGAGCTGGGGTTTGGTTTCAGGTACAAGTAAAGTAACGTACGAACTCTTATCCATTCTAGGGTTCCGGCGACAATGGCGGAACATTCGGCGAGTTCCGGCGGCGATAGCGGCGATCGGAGCCCTCGATCCAACGTCCGAGAGCAAGATCGATACCTACCGATCGCCAACATCAGCCGAATCATGAAGAGAGCGTTGCCGACGAACGGAAAGATCGCGAAAGATGCGAAGGAGACTCTTCAGGAATGTGCTTCGGAGTTCATCAGTTTCATTACGAGCGAGTATGAACAAACATTCGATGTTGTTTTCTGTGATTTGAAGTTCAAAATTAGGGTTATATTAATTGTACTGAATTCGATGTTGTTTTTTTTTTTTTTTTTTTGGTAGAGCGAGCGGTAAGTGCCAGAAAGAGAAGAGGAAGACTGTTAATGGTGATGATTTGCTTTGGGCAATGGCAACTTTAGGGTTTGAAGATTACATTGATCCTCTCAAGGCGTACTTGGAGAGATTCAGAGAGGTAATTGTTTGAACTTTCAACTCTAGCTCTATTTCTCAGGCTTAAATTTGTGGGTATCCGTTTAATATGTGTAAGCTTGTATGTAAATGTGTATAGATTTATATATATATATATATATATATCAACATACATCTATATATATGTAAAGAGAAAGAGTAAGGATTCAAGTTGTGGAGATTTAAACTAACACAATCTTCTTCTTTTTTCCTGTTGGGTTGATTGTCCGGAATGTTTGTGATGTTGCAGATAGAGGTAATTATGGCTTTTATTTGTTCATATTGTTTCCAATTTTGTAATTTTTAGGTTCTGAACATTTTGTTGTGTCACTTTGTTGAAATTTGAGGTTATTGATGTGACTATCTGCAAATTTGATAGGGTGATACCAAGGGTACTGCTTGAATTTGCTGATGAATCTGCTAAAAGAAGATGCAGTAGCTCTCTCTGCTCAAAACAAACAGGTCGAGATCTTATGAATTCTTTTAGCATTATTCACTATCTATGCATATGTATCCAAATGAAACTTTCTCACATTACTTGACCACTATTGTCTTTTAGCATTTTCTGTTCTCCTATTTTGGTAGTTGTCAACAATTTTCTTGTCGGGATTTTGGAAATGATTGGTGGCTTGTAGCACAAACTACAGAAAATTTGTTGGTGTTGAATTGGGGGAACTCATCTTGTTGGAAATTTGTGGAGCTGATGAGTTCAGAGTTTCTATGTAGTTTTGGCTGATAGTGGATAAGTTGTTTGGTATCGGAAAGACCTTTGAGGACTTGTGTCACTAACCGTCATTGTTGTTAACTGGACAGTTATTTCAAGCTCCTTGCACCACCTTATAGAAGTTGGTATACGTAACTATGGTTTTAGAGTCGGTTGATTCATACGAGTAGATTCAAGTTTCATACGGCCCAATACATTCAATTGATTCAATAGGTATCATGATTTCATAGTTTTGAACTTTGAAATTTTAAGTTTTTAAGTAAATAACTTAAACTTGTGGTAAATTGTTATTTTGTCCTCGTTAAGCTTTGCACGTGTGGTCCAAACCGATTCACAATTAAATTCACCATTTGACAACCATGTATTTAACTAGCTAAAGGGCACAGAATCACAGATAACATACACATGGATTCACGTGAGTAGAGAGAGGATCATTTTTTTCTCTACAAGGAACAATACGTGCCTTGACGTTTGTGCTGAATATCGACAATTCTACCGCTTTACCAACCAAGTTACTGAATCCCACTAAAAGTCATGGCGCAATGTAAGAATCACACCATTACTGCATTTCCTGGGATTACCCCAAACCTACGCCGTCAATTAACTGATAGGTTGAGACGTTGAACACTTTATAGGCAATTAGGCCATAAAAGAATAAGGGAGGGAGATATATGAGCTAGGCCTCAATAGGGAGCAAAACATTGCCTCAACCTCAACCTAGGAATCGATCAAATCCTTGTCTAAATCAAAGACCGAGGCAGCAAGTACATTTGGGCACATTGAGGACCAACATGGTATATTGGACTGGTGGCATCGGCATAGAATTTGAGACTACACATTGCCCTGAGGTCTTGACTGAACCTTGTACTCACAGTGAGTTTTCTTTGAATTCACGGTGGGTGCTCTCTTCATGCTTCAACCAATGGGCTCCTTTTGGGTGTCTCGTCTTGCATTAAAGCTGAGAGATCTCCATTGACAATAGGAACCAGAGTTCACTTACTTAAACGTGTGGCATCCTTGAGATCAAATCACTATGTGTTTTTGATTCCCCATTCTTCCTAGATCAAGGCTGATGACATCATGCAAGTGTTGTCATGACTCTCTTTTCTACCTTATTTGCCACCAAAGATGTCTTTACTATTACCGGGTTAAGCTAATTGAAAGCATTAAGGAAACATTGTCATTAGACATTAACATAGGAATCAGTGTGTGATTTTTTTGTAATTCTGAAGTTGCAACTGTATCAATCTAATAAAACCAACAGACAGACAAATAGCTGATGTTGGTGGGTTACTTCTGCTTTTTCCTAGGTTGCTTGTCTAGTCATACTTTTTTTTTTTTTTTTTTGTAAACTTGCTTTCAAAAGTACAAGGCTTCAATTTACTTATCCTCTCAGTTTAGACTAGGTGTGTAACAAAACCGACCGAATCGATCGGTTCGGTTCCGTTCAGTCGGTATTCAAAACCTTCATGCAATGTAAAAACCGAACTGAACCGAACCGAAAGTTTACACTAAACCGAAACCAATCGGTTTGACTAAAAATCGCACCGAACCTAACCATTTTCACCCCTAGCTTAGACGTAGGAAGCACCGTCACTTCGAAGGAGGTAACGTGTCATATCGTGTCTGACACACGGGGACATGGCACTTCACGGACACTTTTCCTGGCGTGTCGATGTGCAATTTTTGTAGGATTTTGTCGTGTCCGTGCTTCGTAGGTTTAGACAAACATGAGTGATTGGCGGGTCTGTCAGTTTTATTTTCTTGATCCCCGGATCTAATATATTTGGCTCGCAAGCTAGTAAGCATTAGTTAGATGCTGTCCATCAATTATTTTTGTTCTTTGCTTTTAGCTTCCGCTTGTTGGATGTAACTGCCTTGGGAAGGGCAATAATTTATGCACTATGTCAGAAATATTTACCATCTAAGACTTTGTTTGTTCATGGATTTAGTGAGGGAAATGGAAGGACACGAAAGGAAAATACTTGCCTCTGTTTGGTCAATAAGGAAAAAAGAGAGCAAAATAGGACAAAAAATTTGGGACTTTTAATTTTGTGAGTCGCTTCCCTCCCTTTCTTCTCAAGTTAGAATTAAATTTTGAAATTTTTAATGATAGTAAAGCATGAAATAAAACACATCTAGTTTTCCTTCTTGTTTTCTTTTCTTCTCTAAATCTGCTACGAAACAGAGCCCAAGGGTTGCAGAAGGCTTTGAAGTAAGCCAGACAAAATGTTTGGTGAAGTAGAGAATTGTCTAAATCTGCTACGAAACACTTTTAAGTAAGCCAGACAAAATGTTTGGTGAAGTAGAGAATACTGATCCGTAACAGGGACATTTTGAGTTCTTACTTTTCCTGGTGGAATTAGTTACTACTCCTATATTACTTCTCACTGGTGCTTCTACAGAAAGGAAAATATATATATATATATATATCACATAAAACTTTTTGTATGAATATATCTCCCTTTATTATTTGTTCCAGTGTTTCTCTCACTGATTACATCTCTCTCCTGAATTGTTTCACGTGCAGATGTGTAGCATGTAATGGTGCTCGCTGAAGAGGGACATCACAGGTTTTCTCTCTTATGACTTCTTAATTATTTGCAGACTTCTAATAAGTTCTAATGGGAGGTGAAGGGTCCTGCTATCATGCACTAAAATTTGTACATCTAGATTTCTTCTGAAGTTTTGTAAAAGTATTAGGACCTTTGTGGATGATATGACTTGCTTGGAATTTCCATTTTGTTATTCTCTCTCTCTCTCTCTCTCTCTCTCTCTCTCTCTCTCTCTCTCTCTCTCTCTCTCTCTCTCTCTCTCTCTCTCACACACACACACATATATATTTACATGCTTAGTATGGTTGGTAGAGTGATCACATTGTGAGAGCAGCACATTCTTCAGCCAGACTCATGGGGTTAAAATATTTTAGCCTCACCGAAGAAATCATATTCTTCCTCACTTGATAGGTCCATATTAATGACAGCAATTGGTTAGGGCTTCCCAAATTTGAATCGCAAATTTAGTTTTCAAATGCTTTTAACAATTGTATCATATGGTCTTATGGTATCACATACTACAGTATGTGGTACAACTGTTAAAAGAATTAAAAATGTATAGCTTTAGTCAATGGGTATACATAATGTGTCATATATAACAGTTTTTAACACTTGCTCCACCCACTAAAGAAGGGACCACCCATTGACTCATCTGACTTAGAAGTTTTTGGGTACTTTGATAGTACCATATGGCATGCTTACATAGTAACCACGAAGTTGCACCGACACCGCCGCCAATCACCGGTGACAAGATACTTGAGGGATTCAGAGCTCTTTTAGATTCTTTTACACTGTTGCATGTGATGAGCTGCCTAAGAAGAGTAAAGATTGGGACACATTCAAAGATACAACTTTTAGGACACAACTTCAAAGATGTCTGTATCTCTCATGTGATATCACTAGACCCTACAGTGACACAAGAGAGATAGATACATATCTTGGGTTGTGTTCCAAAAGTTGTCTTTGGGTGTGTCCCAAGTATTACCCGCCTAAGAAATCTGTTATACCGTAGTTGCTCCAACTGATGAGAGAGCCTTTTATATGGGACTTGCATCTACTAAATGCAGTGGGTTTCACTGGGTCCCATCTAAAAGACTCTTATTGGTTGGAGGGTACCGTATAGACATGTCACGTATCATGTAGATATATCACGTGATACCTTCAAGACATCCAAAATCTCCATCCGACAACTATTGTATTGGAGGGTTAATAGCAGGATCCTCTGATCCAACCAGGACTGACTCATGCCCTGGTATCACATGTACTGGATCAACCTCGGGAGGCGGCTGTATCAGCTGCTGGAGGAATAAGATTTCATCGGAGAGTGGAACATGTGTGGAATCGATATCACTAAATAACTTACAACAATTTTACAATAAAGATGAGACCACTTCAAAATTCTCCAATCAAAATGTAATGGATCCACTGTCACTTGTGTTTGAAAATCATTTGAGATTTAAAATTTGAGAAGTATAGTACGGAGTATTACTCTTTTTACTGTACTATTTTTCCAAATGGAATCTCTCCAAACGTTGCATACAGTGTATGTTACTGTAAAATCATTTTTGCCTTCAAAACAGCAATACCTTTCAGTTAAATTTCAATTATCCATCAAATAACCCAAACAGTCGAAACTAATTATTGAAGTCTTTTGAGCTGTACCAGCACAATGAATCTTTCTAATCAACAATAAACACATGATAAACTCTTTTCAATGAGTCGTATCATATGCTAATACTTACAGATCACAAAGATGAAAGCCAAGAATGAGCCACTCAGTTGGAGACAGCCCCAAAGTTCTTCAAATCTGAATTTTCTACATAATATAAACCACTTTGAGTGAAATACTCTTTGAATGTTTATTACAGTATGAACATAAGAATGAGCTGCAAAATTCACCCAGTCTCTGTATGTGACTGCCTCTCTAAAAGACCCACCACTCTGGAAGTAAATTATATAAGGATCTTCTCTTTACAACAACCAAGAGTCAAAACAAGAGAGAGAGAGAGAGAGAGAGAGAGAGAGAGAGAGGATATATATTACTCTCTGCATGACCACTTTGTCATGATTGCAGGCAGAAAGAACTCTCTATACCAGGACACTATACCACCATGTCCGAAAAGTCTGGGCCAGGATTTTACAGTTCTAAGTTAGAGGTTTGAATGGTGTTAAACACAGAAGCACTATAGTCGTCGCCAACCAAAACTGGTTCTATATTATATGTATTCACTCTCGGCTTCTGCTATTGTCAAAATGTTTCTCCTCCTATTCGTACTTTCTTCTTTGCCAGATTTGAGAAAAGGCATGAAAACTAAATTAATCGTCGTCATCGGCTAATGTGGCGAAGGAGAAAGGTCTGAACTTACAGCCATCACCGTGATAAAACTTGTTCTGAAACTCCACCCAATGGAGACGCAAGGCATGAAGGAAAGCACTAAGGGTCTCCATCATGAGAAGAATGAAGGCTGTCGCAAAGGCAAAAACCGCTAGTCCCACCAACCGGATTACAAAGTTGTTGTACCTGCAAACAATGATCGTTTATGGTCGTAATTCATTAAAGTATTAAAAGCATGCAGTATCATTAGCAAGCAAGCACGGTAGAAGGGAATGCACAGTGCAAACACGGCATATGGTAACACGACAAATCTTTAAAATTTTGTATGGGGACACGGCTAGAACACGACGAATATAATTATATTCAGTTGGTTAATTATACAATATACTGGCGTCTCTACTCATGTTTTCTAAATTTTCAAATAAACCCATTGCTTATCTCCTATTTATTATATTTAGACTTTGACCTCAAATTTTTAACATTATACTATCGTTCATATGCTTAACCTCCCCTAAACCAACAAAATTTGAAACATCAGTTAGAGTACCAACTGGCCAACATCCTGCAATAACTTTTTGGTGTTTATCACAAATATGAAGAAATACAGGAGCACAACTTTGTAGGTTATATTTCATAAGAAAATATTGTACAAGTAAATGAAACAGAAAGTTAGGGGAGTTGAAAGGGAAGAAGAAGAAGAAGAAGAAGATTATGTAATAGAAAAATATTTGGGGGTGAAACTTACCCCCAGGCAAGTAGGAGGACTTTCTCGTAAAAAACAGTTGACAGTTCCGAGTGGGCCAAGCTGTAATAGCAGAAGCAAATATACATTCAAGAGTCAATATCATCGAGATTTGCACCAAAACTTATATATCATGGAGAGAACATGTTATCAGAGAATCGCACAAAGGGACAGCTGTACCTTAAAGCCCAAAGTCGAAGATATGATGCAGTATTAGAAACTGCACCAAGTACAAACTCAATGGAATGTATCATTTGGTGCACAAAGACCTCACTAAAATTAAATTCCTCGTGATGTTGCCGTGCAGAATCGGGTTCAATATCATGATCCATCTCAGAATTTGAAAGGATTCCATACGTACGACCTTGAAATCTCTGAAAAAGAAAATACATTTCCAAAGGAAAAAATTATTTACTAGTTCTATGACAAAGCCCATCACAAAGCTTCCCTATGTCTATTGCTATCATATCATAGAGAGATAAAGACAGAACGAATACTGCGGAACAAAATTTGCATCCGAACCATCAGAGAGGCAAACCATACAATGCAGTGTCCACAGCATTTATGTATAAGAGGATGTTACTTCTAATTTACAAAAGTTCCAAAAATTTCACAACAGCTATTGGAGATTATAACTTACCATTTTGCATCATGATTTCATTTTGTTCTTTTGTGCTCGTATGTGTGTTGGTGGTGTTGGGTTGGGGTTGTTGTGGAATGCATTTTATATGGAGTGAGACATGATGATAGGTCTTTCTGTGTAATACTTTACAGCAATCAAGCAAGCCAACAATCTGTATGTGTAATACTAGACGTAACGTAAGTCCGAGGATTATACACGAGATCAGGATTTGAGCCCTAAAAGAAAAATACACTTGTTTTTACCTTCTTTAGCTATCACCATCACAAAACAAATTACTATGCCATCAAGCAGACAGGCTTCTTGTAAGATCCACAATATATGATACTCATACGTCGATATAACAAAGCTTGAAAAAATAAAAAAGGATAAGGATTCGACGAGGACACATCAATATATATGTACTGCGTATATAGAGAAGCAAGTGTACAACTTGACTGATCATTTTCTATAGCCAATATTGATATTATCAAATCTTCTGACCTAAAAATTAAAATTAAAACTCCTTAAAACTAAATGAATAAGATTGACTTTATTTGGTACTAAATTCAAATAGTAACCCTCTTAACCTAGTTGTTATTCTCTTAAGATTATTTGAGACCTTCACGACTTTTCTCAATATTACACAATTTGATGTAGGACACTTGAGAAGTTGAAATATTGATGGGAATTTGAAGAAGAAAGTAATAAGAGAAGAAATAAAAAGAAAAGAACCCTCAGTATCCCTGTACCTAGAGTTTGCTGAAAATTGAACGGATCTTTGTGCAATCAAACATCATTTATCTTTTTCATGATCAACTAACTAATACAAGAGTGTATCACCTTATTTATGGAGAAAGAAAAGTTTCCTAACCCAAGAAAGCTTCCTAAAGATAAATCTCCTAAAAGATAAACTTCCTATTCAAACTTATTCCATAAATCTGAAAATTCCTAAGATAACTACTTCTTAGAAATAAAGATTCCTAAAGATAATATCTCCTACCATAAATTATTACTTAAATAAAAATTACTATTTCATGGAAGTAAAAGAAAATAAATAATTACAATTGCACCTGGGTCAAATACGAGAATAACAAAACCACCCTTTTGTTCCCCATCACTACTGTAATTGTAAGAATTGTTTTGTACAATATGCGTTCGAAATTAAAAAATAATTCCAATATTATGGAAACTGTTAGCCTTAAGGTATATTAAAGCATATTTAATTATGTTTTGATGATGTCAAATATGCTATGATAATTACATGATTCATATTGATTCATTCTTTGTTATTATCATAGTCATTTTTATGCTCATATATAATCTCATGTATTAATATTGTATCAATGTTTTAACATCTTTGTGTGCATGAGATTCAACTGATGTAGATCAAGATTACAAGGAGCTCAACTAGGATCAAGCTTGAAGACTTGAAGATATTTCATCCTTGGTTGAAGTCTAGGACCATCATTGTAAGGCATCTTGATCTCACATTCTTAGGGGCTCAAACAAATGCTAAAAGTTAAAGTTTTGGAAACAAATTTTAAATGGGTCATCTTTAAAGCAATGCCCCAACCAATTGGAAATTAATTAAATGTTGAATCTTATATGGTTGGAAAGGTATTTGAATCTAGTTTCCAAAACATCAAACGGATCGAAAATCCGAGTTTTGTAGAGGGAGTTATGGTCATTTTAGTGGAGATGTGTCAGTCTGCCAAACAGGGAGGGGCAGTCGACTGAAGGCTCGATGCAGTCGACTGAAGTGAGCAGAATGCAAACAGAACCCTCTGTAAACACATCTCAGTCGACTGCTTCAAGGCCCAGTCGACTGCTTCAAGGTCCAGTCGACTGAAGCGACCTGGAAAGGCATAACGGCTAGTTTTTAAAGGGGCTTTTAATTACCAAACTTGCCACCAACGGCTATAATCTTTCTTGGCCTATAAATATATGTTTTCCCACACCATTTCATGTTGATCAATCAATTGGAAAACATCTATTTCAATCACACAACTTGTTGATTCTTAATCATTCAAAATTGAGCCCTAGTTGTGTGAGTTTATCAATTTGCTCTAGCCTTCAATTGTAATCTTTGAGAGAGTGAATTGTAGTGAGCTTTCAATTGTATTATCCACTCTATAAAGAGAGTTCAATTTGTATCAAATTAATTGTAAAGGTTGAGGGTTAGTAACCCTTGTGTGCAAAGAAGAGGCGTTCTTCTTTGGGAGAGATCATAGGCTCTTGTAACGGTTTGGTGCACACCCGTAAGTGCTCCGGGAAACGGTTTGGTCTACACCCGTAAGTAGATCGGATTAAGGAATCCTCAAGAGGTGTTCTTGAGGGGTGGACGTAGGCCGCGGGGTGCGATTGCCGAACCACTTGAAAAATCGGTTTGCAAGTTTCTCTTCCCTTCTCTCTTTACTTAATTGCTTGTGATTGTGTTTTAATTTGCAATTTGTTTTAAAAGGTTAATTTCCGCTAAAACCTTATTCACCCCCCCTCTAAGGTTTCCACTTTTGGGCCAACAGAAACATTTAAGGAACGAATCGACATGTATCCACAAGTATCCGATGAATCTCGGTATCTGATATGAATATAGCACAGCACTTCAATACCTATTAGGGTAAACTTCTTCCATTACTCCACAGTTTTACAGACCACAATGGATCTGTGATAAGATTATTTATTACCCAACACATCCTTAGTTGACTACAATGACACTTCGTAGAGAGAGAGAGAGAGAGAGAGAGAGAGAGATGAACACATATTAAAGAAGCCAATAGACAATTAGTAAGAAAATCACTAGAATAGTAGCCGAGTTACATGCAGGAATCAAACCAGGAATGAGAAATGAAAGATAAAAGATATTATAAAGGGAAGTACCTCAGAGTGAAGCTTCTTCAAAATAAAAGGTTTTGGAAAAAGCATCCACGGAACAGCAATAAGTGCGGAAAGTAACAATATGATCTGCAAGAAGTACATTATCAATTAACCAACAAGATTGGAAACCAAAAAGTTAATTTTGCTTTTCTACAAGTAGAATGTGAATAGGTCATGCCTGCCCAACCATGAGAGAGAGAGAGAGAGAGAGAGAGAGAGAGAGAGAGGGGTCATGCCTGTATTATCCTCTGGCCCCAAAACAACTGATTCTCACCAAGATCGTCAAACGGACTGAGAAACATGTAGATCATCACATGATAGAGGTCAGCTTGAGAACCAGTGGACCACTTCACGAGGATGAGAAGCGAAAGATACCCAAAAAGGCTGTTAAGGAAAATCACCTGTGGCACAAACTGATACCTAACAAAGAAGCAGAAAATAAGTTCCATTCATCTCTACTTGCAATGGATGTCTGAACAAGGGTATTAAGGCCCAGTTTGTGTTTACTTCTAAAATAATTAATTTTGGAATAAGATATTTGTTAAAAAGCTACATATTGGAGCTTTTCAAAAAAGCTATTTTTTAGCTTTAAAAAGGGATCAGATTTTTTTTTTAAATCAGTGAAAAAGCTAATCAAACAATCACTTATAAGTGATTGTTGGCCACAAAAAATCTACCCCAAAAGAGACTCTAAAAGCAAGGATGGAAGGGTAGAAGAGATTGCACACCTAATGTCAAGTGAGTTGCGAAAGAAACGTGCATTGAAGTAACTTAAGATGATCCCTAGGTTCATCTGAGCCACACCCAATAAAATAGACATCTTCATTTTAAGAGAGTTCAGAAAAGGAAGCTCGGTACGACTTCCACGCCAGCTGGGGTCCACACCAAAGGGATATGCATCTCGATATTTGATTAAACCAACTGTATATGCATCGCTGTCAGGTGCCATAAAATAAACTGTGAGAATAATTTTCAAAATATAATATGAATCCAGAGTTAAATGACCTTAAAATATCTTCTTGTTCATATAAATTTAAAGAATGAGGTATGTCGCAAAGAGTTTATGCAGAATAGTGTGTCAAGCACAGGAAATGTCCCAAATTAAATTAATATGGGAGAATTACGCTTTGACTTTCGAAAAAAAATTATTCCTTAGATCTAAGGTCAGGTAAGAATAGACAGAAAATAATTTATTCCTACATCCCAAAATAAATTGCTCAAGTTTAGGAGACAATTAACCCATGGTGTATCATCTCCAACCACAAACAATTAACCCATGGTGTATCATCTCCAACCACATTACCTAAAATTTTTCTATTTTTTAGCCAAAATAGCTAAAAAGCTATTTAGCCTATGTAGCACGGGTACGGATACGTGACACGGGTACGACATGATACAGGTACGGGGGCACAACGAATCCTAAAAATGTTGGGTGCGGGTACAGCTAGGGTACGATGAATAAAATATTATTTTTTAATTAATCATATAATGCTAATAAAAAACAAGTCCTAATAGTCACATAACAAGAACCATAAGTATTCTAACAAGATTTTTTTACCATTAAAGATCAATATTACAAATCCATCCATAGCAAGATTGTCACTATAGCAAAATCATTCACAAGGACCATGAGAATAACAAGATTGCTAAAATTAAACATCATTAGATCATCAATAGCACTACCAAATCATAAAAACCACAAGTCCAAAACAAGACAAGAAAGATTCATCCTAAAAAAAAAGGCACAAAACTACAATCTTAAAAAGAGGGCAACAATAATTTACAATAAAGCTGAATTACATAAGGGGACACGTTTTTTGGAGTGTCGGGTAAGTATCCTGGGGTGTCCAACGAGTGTCGGTGTCTGATAAGTACCCGGTACGGGTACAGGGGCCAAAATGAAGTACCCATGCTACATAGATTTTAGCTAATCACTTTTAAGCACTCAACTCCAACCATGTTCCCCATTATAGGGAGGTTTGCATTATTAAAATAATTTTTTTTATACAAAAGTTAAAAATTTTAATGCACTTTCTCCTTAAAATAAATATGATATGCATTATTTTTCATTATTTTACTTATGGGTAATTACCCATATTCACACTCTCTCTCCTCAAATGTGGAGAACCAAAAAAGGATTCCCCAAAATGGATAACCATTTGGGGAACCGGTTGGAGCTCTAAAAATGCACTTTGGTTCTCCAAAATAGCTAGAAAGTGACTATGAGTAATGTGGTTGGAGTTGCTCTACTAATTGAAAGTTCCCATCGACAACAGTGAGAAATAATGTTCAAGTTTACAAAAAGGAAGTTAGTTATATCTAGTGTAAGGTAATAGCAAAAAATTAAAATCATTTTTCTACAGTAGACAATTTTTAGTACGGGCAAACAAAACTAGAAAGCAAAACACTAAACACGAGACAGGTGCAAAATCATCTTATACCTAAAAAAAAGTTAGGCTTAAATTCTAGTTCTACAATAGTATCAATTCCAATCTAACCAGAATATTAAAAAAATAATAATAATAATTTGTGATAGTGCAATTGTAGATTAATATTAGTGACCTCTAATGCTTTTGACAAAGAATTTGGACACTGAAAATGGCTTGGACAACCCTAGGAAACATTGTAACTTGAAAGATGAAAAACAACCCGAATGATCAGGTCAACAGTGATTTGCATCCTACACTGGATAACATGCTGAATGAAGCAGCCTAAAATCCTATATTAACCTATACCTTTAATTGAACAAGAAATTTTGTTAAAGAAAACAGAGCGAATTTCATCAAAACTTGGTCAACAGTCATTTGCATCTTACACGGAATACCATGCTGAATGAAGCAGTCCAAAATCCTATATTAACCTACACCTTTAATTGAACAATAAATTTTGTTAAAGAAAAGGGAGCAAATTTCATGAAAAAACTTGTACCAAAATGAGCCATATATCTGCATCAAATACCCCAATGGCTACCTGTAACTTATTCTTCGTTAAAATATGGTCCATCGCCAACTAAGCATGAGTGTGATCCAAGCTACCTCAATTTAAAGTTGCATACATCATCAAGTTATCCCTACAGTAAATGTACCATAAAAACATAGACCATGGTTGTTAGCTATGTTAACCAGACTTGGATACGGGTGTCGGGAACAGACTCGGGTATGGTGTCTGGTTCATCCAATTTTCAAAAATTTTACACTATTTTGAAGGGTCGGAGAGAGAACTACTCTTATCCAGGTGTCGTGTCGGGCACGGGTACTCCATACATTATAAAGGGACCGGGTAACATAGGCTGTTAGAATCGGTCGATTATTACGAGTCGATTCAAGTTCAAATAACCCGATATGATTCATTGATTCAATACGTTTCATGATTTAATTTTGGACTGAGAAGTTTTAAGTTCAGTGGAAAACTTTCAACATTGAACCTAGATATTGCATGAAGCTTATGACAAATTATTATTTGGTTCATTTTAAGCACCGGATATGTGTTTTTATATGAATACAACATCAACATATACTGTAATTTATTGTCTAAAAAAAGAGAATCATACGATGTGCTAACAGGGAAGGAACCAGGTCTTAGACGAGTGAATTAGAGTTTCATACAGCCTGACATGATTCACGATTCAACATGTTTCCTCATTCATAATTTGAACTTTGAAGTTTTAAGTGGAAAACTTTTAACATTTTTATACATCCAGTCTGTTGGATTTCACATCATAGCATCAATACCCGGACTGAGCATATCCAAGAAAGACACAAGTGGTTGCCTTGGGAACAATTTCTCTCTTAACTACGCAGGAACATGAACAAAACACGTGCATCCAAACACTTGCGCCTATTGTCTTTCAACATTTTTATACATCGAGTCTGTTGGATTTCACGTCACACGAGGAAGCACCAGTGCGGATGCGGGACAGGGACGCGACAATTTCCCCAAAATCACCAATGCGCGTGCGACAGGGGTACTTGAGTAAATATTAAAAATATATTTTATATAACATTTATATAGTAGTATTAAGTATATACAAACTATTTTACCACCATTTATTTATTTCAAATTTAACAATATAATTATTTATCCATAAAAAATAATAATTTGGGGGCAAAAGTATAAATACAGAAGAAAGGTTTTAAAAGAAAAAAAAACAATTGTGTTGACAACCGTCACAGACCCAGTCTAGGGCTTAAAGCCCCTTCACCTTACAGTCTTACACACACACACACACACACACACACACACACACACAGAGGGGAAATCGAAAAAGATGAAGAAGAAGAAGAAGCAGAATGGAGGAAGAAAAAGAAGAAGAGTCGAAGAAGAAGAAGACGCACGCACCTTGAATCTGCCTTTCTTCCTTTTTTTTTCCCTGAATCAGGCGCACTCCGTCGCACTCAAACATGACGAAGAACTATGTATACCAATCAGGATATGTGCTACCTAGGAGGTATCCAGGTCTCAGCCTAATGGCCCTAATCCTCCCGGAAATATATACTTCCATGTCTTAGGCTTAGTTTGGCCCCCACGTGGTGCTTCTCCTTTTTTAAAGCCCAATTTCATGTTAATTCATTTGGTAACTAGTTTATGAGCTTTGCAAAAATTGAACTTGGGGCTTTTTTGGAGGGAGCTTTTAAAAGCTCTAGAATTGAGCTTTTAAAAGCTCAAGGTTGCTTTTTGGTTTCATGATGTCTTTTTGAAGAGTAGTGTGTCACTTGTATAAAATTATCAAAGAACTTAGTAAAAAATTTCATAAGCTCCTTTTAAAAAGCCACGTGGGGGCCAAACTAAGCCTTACATGCATTGGGGCTAAGGGGATGATTCAAACTCAAGACCTTCTTGTGAAGTGGTATCCTTGCCATCTACCACTTCAGATTTATTTCAACAACTTGTATAATACGCACGTTTTTTATGGCAAAGAAAACACATTGGTGCACCAATATGACAAGAATTTCATTCTGGGTCCAAGAGTAGCTACAAAAATGTACAAGGAACAAGATTTCTCTTCAACAATCATGAAGACCAAGAATTGCTAATGGCACAGAAGCTTATAAAATGTCTTTTGAAACTCTATTATATCACACAGAATACTCCTTTTCAAAATTAAAGCGAGACAAAACATATACCTGCATGAAGCATCTCGGCATTTGTAAGCAGACTCGCCAAATATGTGATAGGGAACAGAGAAGAATTCGTTGTAAATCAACCCACAATAAATTGAGAATATTGACATCAAAAGAAGTACATAGCGGCCACCAAACAGCATCTCCATGAAACTACCGAGTTTCTGACATGAAAAAATATCAAAGATACACAGAAAACGTGAAATGAAGGCACAATGTTTCAGTAGTAATTGAAATGGCAAGGAAAAAAAAAAAAGAGAATGTGTCTAGAAATTTAATGATACTTTACACATCCATATAAATGTTTTTAGAAATTTTGGTACAGTAGGCATCACATCATCATCGATTCCTGAATAATAAAGCAGTGATACTGTCAGGAGAAATCATCAATCAGTGCGAGGCCATAAATTTTTCAGGAACTCGATAAAAATCCTTTTGCCTACTTCCTTCTATGTTGGGGGCCTTCAACCATACTTAGTGCTCTTACTCCACAGTCAAGAAATTAAGATGCAAATGACTGCACAGTCTCGTTTAACTTTGTCACCAACCAGATCGAATTTGGTTTCAACTGAAGAGCTTATTTCAGACACTTTTTACTCTTTTTTTTTGTGGACGTTTGGTAATACCAAATTTCGGCACTTGGGTAGATGAGCGTAAAAATTATATTGCAAGCTAACATATTTGGCTTTATGTTTGGATCTGAACTGAAGAGCTCATTGTGGACAAACTGATAATTACCTTTCTCACTAGTCGCAATCTCAGTAAAATTTGAGGTTGCTTTGATCACTGCATAACATTGTTCCATCTGCTCCTTAGCATAGAGTACACAAAAAATGAATTGCTGATCACATCTCAGGGATGGTTTCTAGTAGCCTTACCAGGTGAAATATCCACTGAGAGATTTTTTTTTTACATACCAAGTTACCAACATCCTACACCAAGAACTTGTTTCTCTCTAGTCATTTATATACAGGGATCAGAATAGCAGATCTTTTCATTTATCTTTTCCTTCTTTTTATTCCTGTAATTATCTTCGGTGGATATTGAGTTGCTCATTTAAGCTCAATTTTTCCCTTGCTCTGTACTTTCCATTTCTGTCTTTTCAGTGGGTTTCGGAGTCTACTCAACCTCCTACGAAATTATGGTGACTTGACTTGTCAATTGGGCCTGAAACTTTATGGCCCCGGTAAACCTGTTGCGCTTAATGTATTACATAGAAAATCCAATTCCAAAGCAGAGCCAAAACCAAGAAAAAGAAGAATAATGATAACTTTACTACAAAGCGGCATTTTCTCTTTCTTTTTTCTTCTTTAAGAAAAAATGGAATAATGTTTGAGCAATAGCAGCACCTCTGCATATTGAATAGCGAGCTATATGGAAAATATATATATATATATATATTTTAACAAATTTCAGTTTCAATTTGGAACCAGAAACAGAAGACATAAAAATTGACGAAGTATCAACTACCTCAAATTAGGGAAAAACACAATGTCAAACAGCATACAGAAGCTTCAATCCACCTTATTAGCAGAACTTGCATTGCTGTGATAACAAGATATGAAATTAACAGAGAATATACCTGAGAACCAAGCTTACTTTCACACGCTATAAGGAACAAGGCTCCCAACAACAAGCAGAATCCATGACCCCAATCCCCAAACATCACAGCAAACAGAAACGGAAATGTAATCACAGTATAAACTGCAGGGTTTGCTTCCTGATATCTAGCAACACTGCCAATAACGTTTATATTAGTGTTTTACTCAGATCAACAGGTACACACATAAGGACACAAAGCACACATAAACCAGATAGTGGAACAACAAAAGTAATATTTCATGAAAATGCATTCAGTAGCCAAAAGAATATCGAATCAATCACAAGATTGTGTATAAGGTAATGAAAGCAACTTTATTTTAAAGTCTAGTACGCAACTAGAGATATCTTACTTGTTTCTGAAATTCTTACAAATGATCGCCACATGCTATGCCCATGACTCATAACATTTGGCTCCCTTCAGAATATGAGTCAAAATTGTGGCAACATAATAATTTAGTTCTCTGTTTAACCAAATTCAAGTAATTTCTCTAATTAACCAACCATAGTGAGCCGGAATAGTGTATTAAACACAAGATGCATTCAGATGAGATTATTAGACACGTAGAGTCAACCTAACTTATAATAGATAAATCACCTGTAAAAGATGCCAAGGCGAGCGTCATCACCTACAGACATTGTATACATGGAAAAGGGAATTCATTATGACATTACGTCCTATGCTCTCAATAGCAATAAGGAAATCTACGGATGAATCATAATGGAGCCAATGTTCTAAAAATCGCTAGGCGCTAGTCGGGCGGTGGAGGGGGGGCCTAGCACCTAGGGGCCTAGGCGCGGGCCTAGGCGGAATTTATTTTATTAATAAAAATAATAATATAGTAGATATATACACATGTAATGTGGTGTTATTTAGAAATAATTATAGATTTGGGATTCAAAGAATAGTAGATAGATATAATAGTTATGTGGTGTTGTTTGAAAATAAGTAAGGATTGAAGAAGATTTTTAAAATTTGTAAAACTACATGGGATGTATTAATAATTTCCATAAACCTCAAGTGAATATATACACATTTTAGAGCTTTAGACATTAAGTAAATCTCAGTCAACACAACAACACACAGAGTCACAAACAACATACTCACTGCAACACACTACACACACACACTCGCACACACACACACACCCCCCCACCCACACACACACTCGCACATACACACACACACTCGCACACACTCGACGAACACACAAACATATCACCGGAGCAATGGAGCAGAGCAGATCTGAAGAGAGAGAAGATACAAGGAAACCCCCAATTTCAAAAACCCTAATTTGATTTTGATTATTTGAGAAATCAAAAATTAGAAACCCTAATTCAGAATGTATGTACCTCTTTCTCTTTCTTCTTCTTCTTCTTCTTGGCAGTCGATAGATTCTCTCTCTCCCTTTTTTCTCTTTTATTTTACTAAAATTACACTATTACCCAGCTCTGCCTAACTCCGCCTAGCTCCAGCCTAACTCCCGACTATTCTCCTGGCCAATTTTAGCAAACGAATAGGAAAAATTGCGGCGCCTAGGCGCCGCCTAGGCCGATTTTTAGAACACTGAATGGAGCAAACTCACTTGCACTCCGGTATATAGAAAAATTTCAACACGGAGTTCAATGATCAATTTGGATCTCCACTCCTTCAAAGCATGTAGACATTTTCAAAATTCACCCTCATAACAGAACAAATGGCATTCATAATGACATTTTGCGAAGGAAATTGTTGAGATTGTCCCAGATTGGGGGCTTATAACCTAGCTACTCAATTTATAAGTTCAAGGGGCTACTCCACCCATTGTTAATTGGTTTTGGGTTGGATGCTCTAATTTAACAGAAATGATGGTCTATGCAAATTATATAGTAATACAATAGAAAGGAATCATTGGATGCCAAGTGTCATCACCACAATTTTTTCCTGTTTTCATTTTTTTCCTCAATTTTATAGTGGCAGGTCCCAAACCTAAGTTTCCTTTTTTCATATTTATGGATACATCTTTGGTATATTTCCTATTTAGACCCCAAGTTTCTTTATTCTTCCCCATTTATGGGTTCCATATGTACAGTTACTACTAAGACCCGAAAATTTTTCATTCTTCCACATTTATTACTTTATAAGAAAATATATATCTTATATACATATATGAAAATAGAATCCTTTAGTTTTAACACCTCAATGCACACGTGGCACACTTCTTTAAGAGAATTGTGCCAACATGATGAATATGCCATAAAATTGATCTAAAGTTCTATGTTTGAAATTTAATCTTTATGTACATGATAAACATTTAACGGGATATTGTGTTAGTTCAAATTTAGTTTCTTTTAACATTAGCTTTATACAATAAAATTCCAATCAGAACTTTGGATGAGATTACCTCCTCTCCTACGAAATTTTAACCAATACTTGGATAGGATAAAACTCATCCCTTATTAATGCGTTCAAAATTTTAAATTTTAGTTGCATTGGACGTGCATGTATGAAATAAGTATTATAAGTTGTACCTATGATCAATCTCTACCCATTTAGAATGGCATCCTCCAGTACAGTAGACATATATTATAAGTTGTACCTATGATCAATCTCTACCTGCTTAGAATGGCATCCACCATTACACTAGACATAAAAACCAAATTTACTCATCATCTTTCTCATTCCAGCCATTACACTAGACATAAAAACCAAATTTACTCATCATCTTTCTCATTCCAGATTTGATTAAGGTTTGTTTGTTATGGAGGCTTCAACGTATTGAAGAAAGTCATTGGGTATCTCAAACCCAATGATAATCTCAATAATGCATGTTCATTGTACTGCACGTAGTTTTCTATTTTCCATCGTATTTTTCTCTATTAATTTTGTTAGTGGGGAATATTCTGCAACATAAGCACTTTGTTATGATCAAGGGTCTACATTCCACCCATATTGTTTAATTTCTCCAAGATTGGACTCCTTTATTCTGAAATAATTTTGCAGGTTTGAAGTGATCTCCAGATGTAAATTCATTTGGGGGAGGTTTAAGGAGTGTGACACCAATCTTGGAGTGTCATGATAAACTACTCTAATTACAATTCCATCCACCTTTATGTGTCTGCTAATTTGTTCTATATGTTGATGAAGCTCTTAGTGTCCTAGAATTCCAAGTAGTGTTGAAACAAGAACCATAAGGAAGTGAGTTGCGGTTTATTCTTTCCATTAGCTGCTTTTAGACATCAGTCCAACCACACTACAAATTGTATTGTAACTTGTGGTTTCCCATGACCAATTTTGTATCTTATGACTTTAAACTTGTGCAAATCAATTAGTTGCAACTAAATTTGGACATATTTTATTGAATTATGACATGAAATGTAGTACATAGTCTCTTATCAGTCTCTTTTGTTGTTCACGCACATTAATAATTGGCAAGTTTGCCTATTTTTGTATCATTCTTAATTATCTTCTATTGGTTCTATTACCATGCAATATTATTTGGTTTGAACTACCTCGTTCAATGCACAGGCTTATAACTAGTATTAGGATATATCTGAAGCAGCCAAGAATAAAAGAGAAAAGAAAGAGAGACCCAAGGACAAAAATAGCTGCTACTCACTTACCCGTATGCATCAACAATTTCTTGAAATGGATTTGTGAAGTGGTTGGTTCTGAAGTATGTTGGAGGAGATTCCACAGCATCCATCACATGAAATATTATTCCCACTTGTGAATTGCTATCAAATGTTGCACGTTGCAGTGCCTCCTGAATCTGTTAATCAGAGAAAACATTTGCATTACGATAGTTAATATTGCAGTGCCTCCTTAGGCAGTTAGGCTTTTTATCTCTCATTATAAATACAAAACATTTCCACTACGATACTGAATAAATATCATAATGAAAGGAACTAGAACCTCCCATAAAGTAGGAACATAGTGAAGAACAGGTAAAGGACCTGAGGTTTTGCAAATATTGGGCACCAGCCCTCTCCAACGAGGCATTTTTTCGTAACATCGAAGTTCAGCATGTTCAATGTATCGTATACCGCTTTCTCCCTTCTAACCTAGAAAAAGTTTCACATATTCAATTTAACATTTTAAAATTGCATACTTTAGTGTTGTATATTCACAATAAAGTTTGTTGCTTTAGGGCAAGAGCAATAAGTCTTACCATGTTCATCCATTTCATTACGTTGAACCCAATAGAAGAAAGAGCCGTGTTTCTATGACTAGTTCCAGCATCCAAGGTGGCTTCCAAGTCAGAGAGACGTGACAAAACCTGCAATCAAGAAGTTGAACTTTAACCTAAGATGTATGAAAGGACGGACAGACTTACTACAATAAGATATTCTATACACAATCATTTGTAGAATATAATCAGGGTAGGGCTTAGTTGAGACGACCTGAAGTATATACATATCTATTATCTGGATACCCCAGAAAATTATTTAAAAGAAAATTTTGAATCTCCTGGACACCCCATAAATGATGAAAAAGAAGTCACCAATGATGTATGCTGAATATACATTATCTTAAAAAATAAAATCCACATCTCTTTCAACAATTATAATGCATAAGTATGTATACATATATATATATATAAGTCTTGTCTATTAAACAGCATACTTCTCGAGTTATTTGCCTCTGTTTGGTTATATCTTCAGGTACAGGATAGCAATTTGCACCAAAGGCTTCACAAATTTTCAGTATTTTTGTTTTAGCCTGCTCCCCCGAGAAGAACACTACAAATACTGTTTTCTCAACCTGCAAAGTTAACAGCTAAGACATGAGATTGATTTCTTGAACTTAGGAATATGACGACAGCTACACAAGTGAACCAGCTGAGCTTTGACTAGGAAAAGAATAAAATAAAAAAGTAAAATTAAATAAATTAAGAAAAATATTGCCGAGAATTGCAATGGGGTCAATAATTATGAAAAATATACATGATTTCATGAAATTAACATCAAGAAGATTACCCTAGAAAGGAAATTATAGATTACAAAGAAAATTACCATTTCCATTGATATTGGATCCATGATTCGTTCATCGGCAGGAGCCTGATTGAAAAGCATGTTGCCCCTAGTAGCACGGAACAACATCCTCTCAAATCTAAGAGATTTAGATTTACAGATAATGCCGCTAATAAATCTTAAACCAGATTGATTTGCTGGTCCCGGTTGTATCTCCTGTATAATGAAGAATGTTTAATAAATTAAGCCAAGTTTTCAGTTTATTCTCTAAACAGCATTCCCAAGGTAAAAACATAATGATGTTTACCTGTTCAAGCAAAGATGCTGTATCTGTGTAGTCATTGTTAGAGTACACATTTTCATCCAATTCTCTCTCCTCTCCAACTGTGTGACTCTTACTTGAAACAAGGAAGCTACCAGCCTGAAATTGCCCACAAGAAGGCATACACGAGCAATCAAAGATTTGATTTTAGAATGAAATGCTTCATCCATGTGTTTTCATTATAAAGTACTTTACTAATTTGGTATATGTCTTCACCACCACAAATTTCGTATTAAAAAGTACAATCATATGACAACACTATATATTGAGTCTGAAGTTTTGTAACGCATTAGTAAGACCAAAAGGGAAAAAAGTCCAGATCATCAAACACTAGAATCCCTGCCAACCAAAGCTTGGACACTGAGTTAAAATTAGAAAGCACACTTATCAAAAGAAATACATATCATTGAAGAGATGCTACACACTGCACATATACATCAAGAGGCCATCCAGAAACCTCAAATAGGTGTAGTGCTCTAGAACATCATATTGATGTGGGTAGTAGGAGAAAGAAGCAACCAGTGGAAAAGAACACAATTAACAAGTTCTTAAGTGCCTGAAAAAAGGGACCAACATTGGAAAGCAAAATCTTCAAACAATACAAAAAGGCAACTTAATTTCCACATTTATATATTTGGTACGACAGCTTTAATAAATAAATATAAAAAAAAAAAATAAGGTACGTTTAATGGTAAGCATGTCCCGCTATCAGTATTGTACCCAAGAAAAGAACAGAAAAAGGATACCTTCTGCAGTACCATCTTGAACTCTAGCAACTCATTGTAAGTTTGTCGCAGTTTCTCAGTGTTAGAATTCATCTCAATCAGCTCATGTTCATGCTCAGCAAGTTGTATCTGAAATAAAACAAAAAAAATCCACTCTCGTTTCAGAAGAAAAGTTATCGTTATACGAAATGAATTGCTTTTAGAAAAGAATATAATTGTAAGTACATAAAGGAACGTATTTTTTGTTGTTTTTTTTTTTTTTTTTTTGGGTGGGTGGTTGGGGAGGGGCATGAACCTCTAAGTCCTCCAATTCAACATCTGGCTGCAGAGCAGGACGCCCAGAAGACAGTAGACCAGCTTTCTGTATTTGGTCTTTGAAAAATCGTAGCTTTCGTGACATCTCAGCACATCTTTTTACCTGTGACATTTCTCCCAGAAGTGAAAACAATAACATCAAAGAGATAATGTAGTAGATACTAGATACCATTATGAAGTTTAATAGTAAAATTAGGATTTATAATTGGACTAGGTTCATACGAGGGGTGATAAAGATAAATAATCCGAAGAAAGAGAATACCAATTTAGTCATCCTTCTTGTTCTTTAGCAAATAACAGCAAAGCATATTAAGCTTGTCTTTAGTACACATGTTATATTGGCTATTTACCAACAACCAAAAATAAATAAAATTAAGTGTCACGGAAGGGAGAACATGTAGGATCTAGCATGATGTTTTTTTGTTTATTTTGGATAGAAATAAGTCAATTACTAACTTGAGGACATGTAGGATCTAGCATGAATCATGATATTCTTTTCCATAACTTTCCGTAATAGAAAAGAGATGGGTACAAACAAATGCTGAGACATACTTAAAGCTTAAAAGAAAGACCATAGAAAAGCAGAAAAGATATAGAAGTCAAATATCCATTACTAACTTCCATCATAAGTTCAAGTAACCCTTAAAAGTAAGCAATATTGATTGCTCCTCTCTAAGCCATGGAGTTGGCCTCAGAACTTGCTGACCTACAAAACCATCATAACCCACTTGTAAAGAACTAGGAACTTCCCTAATCTCAGGTATAAGTATCCATCTTCTGATGAAATTAAACTAATAAGCCATCTAAGGTGTTCTGATTAGCAGTTCTTGTTTCAGCCTCACTGTCATGCAAGGTGTTACTCCTACAAGATGCATATGTCCTTTCCTCTAAAGTAAACTTAAACCAGCATTTCAATACAGCACCATCAAGAACTCCCGCCTCTGAGAGAGAGAGAGAGAGAGAGAGAGAGAGAGAGAGAGAGAGAGAGAGAGAGAGAGAGAGAGAGAGAGAGAGAGATTATCCAAGGTAAGAAGCACGTACATAGCATGTGTCATGTAATAGTTCATCAAACCAACACAGAGGCAAGTGAAGTGGGGAGTTTTCGAATTCAATTGATTGAAAGAAAAAAAAAAACAGAAATGCATATATAATTGCAAACAACTGTTAAAGCTTTACACAAAAGCATTCAAAGTACTGACTGGTGGATTATAACTACATCTGTTTAACACTAACTAATTAATAAAAAAAATGAGTTGAGGAAACATGAAACCAGACAATAGATTGTAGAATTGTAGGTAGTAAATATAACTACAGGCAATTGACATGATAACCCGTGAACTTTGGCATGAGCAACGAAACACCACTCTTAGAATGTGTAAAAAGTAAAATTAAAAACCTGTAAATGACTTGAGTTAACAAGAAATGATTTGACATTTAAAATTTGTGTATTTCTTGTACAAAATGTCGGAAAATAAAACCCAAAAAGATGATATCACGCAAGGCCATCAGTAGGTGATACCAGTTTCTCATCAACAAATACCTGATTAACAAATGTTCGCTGGAAAGGGCTTTTATCATCATTTAACTGTCAACAAGAAACAATAGCCGTGAGTGGCTGAATGCATCTGGATGGTAATAAGTTAATAACATAAAGAAGAAAACTAGGCTAGAAAGTTTGCATATCAAACATAACAGAGCTTTATGGCAAAAAGAAACTTTATGTGCATTTTCCAAAAATCAAAAAGTAGAAGAATTTAAAGAAAATAAGGACAGAACTTGAAATTCATAGCCATTAAATGCAGTACAACTTTATAGATACTCACACAATCGAGACATTTGTTCATTCAGCAGTTTTAAAGTAAATTTTAAGTAAACCAAGCAAAAGTCAGGAAAACCTATATAACTAAAAGATATTCTCATCTTATAAAAGATTTTAAATCCTCTTTTCACTCTTACCGTGAAGAGGACAAAGGAATTACACTTCCAACTCAAAAGTAACCACCAACCACAAACAAAGCACCAATGTTAGACACTCACTAAGGTTGGTGAGAAAAAGAAAGACCATAAAATGTTCAAAACAAGCTTATGAAAGCCTAAATTCCCTCCTCTTTTTTTTTAAGATGTACAAATATCCCTTTTCTGTAACCAAGTAATTGAAAACGAATCAGGAATAGCAAATTAGTTCTATGTAACTCTATTATTATACTTATTTCACAAAGTCCAATGGCCCACTTCTTTTTAAAAGGAACGCCTAAGGCTCAGGCAGCCATTGGGCTTTGCCTTGCCCTAGGCGGAGCTCCTTCAAACAAGCCTGCTTAGGCGCACTTTTCTTGCGCCTTTTATAAAAGCCCAAGGTCTCAAAAGCCCACACTTCAATAAAATATGCATCAGCGTCTTAATTTGGCCTAAGACCAGGGCCACTTTTCAGTCCCAACTAACATTAGCTTTTGATCCCACTCATGACCCTGCCCTTATTAGCTTTGGGCCCATATTGAGATCCATTACAACTTCCAACACGAGGGTCACATTTGTTAGATGTAACCAACACTAACTCTCCGTTTCGTTCACAAATTTAGAGAAGGGAAAGAGGATAGAAAAAGTCTAAAATTTGTGATAGTTTCATAGTAGCTTAGATCTTTCGTATGTTATTCTAAAGAAGACTATTTCGTGAAGTATCAGAAAGACAACAATTGGCCAATCAGCAAAGAGGCCAAAATGTTCATTAATTCGACGATTTGACAATTTGATCTGTATGTCGTTGTAATTGACTAAGTAAATTTATTATTATTTTTTTTTATTTTAAAAGTACCCTTCCCTGGCTCAAGCCATTAGTTTTTATTTATTTTTATTTTTATTTTTGTGTGCCTTAATCACAACAAAAACACCTTAAGCACAAGTGAAGTGCATTGATAATAATCAAAGTAATACAACCAATGCTAATGATCGACAACAATCTAATACAGTGGCAAGCAGTGATCCCCCTCTACATCTGCAATATGAATTAGACCCCTAGACAGTGAAAAAAATTCAGTAAATCATTCCAGATATATTAGGTTGAACAATATGAAGATCAGAAAATCAAGTTTCTTTATTAAGTAAAGAATTAAGAAACGTATTCAAGGGTTCAGCAGATTTTGATTTAATTGCTGATAAAATTGGCTATGAAGACAATTGATGATTATTGATTACCTACCTCACACATGGTTCAAAGTATCGTCCCCGACCGAGACATCTAGCCCGAGTTGTCTTGGACCTCTTGGTATTGTTGGTCGCCGAGACGAGACCGTGACCCATTGCTTAAACAGTGAGAGAACGTTGCATCTTTTGTATCATGATGTCAGGAAATTTTTTTTATTAGACTCTGTCTATCTAGCTTATTTTACTGAAAATAAGTACGCTTGGACATAAACATATTCAATAATGCATGTACTAAAGAATTACACAGTATGATATGTGGTTGACGATTTATTTATTTGTTTGTTTTATGGATTGTTTTTAGGTTTTCATTTTCTTCATGAATTCTGAATTCAATCCTTGCATATCGCCCGATACCGCACCGCAACGCAACGCCATGACCAAGTCATCTCAGAGCCTTCTGAGAAGGTGTCCGACGACTTAAAACTTAGAACCATGATCTCGCACGGTCCTACTTACTCCACCCAAAAGCACGCATTCGAACTCACAAACAACTCAAATGAAAACTGAATTTGAATCTACACTAACACCATACTCATTGGTGTGTGCTCTAGTTCAGGTCTAAAATTCACGAACTGTCCGTGGAGAAAAATAAAGCTCATTAGTCCATTGTGTACTCCAAATTTGTTCCATTTATGTTCAGTTCATAACCAATCTAATTCAACAAAAATAAATCCCAAAAAATAATCAAATCTTTAGTGGCATGATCAATTATATCCTAGACTTGCCCACATCTTACTATGCATACTCGGCAAAACATAAAACTTCTGCTCCTATGTTGAATCAAGGTATAACATCGAGTCAGAGTAAATCAAGTAGTCAATCAGTATACATGATTTATATATATATATATATGTATATATCGTTTTGTGCATATTAGGATGAGGATGTGAGTGGGGAACGTACATCGCGGAATTGGAGAAGACCGAGCTCGCCGAGATAAGAGATTGCGCGGTGAGCGGACTCGACGGGGATTATGAGCTGAACGGAGGTCATCTTCTCCGAGCGCATCAGATCCATCGCCGGCAAGTTGTCTATGAACTCCATTTTCCATCAACCAATGCGAAGAAGATTGATTGTGCAGATCTTCAGATCTGATGTGAACAGGGCCCCCTGTCTCTCTCTCTCTCTCTCTCTCTCTGAAAGATGTATGTATTGTTTTCTCTCTCTATATATATATATATGTGTGTATTGCCTGAGTCTTTTACTTAGGCTTCAGTTTCAGTTTTTCTCTTCCTTGGCAACTGCCATTAGAATCGGGAATTTCGCGTCGTTTTCATGGATTGTGAAAAAATGAAGGGATGTTAAAAAAAACACTTTTATGTTCTGGTGCGTGTGTCATACTCTCTAATTTCCTCGGATTGACAGGGTCCTTATTAAGCGATTTGATTTGAAATGCCGAAAACAGTGTTCTAAAAATTAAAATAGACTACATTGAACGTTTAACAAAAAAAAAACACTTAAAAATTTTGAGTGAGTTTTAGCTTCGTTTTTTTTTTTTTTAATTAAGTAGTATATTATCAAACGTATTGGAAAAAATCAATGTTCTAAAACTCACTAGACGCTAGTCGGATGATGGAGAGAGGGTGCCTAGCGCCTAGGAGACTAGTCGGGCACCTAGGGGACAAGTTGGAAAAATCATTTTAAAGCCAAATTAATAATATAGAGACAATTCTAATATTAAAAAAAGTTACATTATTAACAATATAATTTAAATAGGTGCTTACCAACAAATTAGCTTCCAACTCTTCTTCCCTATATCATCCAATACTCCGTCTTTATCGGACTCGAACTCGTACTTCTCATCCCCTCTTCTTCTGTATCCTCATTCGATACAAAATCGCCTTCATGAAGTTCTCTTACTTCAATATTTCTACCACTTCTCTGAGGCTCCATGACATTATCCGCTCCCGATGCCTCTCCAACCATTCCCCAAGTAAGTCCTGAACCGGGCTCGACTTCTTCATCATCACCACTGTCAACAATCCATCCTTGTGCGTTGCTAGCTTCAGTAGCAAGTAGTACATCCACATCTTTCTCCTTCAACTTTAGCTTCTTGTTGATTATCTTGGAATTGAATTAGACATAGAATAGTTTGTTCAACCTTGATGTATATAGTCTATTCCTTTTCTTTGTATGTAACTACATAAACAATATTAGTTTAAAATTATTAGTATGTCCTAAAATTCAATTAACAAAGTAACTACTATGCACCCTGATGATGCCTAAAACTGGTAAGAAGGGTATAGGGAGAAAGAGATAAGAAGAATTTATATGTGGTTCGGTCCCGTTAACGAGGTGACCTACGTCCATGGTTGCGTCTGTGCGCTCTCACTAGCAGATCGCCGGCGGGCCTGGTGAGCCAACAAAGGTGGGCGGTACTCCCAGTAATACCGGCCGGGTGTATGCGTGAAGAGGGTGAGTTCTCTATTGAATGCTTGTATGCTTAGAGATTTGATTTCGGGATCCCTTTGACAGGGTAGGTGGTCTCTTTTATAGATACAAGTCCACCCTTACATGGCAAGTTGACTAGATTAGGAAACCCAATCTAATCACGATAGATTTGCGTGATCTTAGGAGAGTTTCCTAGGTGGTTTAGGAAACTACCATATCTCCTTTTGCCGACTTGTAGTAGATTTAGGAAACCGCTGGACCAGTCAGGATCGCAGGACACCGCGACCTTTATGCTCGGCCTGTTGATTTGACCGCGCGGTATGCATGAACACCTCGGGAACTCCTGGGCCCACGGGGCACGCCTTTATCGGAATAACCGGCGCTTCTGGGTGACTTGGCACTATTCTCTTGGCTAGATTATTTTGGACATATCAGCCGCCCCCCATTTTCGGAACTGACTGGATGCGTCATCGAGTGAGGATTCGAAAATTAGTATTGCCTTGGAAACCGTCTGGATATCATCTGGGAGTGCTGCTCAGGATGGGGCCCACACTCTAGGTCACCCGGTGGGGTAACCAACCGGTACAGATAGGAGCTCGGGTGTGGGTATTGCCACGTGTCAGGGAGTAATTGGCCTGGTCAGGGTTTAGCGGAGTCCGTTCGGATGTAACCGAACAGTCACATAGTAACCGGAACGTCACTTCAGGCATTAAATGCGCGCGTCTTTTTAGGCGACCCTTCACGTGCCCGAGATGACAAATGTCGACGACTCTTGGCGGGAAAGCATCTGAGCCGTCGGATCTGTTTGATCTAAGCCGTTCATGACTTCTATAGAAGGTGCACCTGCTCATTCAATATATTCCTACTTTTTGGAGATTGAGTATATCGAGCGGTCTTCGAGAGCAAAGTATTCCCAAGCTCTTTTCCTCTACTTTCTTACAATCCAAGCTTCTCCCCCATGTCCTCTCGCGTCGACCTGATCTCCAGCGAAGGACTTACTGCCTTCAGGAGGGACTGCGAGATCCCTGACGATGTCGGGATCCGTCCTTATATTGAAGGAGATGAGGTGGCTTTACCTTTAGTCCTTATTAGCAGCTATTTGTTGCTAATAGTGGGGCTGCGCTTTCCTCTTTCTGCCTCCTTCTGCGATCTCTTACAGGGATTGCACTTCCCACTGGCCAAGTGCCGTCCAAATCTTGCCCGGCTTCTTTGGGGCATATCAGTGCTGAATGAACGACTAAGGATACTACTCCGCTCTGTGGACGTCGCCAAGTGCTATCTCTTGAGCATCGACCACGGTGATCCCTACTTACGCGCCGGGGCGGAAGGAAAGCATCTCGTCCGAGGTCTAGACTTCCCCAACAAGAACTGGCGTTAACACCCTTGGGTCGTTGTCTCTGGCAACTGATTGGTGGACCCCTCTATGTACCCTCCGGCAGCTTTTGATCCCGAGCTGTGCAAGACGTCCTTTGCCGCTTTCCGAGACATCGCTTCCTCTGTGGCTGATATAGAGGCGATCAACCGAGCAGTCGATGCCGGCCTCAGGTTTTTCGATTTGATCGGGGGACCTGTTGGTGAGGTTAGCGATAAAGTCCCCCTTGCAGCTCCTGTTGCGGCTACTTCTGGGTCGCGCCGTTATACTCGGTCCATGGCATCCGGCCCGCGTGCCATGAGAGGGGCCACCCCACCTGAGGGGCCAATCGCTCTAACCACCAGTTCTGATTCATCCTCGTCTGGGGACACAGATCCGCCACCGGGCCCGACCAGGAAGGGTAAGGAGATGGCAGTTGAGGAAGAGTCTCAACCCCAACCAAAAAGAAGTCGGTCGGAAGCACCTGCCGGCCTTCGTATGCCTAGCTCCTGGATAGGCCTCTCCCTTGGTAATCTGGAAGGTCGTCTGTAGGCGGTGAAAAAGCAGAGCGCTATTCTGCAGACGGATTCTGTCATGCGGGATGTGGACTTCCATGCCCTGGAGCTCACTGTCAAAGAGCTGGTGGCCATGATGGCTGCCATAGAAAAGGAGATCAAAGCTCTAAAGGGCAAAGGGACCTGAAGACCCTCTTTGATTTTTTTTTTCTCTTTTTTTTTTTGTCGGGGAAGCTACTAAAATTGCCCCCTCAATGTATAAAACACTTTAATTAATGAAAAGGTCCCCTGAGGCCACCTTTGTACACCAATTGTATTGTTTGTGATTGCTTATACCCGACCTGTTGCTAGCCGACTTGAACACTTGAGAGCTGACTGAGGCAGGCAACTGCTTGAGGGCCTGTCGAGCAAGTAGCCGAGTAATCCAATGGAATGCTCACGTGGGACCATTCTAGAGCGGGCGCCCGAGGCATAATCAGATTTACAGATTGCATGTGAAGGGCCCGACCGATTGGTGACACTATAGGTCCTAGGCGGGATCGGTTCTGTTTGGTCGGGATATCACCCGGGCGGTAACACCGTAGGCCCGGGGACTGCCGCTGACACGTGTCAACCGGTCACTGTCTTGGTTAGGATTCAATGATGGCAGCGTGGCCGTAACCAAACCAGTCGCGTGCTAACCGAACCATCCTGTCACACATTTAATGCGCGCGCCTTTTGAGGCGACGCTTCACGTGCCCGAAGCGACAGTTTCGGCGGGAAGTCACTTGGATCGTTGGATTTGTCTTGATCTTGGTCGTCTACAGTTCCTATATATGGAACACTTGGCTCACTTCTCCAGTCGCTGCTGCTAACTGAGTGATCGTACCGAGCGGTTTGAGAGCAACCAAGATTCCCGAGCAAGGTTCCTGAGTCCTTTTCCGCGCCTAATCTTATAAGTCATTCCTTTCTATCTTTGGTTCTTCATTGTCTTCTTCTTTTCTTAAACGAAGCTAGAAGGAGTGAACCCACTTAGGCTAGAGCAAACCTGGGACTTCTTCTTTTTCCGTTTTTGTCACTTCTTCCAGTCTAGGGGTACACTAGAGCAGATCGAGCGAGAGGGAATTCCCAGGACCGTCTTGAGGGAGAGTAGAGTTGCGTTGCTTCTCGAGTCTTGTACGACCTACCCTTTAAGTTGTTAGATCTACCTCCTATGTACATCAGGTTAGGAGTTCTTGACCCATTCTTAGGTCGTCTGCCCTTGAGGTCTTCCACAGGCGTCATGTGTCACTTAGATTTTAATTCGTCGTCCTGATCGGAAGACGAACAGGTATGGTTTGGGACTATGAGCACAAGTCTAGATCCCCTCTCATTGGCCCCCTCTGACCAGCATTTTGCCCGGGCATTTTATGAGGAAACGCGCCAGGATTCTCTCGTGGCCTCGACATCTCAAGGTTCGGGTGACGAGGGATCCACATCGAACAGTCCTGGGGTTGTGTTCGCGTATGAGTCCATTGTCAGTGTCCTGCGAGGTCCTGACTTGGACTGGATCAGGGATAGGTATGAACTTCTTGGTCCCCTTTCTCTTGCCATGCATTATGGCAGAGCTCATCTCCATGAGTCGGGTTTCGTCACCTTATACGAGGATGCTTTCATGGCGGGCCTTCGCTTACCTCTTCCCCCAGTTGCCCGGGATGCGCTCATCTACCTCGGGATCTTCCCCGGGAAACTTTCTCCGAACGGTTAGCGATACCTGATGGGGTGCATGTCCTTGTGGCCCAGGTCCTCGGGTATGAGCTCACACTACAAGAGTTCTTCTGGACTCATCGGCCCTTCAACGTCCACGGGGAGTCCGGTTTCTTCTCGCTTGGGGCCAGGCAAGGGCGGAAGATAATTATCAACTGCCCGAGCAACAATAAAGGATGGAAGAATAAATTCTTCCAAGTGTCCACCTTGGGGCTGTGTGAGAGGGCGCCGGGTATTCAGCTGAGGACCTCCTGGGCGGGGGAGCTGAGGAGTAAGCCCAACCTCTCTCTTCCTTTTTTTTGTCTTTTGATTAGTCATTCTGTTTTATCTTGACTAACCTATGTGTGCGTTTGCTTTGCAGTGGGAGCAGTTGACTTGCCGAGTCTCCCCGACGAGCTCTAAGCAAGGATCTTGTCTCTGGTGGAGGACCCAACTGACATCAATCAGGTGCTGACCCGATCTGGAAGTCCGAAGATTTCCTACGAGTCTCAGCGCCTCAAGGCTCCTGTTCTCCCCGTGATCATTCCTGGTAAATACCATTTCTTGACTGTTTGGTTTTATTTGCACTTGGTACTTTATTGAATTTTGACAGGCTTCTGGTTTTTGCAGAAATGGCTCCCAAGAACGCGGCGGCGTTGAAGGAGAAAGAGGCGGCTCTGCTGGCCCGGGCTGGCCAGAAGAGGAAGAAACCAGCCCCCGCTGAGGGCCAGCCCCTGAAGAGGATCTCCCGGGGGATCTCCATCTGGGCCAGGGAGGAAGCTGTTGCCGCTTCCACACCCGTAGTAACTATTGTTGCCCCACCACCACCATCTGCTGTCGTGACCACTGTTGCACCTTCCCCACTTCCTCCGGTGGCCAGATCATCCGGGGTCTCCTTCCCGACCATGGAGGAGGCTCGTGCGGGACCTTCTTCGTTGCCGGAGACTGAGACAGCGGACGACGTCCAAGGAAGGGTATGGCCCGGGCTGTTGCAGAGTTAGGTTGACAGGTGTGGCCTGATGAGCCCCGAGGCCCTTATCGGTTGGCTATACAGCATCAGCCATTTGGTGAGTTTCTTTACACGTAAGCCTTAACATTTTCTATCTTCGCGTGTACTGACGTACCCTCGTTCTTGCAGGTTGGCTGCATTGTGGTTGGGGCCGAGACCACCCTTCCCGGCGTTGCTGAGAGGTTGGCCACTGCTGAGGCTGACCTTTCCGTGGAGAAGGCATCTCGAGAGTCCGCGAAGTTTGCCCTGACCGTGGAGGAAGAGAGGTCCCGGACAACGGCCTTAGAGCTGGGGGAGGTCCGCGACTCGTTGTCAATCGAGCGATCTGCCCGGAAGGTCGCAGAGGCTAAAGCTGCGATCGCGGAGGCCGGGAGGGTCTCCACCGAGGCTAAGGTTGCAGCTTCGGAGTCCGCGAAGACCTCAGTTGAGGAAGAGCTCAAAGCTATGGCGGCCATGCTCATGGAGCTTACTGCTGCTCGAGAGGCTGAAGCTAAAGAAGCTGAGGAGGAGTTTGAAGTAGGATTCCTCTTGGGCTATGCTGACCTTACGAAGCGGGCTGCCGCCGACCATCCTGACTGGGATCTGTCCGGGTATTCCTGGGCTGAGTCTGGTTATTGGGAGGAAGGCCAGGCCGACTCCGAGGTCGCTGCTGAAGTTGCACCGGTCGGTGCTGAAGTTGCACCGGTCGGGGACCCCTCCGTTGACGACCAGGTCGTTGAGGAGGAGGGAGTAGTGGTGGTGGACTAGTTTTTTTTTTTTTTTTTCGGGAGGCTATTACATCTGCCCCCCCCCCCCCAAGGCTCTGTACAGTTTCTTCTTGATTAATGAAAAGGCCCCTGAGGTCAAATTTCCCTTCCATTAACTGTCTTCTTTCTCTGCACTGTGCTTGTTTGCGATTGTTAGTATCCGCTTGGTTCTTGGCCAACCTAACACATGCCTTAGCAAATACTTTAGGACCGTAACCAGTAGGACACCTAGTCTTCCCGACCTGTTTAAAAAGGCAGTTTCCCGGAGTGCTGTAGGAACTGGTTCTGTTTAGCGTCCTGCAAAGCCCGGTGTATTATAGGAATACCCTGTATTACCTTCCGAGATGTCCCGGCGTATCATAGGTGTATCCTGTTTTACAATCCGGGATATATCTCTAATCACTGTAAGCACTTAGGGACATTTTCCAAGTTCTTGTAGTGACCAGTGTGATTCCCTATTTTGGCCTAATATTCCCCTGCCCCCCAAGCATTTTGCTAAGGCGGGAGTGTGGGAGTAAGTGGCTGTAGGAAACCGACCTGGAATATGGGTGGTTGTAGGGTCGTTTGAAGCTCGCCATTGCCGGCCACCTAAGGGTTTGGCCCTGTCGTAGACTGGGCCTAAGAGAAGCTTTAAATAATCTCCTGTTTAGGTCTAGAATCCCCCTTGCCCCCGAGCATCCTGTGAAGGCGAGGGCGGGTTGGGGAGTGACCAAAGGAAACCGACCTGGAACATGGGTGGTTGCAGGGTCCTTTTGTGCCTGGGTTCGGAGCCCGAGGTCTTTTTCTGCCTTGGGGTTAGGCCCAAGGGCTTTCCTGCCTTGGGTTTAGGCCCAAGGTCTTTGTTGCCTTGGGGTAAGGCCCGGGGACTTTTTTGCACGGGGTACTGACAGGAATAAATTTTCAAAGCAAACTATTCAATTTTATTTGAAAATAAAAATCCATAATGGTTGCTCAATCAGAGCTACAAGAAAGAAATTTTTCTATAGTACTAAATTCCCGCGGTCAGATGCTATTGATAATACTTGCGAAGGTGTTGCACATTCCAAGGATGAGAGAGATCGTGCCCGTCCATGCTCTGTAGCCAGTAGGTTTCCGGTCGGTTGACCCGAGTTACTTTATATGGGCCTTCCCAGTTTGCTCCCAATTTCCCGTGGCTCGGGATTCAGGTAGACTGGTTCACTGCCTTGAGAACGAGGTCTCCGACTTGAAAGCTGCGGTACTTCACCTTGCTATTGTAAAACCGTGAGACTCTTTGCTTGTAGGCTGCCACCTTCAGATAGGCCTGGTCTCTTTTCTCCTCCACCAGGTCCAGCTCTGTTCTGAGGGCTTCTCCGTTGTCCGGGGCGCTGAAGTTGGCCACCAGATATGTTGGCAGCCCGAGCTCCGTTGGGACCACCGCTTCAAATCCGTAGGTTAAGGAGAACGATGTCTCGCCCGTTGCAGCTCGGGGAGTAGTGCGGTAGGCCCACAGAAGGGTTGGTAGCTCCTCAGCCCACAGTCCTTTGACGCCCTCAAGCCTTGTTTTGATCGATTGCAAGATTGTCCAGTTGGTTACTTCGGCTTGACCGTTGGCTTGTGGGTGCTCGGGGGAGGAGTAGTGATTCAGAATCCAGTAGCCCAAGCAAAATTATCTGAAGACAGGGGTATCAAATTGCCTGCCGTTGTCGTTGACCAGAACCCAGGGAATGCCGAACCGACTGAGAATATTCCTTTCCACAAATCTCTCCATTTTTCTTTCGGTTATCGTCGCTAGGGGCTCGGCCTCCGCCCATTTGGTGAAGTAATCGACCGCTATCACAGCAAATTTAACCTGTCCTTTTCCCATTGGTAAGGGACCAACAATGTCGATTCCCCACTGGGCGAAAATCCAGGGACTGTGGATTGGTGTCTGGAGTTCTCCCGGTCGGTTGATCATGGGAGAGTACCTTTGGCACTTGTCACACCTCCGGACATACTCTTGCGAATCTCGGGCCATGGTTGGCCAATAGTAACCTTGTAGTAGGGCCTTTCTGGGGAGTGCTCGACCTCCGACGTGGTTCCCGCACACACCTTCATGGATTTCAAACAGTATTGCTTGCACTTGCGCAGGGTAAACGCAGCGGAGGTACGAGATAGTGAATCCCCTCTTGTAGAGGATGCCGTCGAGAAGGTGATATCACGCCGCCCGGTACTTGACCCGGCGTGCCTCATCTCTGTCATCTGGTAGTCTTCCTGTTGTCAAGAATGTCACGAGCGGGTCCATCCAGCTGGGTCCTAGAGTGACCGGGTCTACCTCTATGCCCTCTGAGTTGATCACACTTGGCTCGGGTAGGAATTGTATCCTTATCCTGGGCAAGTCTGACTCAGAAGATGAAGCAAGGCGAGCCAACCGGTCGGCTCTGGTATTTTCTTCTCTGGGTATCTGAGTGATGGAAAATCCTCGGAGCTTCTTGGAAACCGCCCGGACAAGGGCTAAGTAGGCTACCATGTTGTCTTCCCGCACTTCGTACTCTTGGTTTACCTGGTTGACCACGAGCTGGGAGTCGCTGTAGCCCTGGACCTGGTGCGCACTCATAGAGATGGCCAATTGTAACCCGACCAAGAGGGCTTCGTATTCGGCTTCAGTATTGGAGGCACGGAACCCAAACCTTAGTGCATATTCGAGCTGGATACCGTCGGGGGTAGTCAGGATGATTCCTGCCCCGCTGCCTTGCTGATTGGAGGAACCGTCCACATGCAGTACCCAGGTGGGGATGTCATCATGTAATCCGGGTGGTAAGGCCCGGGGCTCAGACTCTTCGACCGGGTCCTCGGGATATGTAAACTCGACCAGAAAGTCTGCTACTGCTTGCCCCTTGATGGCTGTCTGGGGTAGGTAGATCACTTCAAACTCTTCCAACTCCAAAGGCCCACTTGACGAGTCTCCCGGACGTGTCTGGCCGACTGAGAATTCTGCGGAGAGGTTGATCGGTCAAGACTACAATGGCATGGACCTGAAAGTATGGGCGGAGCCTTCGGGCTGAGGTGATAAGGGCGAAGGCCAGTTTCTCGATGCGAGAGTATCTGCTCTCCGCGCCCTGCAGCGCCCTACTGGTGTAGTACACTGGGAACTGTATCCCGTGCTCCTCCTGAATAAGTGCCGAGCTAACCGCCGATAGTGATACAGCCAAGTATAAAAATAATTCTTCTCCCGGCACGAGTGTTGAGAGGAGAGGAGGGGATGCCAGGTACTTCTTGAGTTCCTGGAATGCCTCTTCACACTCTTCTGACCACTAGAATGCTTTGTGGAGGATTTTGAAGAATGGCAGGCACCGGTCGGTAGCTCTGGAGACAAATCTATTTAGTGCGGCCACTCGTCCGGCTAGGCTTTGTACTTCTTTCGTTGATTTGGGTGACCACATGTTGATGATAGCTTTGATCTTCTCGGGGTTTGCCTCAATTCCCCGTCTGCTGACTAGATGGCCAAAAAACTTCCCTGACGAGACACCAAAGGTGCATTTGGCCGGGTTCAACCTCATTCTGAATTTTCTCAAAATGCTGAAGGCCCCGGCCAGGTGCTCGAGGTGGTCAGGCTCGTCACGGCTCTTGACCAGCAGATCATCCACATATACCTCCATGGACTTTCCAATGAGGTCTAGAACATGTAGTTGACCAGGCACTGATAGGTGGCCCCGGTGTTCTTGAGGCCGAATGGCATGACCTTGTAGAAGTACGTGCCTTGGTTAGTGATGAACGCAGTCTTCTCTTCATCCCCGGGGTGCATGCTGATCTGGTTGTACCCCGAGTATGCATCCATGAATGAGAGGAGTGAATGACCTGCGGTGGAGTCCATAAGGAGGTCTATCCTGGGCAACGGATAGCAATCCTTGGGGCAGGCCTTGTTAAGGTCGGTGAAGTCCACGCACATTCTCCACTTCCTGTTGCTTTTCTTAACAAGAACAATGTTAGCTAGCCAGTCGGGATAGTGGACCTCTCAGATGGATTTTGCCTTTAGGAGCTTCTTGACCTCCTCACTCACTGCCATCTGTCTTTTCGGGGGCCATGCCCCTTCTTTTTTGTTTAACCGGGCAGCAATCCGGGCTGACATTGAGACGATAGGACATTACCCGGGGGTCAATCTCGGGCATATCCTCATGACTCCAGGCAAAAACGTCTTGACTTTGCCTCAGGAATTGAGTCAGTTTTTCCTTGAAGTCGGGCTCCAATAGGGTACCTATGCTGACCGTGCGGTCTGGGTACCCAGGATCCAGCATTACTTGTTCCAATTCTTCCATCGGACCTATTATGTCGCTCTGGTCCTGGGGATCCATCTCTTGGATGTTTAATGTTTCTGTGATTGCCCCCCAGCGCAACGAGCTAACATAACAACTCCGAGCGGTAGTCTGATCTCCTCGCAGGCATCCAGGTCCTTGGGGAGTCGGGAACTTCACTGTTAAGCTATAGGTGGAGACGACCGCTCTGGCCCTGTTGAGGGTCGCCCTGCCAAGGATGACGTTGTAGGTCGACGGGGCTTCTACTATCACAAAATTTGTCAGCACGAAAACCTGCTGAGGGTAGGTCCCCATAAGAACGGGGAGCTCGATTGTACCGAGCGGTTGTGTGCTGGAGCTGTTAAATCCAACCAGGGGAGTAGCGACCGCCCGGAACCGATCCCTAGAGATCCCGAGCTGATTAAATGCTGACGTGAACATAATGTCGGACGAGCTGCGGGTGTCCACTAACACCCTGTAGACCATATAGTTGGCTATAGAAAGCGTCACCACTAGCGGGTCATCATGGGGGCAGTGGATGCCCTGCAAGTCGTCGGACGTGAATGTCAGGACGTCGGTTGGGAAGGAGCCAGTGGATTGGACCTGCCAGACATCCGCTCGGGACGCCCGTGCCTACCTCTTCTATGCTGACTGTGAATCACCTCTGCCTGATGTTCCTCCGGAGATCACGTGGATGTGGCCAAGTAGTGGTGGTGGTTGATCGGGAGCTCAGGCGTCCTGTCGAGGCCGTCTGTCCACTGTGACGAACTCCGGGAGGTGTCCCTGCTCGATCAGCCTCTATATTGCTATCTTCAATTTAAAGCAATCCTCCGTTTCATGGCCGTGTTCCCTGTGGTAACGGCAAAACTTGTCCCAGTTCCTCTTACCAAGCGGGGCTCTAAGTTTAGCTGGCTGCGGAAGCAGCCTCTGCGCCTCTACGGCGGCCATAACTTCATATATAGGTCAGGAAAGGGGTGTGAAAGCAGTTGGGGGCTAACCCCTGGCATCTCTCTGATCTTGGTTCGGCTTCTTTCCCGAGCCCTTCTCGAATCTCTCACGCTTGCGCTTGGCCTTCAGGGATTCATCTCCTGCATGGCCGGCACACTTCACCTTCAGGAACTCCTCAGTATCTATGTATTTTCTGACCCTCTCCGAGAGCTCCACCAAGGTCGTCGGTCGGTCGGTCACGATGGAACGACGTGGCAACCTTGGTATGTTGAACTCCTGAACAGAAGGCCATGATTACTGCCGTTTCATTGAGATTACGAATCTGGAGCCTTTGGAGGTTGAAACGGTCGACATATTCCCTGAGGGACTCCCTCTTGCACTGCTTGACGGTTAGCAGCTGAGTGTCTGGTTGCGACTGGTCGAGCATCCCGACAAACTAGCTGATGAACAGCTTACTGAGGGTTTTGAAATCGTCGACCGTCCGGGGCTTCAAAGCATGGAACCACTGTGCGGCCAGCCCTTTGAGAGTACTGGGGAAGGCCAGGCACAACAGCTCGTCCACTGTAGTGACCAGTGCCATCTGAGCCTTGTAAGTGCAGATGTGGTCCACCGGACTCCCTGTCCCGTCATAGGAGCTGAGGTAAGGGGGTTTGAACTTTCGTGGGATCGGAAACCGTGTCACCCGAGCGGTATAGGGTGACTCAGTCTCAATGCTGGTGAGGTCGTGGCCGGATTTGCGGTTCAGCCTCTCGATTTGCTGCTGCAGCTCCTCGACCTGGGCCTTGACGTCATCCCGCTCGGTCCTCCTCCCTGTATCCGAGCATAGGTTGGGTCAGATGACGAGGCTTCTTCCTCAAAGCGCGTCGACTTCGGGGATAAGGCCCGGCTCTGGGTCCGGGAAAGTCTGTGCCTAAGGTCCCCCCGGCTCAAGGCGGGGGGGTCCTCGACCGACTCCGGTTTCTCCGTCCAAACTCTTCCCCTCTGGTTGCGCGCCACCGATCGATGATAACTATGGCATCCTCCACCCTGCGGGGATTTGGCCGAGGGCGTCTTTGCGAGTGCCTGGTAGCCTGGCTGCGCTCGCCGTCACCGGGTTGCTCCCGGTCCGGTGGAGACACCGGGGCGGAACGGGCTTGCCGGCGTGCCCGAGCGGGCCTTTGGACAGGAGCGCTCTTCTCAGGCTGATTCTCTGACGCGGGGCGCTTCTCGTGTTGGGCCATAAGTGCCTCTATCTGTTCGTGTGTTCGGCGCTGGCCCTCCAAGAGTTGCTCCAGCGCTACCGTAATCTGTTCAGTGGTCATGGAGGCAGCCCGCTGCTTAATCTGCAGGTTCTCCTGACCAGTCAAATTAGCGGCTTTCTTACACGTCTTTGGCGACATGTTGATCAGTTGAGAATTTGTTGATGAGAAGACTCAGTCGTTTCCCACAGACGGCGCCAAACTGATGATGCCTAAAACTGGTAAGAAGGGTATAGGGAGAAAGAGATAAGAAGAATTTGTATGTGGTTCAGTCCCATTAACGAGGTGACCTACGTCCACGGTTGTGTCTGTGCACTCTCACTAGCAGATCACCGGTGGGCCTGGTGAGCCAACAAAGGTGGGCGGTACTCCCAGTAATACCGGTCGGGAGTATGCGTGAAGAGGGTGAGTTCTCTATTGAATGCTTGTATGCTTAGAGATTTGATTTCGGGATCCCTTTGGCAGGGTAGGTGGGCTCTTTTATAGATACAAGAGTCCACCCTTACATGGCAAGTTGACTAGATTAGGAATCCCAATCTAATCATGATAGATTTGCATGATCTTAGGAGAGTTTCCTAGGTGGTTTAGGAAACTACCATATCTCCTTTTGCAGACTTGTAGTAGATTTAGGAAACCGCTGGACCAGTCAGGATCGCGGGACACTGCGACCTTTATGCCCGGCCTGTTGATTTGACCGCGCGGTATGCATGAACACCTCGGGAACTCCTGGGCCCACGGGGCACGTCTTTACCGGAATAACCGGCGCTTCTGGGTGACATGGCACTATTCTCTTGGTTAGATTATTTTGGACATATCACACCCTATAATTCATACTTACCGTCTCAAAATTGTTCCAATTTCTCTCACATTCAGAAGAACTAGAAGTTAATGAGAGGATTCTTGAAGCCAACTTTTGCAAGTTGGGTGTAAGATTACCATAGTTTGACCACCATCCAACTACATTAAAAATTAAAGCATAATTATTGATTTCTAAGAAGATTTTTTAAATAAGAAAATAACTAATGAATAGAAAATAAGTATATTTACCCGGATCATAATTGTCATCATTCTTGGCACATCCCACCTTGGCCAAGGGTCTTCCAAACCCACCCTCTTTTTTCTCATACTTCAATAATTCCACATTTGTAACTTGATGTTGAATAGTAAAGTCATTCGGGAAAAACTTCTCAACACAAGTAATGACCATATCCATGACAAGAGGATCACTTTGTAAGTTTGGATCTTTTAAGAAATAATAAGGATTCAAGAAATAAGCCGCCAAATATAGTGGAGTATCAAGTCGACCTTCAGCTTTTTTTTTTATCAATAATCTCCAAGACTAGATGGTAATTAACCTCCATATTTTTGTAAAACTCTTTGATTTCTTCCTTTGCTAGTTGTAGCTCACCATACAAGAAGCCCATTGATGGCTTTCAATCCCCATCAACAAGGCGAAGTACTTTCACTAAAGGAGCAAACACCTTTAAGCATAATGTTACCCTATTCCAAAAAGACATGCTTACCACCGTAGCATATGTCATTTTCCCTTTTGCACTCTTGGAATGTTTGCATTCTCCCCATCCATCACTAGTAACCATAGTCCTTAATTTTTCTTTCTTCTCCACCAAACTTTGCAAACTGAGAAAAGAAGTTGCAAATCTAGTGGCTCCCGACCTCACTATGTCTCTTTTGTTTGTAAACTTTCTCATCAAACCCAATGTCCTATGATGTGAATAAAGGAAAATGGTGAGTGCCTTTTCCTTTTCAATCACTCCTTTGAATCTAGTAGTCTTTCCAATTCCCTCAAGCATGAGGTTTAATGTGTGAGTAGTACATGAAGTCCAAAACAAGTTTGGCCTCTTCTCGTTTAACAAATTTGCCGCGACCATATTATTAAAAGCATTGTCCGTCACCACTTAAACTACTTTTTCTGGTCCGATTTCTTCAATGCACTTGTCAACATATTTAAAAATATATTCCCCAGTGTACGAATCATTAGAAACTTCTTTTGAAGAAAGAAATGTGGTGCCCACCTTGCAATTCACGCATAAATTCATAATACTTCTTCTCTTTCGGTCGGTCTAAGCATCGATCAAGATAGAGCAACCATTCAAAGCCCATTCTTCTTCTTGCTTCTTGAGTGAATTTTTTGTCCTCTCAACCTCTCTTCTTCAACAATGACTCTCTTAATTCATATTGACTTGGAGGTTAGTAACTCAGACCAAATTGACCAACCGCTTCCACAAATCTTTGGAAGCTATCATTATCAATAGCATGAAAAGGGATGTCTGCTTCATACACCCATCTAGCCACATATTGATGCACAGTTTGTCTTCTTTCCTTCCAAATCGCATCATGCATATTTTGTTGCCTCATCTTTTTCACATTGTCCATTGAAGAATCATGATTGATAATATTTGCGAATCTATCCATAGGCCCAAGAATGTGCCGCTTCTTTCTCATTGACTCAACCTCTACAACTTAAACTTCTTCACTTATCTCCTCTTGTTGTTTTCTCTTATCTCTTTTCTTTCTTGGTGCTTTATTTAACGCCACTAGGCACTTTTTTGTTATCTTCATCGGTAGACTTTGTACACACGATTATCGACCCTTTAACATGGACTATGTATAACTTAGCTCTGTGCACTCCTCCACTAAACCTTTTTACCACACAACTTGCATTTTACCTTATCCAAATTTTCAGGATCCACAATTATTGCATATTTCCATCCAACATCAATTGAATTTTGCTTTAGAATTTTGTTCGATTGAGATGCAATATTAGATACCGCAGAACAAATATGAGTTACATTATCTGTCCGCGTCATTGTCTAAAGAGTTCTGAATAAAAATAAAATAAAAAGCTCTGAATAAATAAAAATAACACCACCACACTGAATAAATCATAAATAACAAAAAATAACTATGAGACAATAGAGTATAGACATACAAGTTTTGAATAAATAAAAATAACATTGATACAAAAATAATTAAGAATAAAAATATTACCACACAAGTACTGACTTCTGAAAAAAAAAAAAAAAAAAACAAAACAAAACAAAGCAAAAAACAAAAAAACAAAACAAAACAAAAAAAAAAAATAACACCACCGACACACTCACGAACACACACTCATGCACATACACAGACACACTTACGAACACACACTCACGAACACAATCACATAGGCCACACTCACGAACACACATAGACACACTCATGAACACACACAGACACTCACGCGTGCGCGCGCACACACATACACACACACAGAGGCCACATCCATTAAGAGACACATTCATGCACACCACAGAAACACTCGCACACTCTATGCAAACACACACTCGCGCATGCGCACACACACATACTCGCACTAGAGCCTGAGGAGACTAGAGACTGGAGAGAGAAGATTCGAAGATGCAAGAAAAGGGAAAAAGCCCCAATTCAAGAACCCAAATTTCAGAAGAAAAAAAAAATTTTAATTGTAGAAAGCAGAAACCCTATACAATATACAACCATAGGTACCTCTCGGTCCTCTCCCCCTTATTCTTCTTCTTCTCGGCGTCGGTCTTAGTCTCACTCTCTCTCTCTCTCTCTCTCCCTCTCTCTTATGTCATGTGTGAGAATGAAAAGAACAAAACTACAAAAAGTCTAAAAATGAGTTTTTGTTTTGGCTTTTAGATAAAGTTGCCTCCTAGCCCACCTATTCGCCTAGGAGATTTGATGATTCTTCCTCTGATGAAGATCAAAGCACAAAGGTTGTTAAAGTTATACCATCAGTGTTTCAAAAAAGAGAAATTCAATGTAATAATCAGTCAACCATGCATGTAGGTTTTGTATGTGGTAGGCGACACATCCATCATGATAGAATTTCTGGTAATGAGCGACTAATTGCTTATTACTTTGCTGAAATTCCTGTCTACCCACCCAACATCTTTCAAAGTGCTTTCGAATGAATCGCCCTTTGTTACTTCATATATTAAGTGATATTTAGTAATACGATGACTACTTCGTCCAAAAGATTGACGCTATTTGCATCACTACTTTATCCGATTTATAGAAGATGATCGTGGCTATTAGGATGCTTGCATATGGTATGCCCACAAATGCTGTTGACGAGTACGTGAGAATCGGTGAAAGCACAACTATTGAGGCTTTGAAAAGATTTTGTCTAGGAATTGTTGGCATTTACGAAGAAGAATATCTAAGATCCCCGATAGAGGCAGAGATTTTCAAACTGCTATGTAAGGGAAAAAACATGGATTTCCTGGAATGTTAGGCACTTTGGATTATATGTATTGGCAATGGAAGAGTTGTCCTATCGCATGGCATGGACAATTCACTGGGCATGTACATAAACCTACAGTTATACTTAAGGCAGTGGCATCATATGACTTGTGGATATGGCATGCTTTTTTTAGTATGCCTGTATCTCATAATGACATCAACGTTCTTGATAAGTCGCATCTCTTCTCTGAATTTGTAGAAGGACATGCCCCTCGTACTAACTATACTATCAATGGCAACGAATACACCATGGGATATTATCTTGCTGATCAAATCTATCCTATGTGGGCAGCCATGGTCTAAACGAACTTTCAACCTCTAGGATCGATGAAGAAACTATTTGCAACTATTCAAGAGTCATGTCAAAAGGATGTGGAAAGAGCATTGGTGTTCTTCAAGCTCGTTTTGCCATTGTACAAGGACCAGCAAGATTTTGGAGTCATGTAGACCTTGGCTACATTATGAAGACTTGCATTATTTTGCATGACATGATTATTGAAGATGAGCGTAATAATTCTCAAGATGATGAGTATGATTTACCTAAAACGGTGCATCTAGTCCAAGTTTCACGGGACTCAGATCCTCTATTTTCTGAGTTCATTGGTCATCACCGTATGTTTGTTGGGTTTGTGCCCTCAAACCATTACTATATCTATTAGACATTAGCATTTTAATATATGGATATCAGCTTTACATTTTATGATGTATGCTTCTTTCATGACATGATTGTTTAATCCATAAGTATCATAGTAAGTATTTCGTGTGTGTATGAGATACATATAATGAGATACGAATTACTATTCTTTGATACTTAAAGCTTGTCATAGTGGATGATGAGACTGGATATCTCATCAGGTATACACTGTAGCATCATTAACTACCATTGGATGGAGTGATAAATCTCAATCACTAGAGTGTGACTCTTGGTTAGTATGCTAGTGCTTATAGTGCATTGACGGGCCTGAGTTTCCTATTGACGCTCAATGCTGTCAACAGTCAATAGGAACTCATAACTTGTATAAGGTATGTGTTCTCAATCTTGAGACGATTATGAACACAGACTGTGGATATGACTACTTTGACTTACCAATCAGTGAGGTCTATAGAAGATCAATACCTGGGTATCTTGGGTATGTCATGTTCATAGGGTTGTGAACATATATTGTCAAGATAGAATCTACCCTCTGATTCAGAGAAAGCATTCCCTTGAGAATGTCACCAAGTCGATTACTGAGTACTGCAGTCTTGTTGATAAGAGTTATCAACATGTTTGGTAATCATGAGAGGTGAATGGGACTTAAGGATTATAAGAAGTAATCATGATTCAGGTTGACAGTAACTGTTTATCCGACTACCTGAATATGATTGCGAATGCTGACGGTAGAGGGACATTAGTACAATATACAAGTCTAGTTATCGCTTTGGATATGTTCTTTTGCGTTGGAGTTCAGTTATCGTTTTATAGTGGAGTAAACGTTAACTGAGCCAACAATAAAGAGCCTAGGAGGTCCCACTCTTAGCTCCGCTAGGATGCTTGGAAAGGCAAATGAGGATGATGTCAAGACAGGTTCGATCGATCAAAGTTGTCTCGATCGATTGAAGTCTAGACAGGTTCGATCGATTGAAGATGGTTCGATCGATCGAATGTTCGATCGATCGAAGCCACTTCGATCGCTCGAGAGCTAGGTCGGTTCTGGGAATCTATAAATAGGGCAGCTGCGTTCTGGAAAGAGGTTGTTCGTCGTTTTGAACGTCAGAAGCTGCAGAAACTGTTTTGGTGCCCCAAAACCTTCTGTATCCTCTCCATTAGGGTTCCCACCAACCCTAGCCCTTCCTGCGAGCATCCATAGGAGTCGTAAGAGTGAAGACCATCTAGTGGAGGCTGCTGGAAGTCAGAGATTTCAGAATTGGGTTCAAGATAGTAAGGTATAATTCTTGTCCCCTCTTGTGCGCATCTATAGAGTTGATGGGTAGTAGATCCGGGCATGCCAATTAAGTTTTATAACTTGATTTTTCCGCTGCGCGTTTAAACTTAGAACTTAAACCGGTTTTTCCAACAATTGGTATCAGAGCCACGCTCGTTTGGATCTATAGAAGCGATTTTGGAACACTATTTTGATTTGCATGTTGATTTTAGAACTGTTTTTGAAACTACATCATCACAGATCTGTTTCTGCAGTGTTATCACAGTAGTATACAAATCTGTGATTGCATAGGATGCAAGGCGAGTTCGATCGATCGAACATATTTTGATCGATCGAACATACTGTTCTCAAGCGATCGAACAGTCTTCGATCGATCGAAACCTTCTAGTATTCGATCGATCGAATGAGGTTAGATCGATCGAGACAAATACTTTGTCAGGTTCTCTATTTCACAGCTTTTAAGAGTTTTGAAATTAAAAACTTTAATTTTAAAATATTCTGTAAAATTTTTAAATCATTCTGTGAAACAGAATGTTCAAGCGATTGAACAGTGTTCAATCGATCGAAGGTTCGAGCGATCTAACGGTCTTCGATCGATCGAACTGTGACAAAGAAGTAAGATGCTGTTTTAAGTTCTAATTCAGTATGTAAAGAGTTTATATACTGTTTGAATCAATTAAGTGTTTCAACAGTTACATATATTTGTTATGTATGTATGGATGCGTGTACGACTAACCCTTTTGCAGCTAGATTAGTCGCTATCTCCCATGGCACCAAATCATTTGAATATTTGTATTTAAATTGTTTGAGATTGGTGCATGTTGTAATTTAAGTTTGGTTTGGTTTTAAGGCATATGTAAAGGGCGCTGCAACTTCAATCCTACGAAAAGGAAAGTCGCACCGGTTTTCCTAGCCTTTTATTTTGTTGTTATTTATATTTCTAGATAAATTGTAAACTTCGAAAGAAGCATAGGACAAATGTAATAGAATTAGAAACTCCATGAAGATGGAGCAAGGAGCCGTTATCCATGAAGATGGAGCTAGAGGCGATCAAACCAAAAGGAGGTTCTATAGAGATAGAGCCATGAGAGATAGAGGCACTGTTTGAATGCCTATATTTCATTTTAGTTTTTTGTTTTATGTGCTTGGTTTGTGATTGGCGTATAATACATTGTTGCATGCACGCAAAACAAGTTTTCTAAAATAAAATTCAAAAACCGTTTTCAACACATTAGTAAACATTAGATGTTTATGGGAAGTGTGTAGAAACAGATTTTCTCAAAAAGCAAAATCCTTTTTACTAAAACTAGTGGGAGAGGGTCTTATTAATTACACCCACGATCTTCCATTAACGGTTCACTGTAAGATGAGTGGTGCATTCTGTGTCACCTCGTCAGGGGTGATCATTCCATACGGAGGGTGCATTACTCATTGGTTACTAGATGTGAACTTCTTTTGATAGGATCAATCAGACGTGTTAGAGGGTGACCACCACACGGAGGCGCTACTTGAGACGGTTGTGATTGGATCCTAGTTAATGGTACACACTAGCTAAGCTATGGATAAGGGATCCCACACGGGGAATTATTCATAAACTTAGAGATCAAATTGGTTCGGAAGTCATAACTTGTTTTGCAAGAGTTGCATAGCGGATAAGTTATGATAAATCGAAAGATCGAACATTGACCACCACACGGAGGCTTTATTCTTTTATAATTGGTACTTGGGCATTTGTTGCTTCCAAACCTTTTATATTTCCGCTGTAGCCTGTGATTATGTTAATAAGATATGAATAACATCGTCCCTATCGTTGTATTTGTTTGTTGGTATAGATGACAATGCGATTATTCACCAGTCAAGAACCTACGGGACCAAAAAGGAACTCGTTTTCTCTATTTTTGCTTCTCCGGGGCGTGATAGGATTTTTTGTATCAGTGCCTAAGTTTTAGTTGTTAACTGCTTGTCTTTTGTGATTAGAACCCGAGTTCTAAGTATATCATGAGGATTAGCCCAGATGAGACGGAGCTGTTATCCTATCACTCAGACGAAAAGTTAGATGAATCCATATGAGGATATTTCTTTGGAAGGTAGTAACTACTAGGGCTGATAAGAAATCGTTAGAACTGTCGATAGCTTAGTTCACGGAGAACAAGGCATTGAGAGTTGGTTGTGGGTATAGGGATCATAAGTGTAGAGCGCCATTGGATTTTAGACACTAACAAATTCCTGAGCGATCTCAGAACAGTCGGCATGACCTAGAAGGAGAAAGAAGTTATGGATAAGATTATCCTGTTACCTTGAATCACATGTTAGTTGAGCAGTACTCGTAGTCTAAAGCTTGAGAATAAACATAGAATGCTTAAGATTTGACGTTACGCTTAGTTTCGTGATCTTTGTTTTGAGCATAGATACATTTGAATACTTGGTAGATAGACTGACCTCTATGGTTATATTCTTATATCCGTACTGCTTGGTGTGATCTTATTATATAGTGGTATTGTATATTTACCACATGTTCTTGCTTGAGCTATAAGATAGAATGCGTCTGACCGAATTATTTTTCATTTGAAGGTAGCGACATTGAATACTACCAGCACTCGTTATGGTTAGAATGACTCGAGAGAACCCGGGCCAGCTGAATGGAGTACCTGAATTAGTACCTCCGGAGATAGATCCAACAGGAATATTCAGAGCTTTCATCCGTCGCATGGAACAAGTTATCAATCGTGCTGATTGTGTCATCGACAATGAAGTACCAGTACGTCCAATGAGAGTCAAGCTGCTAAAGGAATTTTATGCTCTTCAACCAGAGACCTTTACAGGATTAACGGGAGCATGGCAAGTTGAACAATGGATTCACCAAATAGAATTGATATTTAAAACACTTGAATGTACTGACACTAAGAAAAGACATTTGGCCGTATTTTAACTGACGTTCTCAGCAACAGATTGGTAGGACGCAGTAAAAGATATGATAGGTGAAGAAGCTGTAGGAAGAATGACTTGGGAATCATTCAAGACCCAATTTCTAGAAAAGTACTTTCCAGAATCTGAGAAGAACAAAAGGGAAATGGATTTCATACAATTAGTCCAAGGTAGTATGACAATACCAGAATATACAACTCAATTCGAGAGACTATCATGATTTGCACGGCATATGATCGATACCCCAAGAAGGAAGATCAAAAGATATCATTAGGGACAGTTCCATATATCCGTCATATGACTATAGGATATTTAGATCAATCTTTCGAAGCTATGGTAGAAATGGCAATGAAATTGGAAGGCGACACTCAGATTAGTGAAGGGCAACAATCTGATCTAACATTTCCAAAGTATGATCAGTTTTCTCCTAATGGGTCAGAGAGGAAGAGATAGTCAGATTGTGCTGACAGCTAACCAAGTTCAACAAGGAAACACAGAGAGAAGTTATATGGGCAACCGCCAGAAGCGTAAGAGATTGGGGAACAACAAGAAAGAATCCAAACCAGTAGTGACTCCAACACAGCATAGAGAATGAGATATCTGCTACAATTGTGGAGTACCAGGACACCATTCCAAAGAATGCATAACATCAAGGAAATATAATAGACGAGGGATACGATGTTTTAACTGTGGTAAAGTTGATCATGTCCGTAAGTTTTGTCCAGAACTAAAGATGCAACACAATGTTCCATCGCGACAAGTATCACGAGGGCAGACCTACTGAACAAGTAATGGATCTCGTCTTAGAAAAAAATGATAGAGAAGGTACAACCCTCATCGCCTACATTTTATATTAGCTTATGATCCTGATTTGCAGAAAGTTTGGCATTTGTTTGATTGATCGTAAGAGGAATAGCCTACACCGTTAATTGTGGATACCTGAACAATTTGTTTGACACTAACCAACAGTAGTTATCCAAGTATAGATATAACATCAATTGCATTCCATATGACATCTTTTGCATCCCCATAAGACATCAATTGCATCCCTATCTGACATCATAGCTTCCCTACACAAAAGACTATGACAACCATTGGTAAGTTGGATAGAGACTAGAGATGAGAAATCTCAATTTCCTTGAGACGCAGACTTGACAAAAAATGACAAACTAGAAGATTTCAAGTCTACAAGAGAGGATACTAGTGTTGCAGAGACAATACCAGAATTACAATGAGTACCACAGAAGATTGCTTTTCGACACCGAGTTCCTGTTGTTTTCATCCTTTCTAAATGTTATATAATACATCGACTCACAGAATCAGTATACAACATTGTCTAACTTGTTTAATTAGTACGTGGAAGCAGAATGAGTATTTAACGTGTGGTACGACCTCGAAGAGATGATTATATCAATAGTACGTGGGAATTGTGAGACAAATGAGGAAGTTTAAGTCACCAACTAAGATGCTAGATTCATAATCCTTTTAAGTCGACATACTAAAGAATGATGGTGACAACACTGGAGTTAACAAAGATGTCACAGAACATTGTGTACAATAAGAGACCAACTAAGGACGCTGACAATCATAACCAGGAGTCCAGAGATGGGAGACAGCCAACTGTTGATACAGTAGAGACATCGTTAGCACAGTTTGAAGCATCATTGAAGATGGGAGTAGACGACAACGCTTCGCTATAACTTAGATGAGATTAGAACACTTGATCAATAGAACCCTCACACCGTAGAGTTTGACTTGAGGGAGGAACCTCATGTGTTTGGAGACTGGCCATTTCAGATTTGTAAGATGATTAGGTTGTGCTACCGAGAACTTTTTTTGAAGTTCGACATACAAATTTTATATCTCTTAAACCTAAGGATTGGTAGTTGTCACCCTAGTATTCGTAGATAAGTGATATCTTTATATCGCGTGTCTAGAACTTTAACCTGTTGGCCGCTGATGTAATCGTTTACGTAAAATGAGAACTTGAGCATTTTAGAGTCTGTCTTACAAGATGGATTTCTTTTTAGTAATAGGGACTGCTACTTCAGATTTCGAGGATGAAATCTTTTGATGAGTGGTGGATGATGTAATACCCCATATTTTTAGGTATATATATCACTAGTACTTTTCCTAGCCTTAGGTAAGTTTGCATCCCAATCAATTGACATCATATACCAATCGATTGCCACTTTTGAGAGCCCAATCGATTGACCTTATCCCAATCGATTGCTATTCCAATCGATTGGATGTTTTACCAATCGATTGCCTAGTTGCCGACTTTAATCAATGACGTGGCATATACTAATCGATTGGCACCTAGTACTAATCGATTGGTAATATCAGAACTTGGCCACCTCGGTTGTTTTGTGTGATTTTATTTCCCCTTCCTATATACCCCCTTCCCTATATATATGTATGCTTATGTATGTGTTTGAGAGAGAGAGAGATTTATATATTCTCATATATATACACACATATATCATAGATATATACACACACACTCTCAGGTTAGAGAGAGAGGAGAAGAAAAAGAGAAGAAGAAGAAGAAGGAAGAGAAGAGGAGACATAGAGAGAAGAGACAGACAGAGAAAGCAGAGGAGAAGAAAGAGAGAGATCACTCACCATAGCCACCGCCGCGGAGCTCAGGACGCCGTCACCGGAACGCCAGAGAAAGGTGAGTTTCATTAACTCACTCAAGGGATTATTTTTGAGATGTTTGTAAGTGTTTAATAACGTGTATGGATAATAAGAGGAACCCCAACATTTTTATATAAAAACCAACCGTTTCTGATGAAGAAGACAGAGTCCAATCGATTGCCATTGGATCCAATCGATTGGATAATTTCCTAATCGATTGACATAGTTTCTAATTGATTGGTATGTCAATTGATTGATATTTTGCCCAATCGATTGTCATTGTTTCCAATCGATTGCCATGGGTTCCAATCGAATGATATCCCAATCGATTGACATTTTGTCCAATCGATTGGATAAGAGCAGAATGTTGTTATATGTTATGAGCTAGTTGTGATATACTGAGTTGTTATTAATGGGTAGTTGTACCATGTATAATAGTGATATTTGAATATAATAATGGTCAGTATGAGGTATGTTATAATTAGAATTATATGATGTTGATGTTCATATTATAAGATGAACTGTTTAATTATTATATGTTATTATTGATAAACTGAATAATAGAACGGAACACAACTGCATGTTAATAATCAGTAATGAATAGATATGATGAATATAGAGCATGTGGTAATTCTTGTATCTAGAGTAATGCACTTCACGACATGTGGTCAGCATGCATGAGATATTGGTATGAAGAGATAAGAGAATACAATGAGAAATGGGATATTTGTATGAAGAGATGAGAAGAATACGATGAGAAATACGAACTGTAATTTATGTGGGATATGAGATATGTGTACTTAGGATCCGTGGGATCAACGGCTGACGAGTCGGGTGGACGTGGGATGGTTGGAGTTCCTAGTGCGCCTCTCGCTGTTGAAGACGTCCAGTGATGCGTATGCACTATTGAAGACGTCTAGTGTACTGTTGACGATTACGTCCGGCTAGTGCTCTAATGTATTCTCAGCTATGTAGACGACCAGTGAGGGTATAAACATCATTGAAGACGTCCGATGTGCCGTTTCCATTGTTTACAGATAGGTGGTACCGTATAGACGACCGATAACCCTATCAAGGGATCGTGGGACCTACTGCCTAGTCGAGTGATTCCGATTGGCATTATTATATCGACGTATGGTTACAAAGATGGATAGAGATATGAAGATGAGTATGAATATGGTGAATGGATACAGAAATGGATATGAATATGAGAATGGTTAGTGAGATTAATGTTCAATCGTGGATTCAACATCCCAACGTAAAGGCAGATGCATGGGTGGTTGCATGGGTTCCATGCATGGATTTGGTGAATACGTGATGAGATATTTATACCATGATCTTTATTATTGTTTTTATTTAATATGTTTCCTGCTATCATTGAATCCATGTATAGTTTCATGAGACCTCTGCTATGTTCGTGAGTGACGTCATTATTAAGAGATTAACCGCATTTTAAGATGCTGAATAATATCGTTGAGGAGTGTTGTTTAGTGTACTCACTTAGCTTTGTATCCAAAGCTGATTGCATTTGTGCCCTGGACATTCCAATGTCTAGAGCTTGACAGGTCTTGAGGACGAAGACTGATGTTCCGTCGGACTTGGAGCTGAAGGCTAAGGCCTGCTCCTTTGTAATAGTTAGTTTGTATATCTGTTGTACTCCTGTTAATTAGTGCTATAAGCTTCAGACTTTAAGTCAGCTATTGTAATAGATTTAGTAGACTTTTATAATTTGTACTTGGGCATTTGTTGCTTCCAAACCTTTTATATTTCTACTGTAGCCTCTGATTATGTTAATAAAATATGAATAACATCCTCCCTAACATTGTATTTGTTTGTTGGTATAGATGACAATGCGATTATTCACCAGTCACGAACCTACGAGACCAAAAAGGAACTTGTTTTCTCTATTTTTGCTTCTCCGAGGCATGACAACCATAAACTCCAAAGCGATCTTATCAAACATTTGTGGTCTCGATAAGGAGAGCTAGATTGAGTGTACTTTTGTTGGCTATTGGTTGTCGTAAGATTTACTAATGTGTGTTTTAGATACCTGTAGACACCCCATTTTGTCGGTTATCAAATTTAGGAGACCCATAGCTTGGTGGTTCACAATGATCGAAAAAGACTAAAAAAGGACTCCTAGAAGTTAGTTCTATCTCTCAAAATGCTCAGAATGACCAAAATACCCTTGAAAGCCCAAACACTCCCAGAGTTGGACCGAAAGTTTTGGAACATGATATGTCATAAGGAAAGTCATAAAATGAGTTTTCAAGCAAAATCGGATAAAATCGTCAGTTCCCAGTGACCCCCGGAAGTCCCGGAAGTTCCCGGAAAGTCCCCATTGATCGGTTTAACTGAAGTTTCACCAGGTTTGACCAAAGTTTGACCGAAATCATCCAAATTCGTCGAAAAGTTCCGAGATCATTCTGGATCATGTGGAAAGTACTAAAATGAATTTTAAAAGAAAATCGGACAATAACTTCAGCTCTTGGGAGCTCCTAGAGGTTCCCAGAACTTCCTTGGAATTCCAAGTTTGACCGGTTTGACCAAAAGTTGACTTTGAAACTGGAGCGCCGTATCATTTTTCAAGTATTTTTCATAGATACTAGAGGTCAATAGCTTTCCAATGGTATATCGCACATAATTTCTGGATTTAAAACGAATTTATTATGAATTTTCGAAGATGAAAAAGTGATCAAATCGACTTTACCGAGAATATCGCAAAATATTTCAAAGTGACCTATCTCTGAACAATTTTTTTTATGTAAATTAAACTCCATTACCTTTCCAATTGTATATCACAACCTCAGTTTGGAGTTCATATGCATTTCCTGTGAATTTCGGACGAAATAGGCCCTTTTTGCGAATACCAGAACCTCTAGGGGCCTATATGGAATTATCTGGACATCAGAGGAGCAGTGCCGCCGCGGCACTGGCCCACTGCCGCCATGGCACAGGCCCACTGCTGCTACGGAACTCTCTCCCAGAATAGTCAATTTTTGTAAATTGTTTTGGGGGTCAATTTTGATTAATTAGAAATCAAAACGACATAGTTCCTTGTTCATAGACATTTGGAGCCAATGGGAGCACTCTTTAAATCCCAAAACCACCCCAAAATTGGCCTATATAAATCCTCCTTGACTTTTCATTTAGGGGGTGCAAATACAAAGCTTAGAGAAGTTATAGAGAGAAAAATTGTAGAAGATAAGGTTAGGAGAGTAAAAGTGAGCTTCCTTCTTTGATTCTTAACTAAAAAATGAGTTCTAAACTTTGTTTTCTACTTCATTACTCCCATTTACTTCATATTCAATACACCCAACCAACATTTTAGTGAGCATTTGTGAGATAGAAAGCTTCTTCCATGTCCAAAGTCACCATAAGCGAGTGAAACACCAAACTACAAGTCCAAAATCATCATGAATATCATCTATTGATTACTTATTTGCTTGTTTACATATTATGCTCATCTCTCCTTAATCCCATTTCTTTTTTGATTTTCTTTATCTACTTACTAGTCTATCATCATGTGAGTGAATCCTTATGGATAATAGCTCTTGACCTCAAAAATATGTTTGATAGATGATGATTTCAACTTGAATACATTCTCATGTATTCTTGAAGTTTCTTTCAAAATAAAACAATATTCTCCAACAATCTTGGAGGTTCTTGATATGAGCTCAAATGTTGATATTTCAAGTAGTCATAATCTCCATTTAAGTGCTGAAAATATACTTTCAAAACCTCTATTTCAAAAACCCCCCTCTTAAACCCCTTATTTTGATTTTAAAGAATAAAACCCTAGTTCTTCCCAAAACCTTCAAAACAGTGAGTTAGCTAACTTTAAAGAATTATTTTGAGTTCAATACCCAATATATGAATGCAAAACCACTTGGAAAGTCTTCCTAACTATCGACTCATCATCTCGATTCGTACATCGTCAGTTCTTCTGATCACAATTAGTCCAACTATTGATCCAATCCATGACAGTCACAGTAGTTCACTGTCGACTTGTCATCTCGATTAGTACATCGTCAGTTCAATCCATGACAATCACAGTAGTTCACTATTGACTCGTCATCTCGATTTGTACATCATTAGTTCAATCCATGACAGTCACAGTAGTTCACTATCGACTCATCATCTTGATTAGTACATCGTCGGTTCTTCTGATCACGGTTAGTCCAACCATTAGTCCAACCCATGACAGTCACGATAGTTCACTTACTACTCGTCATCTCGATTTGTTCATTGTCAGTTCATTAATCATCATTAGTTTATCATCACTCCCATTCAAAATATGTCGTGTTCATCGTTCTCATTCAAAATCTTGGGCTTCCATGTCCATTAATGGGGCTTCTATGTCCGTTGCTTGACATCTCGGGCTTTTATATCCATCACTTGACGTCTTAGGGCTTTAGTGTCCATCTCCTAATTTCCAGGACTTCCGTGTCTATTGGTTATCTTTAATTGTCGTCCTCAAGGACCTCACATCCTATCCCATTTGCTTACTAAACACACTAGCCAAAATCCAAAAAGTTTGCCCCAAGACCCAAAGTCTTCCAAACCTTGGTATCCTTTTTAGGGTCAACCACTGCATAAGAGTCAGAAACACTAGCACGATATAAGTCCACTCGGAGTGGCCCATACCCCACAACACCATAGTCATAATAGGATCACAACAGGGCTCAGTACACAGTTCATATCACATCCATGCATTGCATATCATCCTCATAGCATCTGCCTGTCTTGTTGTGCATGTGTGATTTGTTCATTTGTGCCCCGAACTACGTCTTGGTCTGATTTCCCTTGGAATACATAGGCAACTCACGCAGAGCGCGACTAGCACTACCCTTGATATCATCATTTCATCTTTTGCAACGCTTTTATCCTAAATCTATAGCCTCCCAAAAGACCTGTCTCTTCAAACCTTTGGCACTCGTTTGCGACATACGTTGCCTTGCAAGTTCATGCCAAAGAGGGGCAAACTGTAGACACCCCATTTTGTCGGCTATCAGATTTAGGAGACCCATAGCTTGGCAGTTCACAATGATCAAAAAAGAAAAAAAAAAGGACTCCTGGAAGTTAGTTCTCTCTCAAAATGCACAAAATGATCAAAATACCCCTGAAAGTCCAAAAACTCCCAGATTTGGACCAAAATTTCTGGAAACATGCTACGTCATAACAAAGTACTAAAAATAAGTTTTGAAGCAAAATCAGATGAAATCGTCAGCTCCCAGAGACCCCCCGGAAGTCCCGAAAGTTTCCAGAAAGTCCTGTTGACCGGTTTGACCAGGTTTGACTAGGGTTTGACCAAAATCATCCAAAGTCGCCAAAAAGTTCCGAGATCATTCTAGATCATGTGAAAAGTACTAAAATGAGTTTTTACAAAAATCAGATAAAAACGTCAGCTCTTGTGAGCTCCTAGAGGTTCCTAGAACTTCCTAGAGATCCCAAGTTTGACCGATTTGACCTAAAAGTTGACTTTGAAACCAGAGCACCATATCATTTTTAAAATATTTTTCATGGATACTAGAGGTCAATAGATTTCTAACAGTATATCACACATGATTTCTCGATTTAAAATGAATTTATTTTAAATTTTTGAAGGTAAAAAAGGCGATCAAATTGACTTTTATCACGAATACCGCAAAACTTTTCAAATTGACCTATCTCTGAACTATTTTTTATGAAAAGTAGACTCTATTACCTTTCCAACAGTATATTACAACCTTGGTTTGGAGTTTGTATGCATTTTCTGTGAATTTTGGACGAAATAGGGCCTTTTCGTGAATACCGGAACCTCTGGGGGCCTAAATACAAGTTTTTGGGCATATGAGGAGCAGTGCCGCGGAGGCACTGGGCCATTGCCGCGGCGGCACTCAACCCCCGTTGAAGCCATTTTTGTAATTTATTTTGGGGGTCCAAATTGAGTAATTGAAAGCCAAAACGACGTAGTTTCTTGTTCACAGATGTTTGGGACCAATGGGAGCACTTTCTAAATCCCAAAACCTCCCCAAATTGGCCTATATAAACCCCACTTTGCTCTTCATTTTAGGGGGGCTAAGTGCAAAGCTTGAAAAAGTTGTAGAGAGAAAGAGAGATAGAGATAGGTTTAGAAGAGAGAAAGAGAGCTTCTCCCACTAATTTTCGATAAGAAAGTGAGTTTTAATCTTGTTTTCTTCCATTACCTCTCTTATACTTCACATTCAAATCCTCCCCAACCACCATTCTTGAGCAATCTTGAGTTAGAAAGCTTCTTCCATGTCCAAATGTCAATATCTATGAGTGAAACACCAAGCTATAAGTCCAAAATCACATTGATTGTCATCTATTGATTGTTATTATTTGCTTGTTTATATAAATGTACATCTCTTCTCACCTCATTTCTTTTTTTTTTCTTTGATTACTTACATGCTTATCATCATCTAGATGACATGTTGTTTAAGGAGAGTGAATCCTTATGGATAGTAGCTCTTGACCTCAAAGACATGTTTGATGGATGATGATTTTAACTTCAATACATTCATATGTATTCTTGAAGCCATATTCTCAAACAAAACTATGTTTGTGTAAGTAATATTGGGAGTTCTTGATGATAAGTTTGATGTTGGTTTCCTAAGTGGTTTTAATCCCCTTTTAGTGGTAGAAATGTGCTTTCAAAACCCTATTTCAAAACCCCTCTAAAACCCCCAATATTTGGATTCCAAGAAATAAACCTTGTTTTCTCAAGAAATCTTCAAAACAGTGAGTTCTTTAACTTTAAAATATTATTCTGAGTTCAGTACTCAATGTATGGATGCAAGACCACTTGAAAAGTCTTTGGTTTGGTTTGGAAACACGTGGAAGGGTTCCATTTTGACCCAAACATTCCTACCAGACATTCTGTTTTTGCTGTCATAGCAGCTTGGTTGACTTTCAACTTGTTTTTCAGAAAACTTTTCCAAAACGGGTAATTCCAACTCATTTTCCCTTAAACTTCAGTGTCTTAGAGAACTTTCTGTGTAATATGGACCCCTAGATGTTTTGTTTTCATTTTTTAAGATTTTTCAATATTTCAGTCGACAATACAAACTCTGTTTGTGAGTAACCTCTCTTGTTCATATGATTTCTCTCAATCTGTAATAGTTATTGTAGTTTGGCTTTTTGACATGTGTTCTAGACACAATAAGGATGATCTCCATAACAAATCATGAACTAAAAACATTTCTATCTCCACTTTTCCATTTTTACAAGATCAACTCATTATTCTGTCCACTATTCACAACAAGCATACTTTTACTTTCATTCTTTGATTTGATGCTCACATGCACTCCAAATTAGTTCATATCTTAGGAAGTAGTCCATACTACATTTGTACATATCCTATGATGATTTCTTTCATGCATTCATGCATATTTTAGACTTCTAAGTCACTTTAGAAAGTCAATGTACACAAACACACTACAACCTCTTCACATTCTAGGATCATACATTGCATCCATGCAAGATTTGGAGATTGTGTGACTCCTAATCTAAGGAGATTATAAGGAATGAACTTGATCATATGTTCATGCTTCCCCTTTCGATCTAATCGTCCTTTCTCATCCGTCTTGGGGATTGAGAGGTCTTATTTTCTCAAAGATTAACATGCATCATTCTAGCTTGCTAATCATACTTTCTTTGATTATTTGTTTCAAGAACAATTCATGTTCCCCTTCTAGACTAGGAAAACTTGATTACTTGATATGTGATTAGACAATTTTTCCTAGGTTTATTTGTGTGATCTTTCACTTTGCATTGTGTGATATTTGGCTTAGATCTTATGAATGATATCTTATCTTTTGATCTTCCATTTCAAGATTCTTATGAGATGTAATATACTATCATAATATTAATTGTCGAACCAAACATAGTATAAGATGATTATTTGGATGCTAATTGAGGCCCGTTGAAAGACGGGTCGAGTTGAGGGTGTTTTAGTCGCGACAAAGACTCCTTCCTCTCTCGTACCAAAACCCCAAACCAAGTTATTTGGTTATGAATGACCGGTGCCCTTTATCTGTTTGGGTGAGTCAAATTGGGTTTCTTGGTTCCCTAAAGACCAAGTGGAGACTCTGTATCTATTTTTAACAGACCTTCCTTTTCTTCCTTTGATCCAAGTCAATTTCTAACAAACTGAAAGAGTGGACGACCGATTCCGCGTGTCCACAAAAAGCATCATTAAAAATTCAAGGAGCATCGTTAAGATTTGAAGAACACCGTTGAGAATCAAGAAGCATTGAGAAGCACCATAAAAGATTTGAGGAACAACATAAGCGTCGTTGAGAATTGAGGATCATCTTTTTTTAGAAGCACTGTTGAGAATCTGAGAGTCACCGAGTCTATAGTATCACGATTAAGGGGAGCACGAGTCAAGTCAAGAGGGTCACTTTACCCAACACATCAAATTGGCATAATGTGACACATAGCCCATCGGTCGCGGTACACACAAATCACAAAACCCACTGGGAGTGGAAAACACACCACAAGCACTCTTTTGAGCACTGCAACATCACTTTGAGCACCATGCTTTTCCTTGGGTAATACCCCTAGGTCCAGAACTCTTATAAGTCTATTAGTCATAGCAAGGCATAGATCACCAAGCCACTGAGAGTGGCGAATACACAGAACACGTGCACTAGGCCTACAGGCACTTTTGAACACAACATTAGGTACGACACGTATCATTTTAGCTCATCATAACATAGCATCATCCCCACAAAGCATCCCTGTCTTGTTGTGCATGCGTGATTCATTCCTTTGTGCCTGGCCTAAACTATGTCCAGGTCTGATTCTCCCACGAATACGTAGGCAGCTCATGCAGAGCACGACCAGCACCGGCCTCAGCATTCATGTTTCTATCATTGCATCTTTTGGAACGCTTTTATCCTAAATCTATAGCCTCCAAAAGACCTGTCTCTTCAAGGCTTTGGCACTCGCTGGCGACATACGTTGCCTCGCAAGTTCATGCTAAAGAGGGGCAAACTCTAGACACCCCATTTTGTCGGCTATCAGATTTAGGAGACCCATAGCTTGACGGTTCACAATGTTAAAAAAGGGATAAAAAAGACTCATGGAAGTTAGTTCTATCTCTCAAAATGCTCAGAAAGTGGTACAAATGATCAAAATGCCCTTGAAAGCCCAAACACTCCCAGATTCGGACCAAAAGTTCTAAAAATATGCTACGTCATAAAAGTACTAAAAATAAGTTTTAAAGCAAAATCATATGAAATCGTTGACTCCCAGAGACCCCCAGAAGTCCCGAAAGTTCCCGGAAAGTCTCCGTTGACCGGTTTGACCCAAGTTTGACCATATTTGACCAGAATTTGACCAAAATCATCCAAATTCTCTAGAAAGTTTTGAGATCATTCTAGATTATATGAAAAGTACTAAAATGAGTTTTAAAAGAAAATCGGACGAAAACGTTAGCTCTTGGGAGCTCCTAGAGATTTCTAGAACTTCCTGAAGATCCTAGGTTTGACCGATTTGACCTAAAAGTTGGCTTTGAAATCGGAGCACTGTGTCATTTTTCAAACATTTTTCATGAATACTAGAGGTCAATAGCTTTCTAATGATATATCGCACATAATTTCTGTATTCAAAACGAATTGATTATAGATTTCCGAAGGTGAAAAAGACAATCAAATCAACTTTTATCGCAAATACCGCAAAACTTTTCAAAGTGACCTGACTCCAAACTTTTTTTTTATTTTATGAAAAGTAGACTCCATCACCTTTCCAACGGTACATCACAAGCTCAATTTGGAGTTCGTACGCATTTTCTGTGAATTTCAGACAAAATAGGGCCTTTTCGCAAATACCAGAACCTCTGGGGGTCTAAACGGCTTTATCCGGACGTTGGAGGAGCAATGCCGCTGCGGCACAGGTCCAGTACCGCTGCATAGGCCCAGTGCCGCCATGGCACTCTCCCCCAGAACAGTCCATTTTTGTAATTTATTTTAGGGTCCATTTTGATTAATTGAAAGCCAAAACGACGTAGTTTCTTGTTCACAGATGTTTGGGACCAATGGGAGTACTCTTTAAATTCCAAAACCACCCCAAACTAGATTATATAAACCCCCCTTGACTTCTCATTTAGGGGGGGGGGGGTGCAAATACAAAGCTTAGAAAAGCTGTAGAGAGAAAAGTGGTAAAGATAAGGTTAGGATAGTGAAATAAGCTTCCTTCTTTTATTTTCAATAAAAAAAAAAGTGAGTTCTAAACTTTGTTTTTTTTACTTCATTACTCCTATTTACTTCACATTCAATACATCCAACCACCATTCATGTAAGCATTTATGAGATAGGAAACTACTTCCGTGTCCAAAGTCATTACATATGAGTGAAACACCAAGCTACAAGTCCAAAATCTCAATGATTATCAACTATTGATTGCTATTTACTTGCTTGCTTATATATATGTTCATCTCTCCTTACCCCATTTCTTTTTGATTTTCTTTATCTACTTACTAGTTCATCATCACCTAAATGATGACATGAAGTTTGAGGTGAGTGAATCCTTATGGATAGTAGCTCTTGACCACAAAAACATGTTTGATAGATGATGATTATGACTTCAATACATTCATATGTATTCTTGAAGTCACATTTAAATGAAAACAAATCTCTCCAACAATCTTGGAGGTTCTTGATATGAGTTTAATGTTGATATTCCAAGAGGTCATAATCTCCATTTAATGTTAAAAATATGCTTTCAAAACCCTCTATTTCAAAACCTCTTAAAAACCCCAATATTTGGATTCCAAATAAATACACATTGTTTCCTAAAAAAATCTTTAAAACAGTGAATAATCTGAGTTCAAAGATTTCTCTAGAACTCAATACTCAAAGGGTGATTACAATACCACTTGTAAAATCTTCCTAACTCATTAGAGAACACCCATGATTTTTGGTTTGATCTAAAAACACTTGGAAGGGTGTCATTTTTGTCCAAACATTCCTTCCAGACATTTTGTTTTTACTGTCACAGCAGCTAGGTTGACTTTTAACTTATTTTTCAGAAAATTTTTCCAAAAGGAGTGGTCCCAACTCATTTTTCCCTTTAACTTCAGTGTCTTAGGGAACTTTCGGTACAATATGGACCCCTAGATATTTTGTTTTTATTTTCTAAGATTTTTTAAAATTTCAGTGACAGTACGGACTCTGTTTCTAAGTAACCTCTATTGTTTATATGATTTCTCTCAATCTGTAATAGTTATTGTATATTGGCTTTTTTTTACATGTGTTCTAGACACAATAGGGATGATCTCCATAAAAAATCATGCATTAAAACCATTTCTAATCTCACTTTTCCATTTTTACAAAATCAGTCCATTATTCTGTCCACTATTCACGGCAAGCATACTTGTACTTTCATTCTTTGATTTGATGCTCACATGCACTCCAAATTTGTTCATATCTTAGGAAGTAGTCTATACTACATTTGTATATATTCTATGATGATTTTCCTCATGCGTTCATGCATACTCTAGACTTCTAAGTCACTTTAGAAAGTCCATGTACACACATACTACAACCTTTGCACATTCTAGGATCATACATTGCATCCATGCAAGATTTGGAGAATGTGTGACTCCTAATCTAAGGAGATTATAAGGAATGAACTTGTTCATACGTTTATGCTCCCCCTCGACCTAATCTTCCTTTCTCATCTGACCCGGGGATTGAAAGATCTTCTTTTCTCAAAGATTAACATGCATTATACTAGCTTGCTAAGCATATTTTGTTTTCTTTGACTATTTGTTTCAAGAACAATTCATGTCCCCCTTCTAGACTAGGAAACTTGATTACTTGACATGTGATTAGATGATTTTTCCTAGGTTTGTTTGCGTGATGTTTCACTTTTGCATTGTATGATATTGGCTTAGATCTTATGAATGATATCTTGTCTTTTGATCTTCCATTTCAAGATTCTTATATGATGTAATATACTATCATAGTAATATTTGTCAAACCAAACATGGTATAAGATGATTATTTGGATTCTAATTGAGGCCCGTCGAGAGACGAGGCCAGTTGAGGGTATTTTAGTCGCGACAAGGTTCTTTCCTCTCTCGCACCAAAACCCCGAGCCAAGTTCTTTGGTTATGAAGGGCCGGTGCCCTTTATACATTTGGGTGAGTCAAAATTAGATTTCTTGGTTCCTTAAAGACCAAGTGGCAACTCTGTATCTGTTTTCAACAGACCTTTCTTTTCATTTCTTTTAAAACAATTCAAACTAAAAGTGGAAGGCCGATCCCGCGCGTCCACACCTGCGCCACCATGATCAAGGACCCGACTGCCCCGTTCACATATCGCTCTTTTATCCATGGCCGAGAGATCATATTCAATCCGGCGACATTAGCTGCAGCTTTAGGAGTCTAGAGGAGCCCGAGTGTGAGTGTCCCCAGAGATTAGGAGCTCCTGAGACCCCATATGCCACTGTTGTGCGGGAGATTATAGGTGGATCAATCCAGTTCTAGAATGTTGTGTTGCTTATCGAGGATCGTCACTTAACAGATGACTACCACATGCTCTACTTGGTGCTGTGTAATTGTATCTTCTCGACCTCCTATTATGAGAAGCTAGCACTGTGGTACGTCTGAGTGTTGTACTCTATGGGGACAGGGAAGCGGGTCTACCTGCCACGCTTGTATATTGAGTTCCTGGTGCAGCCCACACACTACATTTCTGTAAAAAAAAAATCACCTAAAAGGCGTGTGGGACATTCATAGCGTCGTGGCCCTGTCTGGTTTGCTCCCACTCTCCACCGATGCGTTCAGGCTTCTTCTAGCAGATTTGGTGAGACGGCTGACCGCTGCTCATATGCCCAGAAGAGAAAAAGAAAAGGAAAAGGCAAAGAGAAGGTCAGAATGAAGAAGAAGAAGAAGAGGAGAGGTGGGACAGACACCGAGGGCACTGCTTCAGGGATGCCTACTGAGGCTGAGGAGATAGATACTGAGGAAGAGGAGGATCCTATCGCTGCTACGCAGCAGTTAGAGCTGAGACAGAGATCTCAAGCTCCGGCCTAGGGAGAGCCATCATCTGTGTCTCTCCAGACTCTCCATACATTGCTCTTAGGAGAGAGAGAGGCCTGAATGCAACTCGAGGGCAAGATTGACCACTTGACCACACAGCTCGACAAACTATTGGTCCAGTTGGGGGTTGGTCAGTCCTTACATACACCTTTACACCCCCTGACCGCACCACACACTTCAGAGCCTTTGACGTCTGCTCAACCACCTCCGATTGCGACTGTCCCTTCATCGTCTACACCAGCTGTCTCGACTGAGAGTGACTCGACAATGGCTCCTACTGTTGCTGAGGGTGGAGAGGCGATCGATGGCACCCATCGAGATTCCGTCTGATGTTGATGATGACTAGTAGATTATGATAGTTGCAATAGTGGGAGTTTTTGTTGTATTTATTTTATTTTTGTTTTCTCTCTCCATTCTCTTACTACTCTTTTGGACATTTTGGATATTATAATCACTATTCTGTACTATATTTGTTTTATTTTTCCAATGATTGGTGATGTTTCTATACATGGATCATATTTTGTATTGATATATATATTGATCTTAGTTATTTTGAGATTGTATAGTTTATTTACAGGTTGCTATGCTTGCTATCATTGATTTGCCTTGATGAGGTGATACCCATCTTTTTTTTTTAAATTGAAAATCAACTTCTGAGGACATCGTTGTTTTCAGTTGGGGGTAGGGGATAGATAAGTATTCACCTGCATTTTCCACACTTAGTACCTTGAAATTTTGAGAAACTTCATTAACACTACAATCTCAATAAAATTTGAAAATTTTGAAAATTTTGAACTTAATTGATAGAATAACTTTGAACTTTCACTTCCTGATTGGTTGTTTATGATGCAATGACGCATTCATATTAGTCTCATCCTTTTATGAATTAAGTTCACACGTTTTTCTAGTATCATTAGGATGACTGCATGTGTAGACCTTTCATGTATCCAACATCATATGCACTATTTGATAGCTATGCAGAAAACCTAAAAATGAATTAATACGACTATTGTGCTAAAAGAACGAGTAGTGGAAAGTAATTACCCTTAGTGAGCAAATCTTCGTTTCTAAGGGAATTGTCACATAAACTCGAATTGCTTTTCTTGATTTCACTTATAATATTCGTTGAAATAGTCTCAAACAAATTCTTCATCTTTGATTGCTTATTAGAGGAGAACGTTCAGAGTTTACCAACTAAACTCGAAAAACACCTAAGTGTTTAAAACTAAGAAATTAAGAAAATGATTTAAGCCATCGCTACCCATTCCCTAATCTATACATATCCCTTTACCTACATTCAAGAAACCGTTTCATTTCTAACCCCACATTGATTCAACATTGCCAATTCTGCTATGAAAATACAATCTTCTAATCTTATACCTTGACCCCAATGGACCCCATTGCGCATCTAACATGAATAAATTGTCAAAGTATGTGATTAGAGGGGAGTAATTGGGAGTTGTTAAAAAATATTTGCAAGAATGAAGGTTAGTTGGAGATGTGAAAAGAATAAAATAAAAAGATAGACTTAATTACATACTAAGATGCATATTCTCTCTCTCATCATCTTCAGCTACTATATAAAAACCAAGTATTCAAGTCTTAATGATTCTTAAAAAAATTTTAGTTTGAACATGAACGTGTGAATTGAGTTGTCCACGGTATTTTGCTCCTCTAGTAAGTAATATTCTATTCGCGAGACTATAGACTCGAAACGTCCGTTTTTCATAGAGTCAGGTATGAAAGCATTAGTATCCAAAATTTACTCTTATCAAAGCTTTCATACCATGTGCGATCATTATTAAGCAAGTTTCTATGAGGCGTTCTTTTATGAGTATGAACCAATGTGAGAATTGAGTTGAAACTACGAGTTTTAGAGGTACGCTAGTCTAAATAAATCTAAACAAGGTTTGATGCATAGCTTTTAACATCACACACACATGGATGCATGGATGTGATATGTATGTTATATCTATCTTGGTGGCATGAGGAGCATGTGAATTTCTTTTATGGTTTGATTGAGATTACTATGTCTTTGTACAGCTGAGTTAGCAACTGAATGAGAGGGATGTTTAAAAGTTTTTCTTTATCTTTTTGAACTTAAATTTTAGAATTTTGTGGGTAGATTCACTATAAACCCTCACGAGACAACACTCGTCCACTAGGGGGAACCTGGGGGTTTAACAGCTTGTTGCATTTGTTAAATGCAACCGCGATTCCTGCGAAAGAGAGTTAGGATATATCTCTCTATCTAGGTTAGTTTAATTTTGTTTTCTTTTAGTCATCGTAGTTTTAATTTTGCTTGTTTTTATCGCTTTATCGCTAGGGACTAGCAATAAGCTAGTTCGGGGTTATGACAAGCGGGGGTATTTGTAAAATACAACCGCGCTAAAATAAAAAAATATACTGATTTAGTTTACAACTCCCTACTATATCTGCAATTTGTGTTACAATGCTAATTTATGTACAATGTGACGAATCTATGATGAGTTGTGTTGTTTTAGCTCTTATTTTGTGTAGATTGTTGTGTTGCTTTGTACAGGAATGAATAATAGGATAAGGGTAAAGCTTGATTACAAGCAAGACAATTCAAAGCTAAAATATGGAGTTCGACCGATCGAATAAAGCTCAAGCAATCGAGTGTTTGATCGTTCGAAGGATTTTTAAGCGCTTGAGTATTCCAAAGTTCAAGCGATCGAATGATGTTCGATCGATCGAACATGCCCAGAATTCGTGAACACGGAGCAGGAAGGATTGTTGTTAAACCCTTGCTAGGACTACTCTATATATATCAATTATAAACTTGTCCTTGGGGACGCCCAACTTTTGTTTTACAGTTTAGAGAGAGATAGAGAGCTTTGTTTGGTTTTGTAGGTTAATCTTTGGATATTGCTTGGTTTTTAAAGATTTCAACATTTAATACAAGTTTCCATTCATTCAGGTTTTGCATTATTGATTGCTTACATTCTACTAGTAGTTCTTCGTAGTATAAGTAGTAACAATCATAGGTTTGTATGCTAGTTTTGCTAAAATCCATAGTTTTCATAAGTTTTATGTTAAAATCACAAACAAACAAGACTTTCATAATTTTCTACGTTAAAAACAAATCTATGGTACTCCAGAACATGTCTGAGTAATTCCAGAGTTGGGAGATCACGATGAAACGGTGATCTCCAGCCTCTGCCATGTACCAGAATAAAACCTGTGTTCGATCGATCGAAGCTATTTCGATTGATCGAAGCAATGAAATAGTTAAGCGATCGAAGACATTTCGATCGATTGAGAGATGATGATGTTCGATCGATTGAAGGCGCGTCGATCGATCGAACACTCAGATTCTTGAGATGGTTCTTTACAGTATTCTTAGACTTTCTGTTTTCGAGATTTGTTATCAAACTGTCCCCATATGCTCAGTCTGTCAAAACAGTTTCTTGACTTTAAGCCTTAAGGCATTTTTCTTCAATAACTTTTGTAAACCACTTTGAATGCGTATACCATTCGGAGTGCGAGTCTTAACTATTGTTTTAAACCGCCTTCATGTATTTTATCAATTGTGATGATATAGTCCTAGTCATGAACGGGCTATTGCTTCTTTATCTTTAAAAAAATACGGAATACTATAGATGGATACTCCATATAGCATTAATGACACTACATGGTAAGTGGTTAGGTCACTGTGGATTCGTGTGATCCCAACGTTCCCCTTTTATAAAGTAAAAACCGTTTTAATTATCGCATTAGTTAATTACTAGTTTAATTTAGTTGCTTTCTTTTTGTAGTTGTTAATTGTGGAACTTCGTGTTCTACGCTTCATTTAAACATTGGATTTTTATTTTCTTTTTGAGTTTAGTCTAAGTAAATACCTTCTAACCTTCTCTGTGGGATCGACCTGGTCTTATCCAATACTACTTGGACGTCTATGTACACTTGGGTATTGCACACAAGAGCACACAAATAAATTTTGTGTCATTCACACCTTGCTGATTGTAGGAGGGAAGGATTCGTCATTGAAATCGTTATTGAACGAGGATGAAAGTGAAGTTTGGCCATTTTTTCAATCATTGCCCAAATTTTTTTCTTCTGACAGTATTTCACACCTTGAATCAATCTGCACACACACACACATACACACACACACACACACACAGAGAGAGAGAGAGAGAGAGAGAGAGAGAGAGAGAGGGGGGGGGGGGGGGAAATAATGGAAGTTGGTTCTCTCCATGAATTTTTTTTCCTTATGCTTCCGTTGATGATACAAATATATAGAGGGAAAAAATTGTGTTGATCATTGACTTGGAATAGACATTGGATTTGCATTGGGGATTTTGCCTATTAAAGAATTGCTATCCAATTATCTACCATCCCATTAATGTTGTTTCTCTTGTGGTCCACCATCTCATTTGTTCCATACATTTGGATTGAACAATCATCTAAAATGGTAAGTGGAAGAAACATGTAGGGTCTTTTTTCTCTGTATTTGTCTTTTTTTTTTTTTTTTTTTTGGTCTAAGAAAGTTAGTTGGTCTTCTTGGTTAAGACCATTAGTTGAGAGTTTAACACAGTGACTTGCAAATCAGCACAAATGGAGTATGGAAAATAATCATATGCTTTTTTTTTTTTACTTGAGTGAAATCGAATTTGATGGATTTTTTTTTTTCCCCGGATTTTCTCCGATTTTCGCTGGTTTTGACAGCTTTGCGCAGTGATGGGAGAAAATTCATATCTCTCTGCTCGGACCTCTGATTGACCTCAAATTTGCAGGCACGCGTCGCTAATTCGTCGAACTATATTTTCTATTTCTAGACCAACTTCAAATTTTGAAGTCTAAAATGAAGAAAATGCCCTTTTTCCTTCGCTGTTCCTGTTATTTGCTGCTTCTTTTATTTCTTTTATTACATCATTTCAATTTCATTTTTACCTAATATAAAACATGTAAAAGCATATACTTACATACATTTGAGTGATATCATCACTAAATCATATTAATTTCAAAATATATGTAAATCTAGAAATTTGGGGATTAAATGAGCACTATATATATCTATATTATTTTAGTACATAAATATGCAATATTCATTAATTGTCAGGAATATTGGGAAGTAGGGAGGGGAGCTTTTTCTATCTCCTAATCTATCCATTTTTTGGACTAATTGAAATTCATGAGCCCAGAGAAAAGAGGCATCCCTCCCCTCTTCCTTTCTTCCATCATATCAAACAAAAAATTCTCCCATCTTCCCTTCACCCCTCTCCTTCCTTCTCCCTCCCCTCCTACCAAACATAGCATTAATGTAACACACAAATGCCACTTTTCTATCAAAAGAGGTTAATTTCTAGAATTTAATTTCAATTCTAAAAGCGTCATTGATTTAAAAAATTTAAAGTTGTGTAAGGACCATAAAAATCTCTTACGATCGCATTTTAAAAGTAAATAAAAATTGACGTTGACAAAGAGGAAGTTGAGCTTGTACCAATAATAGAGGGCATTTTTATTCACTCACCCTCCAATAGTTGACATGTGTCCTATTTCAATAATTATGTTGATATTATCAACGCAAATTAAGAATATAATGAGAATTATGACACACGTCACCCACAGAAAGTCTGGGTGAGCATAATGCTTTCTCAATAATAATGATAATAATAATAATTATAATAATATTAGTATCATAATGCTCTCCTAACCAAATGACTTCGGTTCGGTCGATTTCGTCGATTATGGGGTGTTTCTTTCAGTTCAATTTTCTCATTGCACTATTTTGATAAAAACCAACAAAACCAATCGGTTCAGTCGGCTGTTTGGTCCAATCGTTTTTGTGACAGTAATGCTATGCTTTCCAAGTTTGAATCTCAAATTTGTTTTTCAAATTTTTTGTCAATTATAATACGTGCAATATCATGTGATACCATTGATCACTATCATAATATATGGTACAAATGCTAAGCTATTTCGAACCAAAATTAGAATTTAAATTTGAAACACATCATTATTTATATGATATTTTGTAGTGATGACACAATTAATTACTCGTAGGTGAGTGAGGTTACAAATGATCACCTCACAATGTCACGTGATATTATTGATTATTATCACAATATATGGTACAAATGTTAATTCATTTAAACCAAAATTGTACGATTCATTCATTAAGAAATTGACGGGTTTAAATTTAGCACACATATCATTATTTATATGATATTTTGTAGTGATGGCCGTTTAATTAGCCCTAGGTGAGTGAGGTCACAAACTCCATTGGATATTGTCCAAGTGGAATAAAATGTGGCAAGCACTATTTAAAGAACAATATACGTAATGGCATTATGGCGGAAAGCGTTATCTACACAATTTACAAAAAAAAAATTATAGATACATATATATATATATATGTATATATAGCTTTATCTATACTGTTTAGAGCATGCTTGCCTGTGTCAATGTTTATGCGATTTTGATTGTGATTAATAAAATTGTTTAAAGGTATAAATGATTATTATAGTTTGAGTATTTGATTAATTTGTTAGGTAATTGATCAAATATAGAGATAATCTTGAAGAGCACCCGGGTCACCAACTCTACTTAAAATGAACAAATAATCAGTAACAAACGGATTCCTTGTTGTAGTATTAACTATATCTCATTTGGTGTATTTTTCAGTCTACTTCCATATTTTCCATCGTACAAAGTCGGTCCTGAATTTTTGGGGGCCAAAGCAAACACCAAAATCCGTGCCCTTACCCTCGTTCCTTTTGTTTTCTTCTTTTTTTGAGTTACTTGCAATTTTTTTTTCCGCTAGAACATAAAATTACGTAATTAACTACAAATTTTTCTAGATATATATACACAACTAGACTCTTAAGTAAACATGGTAGAGTGAACATACCCAATGAACATCATTTTTTGCCCAAAAGAACCCGCGAGCCGCCCGTTAGCTATATATATATATATATATATATGTAAATAGACTCCAAGGCATTTTTTTTAAAGATATAATTGGTTGCAAGGCCGAATTGATGGATTTTGCTCAAGTATACATATAAACATGCTGTAATAACTTTTTAAGTCTTTTTCTTTTTTTGGGGATAATTACACGAACCTCCTCTGAGGTTTGGCAAAATTGGACCTCCCTTTATATTATAAAATTACACAGACTTCCCCTCTAACATGAATTTACTATTTTACACTTATTTTGTTTACCATTTTTACTAAACTACACATGATCTCTCTCTCTCTCTCTCTCTCTCTCTCTCTCTCTCTCTCTCTCTCTCTCTACTGTGTGTATATAGATATAGATATACAAGTACATACATACATATATATATATAATATATATATATGAATTTGTAAAAAAAAAAAATCAAAAATTCAAACCCAAAATCAATTTGTTCCAAAATCTAAGATTTAAACCCAAAATACCAAACTCACCTTATAGATGGATACAAGTATCTATGTGTAAATGTATTCATTGGATATATATGTCCAAATATGTATGTATCTATGGTGTATATTTGTGTATGTTTATATGCATGGTCTGTATATATGGTGTGTATGAATGGATGCAAATATATATGTATATACAGTATTGTAGAGAGAGAGAGAGAGAGAGAGAGAGAGAGAGAGAGATTTTTAATTATTTTTATAACTAAAGGTATTTTCGGTATTAGCAAATTAAGAATGGAGGTCCTTAATTATAAATTTTGCAATCTAGAGGGGAGGTGTGTGTAATGCAAATCCAAACTTCAAGGGAGGTTTGTGTAATTTTGCAACATAGAAGGGTGATCCGTGTAATTTTGCCAAACCTCAGAGAAGATCAGTGTAATTAACCCATTTTTGTTTTGGAGTCTTGGACTAACAGACTGTATGTACGAATCTGAGGGTTTGTTTGAGCTGGTATAGAGTTTTATTTTGCATGGTTTGGGCTCTTTTAGTTTGGGTTAGGACCCTCTAAATTAAAGTAAATTTATTGTTATTATTATTATTATTATTATTATTATTATTATTATTATTATTTTTAATTTTAATTTAAGCCCAAACACAAAGATACAAAGTTTAGACTTAAAAAAGGCCTCATATTGGATGAAAATTTGAGAGCCTAAATCATTAATTTTGCAAGTTTGCCCCCAAGCCAGCCTTGCCACCACCGTATATTAATATTTAACATAAAAACATGAATTGTGCAATGGCTCAGTGTTGTTGATAAAAAATGTCTCCTCTCTTGGGCCCTGATGTTTATATCATCGCACACAATCACTACACCAAATAATAATATATATATATATATATTTATGAATATAGATTTCTTGTTGAAATATTGTATGTAACTCCTTGATTGGTTATATTATTTCTATCTATATGATCTCTCTTTTATTAGTTACCTTATATCTGTTGCATTGTCTCACTTCCACTTCTTTCGTACACCAAAGTTGATGTGTCGTATTATAAAAGAGAGCTCCAAGAGAAGCAACAACAAAAACAACTCAATTTTTGCTGCATTTGTCAGCTGCTGAATTTTTTGTAATAAAAATTCATTCGAGTGAGAGGTTTGTTTATGATGAAAATGGATAGAATACACACTCGCGCAAAAAAAAAAAAATATATATGTATATATATATATTTAGTATATTTGAGTATCCCCGGAATGCCAGAGTAAAATACATCAAATCTTATACATCAATTTGACTTTAATATAACAAAGTACATATTTAATAGGATAAAAAGCATTTTGCTCCCTTAATATATATATATATCGTTTTATACTTTGCACCCTAATGTTTCAATTTTTTTAAATTAGTGTTTAATGTATATAGCGAGTTGTAATGTAGCCCTTCCGTCAGAATTTCTTAAAAACTAACGGAAACTCGCCCATGTGCTAGTCATGTGACTTATTTAAGGGTATTTTAGTCATTCACTATAAATTAAAAGCATTTTGCACCCTTGATGTTTGGTTCATTTGGCGATTTGCACCCTTAATATTTTGGTTATTTGGACAAGTTTCATTTTTATTTTTATGAACAAAAAAGGTGTTCCAACATAATTTTTGGGTGCCTCTACCGCTACCCATTAATAATAGTAAGAGGACGAATCCAAATAAAATAGAACAAATCTAAAGTTATCCAACCTATTTTAATTGGAATTTTAAATAAACTCTAATTCTAAAAGGGTGAGGGCTAAACCCATCACCTTTTTTGCTAAATTCACCACCTTTTGAAAGTACATTATTTACTTTGAACTTGTATATTTTAGGTTATATGTAATTGTGTCCCTCAACTTTTGATTTTTTTTTCGTTTGCCCAATATATATGTGTATATATATGTAATTTTTTTTTAATCTCAATAGGAATTAGTGTTGATTCAAAGAAATGTTACGACCATGGGGAAGCACCCTCGACCTGTTATTCTTTTTTTTTTTTTTGGAAAATTGTACCTTTGGACTTAAAAAATTGCATCATTATTCCGTGAGTTTTAGAATAACCCAAAGACAAATAATTAAATCTCTTCATTTTTTTCATTTTATAAAATGGACATATGTGTTATTTCTTCTTTTATTTTTAACACTAGTTTCACCTACAAAACAAGAAATCTTTAGAAGTTTATGATCATAGTGAGATTTATGGATCAAAGTAATTTATTTAGTTTAAAAAAAAATTGTGGATCAAAATGAGATTTTTGAGTTTAAAGTGATAAACCACATGTAAACTATGTCTCTTTTCCTTATGCATTTATTTATCCTAAACACTATATCTGACTCGTTTGGAAATCTTTTATTGTATTTTCTTTGTAATTTATTCCTTTCATTTTATTTTCTTTAATTTTTGAATTAAAGTTTATTTAAATTCCAATTAGTATATATAGGCGGGGTAACTTTGGATTTGTTTCATTTTATCTGGATAAGGTCTCTTACTATTATTAAAGGGTTACGGTAGAGGCTCCCAAACATTATGCTGGAACACCTTTCTTTTCTTTCATAAAAGTAAAAATTAAAACTTGTCCAAATGACCTAAACATCAAGACTGTAAATCGCCAAATGAACCAAACATCAGGGGTGCAAAATGCTTTTAATTTATGTTGAAAGACTAAAATACTCTTAAATAAGTCACATGACTAGCATATAGGCGACTTTCCGTTAGTTTTTAACAGAAATTCTGGCAGAAGGATCACATTGCAACTCGTTATATACATTAAGGGCCAATTTGATAAAATTGAAACATTAGGGTACAAAGTCTAAAACGATATATATATATATATATATATATATTGGGGTGCAAAATGCTTTTTATCCTATTTAATATATTAAAATTTTGATATTTCCTTGAAATTGGTCGAAGTGATCCAGAGGTTACAGTGAATCTTTACAATACCCACTGGTTTTGTCAACCCAAAAGGGCTTTATAAGCCCAATTGAATTTGAAGTTAGGCTTGGATCCTTTTTGTCCTAAGGTTGGGCCTTTGGTGACTCAGAATTAGATAATGCCCAAACCAATTGTTCTCATATTCGAATATTCGATTATTAAGAGCTCATGATTCTCTGGGTTGGGCCTTATGTACATATATATATATATATATATATATGTATAGGGGGCTGCTAACTTAAAACACGATGGTTGTAGGTTAGCAGCATACAACAGCCTCTTTAGCGACGAAAAGTAGACTTTTAGCGACGAAAATTTTGTCACTAAAGGTTTCAACTTTTAGAGACGAAAAATTTTGTCGCTAAAAGCTCGTTTTTTGTCGCTAAAAGCCTCCTGTGCTGTAAGTTAGCAAATCCCATATGTATATATATATATATATATATTTTCTTCACATGAAAAGAGAGATTTCATTGATTTTTACTCAAATTACATAATTGAGAGAAATAGAGAGAAGAGAAGAGGAAGTGGGAGAGAAAATAGTCAACTTTTGTTTTTTCTCTAAATTGGAGAGATTCCGAAGAGAAACAAAATAAAATACTTTCTTAAAGACCAATATATATGCTCCAATATATTCTTGTTTATTCCAACATATATCTCTAATGGAGGAAAATAGTAGAAAGTTGAGTTTTCCTTCTCTTCTCTATTGTGTATCCAACATGGTGGAGAAAACTCAGTTTTCTTTTATCTCTTCTATTAAAGTCCAAGCGGGAAAACTATCAAACCAAAAATATATCATCTTCTAAGCCAATAGCAAATATAGCAATATCATATGTAAATTAAATCATTGCCTTCCCTCTTAGAATGATGAGTCGTTATTGAGCGAATGAGGGGGAAATGTGCTAGAGATACCCACATAAGCATTCGCTACAAAGCTCTCCAGATTTGTGAACAAACCCCGCCAAATTTCCAAATCTGATGGAGGCAATGTAGGATATGTACGAAAAATCACCACAGCTAAAAGAACAACTCCTTAACTGTAAAGTGCAATATCCGGATTGACCACTTGAATAAGAGAGCAAGGTGATTGCAATTGGAACTAGACCAAATAAAATAGGAAAAAAAAAAAAAAAACCCTCAATGAGAGGGACAAGAAAGCCCTCATGAAGAAGGACAAAACCATGAAGAAGGACATCAGCAACCACAAAGACTGGGAGAGCCCCATGAAGAAGGAGTGCTTGAGAGAGTGCATTTTATGGAGAAAGGGAGAGAGAGGTCCTCGACCTATGTAGAATGGTTGGGCCTTAACTTCTGCCTCTCATAATCAGCCACCATATTTGTAACTTGGTTTTTTGAAGTTATAAGTTCATTGTGTCATTTTACTTTAGAGCTAAGGACACTTAAGATTTCTGATCAAGGTAAGGTCCTCCATACATGATATTAATTGAAATTTTACAGGACCGTACATGAATTTGAAGTTGTGAATGTCATTTCATAGACTTTCTAACAAACTAAGAATCAAATTAGACTTTAAACTATTGACAGTTGTTTCTAGAGATTTTTTCTTAATTTTTTTTTTGTGAATAAATAACTCTTCACCAATATATTCAAGTGTTTATGTCAAAATTTGGGTTAACTATAATTTACACCCTTATAATTTTACTCTTGTGTCAATTTAGTTCTTATTCTTTGAATTTGACAATTTTCTCCTTGTGGTTTCTGATTAGTTCCAATGTAGTCCGGGTCGCTGTAATATGTAAAATAAATTAGATGGAATTCGATCACGTGAAAATCACATGACATGTGTAGATGGACTGTTCAAATATTTTATTCTCCCCTATGCACTCACGGTTCGGGCTCACCCATCTGCCTTCTTTCTGCCGTCGATGGATTGCTTGACATTTGAGATCGAAGCCTATCCGCGGCATTAGTAATTCATCACCGGAGTATCGCAACTTCATTGGAAGACTGCTCAGAGTCCCAACATAAAAAGCATGGACTTTTCTTAAAGGTCAGCATGTCTGCACCCGCAATCGCATTGGTATGAATTCTTCTCGGATGCGGCATAATGTTTCTTTTAGTTATTATTATTATTATTATTATTTTCTTTTACAAAAAAGGGGGATTAACATAATTTTAAAAACTTCAAAATCATTTCAGAATGTTAAGAGTTGGATTACACGTCAAAAGACTACTATGGCTTATTTATGCTAATTATTTGTCTTAATTGCATAACAAATCAAGATAATGTATAGTTTATATAATTATATAAATAAATAAATAAAAAAACACCACCCTTGATTTTTGAAAAAGTAGTGAATCTTTTGCATCCGTGTGCGTATCCTCGCACTGCACGGGTTGCTTCCAAGGTCCCAACTATTAGGAGACAAAGAAAGGCATCTTAGAGCAACTCCAATGGGAGCGTGCATTTCGAGTATCCAAAACATCAATTTGGGTCCTTGAATGGTGATTTTGGATACTCAAATGAATCTTTTCAATAAAAACACTCCAATCATGGTAACCAAATTGATTTATTTATTATTTTTCATGTTTTTGAAATTAAAAAAAGTAATAACTTGATTATATTTAACGTCTATATTTTAACGATAAAGTTTAGAAATGAAATATAAAAAAATTATAATAAATATTTTATAATATTAAATTCAACTGGCAAAATTCAAATTTTAAATTTTAAAATTCTAATTTTGACCGCCAAAATTATAATTTAAATTGCTAAATTAAACCGCCAAAATTCAAAACTCAAAATTTTCCAGCCAATGTTTCTAAATTCAAAATTTAAAATTCTAAATTTGAACCGCCAAAATTCAAATTTCAAAAGTAAACCGCCCAAATTCTTATTGATATATTTTGAGCAAAATAAAAGTTATTTTTTTACATACCTTGACAGCCTTGTTCTTGAAAAGTGGTAAAATTTTACCACTTTTGAACAGTATTCATGCTGTGTTATTCATGTTTTTTTTTTCCATTACTACTAGTACTATTGTTGATATGTTTTGAGCCAAAAAAAAAAAAAAAACATGTCTTGACCAAAATAACATTGTTGATATGTATTGAGCAAAAAAAAAAAACATGCCTTGAGAGCCTTGTTCCTAAAAAGTAGTGAAATTTCACCACTGATTTTAGTACATTTAAAATGAGTGGTGAAATTTCACCACTTATAGAGCAACTAAATGCTACATGTCATTTTCATCATGGCAATTCTATTTTTTTTTTTGGACATTATTACAATGTCAAATGCAATTTTTTAATATTTTTGTTCCAATATATGTCATTTCAAATGCTATATTTTAACCCAATTATCATTTGTCTTTCAAAGTAGTCTTTTGTTAAGGGACAAAAGGGTCAGTTAATAAATATATATTCTTTCCAAATTTTGCATCCCAAATACTTTACAAATATATGTGGGTGTCAAAACACGTGAAGTTTATGAAATTTTTCACCACAATCATAATTTCATCATTTTGAATCTTTGATAAACAAAATTTTCTCCACATTTAAAATAATAGTGAAATAGTGGTGAAATTTTACCAATTTTCAGGAACAAGGTAGTTAAGGCATTTATCAAAACATATCAACAATGATACTACTTTTGTAGATGTCGTCGACACGATTTCAACGGTATAAAATTTGTATAAATTTGAGTTGTATATAAAAAGTTATAGAGATTTAAAGTTTAAATTTTTTTTTAAAATGAGCCTTGCTATAGTGTGCCTGCTTGCACCATGCGAGTGCATCTTCACTATGTGGCATGGACAGCGTACTACTAGTTGATGAATTTGATCATTTGTATGACTGACTCATGTCAGCATCTTCATTCTTCAAAGTTTGTGCAAGAATGTCCCATAAGATGTGCTCGTGTGATGAGGGCAACTTCGTCTTTTTTGAATATATATATATATATATATATTTTTTTACGTTGTATCGTTTGTCTAAAATATTTGTTTAATAAAGAATCTAAATCAAAATAAAATGACTGATTATTTTTAAATCACTATATTTCTCAAACTAGGAATTAACATCTAATTTTCTCTTATTTTAAATAGTGAGCGAACACAAATTTTTTTCTCTTACGTTAAATGGAGAGTTATTCTACAGCATCATATTCAAATTATTCAACTTTAACTTAATTATTTGAGAGAGAGAATATATCTACTACTATATAATAAGAAGACAGTCCCATTAAGCAAGCACGTCAAATTTTATGAATTGCCAAAACAATTTTTGTATTTCTCGATTATACCCTTGGTTGAAAATGTAAACCCCTGAAATAGCAAAAACTCCAAAGCTGCTCACGGTTTTGGTGACCTGGTCGGTTATGAACTTCCTATTTTGCCCCTCACTACACTATTATTACTCATACATCTATTTATACGTCCGATTTGTGTGAGGGTAAATCTGTCATTTTAGACAAATAAATACATTCAAGTCAGCTTTTGAAATTATATTGAATATAATAATGAGGTTTCAATCAAGAATCTTGTGTCTGATTACATTTGGGTCAACAATTTTTGGGATATTTATTATTCACTGGAAAAAAAAGTAAATTTTTTTTTGGCTATTTTAGTGACTATTTATGAATTGGTCACTAATATGTATAATTTGGTCAACTTCTTCTCTCAAATGAGGGTTGATCAACACTCTTATGTCTAATTGCAGTTGGCTCAACAATTTTTGGGATATTTATTATTCACTTTCCAAAAAAAGTAAAAAAAAAGTGGCTATTTTAGTGGCTATTTAGGAATTGGTCAATAATATTTACAATTTGATCAACTCTTCTCTCAAATTTAGGATTCATATATTGTAATATGTGCAATTGCATTTGGGTCAGTAAGTTTTGGAATATTTATTATTCACTTAAAAAAATTCAAAATAAGTGGCTATTTAGGAATTGGTCACTAATATTCACATTTTGGTCAACTTCTTCTCTAAAATTTATGATCTGGGATATTTATTCTTCACTTCAAAAATGTCAAATAAAGTGGCTATTTTATTGACTATTTATGAACTTTTTATAATCATTAACCGTACAAAACGACACAATTAAATTTTTCGCGCAACGCACAAACTTCCAACTAGTACATATATATATATATATATATAAAAGAAATTCTTATAAAAATATAGGACGGTGCATGAAGTAATTATGAGATCACGACCTATCCTAAGTACTCTTCGATCATCAACTTGACTTCTTAAATTCATCATAGTAAGTAAGAAAAGAGAGAGAGACAGAGAGAGAGAGAGAGAATTATCTTTCAATTTTAAAACCCAATAAAGACTTGCCACAGCTCACATGACCGACATGAGACACCACAAGTGAAGGTTTCGGAAAAACAAATCCAAATCCCATGCTAAGCGAAGCATACACGTGGGTCAAGTTCACACAACACGGCATCTAAAAATAGCTAATTTACCCATTTATTTATTGTGACAAAGGGAATGGTAATCCTACTAATCCTCTCCATAACCAAAAGGATAATGCTACTGGATACCAAATAATTTATCAGTTGTACTTGTATGTGATCATATACATTGACATGCGGATTATTATCGATCACTATTATAGTATATTATATAATTATCAAATTATTTATAATTTAAATTTAGAAAATATGGTATTATTCTATGGAAAATATACATTTCAAATATATTTATAAAGAGTCAATGCCACTTCAAGAATATTAAAGTAAATTTACAAATAATATAAAAAAATTAAAGAGTTGTTAAATGCACTCAAATAATATACATTTCGATTTGGTTCGATTTTGGCTAATTTGGTTTGATTTGGTAACTATCGAATTGAAAATTGACCGAAATATAATTCGGTTATTTCAATTAGGTTCAGTTTGGTAATTCGGTTAATCAAATTGTAAAAAAAAAAAAAAAAAAACTCAAAATTTTTTTTTTCATTTTCACAACTTTTTATATGTATTTTTTCTTTTTATTTCATATTGCAAAGAAAACATCCTTTTTTTGTTAGTTTTTAATTATAAAAATGCTTATATTTTTATTACATATAGTTATCTATAAAGTATATTAATAATATAGAACATAAAAAAAAAATGAAATTCGATTTTTCAGTTTGATTGTAAAAAGCACTTTTATTTTTCGGTTTAATTGTAAAAATTACTTATATTTTTATTACATATAATTATGTATAAAGTATATTAATAATATAGAACATAAAAAAATGAAATTCGATTTTTCGGTTTGATTCGGTTTGCCTATAGGCTACTGAAAACCGAACTGAAATTTTTAATTCAGTTCAATTTTTAACCGAATTAAAAATTTTAACTAAAATAACCGAACTGAAATTTGAAATCACATAAAAGTTTGGAAATAAACATTTCATTTTTAGTTCAGTTATGGGTGAAATTTCTTTAATTCGGTTCGGCTTACATCCATATTTAATTGCTTCTTTAAATCACATAAAAGTTTCTCGTGCTCCGCCTCTAAAATACTTGGCTAGTGTCCACTTTTTAATTAGCACACTTTTATTACCTATTTAAAATTGGTATTATCTGCAGTGGTTCACAAAAACTTTTTCAATTATATCATATAAAATAATATGTAATATCGCTAATATAATTGTTAATTCATTTAAGAGCTAAATATTTGAAATTTGGGGAGTCAATTAAATTATTCATATAGAAACCACCACCACCAACCACCAAAGGAATATTTTTAACTATTAAGAGGATATTTTTGCTCATTCTATTTTGGCCATTTATTGCTTATTAAGATTTTTACTGGATGATATATATCTAATTTCATTATTTATGCTAATAGTATATGAGCAAAATAAAAATAGAATGTGACATATCACTCAACAAGTATCTGAGTAAGCAAAATGGGAATGGTAAAAATGCTCTCAACTATAAATAATACTATACTTACTAAATTTAAATCTATAATTTAATTCTTAAATAACTTAACAGTTTATACCATTTATTTTGAGAGTGATTGATGATAACATTACATGTAATACGACTTATATATAGCTTTACTCAACAACTATACTACAGATAGCAATTTCATCATTTTAACAGACACCTGTCCCGGCAAGTTTTTAACAACCATGTATCTTTTTTGAAGAACCACATATCTGACAGCTCCATTCAAAGATATTTCATATTTGGCTCAAGTCTTGGGATAATTAAATTTCAGTCAAATTTATGTTATAAATTTAAAAGTAAATCTACATTTTTTTTCTGACAGCTCCATTTAAAGATATTTGGATTAAGCCATAAAAAATATTAATAATAATTAAAATATTAAAAATTATCAACAAAATAAATTTAAAAAATATTAACTTTTGAAGTGTTAATTTATGATTCAGTGAATTTTATGTTTCCCAAGATATAAACTTGCATTAGAATAATGTAAATATGCTCTTAATGTTGTGATGATATTGTCTCGACTTTGTACAGAGTTACTCTAAAATATTGTGTAAAATTTGATGGCTTTTATTAGAGGTGTCAATCGGGTCGGGTTGGCCCGGCCCGGCCCGAGCCCGGCCCGATTTTTCCGGGCTAAAAGCCCGGCCCGGCATAGGCCCGGCCCGCTAGGCCCGAGCAGTTTTGTCCGGTCCGGGGTGGACACCCTTGGTCCCGTCCACGGCCCGGCCCGGCCCGGCCCGCCCCTTTGCCCGAAACCCGGCCCGGCCCGCTAGCCCGGATAAGCTAGCCGTTGTGGCCCGGCCCGGCCCGAAGCCCGGCCCGGTAGGCCCGCCCGTGGCCATAACGGCTAGTTTGGCCCCTTTTCAAATTTTTTTCCATTTTTTACCCCTCTAACGGCTATAAAACGGCTAGTTTTGGGGGTAAAAATGTAAATGTGCTTTTTGACTTCCCAAAATACCCCTTAGCCCATTTTCTATAAATACTAAACCTCCCACAACATATTTTCTCATACAAAAATCAATTATCTCTCTCTATTCTCTACTTTCTCTATACTACTCCATAAACTACAAGTCTACAAGCACTTCTACTCTACAAGTTGGTGATTCAATTATCAAAGCTCTAATTTGTAAAAGCACTTCTAGTCTTCTACAACTTGAACTTACAAGCTTTCAAGTCTCAAGTTGAACTTACAAGCTCTCAAGTCTCAAGTCTTATTATAATTTATAGTTGTTCACTTCTTCTTTTACTACTATAAGTTGAGGTAAATTTATTTATTGTTTCACTTCTTGCTTTATTAGTTGCTTATTTAATTGTTAGTATTTTTAATCTTTCATATTTCTTTCCCCTCTTTTTTTTTTATTTAAAAAAAAATGGCATCTCACTCAAGATCTTCCAAAACTAGGGAAGGCCCAACTTATGACTTTGAAAATTTAGATTATGGGGAAAGAAATGAGATTAATGATTTGGAATTGGAGGATGATGACGACGTTGAAATTATGGGGTCTAATCCATCTGAACCATCTCCTTCAAATCCTAATGATCCAAGTCCCACCACTGAAAGAAAATTAAAATCACCTGTTTGGTTATTTTTTAAATTAAATGACGAAAAAAATGGAGCTATTTGCAAAATATGCGGACTCAAATTTTCTTACAAAGGTGGAGGAAATAATACACTTAAAAGGCACATCATGAGCAAACATAAAGGTGCATGGGAAGCAGGTACCGCTCAAGCGGACGGCCTAGTACAATCCCAAATTTCTGCTTCTACTGGCACAAGTGTTGGAACTTTTCTTTATAATCAAAAAAAAATGAGGGAAGGCTTGGCAAAATTTGTTTGTGCATCCGATATGCCTTTTACTTTAGTTGAAGAAGAGTGCTTTACACGTTTTATTCAAACTTTTTTACAGCCAGCCTACCAACCTATTACTAGAAATACTCTTAGAAGTGATATACAATCTGTTTTTCAACAAACCAAAAAAAAATTAATTGAGGATTTTTCTACTTTTAATTGTACAATTGCATGCACTTCCGATTTGTGGACTGGTTGTAATAAAACGGGATATATATGTATAACGGCGCATTTTGTAGATGAAAATTGGAATATGAATAAAAATATCATTGCTTTTCGTGCATTAGACTATCCTCATACTAGTGAAAATATATATAACTATATAATCAATGTTTTTAATGAGTATGATATTATGAAAAAAATTATAAGCATTACTTTTGACAATGCTAGTGCTAATACAAATGCTATTAATATGTTTAAAGATCTTATGCGCCCAATGTTGAATGGAAAATTATTTCATGGTCGTTGTGTATGTCATATCATTAATTTGATTATCCAAGATGGATTAACAAAAATTGATGATCACATACTTAAAATTAGAGAGGCAGTGGTCTTTTGTTGTTCAACGCCTAAGCGTCTACAAGCATTTTATGGTGTTTGTAAACAAAATCGTCTTAATCCAAAGAAATTGCAAACTGATATTAAAACTCGTTGGAATTCTACTTATCTTATGATAGATTCTTGTAAAAAGTATAGTAATATTATTACTCAATTTGTTAATTTTAATTATCCATCACTAAACTTGACTTCAAACGATTGGGATATGACATTTGACTTTCATGGATTTTTAGAAGTATTTTACAATGCTACAAATAAACTTTCCGGTGTTTACTATTCTACTTCTTGTTTAGTTCTTATGGAATTATATAATATGGCTCATACATTTCATAGTTATAAACAAAAAAATGACATTTTTATTGATATTTGCGAGAAAATGGAAAAAAAGTTTAAAAAATATTGGTCTTACATTCCACCTGTATTTTACTTATCTGCAATCTTGGATCCTAGAATCAATTTTGATGGTGTTTGTGAAATGGTTAAACAAATATCTGAATTGATGCAAGGACCAGATGGTGAGCCTGGTCTAGAAATAACTACTTCTGAAATGGAAACTACTTTGGAATCTTTATTTCGTATTTACTATGAAAAATATACAAATAAAGAAAGTGCTACTTCTTATTCTACTTCTAATATTGAGTTAAGTTCGGGAGCGTCAGGTGGTTCTTGGGCGAGCCAGTTTCTCAGTCGAAAGAAACAAAAGGGTGTTAGTCAATCATTTGTAAGTAGCTCTAACATTCTTGGTGAATTAAATAAGTATCGAGAAACAGAGTGGGAAAGTCGATTAACCAACGAGGAAATGGTCAATTTAAATCTTTTGACATGGTGGAAAGAACATGTAAGAACTTTCCCTGTTCTTTCCATCATGGCTCGTGATCTACTAACTCCTCCGGCTTCCACAGTTGCATCGGAGTCTGCTTTTAGTGTAGGTGGAAGGGTGCTAGAGGAAAGGAGGAGCAGATTATCTCCTGATATGCTTGACTGCTTGATGTGCTTGAAGGATTGGGACCGTGCACAATATCGAACTCAAAACCGCCAAGATCCTATTCTTGAAGACTTCGCAAATTTGGAAGTTACGGAAGAAAATTGAAGAATCAAGAATTGAAGAATGAATATGAGAGTTGAAGATCATTTAGTTCCAAACAAATCAATTGTAATACTCCTGGCCCGCATGAGTATAAACTGTGAACGGCTTTTTAAAAAAAAAAATCCAATTCTGTAAAATGTAATCTTTACTTTTTATTATATAAATTAATGATAAGTAATCTTTATTTTTTATTAGACTATAATTTTAAATATCAAATACTAGTAATCTCTTTAATTTTTATTGAATAATAAAAATTCTTTACTATTTTTTTTGAATGAACTTTTTTTAAACTTTTAGTAATCACTAATCATTAATGAATAAATATTTACTTTTTATTATACAAATTATTGAAATTAATGATAATAATCTTTATTTTTTATTAGACTACAATTTTTAAATATCAAATACTAGTAATCTCTTTAATTTTTATTGAATAATAAATATTCTTTACTTTTTTTTTTTGAATGAACTTTTTTTAGTAATCACTAATCAATGTAATCATTAATGAATAAATCTTTACTTTTTATTGTACAATTTATGATAAGTAATCTTTATATTTTATTAGACTATAATTTTTAAATATCAAATAATAGTAATCTCATTAATTTTTATTGAATAATAAATATTATTTACTTTTTTTTTTTTTGTTAAACAAATTTTTTTTAGTAATCACTAATCATTAGTGCATAAACTAAACATATAAAAAAAAAAAAGAGTAAAAGTCAAAACTCCCCCAAATTCCCAAACATTAAACTTTAAAAGTTAAAACTTTTCCCCCCAAAACTCCGGCCCGGCCCGGCCCGGCCCGTTTATGGGCCCGTCCACGAGCCCGTCCACGAGCCCGTCCATAAGCCCGTCCATGAGCCCGTCCACTAGCCCGGCCCGAAGCCCGGCCCTAGTGAGCCCGGGCCACCGGTCCGGGGCGGACATCCCCCCTCCCTTCCCAAGCCCGGCCCGGCCCGGCCCGATAACACGGTGAAGCCCGGCCCGGCCCGGCCCGAAGCCCCGTCAAGCCCGCTTTGACCGAGCCCGGCCCGGCCCGACCCGGCCCGTTTGACACCACTAGCTTTTATGGAGTATTTGGGAATTCGCAAAATAAGATTAGGTGTAGTGCAAGTCCAATTTTTTTGTAAGAATTTAGTTGGTAAGTTTTTTCTTGCTATAATTCGTATCCAATCTAATAAATGTATTAAAACAAGTTCTCTATAAATCCAACCTACCCTTAGACCACACTAAAATCAGATAAAAAATTGAACGTGAAGCGAACCTGGCACAAAAAAACATAGTTATTTCAAGATATTAAATTTAAATTTTTCATAAAAAAAAAACTGAAAAATGTAGTTATACAAAATAATTCAACTTATTACAGTGGTTACATCTGTAAACTCACACAAACCAAGAAATAGATACATATATATATATAGAGAGAGAGAGAGAAGGGAGAGAGAAAAGAAAGAAGAAAATTTTAGAGAGAGAAACCATGAGAACGAGCAACCACCTAATCGGCGCCCTGAACTTCCTAACCTTCCTCCTCTCAATCCCCATCCTGGGCGGCGGCATATGGCTGAGCACCAGAGCCAACACCACCGACTGTTTGAAATTCCTCCAGTGGCCCCTCATCATCATCGGCGTCTCAATCATGGTCGTCTCACTCGCTGGCTTCGCCGGCGCGTGTTACCGAAACACCTTCCTCATGTACCTATACCTGTGGGCCATGTTCTTCATCATCGCCGCTCTAATCGGGTTCGTCATCTTCGCTTACGTGGTCACGGATAAAGGGTCGGGTCGGTCTGTCACTAACCGTGCCTACCAGGAGTATTACCTGGACGACTACTCGGGTTGGCTGGAGCAGCGCGTAGCGGATAATCGCTATTGGGGGAAGATAAGTTCTTGTATTAGGGACTCGAAAGTGTGTTCTAAGATGGGGATGTTTATGAATGGGGTTCCTGAATCTGAAGAAATGTTTTATTCAAGGAAGCTTAGCCCTATTCAGGTACCCAAACAAATTTTTATTTTTATTTTTGTTAATTAGGGTATGTTTGGGAAAGTCTACAATAATATCGGATTCAGTCCTAAGTCTAAAACTTTCTGTGGGAGTGTGTGTTTGGTTCGGTCTAAATCTAATTTTTATTTGATTTTGTGACAACTCGGTTTGATTCTAACCTCGATTTGATTTTACAAGAATCGGATAAAAAGTTAAAACTTGGACTAAACCCTATCATATTTTAAATATTCATAAGCAGTTCCGTGCTCAGCCGAATAAATTTTTTGAAAATTGATTCTATGTCAAACTAATTTATCACTGATTTTCACAAAAAAAAACTGAATAAAAAGGTTCCACTTGTATTGAACTAAATCATGCTTTGAATATTCTCAAATAGGCCTTTTATTACTTTGCGAAATATGTGTATATGCGTACTATTATATGTATATGTTTGATTAGTGGTGGTTTAGGCTCCTTATGACAACATATTTGCTTCTGCGGTCAATAGCTTTGAAATTTTTTTTTTTTTATAATATGCAAGTGATTTGTATAAGATGGTTTAACAAATAGTTTCATTATAATTAATAATATTAAACTCTAAATACTGTTCCTAAAGGGTACCAAGATCTGTTTACTCTAAGGCCACGTTTGGATGGTGGAGGAGATTGGACAATTAGTTCTATTTAGTTTATAGTCCCGCGACTAATAATACCACCTTCTCTATGGTATAACTTAGTCCCTATATGGACTATTATTTTAAAATGAACAATTAATCTCGAATAAAGTGGTTTTGTCAAACACTGGACTATTCAATTAAATAGAACTATTAATCCAATCTCCACTATCCTCTCTTTGATTCTGCAAAACAAACAAGATCTAAAGGTCTATTGGCAAATAATGATGGGATTACTTAGTGGGCCTACTTTCACATCGGAGGAGGATTTTGAATTAAAATTTAAAAAACATGGTATTACTCTCAATATAATGAGTAATGTATATATTTAATTCTCAAATAATGTGACAGTGGCATTACTCCAATATATGTGTGCATTGCACAAAAGTGTTGTCAACGAGCAATACGACGGACTTTTTGCATCCGTGAGTGTAGGATGTGTGTATAACTGTATGCATATAGATATGTACTCCGTATTCCTTTCCCTCTCTTGGTGATGGGACACATCAACAACATACCCATTAGTCATTGTCGTCTAATAAAGAGAGTCAGACTTAAACAAATTGTACTGCGAACATTTATGTTATGGTCACACAACCCAACTTATAAAACTTTACATTTCTGAATCGAAATTTGAATTTGAATTTGGGCTCCCAAACAGAAAAATAGTTGTACCACTGTGACATTTTGGGAGCTAAATTTGAGAAGTATAATAATTATTATTTATTTTTTTGGATGCTTATTTGGATTATGGTTGGACACGCATACACCTTAAATTCAATCCAACTCAATCTTAAAGTCCGACAATGACCCACAACAAAACCCAACAAGAATTACTCATTTCGACGGAAGAACAAACTGGGGGAAGCAATAAGTGGAGTCAAACTCTTAATCTCCCCACCTGTCAAAACTATTATACCTTTGAAAACCACCTAAATTTAACTCCAACTCCATAGAGGGGGATGTAGTGATAAGTCCATTATGTCTTCTTATTTTAGAGTTAAGGGCAATTATATTTCCTAATTAAGAAAAAAGTCATTCATATATGACTATTAAGTTAAATTTCACTATATAATGAAATTTCACTTAACCGTACACAAATTTTAATTGAAATTCCACTTTTTAAAGACTTTTTAACAAACTAAGAGTTAAATTGGACTTTAAACTTTTGCCTAAATTTTCTATAGAATATATGATACATCCAAGGAAATTTTCTATGTTAAATTTGGTAATTTCACACCAAAAGGAGTATCTTGAGAACAATGTTAGGGTACAACTATTTTTTATAACTCATTTATAACCATATTTCTCTCCTAAGTGGCACTGTGGGGTCCGGTTAAATTTCAATGGGTCCCAGTGCCACGGCACTTAAGAGAGAGATAGAGGTGGGAGAAGTTAGTCCATAAGCCCATCACATCTGTGAAGGAACCATGTGGGCCGTTGGATGAGGGTCCCATGTGGGCTCCACCTTAATCAATGATTTAGATGAATCCGTCACACGTGTGATGGGCTCATGGAATAATTTCTCTAGAGGATGATTGTAAATGAGATGTAAAAAATAGTTGTACTCCTAGCATTACTCATCTTTTGAAGAGGTACCACTAGTCTTTGTTTGAGGACTTTTCTTGATTCATTTGGTCTTCATTTTCACTGGAATGTCCTATCTTCTTTAATTTTGGTTTTATTTGGTTGCTTTTGTTAGATATATACAATAGGATGAAACTTGTCACAAACCTGGAATCTGGAAATTTATGCTCATTCTCATTCACACCTTTTGCACTCTCTTTTCATGGTACAAGATTATTACTCTTTCTGAATTTCTTCGTTTATTTGCATCCTTTTCTTGGCAACCAAACAGAATACTATCTCTTTCATGTTACTAAGAACCAAAAATTAATGAGTGATGGACGGCAACGTGATCCATCTACTTATTCAAATATACTTTTCAAGTAGGTGGGCCCCATAATTTTGGCTTTTCCTATGCAATTATTGAGGATTTTTCTAATCTTTCCCAGTCTTCATCCTTGGGGTTTGAGTAATGCTATGCTTTCTAAAACCAAATTTGAATCTTAAATTTAATTTGCAAATACTCTTTAACAGTTGTAACTTGTACATGTTGTGGTAGTGATCGTTGTCATCATAAATCACTAAATGTGATATAACTGACAAAATGCTTGAGAATCAAATTTAGAATTTAAATTTAAAACATAGTATTATTCTTTGGGTTTAAGAGGGTTCATGAACAGGGGAGAGCTACATACACTAATAAGTGATAGCAAAAATCTGGTAGCACTGGCATTTGGGTGAATTATATAATTGTTAGAATAATACTGTGCTTCCTAAATTTGAATCTAAATTTTGATTCCCAAATAGTTTAGTAGTTGTACCATATATTGTGGAAGTAATCAGTAGTAAAATTGATAAAATATTTGGGAACCAAATTTGTGATTGAAATATGATAATCATAGCATGATGCCATTTCTAATTCTTATTTAAGCGTTGGCATCGTTTGAAGTTTCTTGTCTTTTAACACACACTCACACAGAGAGAGAGAGAGAGAACGAGAGAGAGAGAGAGAGAGAGAGAGAGAGAGAGAGAGAGAGAGAGAGAGAGAGAGAGAGAGAGAGAAAGAGAGAGTCACGGTTATACTGATGATCATGTTGAAATATGAACCATTTTTACTTCACCACAAACTAAGAATATAGAATATATCTAGAGCAGTGATTACAAATTAATAATTCACTTAATTTTAAGAATCTGTCTTGTTCTATTTCTTGTTTCACATGTTCTAGTACTTGTACCTAAATTTTGGATCCTTTATGACCGAGTCCCCTTATCCTAAATATTGGGGTGTACCGAGCCCAATTCCTGGATTCATATCCACACGTACCCAAGTCCGGGTAACATAATGTGGCCATGATAGTTATTATTGGGTTAATTATAGGTACACACCCCCTGTTGTTGACTCTTTTTTCAGTTTAAAACATGTTATTAGTAATGGTTTGGACTAATGTGCCAGCGTTAGTAAATCTGATAAACTTTAATTGGACAGAAGTCTGCATAGTTGATTTATTCTCGAGTTAATTACATATTCACCTCCTGTTGTTGGTGAATTTTTCAGATGCACCCCATTTGCATGCTCTGACCCATTAAATTTAACACAGACTTATTAATGGTCGCACATAATCAAATGTAGTGGGGGCGAACTGAAAAAATGATAACCGTAGACACTGTAGCAGCAACTAACCCTTCATTTTTTGCATTTATGTAAGACTGGCATTTAGATGAGAATTAACTTATCTTAGTTTTTTATGGATAGATAACCTTTGATATGATAGGTAGGGGTTTAGTAGGCCTTCCGAGCGAATTTTTTAAGGGGTATTCTAGTAATTTTCATACTTGTAGATAATAGCCTAATTTTATGCTATTTAAGGGTGGCTAATTGGCTATCGATTGTAATGTTCTCTTTCTGCCTGAGATCACAATGAGAATCTCAATATATAGCTCCATGGACGTACCCATAATTTTAGGCGAACCATGTAAATCTGGTGTTCTCGTGTGTGACTTTTCGTTTATGTTTTCTTATGTCATTAAAATCCTAATATGAAAGCCATGGTGAGGATCACTGTAATTGGTTACAGTGATGGTAGCCTAAAACAAACAATATTTAGGACCGTCCTCGTGGATATTCTCTTCAATGTATACTATTAGCCACATAATTTATTTTGCCAAACAGTTTGTTAGATATTTAGAGTTGTGTTAATTGTTAAATACCTACGACTCATATGCAGCAAGGACTTCAAAGTAGAAATTATGAGGAAAATAATTTACAAACAACAATGATACATATACATCTCCAACGACACTTCTAACCACAGCCTATGTTTTAAATGTATGTACCCTTGTGCTGTTTGATTTTCACACTTTTCTGTGCACCACTTACATAGCAAAGGGTACATGCATTTAAAACAAGAATGTGGTTGGAGATGTGAGCGTATCATTATTGATTTAAAAATTACATTTCTGTGGAAAATTTGTTATTTGTTTCCAAAAATGGAAAAATGTGATAATATATTCAAAATTGTTTCCATCTTTTTTTGCTTGTAGTCTGGGTGTTGCAAGCCTCCCGCAGAGTGTGGCTATACTTATGTGAACGAAACTTTTTGGAGCCCTAATGGACAATTCATTGGAGTTAATGATTGTACCAATTGGAACAATGATCAAGAATTATTGTGCTACTCTTGCAACTCGTGCAAGGCCGGCGTGCTGGCTAGTCTTAAGAAGAGCTGGAGAAAAGTCTCCATCATCAACATCGTGGTATTGATCATCTTGGTGATCGCCTACGTGGTAGCGATCGCGGCGTTCAGGAACAACCGTCGGATGGACAATGATGAACCCTACGGTGAGACACGGATGGAGAAGGCCCAACCAAGTAGGATACAATTTTAACACCAAAGATTTTTTTTTCAAGTTTGGGAGGTAAAAATATGAAGACTTTTATGTATTAAATATACTTTTGAAGGGTGGGTTTGTTTAGGGTGATAAAACTTTGTGTTGGGTATGTTGTGAAGGATTTGGTTTAATGGCTTGTATATGTTGCTCTGATGGTAAGAATATTTTCTTTTGGTGGATCTTTCACCCAGAAGTTACACTTGTATGTTCTTTGGACAGAGGATTGCGAAATGGATCACAGCTTTCAAGTGCCTTTATTTTATTTAATTTGATTTGTTTTGTAATCCAGCTTAATTTCAAGTGTTATGTTTTGGCTGTTTTAAGGGCTACTCTACATGCAAACAGGCACAAGATTTGAATTAGTCCGATATGCTATATATGTTGGCCCAATTACCATTTTAGAGGTAAATTCACCAACTAATTTTTCTCTTGGAAAAAGGTCATTTGTTATAATGTTGTGCTTGGTAAGGGATTAACCTTTTCTATGTACATACAAATGCATATGTAAATAGTAGGTGACCAACTAACTTTTTTGTCCGAGATATTGGTTCAAGTTGGAACAAAAATTCTTATTCTAACTAATCCAAAAAATTCTGATTTTGAAATCATAAAATTAGTTTCGAACTCTGAAATTCTGGATTTTGAAAACTACAAAAAAAACCTAATAAAATTAGTTTGATAAAACCTAATAAAATTAGTTTCGAACTGTGAAATTACTCTTAATAAAATCTAATAAAATTAGTTTCGAACTCTGAAATTCTGGATTTTGAGAACGGGTGAATTATTGTGTTAATATGCCTTAATTAGTATAATTAGTGTATAAACGGATTAAGGGAGGCTTGGACTCTCCCATGTAAAAGTGTTCAGAGAGGGACACTAGTTGGAAAAGTCCTCAGTGAGGTGGGACAGGTATTGAAATGGAATCCAGCAAAGGGTAAATTGGTAATTTGTATTTTAAATGATTTAATGCATTTTATATCCTTACATGGATATTGTTAAGTTGTTTTCATAATATCATATTAATATGTGTTAGCATTAGCTTGGACACCCAAATCAGGGTATAAATGAAAAAGATTTAAAATTTGTAGGTGCGATAGCAATTTCACAAAATATATGGGACCTACATTGGGACCCATACAGAACTTAGACAAACACTCATTAGATAATTGGGTAGTTAATGGAATATTTGGGGGATTTCATAATGAGAACTTAAGAAATTCCGGGGAGGTAAACGAAAAATGGCTAAAGTGAGGCATTGACACCTCATACTTGTGCATGAGTGTGTGTGTCAAAACATGAGACTTGTCTCATTAATCACTGAATTAAAACAAAAGAAGAGGAGAGCTCACCGAGAGAGAAGACGGAACCGTCACCGACGACGTTTTTCGCCGTACCACCGTCGCCGCCGTTCGCCGGATTTACGATCCGAGACCACTTTTGGACTCGTAGAGGTAAGAGGATCACATGCACGTAATTTGTTTTCATTTTCGGCAACGTTTTTTTTCCGGTAACCGTTCTTGATAAATGATATTTGTTGAATCAAAATCATGTAGGATTTACTTTGGGTAAGAATTGAGCAAGATTTGTGAAGGAATTCTTCATTTCTAACTTGAATTTGGGTAGATCTTGCTAAGGTGAGTTTTCTAGCCTAAAGAATGGTTGTGTTTAACTATGTTCAAGGCATCAATGATGTAGAGATGTAGAGAATGATCATATTGTGTTGATTATTCATGTTTAGAAAGCATGTAGTTACTAAATTGTAAATTGCATGTTAGCTTTATGAAGATTATATGTGCCTACATGTTTATGTGCTTATATGTTTATGTGGTATTCAATGAGCACGGGGAAAATGATTCATTAGTTGGGAGTAATAAGGGTGGTAAAGAGGAAGAATCCGAGAAATACGGAAGTCCAAGGAATAGAAGTGGCCACGGGACCAAGGGAGGTCCCGGGTCTGAATGAATCATTGAACCGGTGACTCGGCGATTACAAAGATACGATCTATGTGCTTATTGTTGCATTGCACATATTAAACATTCAGCCATGTTTAGATTACTCACTAAGTGTAATGCTTAAGAAAACTATTTTCTGTTTCTGTTGTGGTAAATAACAACCACCGTAGGTACGGAGCAATATCCGGAGAGGAAATAGCGTGCTCGGGAGTGGGGAAGAGATGTGGGGCTTATAATTAAGTTTATAACTTGTAATATAATGTAACTTGTGGGTTAGTATCCTTGACTTGTGGATTTAAGACTTGACTCGTGGATGTATCCATGGAGTTAGTTTTGGAGTCCCGTGACTCGTATGGTGAATGTAAATTTGTAGAAACTTGTGTTATTCTCTATGTTGATAGTTTGAGAAAGAATGTGGAGGATTTGAAGTTTGCTTTGTAAATTCTATGTATGTTCTTAAGTTTCAACTATAACTATGGGTGAGATGGTTTTGGAAATGCTATTTGGAAAGTTTTATGCTTATGGTTGTTCTTGGAAAGAGTTTAGATTTGATTCACTTGTTCGATTCAAAGGTGGATACATTCATGGATTGAATGCTTGGAATTGGTTTTGATATGGTTTCTTAATGTTCTATGTGGTTGGTTGTAGCTTTAAGTTCATTTCCAACAAGGTCTTATGAGATACAAATTCTTGACATAAGTTGAACTTCAAAGCTTATTTTGATTCAAAAAGAGTTGAGTTCATGAATGATTTTGATCAAATTTTGGTTGTGGACATGTGATACATGCTTGGGTAATGCTTAAACATGTTTATGAATGTGTTTGAAATGTTTTCGTAATGTCCCAAGAAGTTTGGTTTGGTTTGGGCATGAGTTGGATAGGTTTTGACAGTGTTTTTAGAAGCAAAAACAAGTTCTGGGAAGCCCGGATCTATCCGGGTTAATGAAGAGATCAATCCAGCCTTTTTCGGGGGGACATTCTGCTAGAAAAATGAGAAGATGGATCGATCTGCCCTTTTCGCGGATCGATCTGCATGCAATTTCACAGCATGTCCGCTTTTACGAAAACGGGCATAACTCACTCTAGAAAACTCGAATTTGCGCGCTATTTTTTGCGTTAGAACCGGGACTCAAAGACCTATATTTTGGTATAAAATTTGTTATACCTTACTAATTACCATTTTACCCTTGGGGGGGCTGTTTTGTAACAATAGAGTTGTTTAATGTTGCTAAACATATGCGTTACTTAGTAATTCTAATGTTTTTTTGCAAATTAATGTACGTAGACTCTTGTAGCTTTGTTGCACATGTTCTAATCCGCACGAGGCGGGTTGGGGTGTGACAATTTTTTGTATCAGAGCATTAGGCTAGAGCCTTTGGGGACGAGAGACATATACGACACGTAGTGTGCACACAACAATACGTAGTTGCATCAATATGCATACACGTTTACTTAGCATGTTTTTAAATATTGATTAGCATGTCATGTGTTTCTTAAAAGTAACGTGCATGTGTGTACTATATGTGGGTGCCAGGCATAATGTCTGAAGGTGATACCTCAAACCGAATGGAACGGGTTGAAAGAGCAATCGAAGGGTTGGTACGAGTCACCGAAACTCATGTGGTCGAAGAAAGGCCGGTACAAAGTGAATCTGAACCCGAGGGAGGAAGTCGTCACTATTTCTAAATTCCATAAACAAAAGCCGACCATATTCCGTGGGGAAGCCGATCCAATGAAGGCAAACTTTTGGGTTTCTGATATGGAGAAAATCTTTAGGGTGTTACCGTGTATGGAGGAACAGAAAGTTCTATTTGCTGCCGATACATTAAAGGATGAAGCACAATATTGGTGGCGTACCAAGCTGGATCTGGGTCAACCGACTACATGGGATCAGTTTCTGGAGATATTTAATGAACAATATTTTCCAGAATTGTTTGGGGATCAAAAGGCTCAAGAGTTTATGGAGTTAGTGCAAGGGGGGAAATCAGTCCGAGAGTACTCAACACAATTTACGAGTTTGGGAAGGTTTGCGGGAGATGTGATAACAACTGAAAAAGTGAAAGCAAGGAAATTTGTGGCAGGGCTTCGAAACGACATTCGAGGACGAGTAACTGTATTCCAACCAGAGACCTATGCTAAGGCATTGGACATTGCTTCTATTGCTGAGAGAGACCTTGGGTATACTTCAAGCATGCCACCACCACCGAGTCAACAAAACAAAAGGGTTGGGTCGAGTCAGTTCAGTAGTAAAGGGAGTGCAAAAAGGCAGAGTCCAGGAGGTTCGTCGGCCAGTAGTGGCAGTGGTTCTAGTGGGAACAAACCAAGGTGTTCAACTTGTCAAAAGTTTCATTGGGGACGATGTAATCAACTTCCAAATCCGATCACTTATAACATATGTCGACAACCAGGCCACATCGCTAGGAATTGTTCGAATCAGAATATGGACATGAGGGGCCGATGCTTTACTTGCAAGGAATTGGGGCACCAAGCGAAAGATTGTCCTACCAAACATTAAGGAGCTTCCGGTTCTGGTTCATACGCAGCTAGTGTCATTACAGCGAGAACTACTCAACCTCCGAGGAGGGAGCAGCGAGAGGCAAGATCATTTCAACTCAGGCCGGGAGATAATGCTTCTGCCGACACTGTTGTCTCCGGTATGGTTCCCATTTGCTCACACCTAGCAAATGTACTTATAGATTCGGGATCCACACATTCGTTCGTATCACATCATTGTGCTAAACATCTAGATAAACCATTAGAGTTCCTAAATTATGATTTATCTATCGCGATACCATTAGGGGCTCCGTTGGTTAGTTCGGGTGTGTTTAGAAAGTATGAGGTTAATGTGAATGGTAAAGAGTTAATTGTTGATTTGGTACCGTTAGTTATCCAGCATTTCGATGTTATATTGGGTATGGATTGGTTAGGAGCTAATCATGCTAATATTGATTGTAACACTAAAGGAGTAGCATTCCGTATTCCGAATCAAGATGAGTCTTATTTTTAAGGTAAGGGTGTTGTATCACCACCGTATATCGTGTCAGCTATTGAAGCTTGTCGTTTGTTAAAGAAGGGCTGTCGGGGGTTTTTGTGTAGTATTCTTGGTACTAAAGGTCTTGATTTTAAAACTTGAAGATATTCCAATTGTTAGAGAATTTTCGAATATATTTCCAGAAGAGTTGCCTAGTGTATTAATTGACCGAGAGATTGAATTTGGTATTGATGTTATACCGGGAACCCAACCAATTTCACGAGCACCGTATTGAATGGCGCCCATTGAGTTGAAGGAGTTAAAGATCCAATTGCAAGAATTGCTAGACAAGGGTTATTCGGCCAAGTGTGTCTCCGTGGGGTGCATCGGTATTATTTGTGAAGAAGAATGATGGTACAATGCGAATGTGCATTGATTATCGGGAAATCAACAAGGTAACCATCAAGAACAAATACCCGTTGTCACGTATTGACGACTTATTTGATCAGCTTCAAGGGGCTCAGGTATTTGCAAAGATTGACTTGAGGTCAGGGTATCATCAATTGAAGGTCAAAGTAGAGAATGTAGAGAAGACAGCCTTTAGGACCCGCTACGGGCACTATGAATTTCTACTGATGCCGTTTGGGGTTACTAATGCGCCTGCCGCCTTCATGGATTTGATGAACCGGGTATTCAAATCGTACTTGGATGAGTTCGTGATAGTATTTATTGATGACATCCTTATTTATTCCAAGAGTCCGGAGGAGCATGAACAACACCTGAGGTTGGTTTTACAACGACTTCGGGAAAAGCAATTATTTGGAAAGTTATAGAAAAGTGAGTTTTGGTTGACAAGTGTCCTGTTGTTAGGACACGTGATCTCTAAGGAAGGTATCTCAGTAGACCCGCAGAAGATTGAAGCCGTTATGAGTTGGTCAAAGTCGACAAATGTATCAGAGATTCGAAGTTTCTTGGGATTAGCTGGATACTATAGAAGATTCGTCAAGGATTTTTCTAGAATTGCGACTCCGATGACAAGGTTAATGAGAAAAGATGTACCGTTGAATGGAACAAGTAATGTGATGAATGTTTCCTAACATTGAAAAAGAAGTTAGCTACGGCACCGATACTTTCGATTCCAACAAGTACTGGGAATTTCAGAATTTACAGTGATGCTTCTCACCAAGGCTTGGGATGTGTTTTGACATAGGATGACAAGGTGATAGCTTATACTTCGCGACAGTTGAGAACTCACAAGAAGAATTACCCTACACATGACTTGGAATTAGCAGCGGTTATTTTTGCCTTGAAGATTTGGAGGCATTATTTATACGGGGAGACATGTGAAATTTTCACCGATCACAAAAGTTTGAAATATTTGTTCACTCAGAGGGACCTTAACATGCGACAAAGGAGGTGGTTGGAACTTATGAAAGACTATGACTTGAAGATTCAATATCACCCAGGGAAGGCCAATGTAGTGGCCGATGCCTTGAGCCGGAAGTCATCAGAGAACTTAGTTTATGCCTTAACAGCACAGGAGGAGCTAGTGAAAGAATTTGAACAATTGGAACTTGAAGTCATTCCTAGAATTGAATGTGGTTTAATGGCTGTGATTGTGGCACAGCCGAGTTTAATTGGTGAAATCAAGACTAATCAACTTTTAGATCCAGAATTCAAGAAGATTGTGGATGAGTTACCTGAGGGTAGAAGGCCAGAGTTCAGCTTTCAAGACGGTGTTTTAAGATACATCAACCGACTATGCATTCCTAAAATTGAAGATTTGAGAAACAAAGTTATGGACACTACAACAAAAATGTGCTTTGGCGACAAAACATGGCGAGGAAATCAAAATTTCCTCGTTAAAAGTATAGTATTTGCGAGGAAATTATATTTTGTCGCTAAAAAGTATGAAAGACACACACATTTGGCGACAAAAGTCTTATTTCCTAGCCAAAAGTATCAAAGATGGCGAGGAAATAATATTCTCTCGCCAAAAGTCAAGACTTTGGCGACGAAATTTTTTTTTCCTCGCCAATAGTACAGTCTTTGGCGACAAATATAATTTTCCTTGCCTAAAGTTATGTCAAAAAATATAATTGTAGAAATACCTATTGGCGAGGAAATGTACTTTACTCGCTAAATAACACTTTTGGCGAGAAAAACAAAGTTTCCTCACTAATTCTATGTTTTTGGTGAGGAAATCTATGAAACACTTTTTGGCGACAAAATACATTTCCTCGCCAAAACCTATTTTTTGCGAGAAAATATATTTTTCCTCTCCAAAAGCTAGTTCTAAAAAAATTAATTACTCTAATCTCTATGCAAAAGCAAACATGCCTAAGACAAACAAGGGCTGGATTTCATTTGGGGTGTTTGTATTCAACCAATGCATCACTTCTACGGCTGAGATGGATTTTGGCAAAAAAATAAAAATAAAAACCTACCCCTTTCTTTTCCCTCTCTTTCCAGTATCTCAAACCCCAAAACCATATATGTCTCTGCGCCAAACCCCCCCTCTCTGTTCAATCACTCGCCAAACCCTAAAACCCCCATCACTCTCTGCACTACCTCTCCTCTCTACACCACCTCGAAGGCCACCATCGAAGGCCACCCCCGAAGGCCACCCTTAGGCCACCACTGACGGCCACTCTCTCTCCTGCCGCTATCTATGGCGACCACCGAGCCGTCCTCATCGTCGACACCATCCACCCTCCTCGTCGCTGACTCCACCTCACCCTCCTCATCGCCAATCTCTTCGAACAGGTTCAAATCTCTCTCTTTTTCTCTCACTTCTGCTCACATACTCACATATATGTGAATCTGTGGTTTTGGGGTTTTTTTTTTGAGTTTTCATTAATAGAGCAATTTGGTTTTAATTTTGCTTTCTATTTTGCTTTTTGGTATAGAATTTGAAGCTTTTGTGTAGAAGTCTTTGATTTAGGGCTTTGAAGTGTTTGAAATTCTCAAATTGGGTATGAATCAATTATTCTGTGAATCTACTTCAAGGTAAGTCTTAAGTTAAATTTTGTTTTTAAAATCTTTGTGGGTTTCAATTTGTGAGTTAAAAATTGACGTCTTTGTTTTTTTATGAGTTTTCAGTTTCGCTTTGGAGCTGCTTCTACTGCTGGATTTGTTCAGATTTTTTGGTAAGTTGGGTTTTACTATGGTTTGAACCTTCTTGCCCTTCTGGTTCCGGAATTTTGAATCCTTATCTTGCTTTAAATGTTTATTTTTTCAATTGAATCTATCACTATTTAATCTATGGGATCTCAAATTTTGTTTGTATGTTGCTTACGAATCTATCACTATACCTTGTGCATTTTTTTTCAAGAAGAGAGACATCTCTTTTCTCTGTATCTTATTCCCTGATTGAACTGAACTGTCTTTATTTTCCTTCACTTCTATTGATTGAAAAGTAAAAAGTATTGAAGTGCAAGTTCTAGGAAACTAGGGAGCGAATGACCTTCTTACATTTAGTATAACTTGATGCATCTCATTGTTATTTTTTATGCAGTGTTCTAAGTATTGCAATTATGTGTTTTACTTTAGGATTTCATGCTCTGGCCACTTGGATTAGTATGTTCCTAATATTTATTTTGGAAGGCTGACCAACCTTTTCTTTTCTTTGCTTTTATTTTTTAATCCTTTTTTTTTTGCTTTACAATACTTTTTATCTCGCCAGTCCTAATAGACCTTTTCGACCAAAAAATGTAAAGCATGTGCTAGTTGAAAGTGAGAGTAGTACAATAGATGCAGAGTATGTTTGCCTCCATCTAACTTAATTGTATTCATGGACATAGTTATTTCCTTCACCTATCTTTAGCACTTCTTTAGAATTGTGCATAGAATTGAGTAGTGTGGATAAGCAAAGTTTTTCCCTTCTCTTATATTTCAAGGGTCCAAACCTCTCAGTTTTTCCCCTTCCAATATTAAGTGTTGCTTGGACAGCTTTGTTTTTTGCAAGATTGGATAGTTCAAGTTCTCACCTCAATTGTATTTGTTTCTTTTCCATAATGTTTATGAAATCGAAAATTAGTGTTTTGCAAATATATGCTGAATAATGTACCTTTTTGCAATTATTTATTTTCATTGTTTTAATAAATTTGCTATAACCGTGTTGCAGAAAGAAAGTTGCATGAAGTTGAAGCACGTGAAGATGATCTTAGATGTATCAGCTTGTAAAATCAATTAGGTGATTAAAACCAAAGAGATTTAAGTTATGTGACTAGCCTTCTAACTAAACAATAACTTTTTATAACAATTTCTCCACGAAACTAGGATTTCATCATTGAAATGATCTAATTTTGTTTCTTGGACTTCTATTTTGATTTTTGACCAAAAGTATTCACAATGCCGCGGTCAGCTCTCATTCATCTCATTCTCGGACAGTCGGATTTTTTTGCCAAGTTGAGGTACTCTACTCTCCATAACATTGTATTCTCATATTAATTAGTTTGATTGGTGCTATATTGCTTTGTGAGTTGTGATAGAAATTGGTTTGATTGTGGTATATTGGTTTGAAATATAAAATTGTTTCATTGTGCTAAATTGTGATAGAAGTTGGTTTGTAGAAATTGGTTAATGATAGAAATTGACAAAATTGGTTAGATTGTGCTAAATTTGTTCGATTGGAAATTGTAGTAATTCTACAGAACTATGGGATAGAGAAAATACTACCCAAATATATATATATATATGTATATCTATATATCTATAAACAAATAGGGTAAAATTACTACCCACTTCTGAGTGGATAGCCCTTTTTTTTAAATAGCTGTTTATGACCCACGGCAATGCACGAGCACTCTTGCTAGTTGTAGTATCTTCTAGATACTTGTAGAAACTTTGGGTATTTAGTTCTTAATTATGGTTTATTTATTGACACCGAAGTAGTAAAGAGAGTTTTATCTAGATTCCTGAAGGGTCAAGCTAGTTCTAGAATATGACGATGAGTTTATGATTTTGGAACCAAATCACATGTTGGGACAAAAAGTCTTTAGATGGAACCAAATCAGTTTGTTAGCACACATGAATGGTCATGGAATGGGGCCCCATGTGAACTATAAGGTTTTTGTATCATGGAAAGGAGTAAACTACTAACATTTAGTTGGCTTTTAGTTGTTTTTAATATCATTGTATAATATATTAATGTTTGTTGGAAGACTGGAGCATGTTACAGGCACCAACTTGGCTTTTTTTATTTTTTTTGGGGCAATGTTAACTACAAGTATGTTGTACAACTTTTTTGGGGTCTTAACCACATGAATGATTGTCAAACTTTAGTTCAGTTTAGGCCTATTTTGTATTTATTCATTTCCTTTTTGTGATAGTACTATGCAAAACTAAGTAATGCTATGCTTCCCACATTTTGTATCCTAATTGTGATTTCTGACACAAATAGACCTATAGGAACGAGTAGAATGGAATTTGGCCACCCCACTAATGGAGGGCAACCTAAGTGGCCCTCCCACCTCATATATGACTAAGTAGAATTATAGCAACAAATGGAATGGAAAATTACAAGTTACGCGAGTTTATAGATTGTGTTGGAAAAAAAAGTCAAATTTGAGGTTCTGAATGGCAAAACGGTAAAATAAAAGTCTGAATTTCACGAGACTAGAGCTCAAACCTCATATATGACTAAAGAAACTTGTAGGAACAAACCAATTGAAAAATCGGGTTGCAATTTGCAAATTAGAGCAAAACTCGTAAATCACAAAACTTATTCCAAAAAATAAGCCGGTATTGTTTTTTGATTGAAAGAAAATAACCATGTGACATGACTGTTTGTTGTGGTTATATATATGAGATGGTAGATGAGTTCTATTTATTATTGTTTTGTAATTCGAATTCTTTGAGATGTTCGATAAACAAAAGAACTCTGTCGGATTTTCAATAGAAATTGTTTTCCTATTGTATTTTTCATGCCTTTATTATTTTCTTATCAGCATATAAATAATGTTTTTCATTTATTTGTGTCGCAGATTCTCTATGAACGTGGTTGATTCCTAGAGGCTCAGCTACATGTTTTTTTTTTTAGCTACATGGACATTATGTATTAGTTTCTATTAGTTTTGAACATGAACGTAATGTAAGGATATTTTGTGATTTGTATTAATTTTGAACAAAGACAAGAAATAGTTGTATTTTGTGATTTTTATCAGTGTTGAACATGACTATGTAATGACATTTTGTGGTTTACTATTGTTTTGCTGGGTATATAAATGGGAACAGGAATATAAAATTACATATTAAAAAAAAAAGAGTTTTAGTGAGGAAATTTATCGTCGTTAAAGGTTTTACAAAAAGTGTAATATCGACAAAATCTACATCTAATAGCGAGGAAATATTTCATCTCTAAAACTTTTCAATGGCGAGGAAATATTTCCTCACAAAATGATACAATATCATGAAAACTTATTGACTTTAGCGAGGAAATACTTGGTTATGGTGACGAAATTTGAAGCCAATAGCGAGGAATAATGTCTTCGCTAAAAACTTCCAATGGCGAGGAAAATATATTTCGTCGCCAACACCCCTTTAACGACAACACTACTACAAGGAATGTTAGCGAGGAAAAATTTCCTCGCTAAAGCTTTTAGCGACGAAATTCGGGCTTTTTGCGAGGAAATCGATTCCTCGCGAAAACCAATTTTTGTTGTAGTGGGAAGAAGCCCATAATATAAGATATTCTGTGCATCCGGGTGGTACCAAAATGTACCGAGACTCGTGAGAAATTTACTGGTGGAGTGGTATGAAGAGAGAAATCGCAGAATTTGTGTCCAAATGTATGATATGCCAAAAAGTGAAACTAGAACATCAACGACCCGGAGGAGAACTACACCCGCTAGAGATACCGGAGTGGAAGTGGGAGCATATTAGGATGGATTTTGTATCGGGGTTTCCAAAATCTCAAAAGTCAAATGGTAGCATCTGGGTGATTGTAGACCGGTTGACTAAGTCAGCCCATTTCTTACCTATTAAGCCAAAGATCCATCAAACCTTGCAGAGATTTATATCAGAGAGATTATACGGCTTCATGGAGCACCGATTTCGATTATATCGGACCTTGATACTCAATTTGTGTCAAGATTTTGGGAGAGCTTGCAAAGGGCTATGGGAACATCTTTACATTTCAGTACTGCTTTTCATCCCCAGACTGATGGTCAATCCGAGAGGGTGATTCAGATTTTGGAAGATATGTTGAGGGTATGTGTTATGGATTTTAAGGCCGATTGGGAGACCCATTTGCCTTTTATCGAGTTCTCTTACAATAACAGTTTCCAAACCAGCATTGGAATGACGCCTTACGAGGCATTGTACGGAAGAAAGTGTAGATCGCCAGTTTGTTGGACAGAAGTTGGTGAAAAACAACTTTTGGGGCCGGAGATAGTTCAAATCACTACTGATAAGATTCGATTGATTAAACAGGGGTTACAAACGGCTCAGAGTCGTTATAAAAGTTATGCGGATACGGATAGAAGACCATTGAAATTCAAGGTAGGTGGCTATGTGTTTCTGAAAGTTTCGCCTTCAAAGGGCATAGCACGATTTGGTAAGCGAGGTAAGCTCAGCCCGACGTATGTTGGGCCGTATTTGATTCTTAATCGGGTGGGACCGTTAGCTTATCGGTTGGAATTACCACAAGAGTTGGCGAATGTTCATAACGTGTTCCACGTATCAATGCTTCGATGCTATGTGTCAGATTCGAAACATATTATCATTCCAGAACCGTTAGAGATTCGGGAAGACTTGACATATGTGGAGCATCCAGTGTAAATTCTTGATAGGAAAGATCAAGTATTGAGAACCAAGGTAATTCCACTTATTATGGTTCAATGAAGAAGCCATTCAGTCAAGGAGGCAACTTGGGAGCGGGATGATGAAATCCGAGCCAAATACCCACATCTCTTTGATTCTTGAGGTAACACCCGTACTCGGAGAATGGGTGAATTATTGTGTTAGTGTATAAACGGATTAAGGGGAGGCTTGGACTCGCCCATGTAAAAAGTGTTCAGAGAGGGACACTAGTTGGAAAAGTCCCCAGTGAGGTGGGACAGGTATTGAAATGGAATCCAGCGAAGGGTAAATTGGTAATTTGAATTTCAAATGATTAAATGCATTTTATATGCTTACATGGATATTGTTAAGTTGCTTTCATAATATCATATTAATATGTGTTAGCATTAGCTTGGACACCCAAATCAGGTTATAAATGAAAAAGATTTAAAATTTGTAGGTGCGATAGCAATTTCACAAAATATATGGGACCTACATTGGGACCCATACGGAACTTAGACAAACACTCATTAGATAATTGGGTAGTTAATGGAATATTTGGGGGATTTCATAATGAGAACTTAAGAAATTCCGAGGAGGTAAACGAAAAATGGCTAAAGTGAGGCATTGACACCTCATGCTTGTGCATGAGTGTGTGTGTCAAAACATGAGACTTGTCTCATTAATCACTGAAATTAAAACAAAAGAAGAGGAGAGCTCACCGAGAGAGAAGACGGAACCGTCACCGACGACGTTTTTCGCCGTACTATCGCCGGATTTATGACCCGAGACCACTTTTGGACTCGTGGAGGTAAAAGGATCACATGCACGTAATTTGTTTTCATTTTCGGCAACGTTTTTCCGGTAACCGTTCTTGATAAATGATATTTGTTGAACCAAAACCATGTAGGATTTACTTTGGGTAAGAATTGAGCAAGATTTGTGAAGGAATTCTTCATTTCTAGCTTGAATTTGGGTAGATCTTGCTAAGGTGAGTTTTCTAGCCTAAAGAATGGTTGTGTTTAACTATGTTCAAGGCATCAATGATGTGGAGATGTTGAGAATGATCTTATTGTGTTGATTATTCATGTTTAGAAAGCATGTAGTTACTAAATTGTGAATTGCATGTTAGCTTTATGAAGATTATATGTGCCTACATGTTTATGTGCTTATATGTTTATGTGGTATTCAATGAGCACCGGGAAAATGATTCATTAGTTGGGAGTAATAAGGGTGGTGAAGAGGAAGAATCCGAGAAATACGGAAGTCCAAGGAATAGAAGTGGCCACGGGACCAAGGGAGGTCCCGGGTCTGAATGAATCATTGAACCGGTGACTCGGCGATTACAAAGATATGATCTATGTGCTTATTGTTGCATTGCACATGTTAAACATTCAGCCATGTTTAGATTACTCATTAAGCGTAATGTTGTGGTAAATAACAACCACCGCAGGTACGGAGCAATATCCGGAGAGGAAATAGCGTGCTCGGGTGTGGGGAAGAGATATGGGGCTTGTAATTAAGTTTATAACTTGCAATATAATGTAACTTGTGGGTTAGTATCCTTGACTTGTGGATTTAAGCCTGACTCGTGGTTGTATCCATGGAGTTAGTTTTGGAGTCCCATGACTCATATGGTGAATGTAAATTTGTAGAAACTTGTGTTATTCTCTATGTTGATAGTTTGAGAAAGAATGTGGAGGATTTGAAGTTTGCCTTGCAAATTCTACGTATGTTCTTAAGTTTCAACTATAACTATGGGTGAGATGGTTTTGGAAATGCTATTTGGAAAGTTTTATGCTTATGGTTGCTCTTGGAAAGAGTTTAGATTTGATTCACTTGTTCGATTCAAAGGTAGATACATTCATGGATTGAATGCTTGGAATTGGTTTTGATATAGTTTCTTAATGTTCTATGTGGTTGGTTGTAGCTTTAAGTTCATTTCCAACAAGGTCTTATGAGCTACAAATTCTTGACATAAGTTGAACTTCAAAGCTTATTTTGATTCAAAAAGAGTTGAGTTCATGAATGATTTTGATCAGATTTTGGTTGTGGACATGTGATACATGCTTGGGTAATGCTTAAACATGTTTATGAATGTGTTTGAAATGTTTTCGTAATGTCCCAAGAAGTTTGGTTTGGTTTGGGCATGAGTTGGATAGGTTTTGACAGTGTTTTTAGAAGCAAAACAAGTTCTGGGAAGCCCGGATCGATCCGGGTTAATGAAGGGATCGATCCGGGTTAATGAAGGTATCGATCCGGCCTTTTTCGGGGACATTCTGCTAGAAAAATGAGAAGATGAATCGATCCGCCCTTTTCGCGGATTGATCCGCATGCAATTTCACAGCATGTCCGCTTTTACGGAAACGGGCATAACTCACTCTAGAAAACTCAGATTTACGCGCCGTTTTTTGCGTTGGAACTGGAACTCAAAGTTCTATCTTTTGGTATAAAATTTCTATACGTTAATAATTACCATTTTACCCTTGGGGGCTGTTTTGTAACAATGGAGTTGTTTAATGTTGCTAAACATATGCGATTCTTAGTAATTCGAATGTTTCTTTACAAATTAATGTAGCTTACCTTATCAACCGTCTCCCTACTCATGTGTTATATAAGAGAACACCTCTGCAGGTGCTATCTCACTCTTCTTTAAACTCATCTATCCCTTCTCGTATCTTTGGTTGTGTTTGCTTTGTTCATAACCACAACCCTATCCGTGACAATCTAGACCCTCGTGCCATTAAGTGTGTGTTTGTGAGTAACTCCCCCAATCAAAAAGGCTACAAGTGCTACCATCCCCCATCTAGGAAATGGTTTGTCACTATGGATGTCACATTTCATGAGTTCAAGTCTTACTTTCTTGACCCTTCGATACTTCATCAGGTGGAGACGAGGTGTGAAGAGATTTTGTCTTTGCCTACGATGATTGAGGTAGAGAGAGTTGAGACAAAATAGACCGAAGTGGGGAGAGTTGAACTAGGGGAAGAAAGTGAAGAAAGTGAAAAGGAGCCTAAAGAAGAAGAGGTAATTGAGAGGCAAGGGGAGAGTGAGTTTGTCACGACCCATCCTACTACGCGTGGAAATAGGACACGTGGCACGCCACCAAGGCTCATCCAAAACATCATCTAATAATACGCAGCGGAAAGAACTTCTTTAAAACAACCCTGGTAGTTTAAAACTTAGGAAACATTCCTCTCTGAGTTGTGAAATATATTGAAATTTGAGTTATAAAAAGTTTTGGCCATTGAAACCACATTCAAAAGAAAAATAGTTTTAAAAACAGGGATTCAGTCGACTGCCTCGTCGACTGCACTAGGGTACAGTCGACTGCTCCATCGACTGTGTTATCCAGAACCCAAAATGTAACATTATCAAAAGGAAACCAGTCGACTGATCTGGGGACCCATTCGACTGCTTTTCAAATATAAGAAGTAGTGGCCAAAATCAACAGTGTTCAGTCGACTGTCCAAAGGGTCCAGTCGACTGCTTTTCTGTAATATACTTACAGTGCCTCCAACACACGAGATCCAGTCGACTGACCCAGGGTCCAGTCGACTGCTCCCCTGCTGGCAGCCCTGTATTGAAATTTAACAAGTCCTGCTACTCATTACCAACCACAATAAACACAACCAACACCAATTTCAACATTTAAAACATAACTACAGACGTTCAATTACAATATTACAATACTGTGAAACTGATCTATGATTCCATTACCACATATTATTACAATACCCAAATCCTTATTCAAGTTTATGATTAAAACCAAAACATATACAAAGGTGTTTTCCCCCGTCGTTCTTTAACGGCCTCACTCATCACGATTCTTCTTGTCTTTCTTTTTACCTGCAATGGAGTACATCTCCACTGCTCAGCTATATGCTGAGCGTACAATTCTAAATGTATGCTTATATGACAATTCATGGTTTAAGCATCTAAAACACATAGAAATAGTCTCTAGAGTGAGTGGTACGCATTCATCCGGTCGATGCCGTAGGAGGCCCACCTCTCCCACGCATCTCGTACACTGGTTGGGCCTTCCTCCATACCAGGTACCGTGTACTGGTTGGGCCCACCTCCAATCCAGACACAACCACAATTCCAATTCCAACAAGACCACAATCGTCAAAGTTCGAGGAGCTTACTCCGGATGAATTTGCACCAAACTCCCCTTTGACCCAAGTAGACACATAACATGCGCACATAAACATTTATACGTGCTTTTATCATAATTTCACGTGCATAATTAACGGGCCTAATTAACACATGAATTTTGCCCGGATCCAAAGATATCAAATTTGATGTTCAAAACATGAAAATCCATATATTTCATAGATCTAGAATTCATACCTCGTGCGAATCTCTTCAAACTTTGAAGGATCGTCTAGGGGACTAAATAATCGCTGGATTTCGAATTATACGCAATTCCTACGAGTTTTACCTGATTTTTCCCAAAAGTCTAGAATTAATATTTTTACAAAAAGTTGCCAAACATGGCCTAAGTAGTATCAAAACGTAGGTCTTACCTCCACGAGTTCAAATCTGAAATCTGGAGAAAATCTGACAGACGAACGGTCGCCGTTTGTCGTCGCAAAGCCCGTGGCAACTAAATCTCCCTTCTCTCTCCTCTCTCTAGATATTTGTTTGGATTTGGATGAGAATGAATTCTCATCCTCATCTATTTATAGGCAAAAGTTATGGAAATTACGCTTACCTCCCCGCAAGTTTCTCAAATCTTCTAATTAATTCTTGAAACTTCGCACATGTCCATTTTATGCCTTTACGAGTGAAAACTATAAGTTTCAAAAGTTTTCGACTAGGTTTCGTTTGGGTCCAAAAATCACGTCCGAAAACTAAATTCTGTGGAATCTCTACACAACCTACCTTTTTATATCACAATCACTCACGTTCTCACCACAGTTCTCAAGATGGTATAACCATATCAAAGATTACTACAATTTACCAAACACAGGTAAAAAAAATTACTATTCACAAAATACCAGATAAAGTCAAATAACATTTAAGTCATATAAATGTCATTTAATCATGCCAATGCAATAGGTGTTACCAATTCCTCGTATCTCCACTAGACACCTCACCGTTGACTCACGTCAACTCAACTCAAATCAAATTATTAATAACATTAATAATTCTAAAACTCAATTATGCATGTTTTAAACCATGAAATTCTGGAACGGGTGTGACAACTCTCCCCTTCAAAAAGGAAGTTTGTCCCCAAACTTTACCTCATGCGTCGAACAAGTACGGATACTCATTCCTCATGTCTTCCTCACTCTCCCATGTAGCCTCTTCCACCGTATGACTACGCCATAGCACTTTCACCATTGGAATAGTCTTGGTTCTCAAAATTTGCTCTTTTCGATCTAGAATCTCTACCGGTTGTTCCACATAAGTCAAGTCCCCCTGAATTTGCAGCGGTTCAGGTACAATGACCTTACTCGTAGCGGTCATACAACGTCTCAACATAGACACGTGAAACACGTTGTGCACATGTTCCAACTCTGACGACAATGCCAATCGGTAAGCTACTGGACCGACCCTCTCTAGGATTTCAAAAGGTCCTATAAATCTTGGATTGAGCTTTCCTCTCTTCCCAAATCGTACAATGCCTTTCGAAGGCGATACTCGCAAGTATACCAAATCTCCAACTTCAAAATTCATCGGTCGTCGTTTAGAGTCCGCATAACTCTTATATCGGCTCTGAGCTATCTTGAGTCGCTCTTGGATCAACTTCACCTTCTCAGTAGTCACCTGTATTAACTCAGGTCCTAACAACTTTCTTTCTCCCACCTCGGTCCAACTGACCGGTGATCGACACTTACGACCGTACAAAGCTTCATTTGGTGCCATACCAATACTTGACTGAAATCCGTTGTTATACGCAAATTCAATCAATGGCAAATGGTGCTCCCAATCATTCCCAAAGTCTAACACACACAATCTCAACATATCTTCCAAGGTCTGAATCATACGCTCTGACTGTCCGTCGGTCTGAGGATGAAATGCGGTACTGAAACTCAACTTCGTACCCATAGCTTTTTGCAAACTTCCCCAAAACCTTGACGTAAAACTACTATCACGATCGGATACAATCACAGCTGGAACTCCATGTAGCCTTACAATCTCTTTCACATACAACTCTGCCAATTTGGACGGTTTAGTTGTCTTAATCGGTAGAAAATGAGCTGATTTGGTTAGTCGGTCAACTATAACCCAAATCTTGTCATTCTTATAGATTGATCGCGGAAATCCTGAAACAAAGTCCATCGTAATCTCATCCCATTTCCATTCAGACACCGGCAATGGTTGTAGTAAGCCTGCGGGTACTTGTCTCTCTGCCTTTACCTGTTGACATGCCGTACATTCGGATACAAACTTAGCGACTTCACGCTTCATACCCTTCCACCAGAAGTTTTCTCTCAAGTTTCTGTACATTTTATTACTTCCCGGGTGTACTGAATATTTCGTACTGTGAGCTTCTTCTAGAATTCTCTCTTTCAATTATTTTACATTCGGTACACATAATCGATTTCCTAGTTTCAACGTTCCTTGTTCTAATACATAACCAGGTCACCCTCCCAAAGATATCTCGTCCCTCATCTTGCATAAATAGACATCGTTAAATTGTTCTTCCTTGATCTCATCAATAATATCTGGGTGTGCAATGATTGCCATCATTAAGCCATCATTGGTTCCTGGAATCACATCCAATTCTAAGTGCTCCATCTCTTTTACCAATTCCTTTTGTTGCGTTAGCTCATCGGCTAAATTCTTCGGCGTCTTCCGGCTTAAGGCATCGGCTACTACATTCGCCTTTCCCGGATGGTACTCAATCGAAAGATCGTAATCCTTCATCAACTCTAACCATCTTCGTTGTCTCATATTCAAATCCCTCTGTGTGAATAAGTACTTCAAACTCTTGTGGTCTGTGAAAATCTCACATTTCTCCCCGTACAAGTAATGTCTCCAAATCTTCAAAGCATGAATTACCGCGGCCAATTCGAGATTGTGAGTCGGATAATTAATCTCATGTGTCTTCAACTGTCTAGAAGCATAAGCAATCACTTTACCACCTTGCATCAACACGCATCCCAACCCTTGATGCGACGCATCACTATAGATTACAAACCCCTCGATTTCGGATGGTATTGTCAATATTGGTGCTCTCGTCAACCTTGAATTCAACTCTTGGAAACTGTCTTCACATTCCTGACTCCATTCAAACGTAACACCCTTTCTCATTAACTTTGTCATCGGCAATGAAATCTTTGAGAAATGCTCAATAAAACGGCGGTAGTATCCCGCTAATCCCAAGAAACTTCGAATTTCAGATACGGATGTTGGCCTCTGCCAATTTGATACAGCTTCTACCTTGTGAGGATCAACTGATACTCCATTCTTATCAATCACGTGACCAAGAAAAGTAATGCTAGGTAACCAAAATTCACATTTCTTGAATTTCCCAAATAACTGCTTTTCCCGCAGTCGCTGAAGTATCAATCTTAAATGGTTCTCGTGTGTTATCTCACTCGGTGAATAGATAAGAATATCGTCGATGAATACAATCACGAAGTCGTCCAAATAATCCTTGAATACCCGATTCATCAGATCCATAAACGCAGCTGGTGCATTGGTAACTCCAAATGGCATAACTAGGAACTCGTAGTGTCCATAACGCGTTCTAAAAGCCGTTTTCTCAACATCTTCAGCCTTCACTTTCAATTGATGATAACCCGATCTCAGGTCTATCTTGGAGAACACTTGTGCCCCACGAAGTTGATCAAATAAGTCATCGATTCTCGGTAGTGGATACTTGTTCTTGATAGTCAACTTGTTCAGTTCGCGATAATCCACACACATCCTCATCGAACCATCTTTCTTCTTTACAAACAACACTGGAGCTCCCCACGGTGAAATACTTGGTCGAATGAAACCCTTGTCAAGTAACTCTTGTAGTTGAACTTTCAGTTCCTTCAATTCTACCGGTGCCATCCTATACGGTGCTTCGGATACCGGTCTTGCGTTCGGCATAACCTCAATAGTGAACTCGACTTCTCTCTCAATAAGGACATCTGGTAGGTCATCAGGAAATACATCTGGATATCCTCGCACTATTGGAATATCCTCTAATATTGATTCAGTCGCTGAGACATCAGTCACCGAGCATAGAAATCCCTGACATCCCTTTTTCAATAACTTACCCGCTCGGATAGCTGAAATCAAGTACGGAGGCGGTGTAACCCCACCCCCTTGAAAACAAAAGTTCCCATGTATCGGTGATCGAAAATTAACTTCTTTCCGTTCACAGTCTATTGTGGCTTGATTAAGAGCTAACCAATCCATCCCCAATATCACATCGAAATAGTTCACCGCAATCGGTATAAGGTCTACTGTCATTAACTTCTCACCTAATTGGATCTCACAGTTCTTATATACAGTAGATGTCATTATCGCCTTACTAAGCGGCACGGCAATGGATAAATCATATCCTAGTGGCACAGACTTAACATTCAAATGATCAACAAAGTTATAAGATACAAACGAATGCGTAGATCCTGAATCAACGAGTATGCGTGCTAAGTGCGAACATACAAGCACCATACCTGAGACCACTGTATCAGTAGCAGCCACGTCTCCAGGGTTCATCTGGAATGATCTTCCCTGACGTTGCTCTATCCTTTGTCCTCCGTCATTAGACTGCTTAGGCTTCGAACCACTAGAAGCCATAGAACTTGGCCCTTGTTGAAAACGCCTCTTTGGGCAATCCTTCGCTCGGTGTCCCAAGGTACCACAATCAAAACACTTGAGTTGCGGGTAGGTCGCAGAACTCACACTATTTCCCCCTATAGATCTGTTCTGAAAGTTGGTCAGAAAACATCGACCTGAGTGTGGTCGGTTGCAAAGTGAACACAATGGTATGTTACTTGGTATTCTTCTAGAATCATTAAATCCAGAACTAGAGCCTCGTGAAAATGACTTCTTAGAAGATCCCCCCTGACTTCGATCACTACCCTCATGACTTCGCTTCCCTTGGTGATTTTGTCTCGATCTCTCTATTCAGTTTCGGCTACAAGCGCTGTCTGCTGTACTGCCGCAACAGTCGAATGCTCATAGGTCTCTACTCTCAACCGAATATTATCCCTTAACCCTTCTTCAAATTTTCTTGCCCTGTCTTCCTCTTGTGGCACAGAACCCTTTCCAAATCTCAACAAAGCGTTGTACTTGGAAGTATATTCAGTTACAGTCATATCTCCCTGTTTCAAGTTATCAAACTCTCTCTTCTTTGCATTGTAGGCGGCTCGCAGAAAGAATCGGCGATTGAATTCTGTCTTAAACCCTTCCCAAGTAATCGGTGTTCCTTGATCTAGGACATTCACCTACCAGTTCTGGGCTTCACCCCTCAGTACGTCACTTGCGTTTTCAATTTTCTCCCTATCCGTCATCGGAATAGATCGGAAAATTCTCTCCATGTCCATAACCCAATGTTCTGCCAATGTTGTATCAGGCGTCCCATGAAATTCCATTGGTTTCTTCCTCGCAAACTGTTCAGATATCGATCTCATACCCCTATTCTCTGGCGCATGAACTACTACTATCGGTTCTGGTTCCAATGGAGGTGTTGGAGGTAACCGTTCGAATATATTTCGGATCATGTCACCCATATTCCCCATCATTTCTGCCATGTTATTCATACGTCGAGTGTGCGGTGATAGTTCTCGCTCTTCGTCACTCATGATTACAATCCTGTAGTTCTCAATGCATAAACACTATGCATGTATAATAAATAATATCATCATGTATGTATAACAACATACCATAAACATCAAATATCTCTAATATGTATTGATGTAATTGAAAACATGTGACAATTCACTCAACACTCCGCTCGTCGTCGAACGTTCCCAAAGTTTTGTTACCTATAGCTCTGATACCAATAAATGTCACGACCCATCCCACTACGCGTGGAAATAGGATATGTGGCACGCCACCAAGGCTCATCCAAAACATCATCTAATAATACGCAGCGGAAAGAACTTCTTTAAAACAACCCTGGTAGTTTAAAACTTTGGAAACATTCCTCTCTGAGTTTTGAAATATATTGAAATTTGAGTTATAAAAAGTTTGGCCATTGAAACCACATTCAAAAGAAAAATAGTTTTGAAAACAGGGGTTCAGTCGACTGCCCCGTCGACTGCACTAGGGTACAGTCGACTGCTCCGTCGACTGTGTTATCCAGAACCCAAAATGTAACATTATCAAAAGGAAACCAATCGACTGATCTGGGGACCCAGTCGACTGCTTTTCAAATATAAGAAGTAGTGGCCAAAATCAACAGTGTTCAGTCGACTGTCCAAGGGGTCCAGTCGACTGCTTTTCTGTAATATACTTACAGTGCCTCCAACACACGAGATCCAGTCGACTGACCCAGGGTCCAGTCGACTGCTCCCCTGCTGGCAGCCCTGTATTGAAATTTAACAAGTCCTGCTACTCATTACCAACCATAATAAACACAACCAACACCAATTTCAACATTTAAAACATAACTACAGACGTTCAATTACAATATTACAATACTGTGAAACTGATCTATGATTCCATTACCACATATTATTACAATACCCAAATCCTTATTCAAGTTTATGATTAAAACCAAAACATATACAAAGGTGTTTTCCCCCGTCGTTCTTTAACGGCCTCACTCATCACGATTCTTCTTGTCTTTCTTTTTACCTGCAATGGAGTACATCTCCACTGCTCAGCTATATGCTGAGCGTACAATTCTAAATGTATGCTTATATGACAATTCATGGTTTAAGCATCTAAAACACATAGAAATAGTCTCTAGAGTGAGTGGTACGCATTCATCCGGTCGATGCCGTAGGAGGCCCACCTCTCCCACGCATCTCGTACACTGGTTGGGCCTTCCTCCATACCAGGTACCGTGTACTGGTTGGGCCCACCTCCAATCCAGACACAACCACAATTCCAATTCCAACAAGACCACAATCCTCAAAGTTCGAGGAGCTTACTCCGGATGAATTTGCACCAAACTCCCCTTTGACCCAAGTAGACACATAACATGCGCACATAAACATTTATACGTGCTTTTATCATAATTTCACGTGCATAATTAACGGGCCTAATTAACACATGAATTTTGCCCGGATCCAAAGATATCAAATTTGATGTTCAAAATATGAAAATCCATATATTTCATAGATCTAGAATTCATACCTCGTGCGAATCTCTTCAAACTTTGAAGGATCGTCTAGGGGACTAAATAATCGCTGGATTTCGAATTATACGCGATTCCTACGAGTTTTACCTGATTTTTCCCAAAAGTCTAGAATTAATATTTTTACAAAAAGTTGCCAAACATGGCCTAAGTAGTATCAAAACGTAGGTCTTACCTCCACGAGTTCAAATCTGAAATCTGGAGAAAATCTGACAGACGAACGGTCGCCGTTTGTCGTCGCAAAGCCCGTGGCAACTAAATCTCCCTTCTCTCTCCTCTCTCTAGATATTTGTTTGGATTTGGATGAGAATGAATTCTCATCCTCATCTATTTATAGGCAAAAGTTATGGAAATTACGCTTACCTCCCCGCAAGTTTCTCAAATCTTCTAATTAATTCTTGAAACTTCGCACATGTCCATTTTATGCCTTTACGAGTGAAAACTATAAGTTTCAAAAGTTTTCGACTAGGTTTCGTTTGGGTCCAAAAATCACGTCCGAAAACTAAATTCTGTGGAATCTCTACACAACCTACCTTTTTATATCACAATCACTCACGTTCTCACCACAGTTCTCAAGATGGTATAACCATATCAAAGATTACTACAATTTACCAAACACAGGTAAAAAAAATTACTATTCATAAAATACCAGATAAAGTCAAATAACATTTAAGTCATATAATGTCATTTAATCATGCCAATGCAATAGGTGTTACCAATTCCTCGTGTCTCCACTAGACACCTCACCGTTGACTCACGTCAACTCAACTCAAATCAAATTATTAATAACATTAATAATTCTAAAGCTCAATTATGCACGTTTTAAACCATGAAATTCTGGAACGGGTGTGACAGAGTTGAGAGTTTATTCTAGGGGAACATGGAGTAAAAGAAAAATCAGAGAGACTCCAGAAGTTAATACTACTCCTGTTCCTCTACTGCCACTGTCTGTCTCTTTAAGTGATGAAGATTCAGGAAAACCCTCTGATACACTCTCTCTTCACTTAGATGATTTAGATGTTCCTATTGCTGTCCGAAAGGGTGTTCGATCCTGTATATCTAACTTCGTGTCTTATTCTCATCTTTCACCTTCCTATAAAGTCTTACTTTCAAAAATTTCCTCTGTTAGTGTTCCTAACCATGTATAGGAAGCTCTTGCTAATCCCAAGTGGAAATATGCCATGATCGAGGAGATGAAAGCTCTTCGAAAGACTGGTACTTGGGAGTTGACCATGTTACCTAAAGGAAAGAGGATTGTGGGGTGCAAGTGGGTGTACACTGTGAAGTATCGGGCTGATGGTTCTATTAAGAGGTATAAAGCTCGGTTAGTGACAAAAGGGTTCACTAAGACCTACAGGGTTGATTATGAGGAGACCTTTACTCCTGTCGTGAAGATTAACTCAATTAGAATCCTTCTTTCCTTGGCAACTAAGCAGGATTGGCCTCTTTACCAGTTTGATGTGAAGAATGCCCTGTTTGCATGGTAATTTAGAAGAAGAGGTTTATGGATATTCCTCCTGGGTTCGAGGACTCTAAGATAGATGGAAAGGTATATAGACTTAGAAAATCACTGTATGGCCTCAAATAGTCCCCTAGATCTTGGTTTGAGACATTTACATAGGTTATACTTCAGTTTGGATACAAACAGAGTCATTCGGATCACACATTGTTCATCAGACACTCATCGCAGGGTAAGACTACTGCTCTTATTGATCCAGTGATGCAGATTGAATAGCTTACCATTTAGTGATAGCTGGTAATAGTTTAAATGATAGCTGGTAATAGGCCAAAACTCTTTGTAACATGGTGCTCGTACATCTTGCCTTGCCAAACCTTTATAGTTGAGATTGAGACTGACCATCACAAAGGGGGCTTCTATATGGATACTAGTTAGATTTAGCAATTTTCACCCAAACCCGCAAATCCACCCGCAAACAATGGGTTTGATCGACTTTTAAAGTTGCAGGTCAATCTGGGTTGCTAATACGAAAAACGGGTTCGCGCGGATCAACAATGGGTGCCCACCGTATTACACGCATTACCTCTTCTACAGATTTGCATACAAAGGGTTTTGCTTTTTAGGGGTGTAAACGGTCGGTTCAGTCGGCTATTTAGGCTATAGAACTCACTGATTCAGTTTTACAAAGTCAAGAACCGTTTTCATTTCACTTTCGAAGCGGTCGGTTTTCACCGACCGATATAGGAACGGTCAATTTTCGGTGTAAGCTGTTGGTTTTGGGCTGCTGTGATGGGCCCATTTTTGGGCCCTTTGTCAATCTATTTGGATTGTTTTGGGCCAATTGACACTTTTTTTATATATAATTTTCTGGGCCATTTGGGCCTATAACATCTATTTGTTGGGCCTATAGCATAAACAAACTTAAAAACATGAAATACACATTACATATTACACAATGATTTTATACTGAGACATGTACTAAATTAAAAAAAAAAGGTTTCTTTATTTCCTTTTTTTTTTTTTCTCTCATTAAACACTAGAACAAACAAGTGTAATGCTTATGCTATTATGAAGATTGCAACCACTAAATGAAAACGAATGCTACTTAAGAATGCAATCCTGATTATATATTGTAAAACCGAAGTACTGAAGAAAATGTTGCAAACACGTGAACTAACCATAAATTCAATAAAACACCTTAGTATCAAATTTGGCTATTACCTGCAGTAAAACTCAACCATATTGCTTGTCCCCTATTTGTTCTTCACACAGAATGATTGTCAAGCTTTATTGTGTGCCATTATGGGATTTCGAAGTTGGGTTGAGTTGGAAAGAGGGTGTGTGTGCCCAGCCATAATCTAGGTAAGTATTAAAAAAAAAAAAGCCATCTTTCCATATAGAAAATACTTTTGCTCACCCAAAATATGGTTCACCAATACTCACCCAAGCATCCCATTGGCCAATATTGCAGTGGGACCCAGGATTACACATTGTTTAATCCTGGGTCCCACAAGATTAGCCAATGAGATACTTGGGTGAACATTGGTGAACCATTTTTTGGATGAGCAAAAATGCTCTCTTCCATATACTGGTGCATCTAGGTGGCGTACAATATGTACCATCATCCATATTCGAACTGAGTCTAATTCCCTTCCTTTATCACATCTCTCTTTTAATTCCCTTGGGCCACGTTTGTTTAGCATATTTGTGGTAGGATTAGGTGGGATTGGACTAATAGTCTATTTTAATTGAGTAGTCCAATGTTTGTGAGCATTTAACCACATTGGACTAATAGCCTATTTTAACTAAATAGTCCCTCATGTGAGGGATTAAATAATCCCATGGAGATGTGTTAGTATTAGTCCCCTTGATAAATAATAGTCCTCAATTCTGTCCACGAAACAAATATGGCCTTGAAGGCATGAAATAACATGTATGAATTTAAATGTTGTTAGTACTTAATTTTTTATTTTAATTTTTTAGGGAAATCCATCAGTTTACGCCCTATGTCTAACACACCCTCTGATCTTACCACTGCCCACCAACATTCGTGTCCTGACTCCCCTATTGATGAGGACACATGGTCATGGTCATTATCGGCCACTGAACATGATATGCTTCATCATTATATAACAGATCTCCAAAAGGAAATCCAAACTGAGGTTGGAAGTCATGTGTAGAGTGAATAGTAAAAATGAACAGTGACATTTTTGCTACAGTGAAAAGGTGGGTAATTAATCATATACTTAACACAAGCTAAGACTCTGATTATCCACAAAGGATTAGACGCATGACCAAGAAGAAGATAATGGACTGTATAGGATACTTAGAGGCTTATGTCAGCTGAAAAATTGGTTAGTCACTAACATGATCCAATTTAGAAGCGCCCATTTCTCAAATGTCATTAAGCATCCTCGTAGGATTTGAGATATAAAGTGTCTATCACCCCAAATGATATTCATTCTCTACAATAGTTCCCTACTTTAGGATACATCAAATAAAGACATTCAACTCTTTCCCTAGATTTTTTCCAATGAAATATTGTGCTATTAAAGGGGAAAAAAATTTGTTATTTTGGACCCCCAGTTCACTAAAGCAATTTTTGTTTGTTGGTTTTGATTAGGTGTTAACTTTTGGCGGTTAGTGGTGATGTTTACAAAATTAAAGAACATGTTTCTGTATGTTTAAGATTGTTTGGAGAAAGACGAAATTTGAGAGGATAATTAATTAGTCATTTCAATAGGAAAAGAGACTACTACCCTTTGTTCCAGGACAAAGCCAATTCCTATCCATATGGAATGTTTCAACTTAAATTCCATTTAAGGTGTACGCAAAGACTTGAATTACCTGACTATCCAAACATTTTAGTGAGGAAAAGAGAATTTCTAGGAAGACAGAACAGGGGTTTTTGAATTGTGGGTTTAGGATGAGTGAAATTAATAGAGATCATGGCATAATCAGTAGGGTTGTACATGGAGTTAAAATGTACAGGATGTTAAATAGAAAACAAAATACCATAGCTCCCACCTAAATAACAAAATTAAGTTAATTGCTACCAGGGACATGAGACAACAAAAACAAAGTTTGGGAATAAATCCATGGTTCATAGGGAACTGGTGGTGTTTGATTTTAATTTAGCTCCAAAACTCCATCATGCACCCTCGGAAGGAAAAAATTATACTGTGCCAATAAGCTATTACCATGTAATTAAAGGATGTCATGACGACTACAGTCTTCATAAAAATAGGGCAAGATCTTTGAATTGATGCAAAGACAATTTGGGTAATACCAAGGGTCTTGTGCCGCAATGGTATGGCCCTCCCCTTTATGGAGAGGTCGAGAGTGTTCAATTCTCTTTTTGAAGAGTCTGTAAAAAGTTGGCTACCAAACGAACTTAACCTTTTAATAATTTAAAATAATTTTGAATAATTGATTACTAAACGACACTCAATAAAAAAAAGATTTTTAAAGATATGTAGGTGAAGAAAGTTCACACATTACTGCCAAAGAAAGATTTTTCTACATCTTCCTTTAGAATCGTTTTTTCTTGGGGGCTCACTTAGCTCTGTCTATGTAGAAGTGAAAGGTCACCTTTGAAATTGAGGACACCCTTATCAATGAACACCTTTACGGAGTGCTTGAAAAATCACTCTTTCTCTGTAGGAAGGACCCCCTCGAACTTAAGAGTAATGTTATGCTTCACAGATTTTGTATCTAAAATATGATTCTCAACACTTGAGATAGTGTGACCACCTTTAATAGGGATAAAATTATGGACGGATCATCCGTATAGGGTGATATTTACTGAACCCCACTCATAAACTGCCATGTCATTCCTAAATCAATAGAATTCAAAGAAATAGTGTACATGCATACGTTGTATTGAATAATTTCCCACGCTAGAAATTCTCCTTCCACATTGTTTCGGTTAAGAAATTATTTAGTGAGTTTGTTACAACATGTTATGTTGATGAGATGTATTCACTTAATTTTAACTATACACATGCCCCTATTTCTAAGAGATCCTGACAAAAGTTTTAACACAATTTTAAACTAATAAATGTCAACCACTTGCCATGATCTCCTAAAAATAGGTGACATGTGTGTGGTGAATATTGAGTGGTCAAACCATATCATTGTAATAACATGGTGTAACGGACTCGCTGTATAATTTCTCCTTGGATCTGTAAATGCTACCATTATGGATGATCCGTCTTAAATGTAAACCCCCTTTAATAATGCTGAGAATACATGTGTTGAAAACCACAATTTGGATACAAATTTGGGAAGCATAATATTATTTGGAAATTAAACATCAAAACCTTTTAGGCCTCGTTTGTTTCGCAGGACTAAGGGCCGGATAGGGGAGGATAGGACTATTAGTCCATTTTAATTCAATAGTCCGGTGTTTGGTTCGGCCACATTGCACCGGACTATTAGTCCTTTTTAACTAAATAGTCCCCCAAATGGGCCACTATTTTATCCCATGGGGGGGCTGGTATTAATAGTCCCTCAAATAGTGAAGGGGAGAAGTAATCCCCCTAATCCTGTCCAGCGAAACAAACGTGGCCTTAACTCTTTTATGTGTACTTTTCAAATTTAAATCTCAAATTTGATTTTTCAAGTGCTTTAATAGTTGTACCACACATAGAGGAATGTGGTACTAGTAACCACTGTCACAACATGTGGTACAACTGTGAAAGCATTTAGGAATCAAATTTAGAATTCAAATTAAAGAAGTATAATATTATACCTCATTGTAACACGCAATGGTTTTACTTGTCAAGCCGAACCTAACTCAACCACCGTCTTAAGACTTTCATGAGACTAATCGTCATGGTTAGTCATAATAGATAAGGACCCTTAAAACTTGTTTCAAACTAAATTGCATTCATTTTTCAGCAATCAAGAATTTGATTCCTACCAGAAACTTAATAAATTAAAAATAAAATCACTTAGAATGTCACCTTTTTTTACTAGTTAAATTTGTACTTACACATGATTGATTGAGATTTGAGGTGATAGATGCCAAAATGACCACGGAGCATCTCCAGGTTATGTTTGATCCACAGGTTCTGCGAGGAGGAAGATAAGTAATAAATGGGTAAATTGCATTTTTTATCCTCAACTATACCATATTTTGTACTTTGGTTCTTAAACTATCATTTTTTGTATTTTGGTCACTCAACTATCACTTTGTGGCAGTTTTCCCCTTCCGTCACTTTCAGCGTCACTTTTGGTGTCACTAAAAAGTGACTTTTTTTCATCATTAAAAGTGACGAAGGGGGGCCACAAAATGATAGTTGAGTGACCAAAATGCGAAAAATAATAGTTTAGGGACTAAAGTGCAAAATATGGTATAGTCTGAGGGTGCAAAATACAATTTACCCTTAATAAATTAAGGAAACACTTTTTCTTGTTTTTGATTTAAGGAAGATAAGAGTGAGAATTAAATGAAATTTATTGGAACATAAAGTAAAATTTGAATTTTGCAAATTGTTTCCCTGTTCTTTTATTAAATGAATTTTGCATGTGCAGAGTGTGCGGACCTAAGAAAGACTGCATGGGTCAGTTATCCTTTCTCAATTTATGAAATATCCTACTACATTATTGCACTATGGCATATCTTACTTTAAGCCCTAATCCTTTTTAGAGCCACATAGCTGCCTCCTTCAACTATTGATCAAGTATTTTTTCTAGGGTAAATTATGTACACACTCACATCTCTCTCTCTCTCTAAATTGTGGTGCTCTCTCTCTCTCTCTCTCTCTCTCTCTGAAAGAGACTACTAAAAATTCTTAGATTTGCGAATTTCATTCCTAGTTTCAGTTCAGGATTGTCCATGGCCCTATTCTCAAAGAACTCCGGATATTCTATGGATTTCTCATCCTCATATGAGTTATGTGCAGGAAAATTAACAAAGGTCCCACCATAATGAATAATTGAGCTGGTGATGTCATTCATTATAGTTATCTTACTGTAAGGGACAACAATGGAATAGAAAATCATTTTGGGCGGGTGTGTGTGTGCGCGCGGGATCTGATGGTTTTACATGGAACAATATGGTTGCGACCACAAAGAAAACTGATTGCTTGTAATTTGTGCTGGCGTGCCAGAGCGAAACGGGCTCAGTGTGTGCGTGCGCAAACTAATTTCTTAAATGCTTGTGTGAGTGATACACAATACTTTATGAATCTAACTTCTAAACAGAGTGATTGTGTGCAATGAGTAGGAAAGTACCCTCACTATAAATTTCTTAGCAGTACTGAAGCATACAAGCTAAACAGTGTAGTTTACCAAGTAAGCAAATCACAAACGATTTAATAAAAAGTAGATTTTATTAAGTGTTTGAAAAATTAAACAAATCCAAAGAACAGACCAGAATAAACTCTGATTGTCCAAAAGAACAAAAGAAATTAACAAAAGGAGCAGACCTATTTGCTATGAATGCTGAAAAACATAAAGGTTTGAACGCTTTGAATGCTTTGAATGCAGTGTGTATACTATTTTTCGAGATGACGTGGAGTGCCTTTGCTTGGTTAGCCTACTTCCATATTTATAGCGGCCTCTAGGAATTCTGATAAGGAAAGAACTCCTTGGCTTGCGCCCCAAGCAGTCCTAATTGATTGATAGTGGAAGAATCCTTCCCAGTTTTCAACTCTTGCTTTATCTTGACTCTTGATTGAACCAATCCCTATATTTTAGGGATTAACCTCCCATATCCAGCTGGACGTGATTAAATACCTTCCAAACCGGACTCTTGCTTCCTAAAAATCTGGGATGACTTCGCCTTGACAGTTGTGAATAACACTGCCTTCCCCTTTTAGTCCATCGGCCTTGTCAACTACTTTCTTTCGGCTGAATCGGGCTTAACCAATTTCAATACCATCTTTTATGCCCGATTACCCTTTTACGCATGCCTATAGCCAATCGGACTCATACAGTCATCCTTAACTATATAATGTCCGATTGGCCTCCGTGCTGCTTTGATCTACCATCGGGCTCACACTACGTAAGGTTATGTTACTACTATGCCCGATGGTCCTTATTTATGCCCACCCTTCCAATCAGACTCCTATCATGGCTATAGCCCGATTTAGACTGCTCATCATTCATCTGGACTTCACCATATTTAACCAACAGCTATGGATCTTTAGAGACCATGTGCATCGTCCTCTCGAGCCCGATAAGCTATTGCAACCCTCGGGCCGGCCTCATCCCTATTTAATTTCATGTCACTTGGGCTCAAAAACCTTTGGTGGTTTTTTGGGTGCAAACATTTGCCCCCCAAAAGGTCATATCAAACATCCCGCCCTTGGTTGATGTGGCGTTTTGAATTTTAAACTCTAAACTCTTGCCACGTGTCAGCTATGCAGAAAGTGTCAGATCATTGAGAATCCCATCAGTCACTCCACATTTAATGCTACGTGTATAAAGTAGAGATTTTTCAAAAATCTCTTTACCTTCTTCATTTGCGTCTTCTGCTTTATCTCTCTAAAAACGAAAACACCCAGAGCTTCTCTCTCCAGAACCTCCATTCTTTCCGGCAAGAAAACTTCTATCTCTGCTGCAAAAATGGCCCCTAAAACTGCTCCAGTAGCTACTTCCAAAGGCAAACAGGCTTTTCTAGATACTCCTCCTCCCCAGAACCGAGGCAGAGAGGTGAGGACACTAGCAAGACCCATGCTTCATAGATTTCTACCGAATTTGTTACCCACTACAGCTCTTCTGACGGTACTCCGGTGGCACCTGGTCTTGGCGTCGCATTTCACAGTGATCCACCGGCAGCATTCAATCCTTATTTCCCACTAGTGGGAAACAAATCGTTTCTACAAGTACCTGCCCTTTGGGGCAAAAAGTCCAAACTGCTACCCACCCCATTAGAAGTTGGCCGACCCCTGCTGCTAACTGGGACAAATGGGTTACAAGAGTGTCGGCCTCTAAGGCTGAAATCTAGAAGCAGACGGGCATCTATGATGCCATAATGCTCAGTCGGGCTAGCATTGAGATAGACCGACCTCTTCTACTCTCTGCTCTATTGTTTTGGTCTTCATCTTGCAACGAATTCCTCTTCTGTTGCAGACCGATGGCCCCAACCATCAAGGACATTAGTTACTTGCTCGGTCTTCGGCCTCACGGGCAAGAAATTGTCCCCGGGCTCAATGTAGGAACAACCAGCTTCGCTTACCCTCAGTAAGAGACTATCAGAGACGGGGTCGTTTCATGTAGATCGATTACAGCCTACGGAGGCTTCCTCACTACTTGCATTGGTGTGGATGAGACGGAGGTGTCCGACGCCTAACACGCCACATTCCTGATATACTGGCTCAACAAATATATCTTCTACTTGGCCAGCCAAGCCATTACCAAAGAGTACACTACCTTGGCTTTGGCTCTCGCGTCGAGGAAACCCTTAGCTATGCCTACCCTTGTCTGGGCACACTTGGTCCGTGGTGTGACAGACTTTGTTCACTCGGGCTTCAATGCTGGCCGAAGCCCGATATGGATACTTCAACTCTGGCTGTACTCCTACTTCCAGGAGTTTCAACCAACCATTTGGCACATGGCCGATGTCCCTATTTCCGCTGTCCAGTTCGTGGACGTAGCGCCTTATTCCCACTCCTTTGAGCAGTGTTTTACATTCTTCTATCAAAGGTGTTCCCCTCGGGCCATTAATCTCTTCACCCCGTTCTTTTCTATTCAATTTTCCTCGTTCCTTTAACTTTCTAACAACCCTTCCAACTGGGGCCCGGGCACTCAAATGACCTACAACGAGATCTTCTCCAGCTACTTGGTGGCTAGAGATATCATTTTCAGCCCCCACTATCCCGTCAGCCAACAACAAGTATGGGGCCGAATACTATTCGCTCCACTCTATGCTCATCAATTCAAGCTTACCCAATTGGTGCCCATCCCTCCGTCCATAACCGTCAACGTTGATTGGGTCGAGCGAGACCTGATTGTAAACAATGATCAGGTTAGAAAGATCAAAGAGCGATCGGCGCCCAAGTTGAAGACAACCTCTAAATTCACTCCCTTCTCAGCCCGACCAGTCGTTTCTGCTGTATTCGATAAGTGGTGGTCTCATCGGGCTTCCGTGATGTTCGGGGTCCCTTTTACTGAATTGTTGCAACAACTGTCCGCGTCATTAGCCTCTATGGCCAATATTCCTGCCCCTTCACCCGTTGCAGCCCACAAAAAGCAAGCAGCTAAACGGGTATCATCTAAGAAAGTATCCGGACAAGGACCAGCCAAAAAGAAAAAATAAGCCACGACCTCCTCCACTCAGGTATTTCTCTCTTCTTCCTAAGTCTATTATTTGATTGCTTCCCCTTCCTCATGACTTTTCCTTTCAATTCCAGCTTGTGGATGAAGGCTCTGAGGAGGACATACTGCTGACCGGGCAGGCCCAATTGCAACCACTGACAGCTCAACCTTCCGGTATCCGGCCTCAGGAACTTCCAGCTGACTTCCCAACCTCTCCAACTTAAGCTGCGGCCTATCTTGAACAAGTGGCCGAGAGTGCTTCCCTTGAGAGTCGTTCCACCTCTCACTCCTTCAGAAGGGGATGATGTTGACCCTGCTGAAGGCTCAGCCCCAGAACAAGAGGTTCTTTTTTACAGCAACGAGGATGTGCCCGATGCTGAACTTACTAGGGAAATAGTTGGAGAGGAGGTTGAACAGGTGGCGCCAAACGTCGTTGATGCTCCTACCAACCAAACTGATGCCACAGCTGCCACGAGATCAGCCTTTGAACCGACAGAGGAAAATGTTGTGGCCGAGCATTCACCTACTTCCAAGTGTCTGATAGCTGTAGTTGCTGAGGATGGGACTATAGTTGGAGCCTTGGGCTCCACACCTGATATCCAGACTTCATCAACTGGGGGTGTTGCGGATCCAATGGTGGAGATCACTACTGCTTTCGCTCATGGTCCTAGTCAACCACCATCTCAGCCCTCCACCTTCCAAGCACTTGGTAAGGCCAAGCTTCGTCAGGAGCTCTTTGCCTCACTATCCTCTCATGCCCAGGTAACGTAGTCTTGAACTCCTCTTTACTTTATGAATACTTTGCTATTCCTGTTTAATCTTTAATGTCTTGAACAGGCTGTTCCCATAGGTCTAGAGTCGTTCATTCCTTTTGATGACTTCTTTTTCGGCCTCGACCTTGGAGCGTATGACCTGGGCGCATTCGAACCCGAGGCGGTGTCTCCCATACACCATCAGCGATCCAGAGAACTTGTGCTCAGACTCGCCGCCCATGACTTGCCAAACCTTCCAACTGCTACCGAAATTGTCGCAGCTCTAACCACACTCGTGGCCGATCCTTCTCTAACTACCGGGCAGCTGCCTCTACTTCGGGAGATACAAGAAAGACTCCCAAACTGCCGTCTCTTGGACCGATCAGCCTTTAAGGTTTAAACTAATGCTGAAACTCACCTTGATTCTCGTCAGAAGGCAGTGAAATTTTTTGAGGGTGCCAAAGCCAAGTTTGAAGCTGGGAAGGCCTCTCGGGCTCAGGTGATAGCAAGAGACGCTTGGCTCCACAACCATATTGCTGCCCTTAAAACATAGCTGGAACAATGTGAGGCCGAAGTCGTCACCAATAATGCTAGTTTGGTGAAAATCGACGGAATCCTTACACAGCTTGGTATAGACGCCCAAAAGTGCAGTGATCAATTGTAGGCCAGCCTACCGATATCCCGTGCTTGGGCCCAAAAACTTGACAAGGCAAAGCAAGATCGGGCTGGAGCTAACGAAGCTTGGGAATCTCTATGGGCCAAACTAAGGAACTTTGGGTCGGCCTAGAGGCCGACCTTCTTTTGTACTTGTATATTTTACTCAAATATATATAGTTTGTAAGTAAGCTGTGCTCAACTTTATCAATACAAACAATGATTTTGTTACTCGGGCTCAGGGTCATAGCCAATAAGTTGCTCGTATTCTAACGCCAGATTTGGTTTATACTCAAGATCGATGGTCTCCCACAACGTAGGGTAATAGGACTTTAAATATTGACCATTGATTAGTCTAACATGAACTGTCCCATCTATATCACGTAGCCTGTATGCACCACCTCTCTTGACTTGATGGATGATGAACAGACCTCCCAGTTGACCGACCATTTATCATAACGGTTATCCTTGTCCCCAATAGGTAAGACGGCCTTCCATACCAACTTCTCGGTGTAAAAAGACTTCTCCTTCACCCTTTTATTATAAGCTCGGGTTACCCTTGCTTTTGCACATTTAATGAGTCTAAGGCCGTGAGCCTTGTTTCATCCAGCCCTTCTAACTCAGCTATCATAGCCTCTGTGTACTCAGCAGGCTCAAGCTGATTCTGTAAAGCCCTCCTGGCCGATCGGACTGTGACTTCCATAGGTAACATAGCGTCATGCCCATAGGTCAGCATGAACGGTGTGACCCTGGTGCTTGACCTTTTAGATGTTCGATAGGCCCATAGAGCTTCGGACAATAGCTTGTCCCACTCCCTGGGGTTTTCATCGATCATCTTCTCAATGATCCCCTTAAGGATCTTGTTTATAGACTCGGCCTGCCCGTTAGCCTGTGCATAGTAGGGGATAGAATTGAGAATTTTGATCCCCCTACTTTCTGCAAAGGCTAACGTTTCCGTTCTTGTGAAAACAGAACCTTGATCGGCCGTAATAGTCTCTAGCAGGCCGAACCGGTGGATGATATGTTCTTCAATGAATTTTATTACGGTGGCCTGAGTCACCAATTTGCATGGTATGGCCTTAGCCCACTTAGTAAAGTAGTCCGTAGCTACTATGATGAAACAGTGTTGGCCCAATGATGGTGGTAGGATTTTTCCAATTAGATCCATAGCCCATCCTCTGAACGGCCATGGTTTGATTATCGGCTGGAGCTCTTTAGCTGGCACATGCTGTATCGAGCCATGCTTCTGGCAAGCTTGTCATCCTTTTGCATAGCTAATACAATCTTTGAGCATACCAGGCCAATAATAGTTGTACCTTCTTAGCAACCATTTCATCTTTGTACCGGCCTGATGTGCCCCACAGATCCCTTCATGTACTTCAGCCATAACCTACATGGCCTGTTTCTTACCTAAGCATTTTAAGATCACATCATCTCCGATGGGTTTCGTGAACAATTCTCCATCAAGCACCACGAATCGGACTGCGAATAGTCTAACCTTTCGGTTTACCCTGACATTTGGGTGATTCAGGTATTCAATGATGGGCACTCTCCAATCATCATCCTCCATCAAGACCGAATTAGTGGTAGTGTAATAGCCTCTCCTTGCAACCGAAGGTAATGATCGGACATGAACCGTGATAACTTGATCTTCTAAGTTCTTTCTAGAAGACGAGGCTGATCCTATTTTTGCCAGCTTATCTGCCTCGGTATTTGTGGACCTCGGGATATAGCTCCTACTAATGTCATCAAATGCCTCCATGAGTTGAGTGGCCATAGAGTAGAATGGGCAGAGTTCCCAACTTCTTATCTGGAATTCTCCAGATATCTGTACGATCACCAGTCCTGAGTCTTCCTTTATGTGCACGGATGATGCCCCCATTTCAAGGAGTATCTCTAGTTTGATAATAAGCGCTTCGTATTCGGCTTGATTGTTGGTGCACTTGAAATTGAGCCGAAATGACATTTTTGTCTTCTTATACCTGGGTGATACAATGACCACACCTGCCCCGGCACCCTCTGCGTTTTTGGAACCATCAAAGATCAAAGTCCATGGGACCAAGGACGTGTTTAGAACTTTGGGTGTTAGTAGAGAATCTCCTAGATCAGTAGGGTCTGGGTGATCGGCCAGAAAATTGGCTATGGCCTGGCCTGGCCTTTGACCGATTGCTGCGATCGGTATTGAATGGCAAATTTCATTAAGGCCAAAGTCCATTTTCTAATTCGGCCTCTCATAATAGGTCTTGACAACATATATTTTATCACATTAGTTTGACATATAATGTAAGTGGAAACGGGCAGCATATATGTTCTTAACTTCTGTGAGGAAAAATATATTGCCAAGCATAACTTCTCAATCGGCGCATAGCGCTGCTCGATTGGAGTCAAAATTCTACTTAAATAATAAACGGCCTGCTCGTTGCCTTGCTCATTGTCTTGAGATAACATACTTCCTATGGAATAGTCTGAGGCCGATATATACAATTTAAGGTGCCTACCCTTTTTGGGTGGCATTAATACTGGAGAAGTTGACAAATATTGTTTTATTCCCTCGAAGACCTGCTGATGGCTATCTTCCCACTTAAATTCTTCATCGGTCTTGATCTTCAATAGTGGGGTCCATACTTGGGTCTTCCCTGCACAGTTGGATATAAATCTTCTTAGGAAATTGATCTGCTCGAGCAACCTCTGAAGCTCTTTCTTGTTAGCTGGTGGCTTTGCTGCCTGGATAGCCCGAGCCTTGTTCTTGTCAGCCTCTATCCCTCTTTGATGCACTAGGAAACCTAGGAAATTCCCTTCTGAGATGCCAAAAGCACATTTGAGAGGGTTCATCTTAAGTTTGTGAGCCCGCATTCTTTTAAATGCCTTTTCAAAGTCCCTCAGATGATCGGCGCTACTTTCTGACTTTACCACCATGTCATCGATGTAGACCTCCATGAATCGTCCAATCATATCATGGAAGATTGAATTCATCGCTCGTTGATAGGTAGCTCTAGAATTCTTCGGACCGAAGGGCATGACAACCCATTCAAAGGTTCCAATTGTCCCCGGGCACCGAAAAGCAGTCTTTGGGACATCTTCTTCAGCGATGTAAATCTGGTTGTACCCCGAGTGCCCGTCCATAAAGGACAAAATTTTATGTTTGGCGGCCGAATCAATTAACTGATCGGCCATGGGCATAGGGTACTCATCTTTTGGGGTGGCTAGATTTAGGTTTCTGAAGTCAATACAGACTCTCAGCTTCCCATTTTTCTTCACCACTGGAACTACATTTGACACCCATTCCACGTACCTGACAGTCTGAATGAAACCAACCCCCAAAATCCTCTCAATTTTTTCTTTTACCTTCAGAGTTACTTCAGGTGACATGCACCGGGGAAGCTGTTTGAATGGCCTATACCCTGACTTAATTGGCAATCGGTGTTTAACCAATTCCCTGGATAGTCTTGGCATCTCCTCGTAATCCCAAGCAAAGCAATCCTTGTATTTGTGCAAGAGAGCAATAATCTCGGCCTGAGATTTTGGCTCGAGCACCTGACTCACATATGTAGGCTTGTGTTCTTCTTCCTTACCTAGGTTGATCTCCAACAGTGGGTCTTGTACGCAGGCCTTCAAATCATCGAGCTTGGCAGTGGTCGTTTCCAATTCATCCATTTGAATCTCTTCCTCCCTTGGCATTTCTTCTTCATAAATACAATCAGCCAGGTTAATCATTTCGCCAACAGGGCCAATTTCTAGTCTTCTATCGGCCAGATATGCACACCATCTTGCCATGCTGGCCTTTAGGGCCAACAGTCTCTGCTATTTAATAATTGGTGTCTCCATTGACGTCTTCCTGTTCGATAATCTCAATCGGCCTTGACTCTTCAGTCTGACTGAGGTTATGGTAACATGTCTTCATGTCCGATGGATTTCCTTTAAGGAACGTAGTTGTATTCGGTCTTTCCATTTTTTTGGGACCCAGTAACTTGACTAGCCCAATGTTATCTTCATGCAAGACTGCATCAGTCGTTTGCACACGGGCTACAAATAGCTTTGTATCTGCTCCAACCACCTCTACCTCATCGCCTCACCAGAAAATTAGTAGCTGATGGAGTGTGGAGGGAATGTAATAATTTGGATGTATCCAATCTCAGCCCAGTAATGCATTATAGGCTGTCGAGGTTTCTACGATGAAGAAAGCAGTCATGACCGTTTTACTGCCAACGGTCAGCTCTAGGGGTAATACCCTTGGTTCGTGAGGGTGTCCCCGTGAAGCTTTGAACATTCATTTCGGTCGGAATCAGCTCTGAACCGGACTTCTGAAGGATTCTCAACATTATCTGGGGCAAAATATTGATAGTAGATCCACCATCAACCAGGATTCTGTTTATCGGGACCCCCTCAATATGTCCCTTTACGTACAATGGCTTCAAATGCTGGGACATCTGATATGTGGGTTTCTCGAAAGCCACTTTGACTGGTCCGTAAGGCTTCAGCCCTTCTTCAGTTAGATGTCCCTTCGGGCTCAAAATAGTGATTTTAGGCCGATCAGTCTGCATATTGGTGGCATCCACATTCTTGCTTGTGGCCTCCACCACATTAGGTTAAACGGTCTCTCCTCCGTTCCAGAAAACATCTTCTATCGTGGCCGAGTCTTTGGTCAGACCCTCCATTACATCCCCTTCCATGGCCTCGGGCTGGTCTGGCTTGGCCATGAAAGACATGGGCAAAGTAAACACCATATTAGATGACAGACTTACCGGAATAGTTCCGAATTGAATTGGTGATGTGCTAGAGTCTGATATATCATCATCGGCTTCCATACTTATCCTGTCCGATGTGGGCTTGCATCCCTCCTCCTTCAGGTGTCCCGTAGTATGCATCACTCTAGCCTCTCTGTCACAAAACGGTTCCGCCTCAGATGAAAGTTCTTAGGTGTCGGGCTATGTAAGCGCTGTGGGTTTAGGAGGGTTTCCAACCCAATTTTTCCAGTACTGGCGTTCTCGTTTGGTCTGTCTTATGCGTTGATACCTTTTTTTTTTAGACTTGCTGTACTATGGCTGCGTTGGGAATTTGGGATGTTCAACCCTATGCCACCTCCCATCTTCCATCCGGGGTGGTAACACCATCCTTAGGTTCCTATTTGAGGTTAATGACTTTGTTTGCAGCCTAGGCTTTGGAATTGTTCGGGTACTTCTTGCCCCCAATCGGCCTGATTCACTTAGGTCGGTTTGCAGAGCAAAGGAGGGTTTTGCCCGCCACTCAGACTTTGCCTAACTCTGCCAAGGCAGTGACAACCTCTCATATATAGATCTTCTCGGGCTTGGCTCCAAATGTTCATTGTCTCTGGGCCTCTTACTCGGGCTAGAAATCTCTTTCTTGATATCAGTCTTGCATCTTGGCAAGGGCCTTGTTTAATGAACTCCAGTTGTCGTCGCAGATCTGCTATCAAGTTATCAGTATTGGACCTAGCCATTTCTTCCTCGGCTTTGTGGCCCTTTTCTTTACGCTCCTGATAACTTCTTTAGAGCTCATGTATTGTCACTTTCGGCCTATTTGTGGCCGAAATACCGATTTATTTTCCTTCTCTCTGTCTTGGCAAACCTTCTTGGTCGATCAAGTCTATCTTTGGCCTTGGCCTTATCAGCTTGGTTAAATCGAGCATAACCACATTGGTGCCGGTTATTTGAGGAAATGGATTTGCTTCAATCCCCATAGCCTTGTCCGAGAACTTGAACACTCTTTTCTCCACGTTTTTCTGTATAAAATTACGTAAACAACTCAATTATTAGTGGAGTGCTTCCAAGAATTATGCCACTTACAGTATTCTTTATTTTTTAGGTCATCGACCTTTGGGATCCGATGGCCCTCACTCAGCTTGATCACTTTATCGGCCAATAAGGCATCGAATATTTGATCAGCCATGGTTATATCAAAAGTATAATTTTTTCCTGCCTCAAATGCCATCTTCTTTGCAGCGGTATTATTGTTGATAGGTTTATTCAAGGCGTTACATACAATCGGCCGTTTGCAGATTAGCTCGGCCATGTCACTCTCTGCTTCGAGGTTACACTCCGTTAGGTGGACCTCGTAATTAGGGTTTTTATAATACGTCCCTTTGGACGACTTCTTCTTCTCCTGCTCATCCAAAAGGATGCGAGCAGCTCGCTTGGCCAGCTCAAATAAATCACAGAAGTCGACTCCTTCAAACCTCTTGCAAAGTTCAAAGGAAATGCCCCCCATGGCCATTTTAGCATATTCTTCCTCAGGAAAAACCGTCTTGTACCGATACTTTGCCATCTGGAAATGGGCTATGTAGGTTTCTACAGTTTTTCCTACTAATTGCATCATCCTGGACACGTCTGCCAGTGATGTTTCGGGCTCATTCCTATAGAACTGGCCGTGAAATAGCTCTTCCACCCCCTACCAATTTTGCACCGAATTGGCGGGGAGATTGACATACCACAAAAACGCCATGCCCGTTAGCGAATTTGGAAATAACCTCAACTTTAATGGGTCACTACTTCCCACATGGCCGCATTGAACTATGAAACGGCCAATATGCTCCAGCGAAGACTATTCACTCTCTCCAAAAAATAGAGTGAAGTTTGGTACTTTGTACCCCTGGGGAAATATGACCTGGTCAATTTCGGGGGGATATGGCCGTCTGTACGTTGGCCTCTCCATTCTTCTTATAAACGGGCCATACTCTTCATGTATGGCCACTAATATCTCCTCTCTATTGATGGGTTGTGGAGCTACGGGCTGAACAGCCCTCAATGGGGGTATCAACGACGGTGGTAGTTGCTGTTAATTGTTATTGGTTTGATGGGTCCAAAACCCACCATTGTTTTTTTGCCCCCCCAGTAGTGTGAACTGGAGGTTGTGTGTGGTGGCCTGATGAGCCTTCAGTATGGCCTGTTGATCGAACAAAACCCGGTGTCGCCGATCCATTGGGATCGGTGACTATCGATCCACTAGCAAGTCCGTTCTGTGATTCAGATTGCTTGCCTGAGCCATTACCCTCCCTAAGGTTCGGACAGATGTAGGGTGGATCTTTTGACTTATCGGACTCAAACAAGGTACCAGAGCCCTATCTGGTGACCTGCTCTTTGCTACCCTCGGCTTTATAGGTACCTATAAGTTTGTCGATCATGTCTGTTAAGCGATCTAATTTTACATGGGTGGTCCTAGTCTCTAAGACCAGGCCAGCTTGGCTCTGATGTACATTGGCTGCTTGGCTGATGACCGCCTTGAGATTACCCATTGATCCTATTAACGCGTTGTATTCCTGCCACATGGGCTCAATGTTCACTCTCGTGGCCTCCAAAATTGCCTCAAGAGTGACACTGCCTTCTTATGGAGAATGGCCAGTACTTTCCTCCATAGGTGGGTCAACGGGAGAATCATCTTGGCTATTTTTTGTTGTCTGTTTGTCCTTCTTTGGAGGCATGGCTTGACACTGTGGGTCCCACCGGGCGTGCCAAATTGTTTGTTTGTAATTTACACAAGCGTACCAGAGCTAAACGGGCTCAGTGTGTGCGTGTGCAAACTAATTTCCTAAACGCTTGTGTGAGTGATACATAAGGCTTTATGAATCTAACTTCTAAGTGTGTAGTGAGTAGGAAAGTACCCTCACCATAAATTCCTTAGCAGTACTGAAGCGCACAAGCTAAACAATTCAGTTTACCAAGTAAGCAAATCACAAACGATTTAATAAAAAGTAGATTTTCTTAAGTGTTTGGAAAATTAAACAAATTCAAAGAACAAACCAGAATAGACTCTGATTGTCCAAAAGAACAAAAAAAATTAACAAAAGGAGCGGACCTATTTGCTATGAATGCTGAAAAACAGAAAGGTTTGAACGCTTTGAATGCTTTGAATGCAGTGTGTATGTTGTTTTTCGAGATGACGTGGAGTGCCTTTGCTTGGTTGGCCTGCTTCCATATTTATAGCAGCCTCTAGGAATTCTGATAAGGAAAGAACTCCTTAGCTTGCGCCCCAAGCAGTCCTGATTGATTGATAGTGGAAGAATCCTTCCCAGTTTTTAACTCTTGCCTTATCTTGACTCTTAATTGAACCAATCCCTATATTTTAGGGATTAACCTCCCATATCCAGCTGGACGTGATTAAATACCTTCCAAACTGGACTCTTGGTTCCTAAAAATCTGGGATGACTTCGCCTTGACAGTTGTGAATAACACCGCCTTCCCCTTTTAGTCCATCGGCCTTGTCAACTACTTTTTTTCAGCTGAATCGGGCTTAACCAATTTCAATACTGTCTTTCATGCTCGATTACCCTTTTACGCATGCCTATAGCCAATCGGAATCATACAGTCATCCTTAACTATATAGTGTCCGATTGGCCTCCGTGCTGCTTTGATCTACCATCGGGCTCACACTACATTAGGTTATGTTACTACTATGCCCGATGGTCCTTATTTATGCCCACCCTTCCAATCGGGCTCCTATCATGGCTATAACTCGATTTAGACTGCTCATCATTCAACTTGAACTTTACCATATTTAACCAACAGCTATGGATCTTTAGAGACCATGTGACATCATCCTCTCGAGCCCAATAAGCTATTACAACCCTCGGGCCGGCCTCATCCCTATCCAATTTCATGCCACTCGGGCTCAAAAACCTTTGGCGGTTTTTTGGGTGCAAACAAAAACAAAAATTGATGCTTGCTTATTCAAAATCTTGGGACCACATTCGGTATCACAAGATACCTTCAATCGATAACTGTTTTTCAAAATCTTGGGACCACATTCTTGGAATGAAACCAATACCTTCAAAAATCTGTAGTGAACTTGTGTATTTCTTGACTCTTCAATCTCTCACTTTGGATAAAGTGGTCTTCATATCTCTCTCTCCTGTTCGTCCTCTCTCTCTATTTGTTCATCCTCTCTCTCTCTCATTGTTTGCTCATCCTCTCTCTTTATCGCTCTGTTTGTGCCATTGTTCTCTCTTGCTCTTGTTTGTCCTCTCTCTCTATCGATCTTCAAATCTCTCACTTTGGGATGAGTTTGAATGTAACTGATGTACAAAGAGAGAGAGAGAGAGAGAGAGAGAGAGAGAGAGAGAGAGAGAGAGGATTTAAAGGTGTAAATAATTTACAAGTCGATGGCCAGTTCGGTCATTTTGTGCCATCTGTTGACACCCATCCGTTTAAATGACCCCTCAAATATATAAGGGGGTTTGTTTGTCCAAAGAAATAGATGAGGTGGTGTTACTGAAAATCAGAGATAGTATAGGGGGTGTTTACATAATTTACCCTTTTTATCTTTTGTTTTTCATATTGTATGCATTTCCAACCTTGAAATTTTATATCTGCTCTATTGAAACTCAGAAATTTTACTTTGGTCTGTAAAATGTTCTTTAAATGAATATCTTATCGAGTCAATTAGGTACCCTTCAAGTTGAGCCTCATGTATACATTTCTTTTGAACACATATAGGATCTTTGTTTATAAGTCAAGCTAGTATGAAAAAAAGAAAGAAAAGAAACTAAACATATGAAACACAAATTTTTTATTATTGAAATTTAGTTAAAAGTCCACCATTTTAGATTAATTAGGTTTATAGAACAACCTCTTTTTATTGTGGTCAAAATTCTATGACTAGTGAAACTTAATCGGATCAAGTCCCTATGTTTTAAAAGTTATGTGAAATTCACAAAACTTTTTTATGTGAAATTTTGCATAACTAGTTCAATTTTTTTACAACTTTTATAACACATGGGCTTTTCACTAAAATAAATAAAATACAAAAAACGGGTTGGACTTAATACTAAAAAAGTGTATTTTAAGATAACTTTTAACTAAAATTCTCATTTTTTATTTGAAAGATTTATGTAGGGTTAGTTTGTCTATGAAAAAATTTGCTTTAACCACCATATACAAAAATCACAGAATAACCATATGATTTTTAAAGCTCTAGAAAAGTAGAAATCCAAAATCACAATATTTCCCGAAAAAAAATAAAATCAGAGGTGTTATGCTTGTAAGAATGAATTATGATTCCGCCCATGCTTTTTAGTACCATTTTCCCTCATAACTTGATCACCTGAATCCGCCCCCGTTTATTGGTGGGCTTTGTGGAGCCTTACTCTATTTGGAGTATCTTTGAGTATCTCCATAGTGCAAAGAGAATTTGATTGGCCAAAATCAAGGAATCACATTCCAGCAAGGCGATGGCTTGGTCGGGTGGGCGCGGTGTTTTGACGTTCCGCTCAAATGGAAATGGGATTCACTGGTGCTAGTGTGCGGATTGAAGGTTTCTCGAACGAGGATTAGATTTGGAAACTCATTGAAGGCCCTTGCTTGAGCTATCTATTGTTAGGTCACCTCACTTGAGCGAGGCGATGGGCTCGTTCGAGCGAGATTGACTATGTGAGACAGTTTTCTATTTTGTTTATATATGAAACATATTTATATATATATTAGTGGATTATGTATCACGCGTTCTCATGTAACTCTAGAGCATAAAAAAATTTACAACATTATTGTGGATGTAACCCTACTTGGGTGAATTAGATATGTTAAATCTTCTATGTGATCCAGGATTTTCTTTGTTTCTGCATTCATATTCGCACAAGTTTAGAAGGGGGATTGGTTTGAATCACAACACTAACATGGATCAATAGAATTCAAGGGCAATATCTACAGACCTATGTCACAGCACTCAAGAGTTTTCTTTATTTTTCCTTTTTTAAATCGTTACTCTAATTGGTTCATATTTTTAGTGATAGAAAAGAAGAGAAAAAGAAAAGAAAACATAAACCAAACCAAGCCCTTATGTTCCAATCAATTGGGGTTAGCTGTATGAATCATTTTTTTTTCCATTCTGCATGATCAAGAACTATATGCTCATTTAAATCATATGTATTCATATCTTGTTGTACTACATACTCCCAGATCGGTCTAGGTTTGCCCCTCCCTCTAGCTATTCCATGCACTACAATCCTATCACTTTTTCACACCGGTGTGTCTACACGTCTTCGTTGCAAATGGTCGAACCATCTAAGTCTATTCTCCCTCAACTTATCCTTAATCTGTGACAATTCTACAGTCTCTCGAATGTACTCATTTCTAATTCCATGTTTCGTAGTCTTACCACACATCCATCTTAGGATCCTCATCTCAACTATGCTCACTTTGCTAATGTGTTGTTTCTTAGTTGCCCAACACTCTGTCCCGTGGAGCATAGTTGGCCTAATAGTTGTTCTAAAAAATTTTCCTTTCAATTTTGCTGGTATTCTTCGATCACATAATACTTTGGAAGTGCTCCTCCACTTAAGCCAACCTACTTTAATTTATGGGTCACATCATCACCAATCTCTCCATCTCCACTGATCATTGAACCTAGAGAGCAAAAGTGTTCCCTCTTTGGGATCTCCTTCACTGCTTCATTGTCTCTACTTCCACTGTTACTAAAACTATGTATTCTGTTTTTGTGCTACTTATCTTTAGTCCTTTAGTCTCCAATGCTTTCCTCCAAGCTTCCAGTTTAGTGTTGAGTCCTCTTTTAGTCTCATCAACCAAGACAATGACATTTGCAAACAATACACCATGGGACCTCACCTTGGATGTGTCTAGTTAATTCATCCATAATTAAGGAGGATAAATAAGGGCTTAAGACCGACCTTTGGTGCAGCCCTATAGGGTATTTGGGAATTCACTTGTTTCTCCGGCCGGTGATCTAATCGTAGTAACGGCTTCATCATACATATCCTTCTCCACGTCAATATAACCCTTGGTCACTCCCTTCTTCTCTAGCACCCACCAAATTAAATCTCTGGGCACCCTATCACAAGCTTTCTATAAATCAATAAAAATCAGATGTAGATCATGTTTTCTTCTCTTTACTTTTTCATTAGTCTCCTAAGTAATTGCTTCCATAGTTGACCTCCCAAGCATAAATCCAAAATGATTTTCTGGCACTAATGTTGTGCCTCTTAAGCGATGCTCCATCACTCTCTCCCATAACTTTATAGTATGGCTCATCAACTTAATACCTTTAGGCCTCGTTTGGTTGCCAAATAGGATAAAGGGGTACAATATAAAAGTGTAGATAGTTATCCTGGGATGACTTATCACAGGATAAAGCAGTGCAACATTATTTTTATACTGTGTTTGGTTTGTGCCGGATTATAGTGGGGATAAAATCCTATTAGTCCAATACTGTGTTTGGATGACCATGGTATAAGCCTGGATTAATCTATAACTTTCCATAAATTCCCATTTTGCTAAAAAAATTACCAAATTACCATCAAAATACGAAAATACCTTCACTAAACATTTATCTATAACGTTTAACTATAAACATGTATCAAATATTGCCATGAGCAACACAACATGAATTCTAGTCCACTTCATGCATGCAAATTGAATTGGGACCTGCCAAGAATACAAAAGTTGCAGCCAAAACATGATTGAAATATAAGATGTGGACATTAATTCATAGAAGTTACAAAACCTATTCAAATTTTTAATTGGGTACACTCTGATTCCTTCAAGGCATACAATCAAACCTACAATATATGATAGAACAATTGTGAACCAATTGAAAGCAAAAAACTTGCATATTCTAATGCTAAAACACTAAAACCTGCAAAGGCATGATTTTTCATGCAAGTTGTAACCAAACCACCACTACAGAGGCCTACATCTAAATAGGTGCATTTTCCATCTTTTATCATAGACTCATAGAAAACTAGTGTTGAATCTGGAACTGAATTGGTACTACTTGGGGTTGGGATTGGGGCTGAATCTAGATTCACAATTTACATTTTCTTACCTAGCAAAGAAAACAATGTGGTTAGTCAAAAAGTTATTCCTAACTAAACTTAGAAGAAAATTGTTGAAATAATTGAAGATCAAAACATGTGGTGATAAAGGAACACGGGGAAAAAACCATGGGTGAAAATATTAAGATACTACTTCAAACATCATCAAAATAGAGCTGGAAAATAATTTTAAAAGCAAACCAATTGTATAACTTGAATATATTGAACTTTGTAAAGTAAGGCAATTAATTATATAACTTGTATAATTAAACTTTGCAAAGAAAAGTTAGAATAAAAAACTTGTAATTAACCAAAGGAGATGCAAAGAACACTATAACTTGTCATTGAACACTAAAATATTGATTTTGCAACCAAGTTCAATCAAAAACAAGTTCAACAATTTTTGAAGTTTGCATTCTGGAAAACAGAGTTTGAGATCACAAAGTTCAGGAGAGTGGTGAGCAAAACATTCAGAATACAAATACAAAGAATTTTTAAACATCAATTAGACTCTTCAACAAATGAAATACAGTCAGAAACACCATTTTACAGTGAGAAAATCAGTCAATTTTTTGAGTTTTGTCCTTCCATGGTTTCGGAAATATTATTTTTTTGATAGGACCAAAACAAAAATCTCTCTTTGTCCTTTACATCTTTCAGTTTGAAACCTCGTTAGCACATGGCGATTTTATTAGACCCATTCATATATATATATATATATATACAATTGTAGATTACTTGGAAGCCCTTTTTCAACTTCTCACTCAAAGTACAAATAAAAAAATAGATGGGCTGTTAAAAAAAAGACAAAACAGATGTGAACATGGAATCTGAGCAACCAAAACTTTCTACAAACAAAAATTGAAGTTCTGAACAATCAGATGAGCAAAAGAAAAAAAAGGAAAAAAAAAAGAACAAGAAAAAATAGATCTACAAGTCTCTTTCTGAGCAACCAAACAACTAGGATGATCAGTGAGATAGTAGATCTACGACATATAAGCGTAGATCTAGCAGAATATTAGAAGAAGAACATAGATCTACCATTTCATCAAACATTTTAGTTCGAAAATTGAAAAAAAAAAAAAAGAAAAAAAAAGACGAACCTGGTGTCGTCGTCGACGTCTCCTAGTGGTAGGGATGCCTCTCGCCGGAGTCGCCTTCTGCCACTGGTCGCAATTTCGCCGGCATCTCTTCAGTGTTCAGTATCGTCACGAATCGCCTATCTACGGCTTGTGTAAGAAAAATGAAGGAATGAAGACATGGTAAGGAGGAAGGGGTATATAAAAGCCGGGGGTAATTTGGTATTTTGGCCCCACAATCCCACTAACTCCTTATAAACACATGTTTAATACCACCCCACCCCAGATATTGTTTTATACCCTTTATGAGGCATTAATTTTAACCATACTCCTCAATCCCTTAAGTTAAACAATTCCTTGAAGTGCCCACCCAAACACATTAGTACAATCCCCCCATTTTATCCTCCAAACAAACGAGCCTCTACAGTTGTTGCATTGTTGTACCTCTCTTTTATTCTTATACATAGGAATAAGAATGTTCTCTCTCCATTCATCAAGTATTTTTCAAGTTATTGAATCCTATTAAAAACTTTTGTATGCCAAGATGCCCCACATCTCCCAAATATTTCCAAAACCTCAATGGGGATCCCATCTGGTCCTAAGGCATTGTTTGGTTTCATTTTCTTCAAAGCAAATTCCACCTCAAACTTCCTTATTTTCCAATAGAATCTGTATTCTCAGCTAGTTTTATCGCAACTACTAGTTTCTTCTTCAACTGTGTTATCAATATGTTTTTTCTTCAGCAACTTCTCAAAACAGCTCTTCTAGATTTCCTTAATCTCTTCGTCTTTCACTAAAATCCTAGAGTCATCACTCTTTATACAGTTAACCTGATTACTGTCTCTTGTCTAAAAGAAAACATAAAGAAAACTATTTTTCAGTAGGATTTTTCACTTAAAGTTTTCAATAAATTTTCGCTGCTTTTTTAGGCCATGTTTGATAACCATTTCATTTTTATGTTTTCATTTTTTAGTTTTTGTGTTAGAAATTTTTGTGTTCATTTAAAAAAAATTAAAAATAAATAAAGAATGTGTGGTAACTTTGCTTTGTTTTTTTTAAAAAAGAGAGAACAAAAACAAAAAAATCCGTTTGGTAAATCATATTTTTGTGTCAAAATTTTATAATAACTACTTAGTAAAATGATTATTTTGCCCTTAAAACTTTAAGATGACATAACTTGTTAAAAAAAAAAAATTGGAATTTAATGTCGTTAAATACGCTAATTTGATTATAAAAACAATTTTAGAACCTAAAAATAAAAATACGTCGTAAAATGACCAAATTGCCCTTGGGGTTTACTTATAAGAATTTAACATTGTTAAAATCTTCAAATAATACTAAGTGGCCTACCCCAATGTGTTTCGACGTTCTGGATCCAATGGTAGGGTCGATTTGGCCTGAATATATTGTAAAATGACTACTTTGCCCTTTAAATTTCAAAATGCCATAACTTGTTAAGACTAAACTAGAATTGAACATCGTCAGAGCCTGTGAGCTCATATTTAAAATAAAGAACATTTGTGACCCAAAAAGTACATATATGGTGAAATGACCAAATTGCGCTTGGGGTTTACATATACAAAGTTAACACTGTTAAAGTCTTCAAATAATACAGAGTGATCTACCCTGAGGTTTTTCAACGTTCTGGATCCAATGGTAGAGTACACTTGGCCTGAATATATTTGTAAAATGACCATTTTGCCCTTAAAACTTTAAAATGCCATAACTTGTTAAAATAAAATCATAATTTAACGTCGTCAAAACATGCGAACTCATATTAATATGAAGAACATTTTGGAACATAAAAAGTATATTGATCATAAAATGACCAAATTGCCCTTGTGGCTTACATATACGAAGATAACATTGTTAAAGCTGTCAAATAATACGGAGTGACCTAACATTAGGTTTTTTGATGTTCTGGATCCAATGGTAGGGTCCATTTGGTCTGAATATATTTGTAAAATGACTATTTTGCCCTTCAAACTTCAAAATACCATAACATATTAAGACTAAACTAGAATTGAATGTCGTCAGAGCTTGTGAGCTCATATTCAGATGACGAACATTTGGGAACGTACAAGTATGTATATATATATGGTAAAATGACCAAATTACAGGTTTACTTGTAATAAGTTAACATTGTTAAAGTATTAAAACAATACAGGGTGACTTACACTAAGGTTATTTGACATTCTAAATCCAAATGGAGGGGTCTATTTGGCCTGAATACATAAGTGCCAAAATAAAATTTTACTCTAAAAAATTCAAAATGCCATAACTTATTAAGATTAAATCAAAATGCCTAAAAAGTATATAGACCATAAATGATCAAATCTGGTTAAATCTTAACAAGTTAAGGATTTTTAAATTTATAAGGGTAAAATAGTCATTTTATAAATATATTCTTGCAAATATACCCCACTATTAGATTCAGAACGTCGAAAAATCTCGGGCTAGGTCACTCTGTATTATTTGAAGACTTTAACAATGTTAACTTCTTATATTTAAGCCCCAAGGGCAATTTGGTCATTTTATAATCTATATACTTTTTAGGTCACAAATGTTCTTCATCTTAAATATGAGCTCATAGGCTCTGACGGTGTTTAATTATAGTTTAGTCTTAGCAAGTTATGGTATTTTGAAGTTTGAAGGGCAAAATAGTCATTTTATAAATATATTCAGGCCGAATGGACCCTACCATTGGATCCATAACGTCAAAAAGCCTAAAGATAGTTCACTCTGTATTATTTGACGACTTAAACAATGTTAACTTCTTATATGTAAGCCCTAAGGGCAATTTGGTCATTTTAAGATATATGTATATTTATATATATACTTTTTGGGTTCCAAAATGTTCTTCATAATAATGAGTTTACAGACTTTGACGATGTTAAATTCTGATTTTATTTTAATAAGTTATGGCATTTTAAAGTTTAAAGGGCAAAATAGTTATTTTACAAATACATTCAGACCAAATGGACCCTACCATTGGATCCAGAATGTTGAAAAACCTCGTGGTAGGCCGTTCCGTATTATTTGACGACTTTAACAATGTAAACTTCTTATATGTAAGTCCCAAGGGCAATTTGGTCATTTTACGATCTATATACTTTTTACGTCCAAAATATTCTTCATAGTAATATGAGTTCATAGGTTTTGACGACGTTAAATTCTTATTTTTATTTTAGCAAGTCATAATATTTTAATTTTCAAGGGTAAAATAGTCATTTATTCAGGTCAAATGAACCCTACCACTGGATTCAGAACGTCGAAAAATCTCAAGGTAGGCTACTCTGCATTGTTTGAAAACTTTAACAATGTTAACTTCGTCAATGTAAATCCCAAGGGCAATTTGGTCATTTTACCATATATGTACTTTTTAGGTCTCAAATGTTCTTTATCTTAAATATGAACTCATAGGCTTTGACGACGTTCAATTCTAGCTTAGTCTTAGCAAGCTATGACATTTTAAATTTGAAGGGCAAAATAGTCATTTTACAAATATATTAATGTCAAATGGACCATACCATTGGATCCAGAACATCGAAAAACATAGGGGTAGGTCATTCTGTATTAATTGAAGATTTTAACAATGTTAACTTCTTATATGTAAGTTCTAAGGGCAATTTGGTCATTTTACCATATATATATATATATATATGCTTTTTAACTCCCAAAATGGTCTGAATATTAGAACGAGTTCATAGGCTCTGACGACGTTCAATTTTAGTTTATTCTTAACAAGTTATGGCATTTTGAAGTATGAATGGCAAAATAGTTATTTTACAAATAGATTTAGACCAAATGGACCTTACCATTAAATCTAGAACCTCGAATAACTTTAGGGTATGTCATCTTGTGTTATTTGAAGACTTGATTTTTTTTAATTTATTAAATGTAATATTTAAGGGCAATTTGATTATTTTGCGATGATATGCTTTTTTTGTCACAACAATAAAATATGTATGAGTCTGACAACGTTCAATTTTGGTTTAATGTTAAATAGTTATGGTTTTTAAAATTTGCAAGGGCAAAATAGTAAACTAGGATACCAAAATTGATTTTGTTTGGAAGCTACTAATTTTGTTTTCATTTTTGGTCCCTTTATTGAAATTAGTTCTGAAAAAAAAAAACAAAATAAAGTTTACCAAACGCTTTTTTTATTGTCATTTTCAAAAAAATGTAAAAAAAAATAAAAAAATAAAAAATACCAAAACGAAATGGTTATCAAACAGACCCTTAATTAAGTGTTACATTATCAAATGCGCTGAAAAAAAAATACAATGAAGTACTATAAATTTTCATTTTTAACACTTAATTAGATTATCAAATACAAAATTAATAACTAAATTTAAGATTGTGCATTTTCTTAGTGGTTCTCCTCTATCTTTTTTTTCTCTTACGTTTTGGACCATATTAACTTCCACCCATTCACTCAATTCAGTGTCTAATGATTTTGCTTAATTCCCAAGACTCTCGCAAGACTCGAGAGTCATGCATTTGTGTGTATGTTCGTGTAAATTGTGTCATTGTGTATTTACGCAAAATACTAAATACTTCAATCCATTCATTTGGTTTTTTTTTCCCGACTTACGGTGACAATATTTTTATTGGAAGTTTGTTAAGTTGCTATTTGGCAGTAACAGTGCTTCATTTGAATAATTTGATACTTCATCCCTCCTTAATTAAGAGTTTATTTAATTTGAACAGAATAAAGAACTCTTAATTTGGGTAGGGTTAGTAATCATTTTTGGGCTTAAATACACATTTTCCCTTTATTTTTTATGGTTCAAAAGTTGACACTTAAATCTATTTGTGGTTCTTACTGAAATGGAATCACTAAGGTTCTTTGGTCAAAATTATCGGTTAGATACATTTTACTCTTGTGGTTGGACTTATTTTTTTTTTTACTCTACTTCCTTAACGGCTTAAAAGTAAACTTAACATCCTGTGGCTGTGACTGAAAGGAAGAGATATTTGTCATTTCAACTTAAAAGTTAACACCATTAGATTTTGCACTTAACCCGAAACCACATGAGGGACAACTCTCAACTATCAAATTTTGAACTACATGGGTAAAGTAAAAACAAACCTAAACAGAGCGGTAAAATGTATCTATATTTTTAATTAGGTAAAAATAATTGGTCACAATGAAGTATACTAAGGCGTGTATACGAGCTGAGCTAAACTCAAGTATATTTGCGTTTGACTTGTTTATTAAATGAGCCAAACTAATGTATGGTTAAGCATGGTTTGCCATTAAGCAGGCCTGAAATTCAAGGTTGATATTGACTCATATAATTTATAGTCGGTTTAGTAACCTTTTATCTAGACTTGACCTTAACTTTATAAACAAGTCGAGCTCATATATTTTCTAAAGTTGTATACTTAGTTTTATAACAGATATTTATTCAAGTCAGTACACAAGCCTTTTATCAAATCTATTTTCAAGCGTCTAATAAACCTTATTCAAACGTGTTCACAAGCTCTACTGAGTTGAGCTCATGTGAATTTGGGTAAACGAGCCTGAATCTTGAACATGAGCTTCGCTTGGTTATTCAACAAGCTGAGCCATGCCTTAAACATGTTAGACGGTTGAGCAGTTCGACTCGTATATAATTCACTGTGTAACTATATATAGGTACATGATGAAATAAATTACTTTGTTGTATGAAGAAGGTCCCATAATATATCATTGTGTGTCTGCCTCTGCGTGTACACTGGTATAGAAGAAATCAATAATATTTTTAGGACAAGATCTATGTAGGCTAGTGGTATCAATTATTCTCTCTTGAGTGGGAGGGAGAGGGTATAACTCTCATTGGGAGGTTATTTCCCTTTTTAACTGTCTATGAGATGGAGTCTTATGTGAAGTGGGCCTTGTTCCCTTGGCTAATTTGTGTGTGTGCTGAGATGCGCCTGTGGACGCTTTGCCTAAAAAATATATAAAAAAAATTTAAAAAATAAACTTTTCAGTCTTCTATTGTGCTAGCGGTCTGATTGGAAGTTGTTGAAAATTGTTGGAGAGAGAGAGAGGGTGAGGGACTTAGAAGTCGTGATTGTGCTAGTTAGGGCCAGCGGTTTAAGCAAAAAAACAAAAGTTAGTGCCGGCGGTCTGAAACTGAAAAACTGATGGGAACATTCAACATATTATATACTTACCATTTTTTTTTTCTGCTAAAAGACGTGTGGTGTGGTGTGGGCCTGTTTTTAACCCGGACGGCACTTTAGTAATTTTTATTCAGAATTGTTTTTAACTTTTTTTTACTATTCTCTCACACTAGTGGAGTGCCACACTCACTATGTGAGTGTAAGTAGTAAAAAAGAAAGTGGGGTGGGTGTAGTTAGGAGAAGTTATTTTATTTTAATTTTTGTAAAATGATATTTTAGTACTATTGTGAAAATATTTTAATTAAGAAATTTTGTAGGTTCTATTGTAATTATTAAAGTGGGCTAAATACTTTTTGGTACCCCTCCTTTTCTCTTTCTATATTAGTATAGATAAGTGGGATTTAAGATTATTTTAAAAAATTATTTTAAAATACTAAATTCCACTTCAATGGAAAAAAAAATAACAATAAAAAAAACACTGAATAACAAGCACCCAATTACTCTCCTTTTATCACTATCATCAGAAAATGGAACTTGAAAATAGTTGCCCTGGTCAGTGTCAGGGTCTGGGGATTCTATAGAAACATGGCAAATGTCTCTTATTTCTACAATAAATTATTCCATCTGATGTGACGGTTACTATGAATTTTTTTTTTTTTTTTTTTGTAGTAGTACTTCAAATTTAGGGATACATATATTTGCACCTTTTCTGATTTAGTCGATTTGTATTTACTCTCTTATGATTTAAATTTTAACACTAATATTTTTGTAATTTAGACTAAAGTGCAATTATTAATATTTACTAACAGATCAACTTGAAATGACCAAATTATTCCCAACTCTTCATAACAATGTTCAGAACAAAATTTGTGTACTTTAATTTATTTACGGAGAAATATATGGTTTTCAATTGGATGAAAAAGAATTTTTGACATTTTGTTTTAGGATTTTCTTGATATAGGTCATGTGTTTGACAAAAAAAAAATGATTTATGACTTATTTTCTTTTTAATATGACTTTCAGGGGGCAAAAATAGTTATTTTATCCTTCAAATTAGGACTCCCAAGTGTAAAACCATTAATTTGGATGGAAAAATCACTGTTGCACGTTAGTCCGAATCACAAGCGGTATTGTATTAGTGCCAAAATTTAAAACACAAGAAGGGTAAGTGCAAATTAGTCAAACCACATAGAGTGTAAGTGTATTTAACCCTAAGATTTATGTGATATAGTAAAAGTTACATGTGCATGGAGATCACCAGGGGCGGAGCCATTGAGGGGCTAGAGTGGGCCTGATTTTTCAAAATTAAAATTTCAACTCATGTTTAGGTCCCCAAAGGGGCCCAAATCAAAATTTAGTATCATCAACTACATATATATTGATATACATGTACATACAACTCAAAAGTAAAGACCTCTAGAATTTTAAAAATTACACTTTTAGTGTAAGAATTTTATGAGTTTTGGAAATAGGCCCCCTAGAAATTTGAAAGACACCATGTATTATTTACGTTTCACCCAATAGACCCATATTATAAGTAGATACCAGAAAAAATTCACTAATTATGTATAACAGTATAAGTAGACCCTAAAAAAATTGCTTCAGAGGCATTGCCCCCGAACCCCTATGTAGCCTAGGGCCCCCTGACCAAAATTTCTAACTCCGCCCCTGGAGATCACACATGATACATTTCCTTGGTATTGTAGGGGCATAACATGCAGTCATTAGAGAAAATTGGAACTATAGCAACGGATACTTAGAAATTAAAATCTAATATATCTATACTGATAGAGAAAGAGAAATGGAGGGGTACCAAATTTTTTTTTTCCTTACACTAACATCATTATAACCATTATCGTTTTTTAATCAAAATTATTTCACAAGAGCAGTGAAATGTTTTAAAACAACTTCTCTCAACTACTCACTTACACTCACAAAGTGAGTGACACTCCTATAGTATATTATAAAGTGGAATCACAAGTTCGCCACAAGGCGACTTTGTGATTTTTTCCACCTTTTATATTATTCTTTGTTTTTTTTTTTTTTTTTTTTCATATCTCTAAAATTAATAAGACATACAACCTCGTTTATTTGCCGGATAATATAGGGGAATTAGACTAAAATAGTCCAATTCGGGTCTATACTGTGTTTGGTCAGGTCTTTTTAGTATTAGTTAACTCATGGTATTACAATGTGTGGTTAAGAATAATACTGACTAGAGTGTATTAACTAATATCTGGGTAACGGAGGTATTAAAAATGCGGGTATAAGGTTTAGTGGGATAAGGAAATGCAAAAGACAATTTTACCCTTGCTATTTAAAACCATCCAAAAACTATTCACGCGATATTTCATTTCTCTCAAAATAAATAGAAGTCAGAGCGAGAGAGGTTACCGAGGAGATCGCGAGGCAAGTGTGGAGAATAAGGTTGGATTCTCACCGGAAAGGAAGGAGCTTCATATGATTTGAACAATCCATGAAGGAAGGTAACGATTGCTAACGTTTTTACTAACGTTCTTTCGTTTTGTGAGATCTCACAACTAGGGTTCCAAACAAATTTGGTAGAATGTTAGATCTACAATTTGTTTTCAATTTTTTTTGCATTAATTGTAGATTGTTTTTGAGTTTTCGTTGTTAGATCTGCATCTTTCTGAGTTGGTCTTCAACAACGATGCACGTATGCAGCCATATGTATATATATATATATATATATGTGTGTGTGTGTGTGTGTATGTATATAGCAACCCCTTAAATTCGACAGATGGTCAAAATCGGGGTGTCTACAATTTGCTCCTCTTCGGCAGAGCTTATGGAGCAACGTGTGTCACGAGTGAATGTCGAAGCCTGTGTGAAGACAAGCCTTTGACCAAACTGTTCAATTTAGGTAAAAGTAGAATGCGTTGCAAAAACAGTCGCGCAAATGGTCCATGGCAGTCGTGCTTAATGGCGAGCTGCCTATGTATCCCTACGGGAATTAGTCCAGGACGTAGTTTGGGAATGAGACAAACACACAAGCACAAATAGTCATTTGAATGAATGCACCTATCCTATCGTGATGCACATGCTCACACAATGATAGTTGCCAATGAAATCTTATGCTTCCGAACTATGTAAATGCGATGATTTGAGATCATGCTATTTTGATGTGATGAAAAAATTGGTTTAAATTAAATGTTTAAACGCGCAGCGGAAAAGTCAAGTTATAAAAACTTAAAGGTGGCCCAGGATCTACTACTCGTCAATTCCATAGATGCATACTAATAGAGGGGACATGAGTTATACCTTAGTGTCTTGAACCCATTTCTCAGGATCTACCCTCTCCTACTAGATTTAGTAAATAAGGATTTTTCTTTTGAAAAAAAAAAAATTTGTTTTTACACATTACCCATAAACATCCAATGTTTACTAATGCGTTAAAACCGGGTTTTGAATTTTATTTTAGAAAACTTGTTTTATGTGCATGCAAGTAGTAACAATATAATTAAATGCCAATCACAAACCAAGCACATACAACAAAAACTAAAATTGAAAATAAAGACATCCAACGATGCCTCTATCTCCCATGGCTCTATCTCCATAGAACCTCCTTTTGGTTTGATCGCCTTCAGCTCCATCTTCATGGACAACGGCTCCTTGCTCCATCTTCATGGATTTTCTAATTCTATTACATTTGTCCTATGCTTCTTTCGAAGTTTACAATTTATCTAGAAATAGAAATAGCAACAACAAAATAACAGGCTAGGAAAACCGGTGCGACTTTCCTTTTCGTAGGATTGAAGTCGCAGCGCCCTTTACATATGCCTTAAAACCAAACCAATGATTAAAACATAATATACACCATTCTCAAACAATTAAATACAAAATATTTAAATGACTTGGTACCACGGGAGATAGCGACTAATCTAGCTGCAAAAGGGTTAGTCTTACACGCATCCATATATACATAACAAATATATGTAACTATTGGAACACTTAATTGATTCACACAGTATATAAACTCTTTACATACTGAATTAGAACTTAAAACAGCATCTTACTTCTCGGTCACAGTTCGATCGATCGAAGACCGTTTGATCGCTCGAACCTTCGATCGATTGAACACTGTTCAATCGCTTGAACATTTTGTTTCACATAATGATTTGAAAAATTTGCAGAAAATATTAAAATTAAAGTTTTTAATTTCAAAACTCTTTAAAAACTGTGAAACAGAGAACCTGAAAAAGAGTCTGTCTCGATCGATCTAACTACATTCGATCGATCGAACACCGGAAGGTTTCGATCGATCGAAAACTGTTCGATCGCTTGAGTACAGAGAATGTTCGATCGATCGAGACATGTTCAATCGATCGAACCCGCCTTGCGTCCCATGCAATTACAGATTTGTACTCTGCTGCGATAACACTGCAGAAACAGATCTGTGGAGATGCAGTTTTGAAAAGAGTTCTAAAATCAACATGCAAATCAATATGTTGTTCCAAAACACATCTATAGATCCAAACGAGCGTGGCTCTGATACCAATTGATGGAAAAATTGGTTTAAATTAAAAGTTTAAACGTGCAGCGAAAAAGTCAAGTTATAAAAACTTAAAGGTGGCCCAGGATCTACTACTCGTCAATTCCATAGATGCATACTAATAGAGGGGACAAGAGTTATACCTTAGTGTCTTGAACCCAATTCTGATTTTCTTCTTCTTCCTTGGTGATGCAACAGCCTCCACTAGGTTGTCTTTACCCTTATGTCTCCTACAAATGCTTCCCGGAGAGACTAGAGATGGTGGGATCTCTAATAGAGAGGAAGAAGAAGGTTTGGTGCTCTAAAATAGTTTCTGTAGCATCTGGTTAATAAAAAATGACGAACTTCTTTTCCAGAACGTAGCTGCCCTATTTATAGATTCCCAGAACCGACCTAACCTTCAATCGATCGAAGGACTTCGATCGATCAAACTTTCGATCGATTGAACCATTCTCGATCGATCGAACCTGCCATGACTTCGATAGATCGAACATACTTCAATCGATCGATCTTGTCTTGACAGCTTCCTCAAGTGTCTTTCCAAGCATCCTGGCAGAGCTAAGAGTGGGACCTCCTAGGCTCTTTATTGTTGGGTCAGATCAGTTGATTAATTCCCATGACCAAACTCTTTGATCAGCAAATTAATCAACTAATCAGTTAACATTTACTCCACTATAAAACAATAACTGAACTCCAACGCAAAAGAACATATCCGAAGCGATAACTAGACTTGTATGTTGTACTATTGTCCCTCTACCTTCAGCATTCGTAATTATATTCAGGTAGTCGGATAACTGTTACTGTCAACCTGAATCATGATTAGTTCTTTTATTCCTTGAGTCCCATTCACCTCTCATGATTACCAAACATGTTGATAACTCTTATCAACAAGACTGCAGTACTCAGTAATCGACTTGGTGACATTCTCAAGGGAATGCTTACTCTAAAACAGAGGGTAGATTCTATCTTGACAATAGATGTTCACAGCCCTATGAACATGACATATCCAAGATACCCAGGTGTTGATCTTCTGTAGACCTTACTGATTGGTAAGTTAAAGCAGTCATGTCCACAGTCTGTGTTCATAATCGTCTCAAGATTGAGAACACATACCTTATACAAGTTATGAGTTTCTGTTGACTGTTTGACAGTTTTGAGTGTCAATAAGAAAGCTCAGGTCCGTCAATGCACTATAAGCACTAGCATATTTACTAAGAGTTACACTCTAGTGATTGAGATTCATCACTCCATCCAATGGTAGTTAATGATGCTATAGTGTAAACCTGATGAGGTATCCAGTCTCATCATCCACTGTGATAAGTTCTAAGTATCAATGAATAGTAATTCGTATCTCACTTGTATGTATCTCATACATACACGAATTACCTTATATGATACTTAAGGATAAACAATCATCTCATGAAAGAAACATACATGTAAAGCTGATATCCATATATTAAAATGTCAATGTCCCATACATAAAGTAATGGTTTGACGGCACAAACCCAACATGATGTACCTAGATACACTCTATGTCCTATGCTACTTAATACTTGTGGTCACTTCAACTTACTGGGTGAGCTATCTTCAGAACTTGGAGTCTCTTTTGACTAATGAGTCGGTTCTCTTCAGGACTCTTAGCCATTTCGGCTAATCAGATGAATTCAATTGACTGGATGGCGCTTCGCGACTTAGGCCCTGGTTTCAACATGGGTTTGCTCTCCTGACGCAATCGACTGGGCGGCGCTTCTCGACTTAGGCCCAACGTCAACACGAGTTTGCTCTGTTGACGCAATCAATTGGGCCACACTTCGCGACTTAGACCTTGGTGTTAGCGCAGGTTTTCTCTGAGTATCCGTAGACCTTCAGCCTCGTCGGATATGTTTGCTCTAAGTATCCGTAGCCCTTCAGCCTCGTCGAATATGTTTGCTCTCAGTTCCTTTAACTCAAGACACCAATTTTTTTTTTCAAATTTCCAGATCGGGAGTCCATTAGACTCAAACCACTTCCATTTTCTAGAATCAGGAGTCAATCAGACTCGAATCAATTCAACTTATGAAAATCAGGAGACCATCAGACTCAAATCAATTCAATATCCAAAATTGGGATTCAAATAGACTTAAGTCAAATCAGATTTCTAAAAACGGGAGTCCAACGGACTCAAATATTTTCAAATTTCTATTATCGGGAGTCGATCAAACTTAAATCAAGTTAAATTTCCAAAATAGGAGTCGATCAAACTCAAATCAAACTCACTTATCATATTTTGAAATTTGAAGTTTGTCAGACTTAATTCAAACAAATTTCAAAAAATTCGGAGTCAGTCTTATTCAATCCAGATCAAATTCCAAAACACAAGAGTCAACCAGATTCAGTTCAATTTAATTTGGCTTAATTTACATTCAAATTCCAAAATCAGTAGACAATCAGACTCAAATCAAATTCATTTTTCAAAATCCGGAGCCACGTAGACTTTAAAATTTATTTTCTAGGGACAAAAGTGTAAGAGGGGGCAAACTTTGGGGGTTTTGATTTTAAAATTTGGGACCTTTTTGAATTTTAGGGGGAAAACCAACGACCCTTCAGCTGCTAGATTCTCGGCACGTGCGGAAGCCTATGACAGTCAATGATTGCCGCAACGGCACTCACCTAATGCCGTAGCAACACTCAACATCTACCGTGCCGCACTCAGCAACTACTGCTCGAGGTCCCCGAGTGCCGTTCGGGGCGCAGATTGCTTACATGTTTTATCTTTCTTTCATTTTCTTTCACTTCTCACAATCTCTCCGGCTCTAATCCCTCTCAAAATTTCTCTCCACTCATTCGCAGCGATCTAAAGGATCAACAGGTTGGTTCCCCTCGATCAGAATCTTAATTATTTTCTCTATTATTATCAATCTCCTGATTTTTCCCCCTTTTTCAAACTTGAACCCCATTTTCATTTTCTCTCTCTCTTTTTGATAGATCAATTATCATGGCGAGCGGCTTAGGCTGCTTGAGTAGGAAGCGGAAGAAGTGCAAGGCTACTCCTCATAGTGATCCCAATTTTCTATTGCGTAGCTCGGAGGATCACATATCTGCTCGGGCATTCCGATGAGAGGTACATTTCTTTTCTCATTTCTCAATTTTCAATTCATTGTTTATTAACCCCAGTGAAATGCACGATAATCATAAAATTTTGAAGTGCTTTATTTCATCTTTTATTAATTATTTTCTTTCCTTTTCCTTGCTTCCCTCATAATGACACCAAAATTATGACTTCTTATAGCTTCACCCTGACTCGCTAAAGGGTCACGGTAGCCTCGCCCATGGCTACGAGTGGTATGAGTCTCTAAATGAGACTGTGAAGGGCTATATAGTTATTGTCGGCTTTGGAGATTTTGTCAAGCTCTTGACCAAGAGCTCCAATGATCTCAAGCAGATGCACACTCTTGCGGAGTGGTGGTGGGATACCAATAACACCTTTTACCTCGAGTTCGGAGAGATGATGATGACTCCCCTCGACTTTAGCATGATTATAGGGATCCCATTTGGGGGTGAGTGTTTACAGATGCTGGACATGGTGACAGAGTGGGATCAAGTACCCGTGCCATTGGAAGTGGCCCAGGACGAGCCTTTGGTTACGGCTAAGTGATTCATTGATACGTTCAAGGATCAGGATGGCTTCATAGAACAGATGGTCAGGGGGTTTATTATGTATTTTTTGAGGTGCTCTCTGTTGAGCACCAAGTATGATCGGGTCACTGTCATGCTGCTGGGGTCTTTGGTGGAGACGGACCGGATTTATGAGTATGATTAGGTTAGCGCTGGACTAGCCACCCTCTACAGGCATATGGGAGATCTCTCCCGGGATCTCCCAGCCTCCATGGGTGGCTTTTGGAGAGCCTGGGAGGTACTTTACCGTCTTACTTTCCTTCTTTTTTTCCTTTTAATTTCTTATTTCTAATTTTTGAATCTCACACTCTTTTCTTTTTTTTTCTTTTTAGATTTGGTCCTACGAGTATCTCCACATCATGCCACCCTCGACATAACTGGCAGATGCCCTTATCATGCCCCAGGGCCTAAAATGGTAGAAGGACCGTGTTGGGTGGAAGACCGGGGCCCATAACTTCGTTGCGTTTAGGAAATTCCTGACGACCTTGAGGGAGCCACACATCACCTGGCAGTCTTGGGTTTCTGTACTCGCTACCCTCACTCCAATGAGGCAAAAATTGGCCGGTTTTGACCCGATGAGGTTGCAGCTAGATGGTCCAGATGCTCGAGAGTGGTATCTGGAAGAGAGAGTGACTAGGCAATCACTGATGGCTCCCGTGTTCTATATGCCGTATCCTTGTCTTAGTTCTATGAGAGTCGTTGAGACTCTTCATGGTAGTGCCTTTACAGCTGCCCTGAATGGTCTCTCCATTTAGGATTACCTAGAGCCTTCAAGGGGTACGTAGCTTTTCGTGCCGCCAAGCTGATGAGAAACTTCCAGCTGATGGAAGTAACCCGAGTAAGTATCGTTTATGGCTTTCTCGTTCACTTTTTTTGGTCTTTTTTTTCTCTTTATTGAATTATCTTTTCTTCCCATGTAGCCCGTACATGCCGCAACCCGACCTCCTGCTCTACCATAGTGGGATTGGAGCTTCTCAACTATTCACCAGGGCGAGCAGAACGTGAACATGATTCCTCAATACCACCAGGGTGCTCCCACTATCCCACTCTAGTATGATCACATCCCCAAGGACAATGCCGAGGAGGGCCTACTTTACGCCCATAGAGTAAGGCATTGGGTCCATGGCCGAGAGTGGAGGGTAATTTTTTAAAAACCCTGCTCTGACTCTTTGCATTCTTTTTTTGACTTTCTAATACCTATTTCTGGCTTCTGATTTAGACTGAGGTGGCTCGGGTAGCTGCTGAGACTCAGCTGAGAGCTAAGGTAAATTCTTATTATTATTTCTATTTTACCCATTCAACCTTTCATTTATTTTTCAATTTTTGCTTTAACCAAAATTGCATTCACTTTTTTATTTTGGCTTAGGATGAGGAGATCAGGGCCCTGACCATGCGAGTGAAAGAGTTAGATTTGTAGCTTGGAGCGGGCCCATGTGGAGCTTATGCAGGTACTGGGCGAGGCAGAGGTAGAGGTCGTAATGCTGGGAGTGATATAGAGTCGGTGTAAGAGCCTAGTAAATGCGCTACTCGCCAGACCCGAGGTCGAGGCTGGGGCTGACTCTATATCTCTTCGTATTTCCTTTTTTCTATAGTGTTGAAGAGGACAACACATCTGGATGACTGTACTTATTTTACATCTTTTTTATGATGGTTTTGAGTAGCCAAGATTATCTTTTGGAACACATATGCACCCTACTACTCACATTTTGCATGCTTCTCATGAATGTGACCATGGCTTGGTCATGCATTGTTTATTATTTTGTGAAAGAGACCATAGATTGGCCATGCATTGTTATTTTTTGTGAGTGAGACCATGGCTTGGTCATGCATTTAATTTTTTTGCAAATGATGAATGTTTATGAATGCGACCATGACTTGGCCATGCATTGTTGTTATTATTATTTTTTTTTGTGAATGATAAATGTGAAGATGCTTGGTCTTTTGCACGTGATGCAAAATGATGCACACATTTTATTGTATTCCTTGCTTTTCCTTTCCAAGTTGGGCTTAAAAATGTTCCAAAGAGGTTTCGGCAAAAATTGACTCTTTGCGTCACTCAGCTACATGTAACCGGTACTCGACGAGTGCCGGAGCGGCAGTTGGCGAGAGCCGTGCAGGAATTACTGACTTCGCACAACATTCTCAGTAGTGCTGTTGGGTTCCTCGAGCACCATTCAGTAATTTGGACAGATCTATTTCTCCTTTTATACTCTCTTTTTTTTCCAAAAACTTCGCAAAACACTATTCTCCCTCTTCCATTTCCTTCTTATATGGCTCCCATTAGCTCTCAAATCCTCTTCTCCTGGATGGATACTCTCTCAAGAATTGATAGGCTTAATTTCAAGTGTTTTTGGCTAAGCGACCTTTACTCTTTTTGGCGGATGACTTTAGATGAAAGTTTACTTCTGTCACGCCCCGAAGTACCAAAAATAGGGAAAAATAAATTTCCTTTATGGGTTCGTAGACACGTGACTGGTTGTGAGTGTCACCTGATTGTCCAAACATGCTTATAACAATAATGTGATATGGGAAAGTGACTAAGTTCAGCGGAAGCAGAAATTTAAAACATCCAAGTCTTACATCAGTAGTATATTACAGGCCAAATAGATATCCAAAAGATACATATTACAAGACCAGCTAAACTATTACATCACTAACATAATAATAACATAACTATAATAAAAGAAAAGCTCCAAAGTCTTCAGCTGGCGAAACCGTAGCCTTCCTAGTAGTAATCTTCACCAGCATAGTCTTCAGTAGTAAAGTCAGCATCTTGATAGCAGTCGGCTCCGTCTGGACGTGCAAAGGCTAGACGTGGAAGGTCCAACGGCATGAAAAGCTGTTAGCGGTTAAGCTAAGTGAAGGTCCCCTTAAGGTTACCACAACTTAAGGTAAGTTATTCTTCATCTCTTCTTATTCCTCGAAACCATATCTCGTTCATCATTTCTTATTCTCGATACTATGTCTTGTTCGTCTTTTCTTATTCTCAAAATCATGTCATATTTAAACTCAATCATTCCTTTTGAAACTTAACCAGAACTGAACTGACCAATGACATTGACTGAAAGAAGACTTAACTCCAAACGCATTTACTGGTCAAGAAAGAACAACACTCAATAATGAATAGTTAACTATAGCCCAACTGGCACTCAAACTGTCACCCAAATGGCATAAGTGTGCGGGACATTAACAATCTCTTGGTCGAACACGTCATGCCAATCCTCAGGTCGCCTGCACGTTACCGAACACGTCATGCCGATCCTCAGACCAAGGGTACGGAAAATTAATAATCACTTGGACTAACACGTCATGCCGATCCTCAGGTCACCCGTTCATAACCGAAGACGTCATGCCGATCCTCAGTCCAAGGGTCCGGAAAAATAATCAACCACTTGATCGAACACGTCACGACGATCCTCAGGTCATCCGTACTTGACCGAACACGTCATGCTGATCCTCAGATCAAGGAACAAAACATAACTCACCAATCGACTCCATGGAATAATCAAGAGACCAACTTTGTAAGAATTATGCAAACACGACACAAAAGTTCACGAATCAACTTTGACCAGTAGGTACATGACTAGAAACGAGGCCCAATGTCCCTTATTCACATTAAATCTGTTATCGAAGGTTTTATCATTATTTTACGCGTTTGCACGTTTCGTAGTTTAGTTCATTAATATCATCCATTTATAACCGTTAATATTTCGCTATACGTCCGACATTCCCTTTTCCTCTCAATATACTTACGATGGAAACTTTTCCAATCACTTATTAACGCAATAATCGTGCCATACAATATACTTATAGTTTGGGTATGAACTTTCAACGGTCATTAGAATATATTCATAACAATAGAAAACATAGCACGTAGCTCATGGATTTATAACGTGAATTTAATACCAATAAACACATAGACGAAACCCTTAACATACTCATCTACGCGATAGCACTACCATAGCACGAGACTTTCATAACAACCCATGTACCGTAAAACTAGCATCAACAATCAACACCATGCATAAACAAAACATTATACAAAAAGTTGTACAATCTGCCAAGATACATTTTCACTGTGTTGACTGAATTAACATGATTTATTTGGGCATGATAAATTACTTTGTAGATCAAACTCAAAACTAAAACATTATAGATAATAGGAATATCTTCATGTACAAAAAAAATCTAGCTTCAATTACATTTCTGAACTACTCAAACTATTTATTTTACAAGACATTTCTTATATCTCGGACTGTTCTGTCCCAGATTTATAGTACTGCATTGTACGTGAATTTCACCTATGAAGGAGGGGTTTTTAGACTGAACTATAGAAGGGTTATTTGTAGATAAATGAGTTAGCTTTCTTCACAAAAAACCTAGCTTAATTCTCAGTTTTGAGCTGCACAAAACATTCATTTTACTAAACTATGTTCTGATGAAAGTTTCAGTTTCTCAGATTTATAACACTGCGTTGTAAATGCATTTCAACCATGAAGGCATGATTTCTAGACTGAGCTATAGAAGAGGTATTTGTAGATATATGAGTTAGATTTTACCACAAAAAAACCTAGCTTAATTCAGTTTTTTGAGCTGCACAAAACATTCATTTTACTAAACTATGTTCTGCTGAGAGTTTCAGTTTCTCGGATTTATGGATTTGTCTTGCATGTCATGAAAACTTCAACACAACAACATCAAACTTATACTAGACATTAGTATATATTATATGTGTTCTAAATTGAGTTAGATTACTCACAATTACTCACAACAGCTTGAAACTAAGCTTGAATTGTTGATTTGAGCTTGATGGAGCTTGAACTCAACTTCACTAGTGAACTTCTTCTCCTTCTAACTTTCTATTTCTTTCTTTATGAAACTCATGAGCTTCTAAGTTTCCTCATCTCCTCTCTAGAGTGCAGATTATGGAGAGTCTAAGAGAGTAATGGATGCATATAGGTGTGGTTATATAGAAAATACTAGTGTTAGGTGTCCTATTGCATGTGTTAGGGTGTTGCATGCATGGACAAGTGTCCAACATGTAGACAAGTGGTAAGGATGCAAGTGACATGTGTTTAGGGTGTTACATGTGTCACCATGTGGTCGGTCATGGTGGGGCCCACCTTGGGTTTTGTGCCATTTTCTCGATTTATGTGCATAAGTTCCTCGGTATATGTGTCGGTCTCGATTTACACACAACCAGGTATTAATTCTAATGTTCGGGTCTGGGTATGGGACTATGTTAAATCTTATTATTGTCGAGTCGGTATGGTTACTACAGTCTACATGGTAATACTACAACACGTTCATACCGTCACGTAATTAAAATAATAATATAATAATATAGTGGGTCCAATACAAAAATTAGAAAAAGCTGATATTATAAATGAAAGAAAATTACAGGTGTTACAACTTCGATCTGCTATCCAGTGTTGGGACCCTACGTTCCATGTCTTCTGCTTCTTTCACTAGGAGACCAGCCCCCTGTTTGAGGAGTTCGGCGCTATCCTCCACACTGATCCTTTTGTGGATCTGATGGTTCCCCCAGTGTACGCCGGCTATGTTGAGGATTTGGCTGCTTTCGTCCATATATCCTAGAATGCTATAAGATCTTTGTTCATGACAGGCAGATCGACTTTGAGCATCTTTCTTCAGTCTATGCTCCCATAGGGGACCCCTATGACAACATGTACCAGATTATACGATGCAGTGCATTATCTATTGCTATGCTTTCATATTTTCTCTTTCAGTCATCTTATGACATTCTTATTCCCATTGCTCGCAATTTGCTGGAAATGAAGAGAACTGTCATGGTCCTTGGTGAGACTCTAATGGGATTAGATCATGCCCATATTAATGGAGCCATGTTATCTTCTAGGGCTCCCTTTGTCTTACAGGTTTGGCTTATGGAGCATCTGGATCTCTTTATCCACCCTCTACGTTCTTGAGGGTGACTTCCCTATGATCGTCTAGAGGTCCACCACCTATTCCACTCTGTCGATGCCTGGCTTGGTTAGCTTTAGGGTCTCTCCTTTGATGACATATGATGGATCTGCCCACATTGGATTTATTGCTCCGTTGAAGTACAATTTCTCGAACGACCTAGCATTTGGTTACCTGGCTTGTATTATACCACTTTTTATATTCCTATCCGAGTAGTTAGTCAGTACGGACTTCTTCAAGATGTTCCAGAGTACGTTACTATATACTTTATGAGGAATTCTACTATGAGCCCTTCCATTGTGAAGGCTTTATTGAGGCTTGATATGATAGGGTGGCTGCTCCCTTTCAGAGAGTCCCAATTTCAGTTATGCCTACTGCGGAGTACCTTCTAGGGAACCAGACTCTGGTCGAGAGACAGACTTTATAGGTAGACATAGATAAAAGTGAAATAAACACAGGGAAAAGCTTTACCTTACAAAACTTCTGACAAACCTTGTCTATTCTTTTATGCTCTTTGAATGTAATTTACTTTTTCTTTCCAAAGAATGTTTATTTTATGTAGAAAACATTCTAGCATGTTTGATCAAAGTGTTCACTTTTCCAATTTTTCTTTGAGTCATGAAAATCTTTCTTTTAATGTTTGTTCTCAGCTTTTATTACCATTGCTTTGAAAGTTGCTTTTTAATCATCCTATACCATGAATCCTCATTTGTTTCTTCATAATGCTTATTTTGATAGCCAGGAGATCCAAAGACGAGTTAGGGTAAATATTTGGGTTCTTCGGATAGTAAACAAAGTTTGCCCCTAGTTTTGGGGCCTTGATGTTATTCTGGGCAAATGTAAGTTTGCCCCTAGTTTAGCATAGGGATTTTTTGGGTTTACATGGACCAAAGGTTTTCAAGAGCCCACCTACTTATTTGAGTGGGTATTAGGTCCAAAGTAGTTCAGTTTAATGCTTGAAAAGATGCCACCCAGGCAATTATTAATGACTAAACTGAGCAGGTTGCTTACGTATTCCATGGTGGGAATCAGGTCAAGCGTAGTTCATCAATGTAGGAAGTTTTGAAAAAGAAAGTTATCAAGCAAAGTATTTTTTGAGGCAATCGAGGTTGATTGGCTATTTAAATTCAACCCTATCTAGGTCCATAAGATAGGTAGCCTCTTTTATGGTCTGACCTAGTTGGGTTTGAATTTACCTCTTGGGTCATAAACTGGCATTTTATGTTTTTGAGGACCAGGTCGCCCTCAGCGAGCTTCCTTGGGCGAATCTTTTTATTGAAAGCACGAGCTATCCTCTTCTGATATCCCCGAGTATGATTTATTACTGCCAACCTGCTTTGTAAAGTAACATTAGTTCTTCATACCTTCCCTATAGCCATTTGAGCTCAGTCACTTCACACTCTGCCAAAATCTTAAGAGAGGGCATTTCCACTTCAACCAGAAGGACATCTTCCATCCCATAAACCAACGAATACGGCGTAGTACCCATTGAGTTCCTTAAAGAGGTCCGGTACCCCCATAATGTAAATGGGAGTTTTTCGTGCCAATCTTTATACGTGTTTGTCATTTTTTCCAAGATTGCCTTAACATTCTTATTTGCAGCATCTACTGCTCCATTTATTTGGGGTCTATACGGGGAGGTCTGATGGCGAATGATCTCATACTTCTCTAAAAGTGGGGTGACTTCTCCTTGGAAATGACTACCATGATAAAAAATGAACTCATTTGGGACCCCATACCTGCAAATTATATTTCTCTCAATAAAACTCACCACATCTTTGGCTTTCAAAGTCGCGTATGATGCTGCTTCTACCTATTTATTAAAATAATCAATTGCCACAATTATATACCGGTGTCCATTGGAGGCCTTTGGAACTATCTCACCAATGATACCAATACCCCATACAAAAAATGGCCAAGGGGTGGTCATGTTATAAAGTTGGAAAGGTGGGGTGTGCATCAGATTTGCATGAACTTGACACTTATGACATCTCCTAACATACTCATGGCAATCCCTATCCAAAGTCGTCCAGTAATACCCTTACCGAATTATCTTTTTACTAACATATGCCCATTCATGTGGGGTCCACAAACTCCTTTGTGTATTTCCTCCAAAATTCTCTTAGCTTCTCTACCAAACAAACATTCTAGATTATACTCAGTGTAAGAATTTTTCCATATCTTATTCCTATAGATCACAAATTGAGTGAAAAATCTTCGAATCGCCTTCTTATCCTTCTTCGAAGCTCCTTCGGGGTATTCCCTTTTCTCAATGAAATTCCAAATGTCCACATACCAAGGCACCTCGCCCTCTTCTCCTTCCTTAATGGCTGCGATCATCTCAAATGAAGGTTGGTTTCTTTTCTCTATGGTAGTGGGATCATGGTAACTCCTGAGGGGATTTGGATCATTGAGGCTAGGGTTACTAGGGAATCAGCCAACTGGTTCTCCATATGGGGAAGGTATAATACCCTGTATTTTTATTTGTTCTTTTATACCCTTTTGATATTAATAAGATTTAGTGTGCTTGTCTTTTCTTTTCCTAGAATTTCATCTTCGAGCGATCGAACCTCCTTCAATCGATCGACCAATTCTTTTCTTCAATCAATCGAGCCCACTTCGATCGCTCGAACCTTTACTGACCTAAATTATGATGTGTTCCTTTTTTTCAAGCGATTGACCTATTCACAATCGATCAAACCCTGACTGACCTGTTCTCAATCGATCGAACTTCTTTTGATCGATTTAACATGGTATTATGAGTATACATGTTTTTGCCACTTACACCCTTCCTTTTCCCTATATATATGTTGGTTCTTTGTGTGTGTTTGGGGTTATTGAAGTTGAGAGAGAGTTAGAGAGAGGGAGATATACCATCATATATATATACTCATATATGTACACACACACCTAGATAAATATATATATATACATACACAATCCGTTCTCAATCAATCGAAGTAACTTCGATCGATTGAAGCTTGCTTTACCTTAATCGATCAAAATGACTTTGATCGATCGAACATATTAGAATGTTCAATGTTTAGTTATTTTATACCTGTTGAACTGTTAACCTGTTTATTATAATATGTTGATGTTGGAAAGCTGTATTGGAATACTACACATGTGGAATAATAGATTTATGCATTAAAAAGTGGAACCATTCGGTTAATGTGGAGATAATAATAAGAAGCTGACATGCATAGTAGTGGGTTTATCGATCGTAGAGGTCGATATTATATTATGTTGGTGCGTATGATTGCGGTCGCTAAGATCGTATGATATCAGGTGTGAGATCCCCAGGGTGCTGACATAGGATCAGAACTATATGTCAGGTTTGACGCATGATAGAGTTAGACAGCATATCAGATTTGGGAGGTAGTGCGATGTTGGACTTCATGTCAAGGTTAATATATCTGGGCTGATGGCTGTATTGTTTTGGGGCTGGAGTGCCTTAGTAGTAGAATATTGGGGGTGCACTTATAGTATTACGGAGTTGAGTGCTGGTGTATTGTGGTATAGCTATGTGTATGGTAGTAGAGCTGAGTGCTATAGAGATAAGTGCTATGATATTTTAGAGTTGAGCGCTATAGAGCTAAGTGCTGTAGTGTAGCAGAGCTGAGTATTGTAGGGTTGCGTGACGTATTATATTCGGGCTATGTGCCGTATTGCATCTGGGCTATTGGCCGTATTATATCATGAAGGATGGGCCAAAATAGTAGGAATGTGTGTCGGGATTTGATAGCTTGTATAGTATAGGACTACGTGTCTGATTTATATGATAGGATGTAGGATTTCATGTCAAGTGTCACAGACCATAGGTATGGGACTACGTGTCTGGTTAATGTGGACCCAAGAGTCTATGTTATGTGTGAGATTTGATTGGGAAGACGTCCGTTGTTATATTGAGTTGGTGTATACATGCATGCGAATGATGAGATAATCCTTTTAGGATGTTGTTGCTTTATATTTTGCTTATCTATAGATACTCTGTTAGTGTTTGCATTCATTCGGCTTTCGTAGCTGATGGTGTTTATGTCGCTAGATATTTGATATTTAGCTGGCCAGGGGTATGAGTACGCAGGAGATGTATACATGGACAGGGGCTTTGAGGATGGAGGCTACAATGATGGAGGCTACGCTGGTACTGACCACTATGCAAGCTGATGACTGGGAGCTCTGTCGTAGTTAACTTATGTCTATGTTTTAGAGGCTTTTGTTTTAGTTATGTTTGTATCAACGTATGTTGCCGTAATGCTTGATTTATGTTTCTGTAAACACTCGTGGCTTTGTAATAGCTTAGTATTACACTTTGACGTTATAGATCGAACTTAGAATTTCCCAATGTGTGGTTTAATCCATTTCTCTAGTGGTTTGAATTTGGTTATGGATAATGTGGTGACTTTCAACTGTCATGGCCTACGGGTCCAAAAAGGAATTTATTTTCTCTATTTTTGCTACCACGGGGCGTGACATGATTTTTGGTATCTAAGCCTAGGTTTTGTTAGTTGCGTTCACCAATTGTCCAATAATTCTTGCGTTCTGAACCTTAAGATTCCATGAGATAGAGGCTGACTTTAAGTTTGTGTTTTGGGGATCGTCCTTATGAAGTTCTCTGTGCTATTAATGTGATAATAGTTATAACTGTTATGTTTAGTTTCGATTTAATTTCTATAACTAATTTTTTTAGGTTGACGACTAACCGAGAGATGTTTGTATAGGTACCCAACCTTATTACATCGATGGCAGGAATTCCTACTCGGAATTGTCCCGCTCAAATTGAAGATGTCCCCCAAGCACCCCCAGTTGATGATCTAACTGGACTGTTCGAGGCCTTTGTGCATCGGATGGAACGGATCAACAATCCTAACGGGAACAGCAAAAATAATCATGGACCACTTCTAAGGCCAGTTGAGGATCGCATAGTAGAGCATTTTCATCATTTTTGTCCAGAGAAGTTTGACGGAAATACTGATCCGTGGCAGGCAAAATAGTGGCTCTGAGAGATGGAAGCAATCTCTGACACCCTAGGATATAATAGGATCGAGAAGCGTCGACTGGCGACATTCCAACTGACTTATGCGGTGGCATATTCGTGGGAATTGGAGAAAGCAACTGTAGGAGAAGATACAGCAGGATGGATGGCTTAGATCACGTTCAAGGGGCTATTTTTAAAAAATTACTTTCCTCAAACGGATTGGAATAAGAAGGAGAGAGAATTTATTGAGCTAAGGCAAGGGAACCTTACCGTGAGGGAGCATACAATGAAGTTCGAACGGTTATCCCATTTTGCTCTGCATATGATCGATACCCCGGAGAAGAAAACAAGCAGTATCACTACGGCATCTCACTGCCACTATAACGGATGACTCTGAATCACCAGGGTCAAATTTTTAAGTCCATGGTAGAAATGGTAGCCGGTCATGAGGATATTAATGGTCGGGAGCAAGGATGTTTTGGGAATCAACCACCACCCAGGGGCTACCAAGGACTAAGGCCTCCGATGCAGTTCCAAGGAAACAAGCGCAACTAGACTGGAGAGAGGAAGCAACAACCTGTATTTCCTCATAATCGCTATGCTGTAACCCAAGTACCTCTCCTATAAGGACTCCTTGCTGTTAGTAGAAGCAATATCGGTGGATGCTTCAACTATGGGAAGCTAAGCCATGGGCGTAAGGATTGCCGAGCTCCCAAGCACTATAACTGGTCAAGCATTCGCTGTTATAACTGTGGCAATCATGGCCACATCAGCAAGGACTGTAGAGCACCCTAAAAGGCATACAACGGACCAACTGATCAGGGCCAAGATGGGCATGCTCATATCAATGCTATTCCTCCAGAGAATGCAAGATTTAATGAGGTTGAACAGCAGAACATTCAAGGTACTCTTACGTTATTCAGCACTCTAGTTAAAGTTCTATTTGATACTGGTGCTTCGAATACGTTTATTGCTATCGAAGTTGTTAAAATGCTGGGTTCAGTACCTCAGGCGCTTGACATAGCCTTGAATGCGGTATCACCTTTGGGAGTAACCGTAAGATTAGGAAGAGTGTGCAAAGACTATGCATTAACCCTGGAGGATAGAGTTCTTCCCCCAGACCTAATCATTTTGTCAATGAAGGAATTTGACATCATCTTAGGTTTTGATTGTCTCACGAAGTACCGTGCTAAGTTGGACTGTGCCAATTGGATGATTACCTTTTCGGTACCAGGAAATCAGTCTTTTGATTTTCAGTATTACTAGTCATCTAACAACTATTGAGAGCTCAAGTTCGAAACTCACTGTTACACAGATTCCTATAGTCCGAGATTTTAGGAAGGTGTTTCAGAATATTTCAAGATTGCCACCTAAGTGGGAGATTTACTTCTATATCGAGTTAGTGCCTGACACTTTTCGTAAATCGAAGGCTCCTTATCAGATTGCACCAACGGAGATGCAAGAGCTAAAGAAGCAAGTTTAGGAATCAGAAGATCTCAAGTTCGTTCGACCCTGTACGTCGCCTTGGGAAGCGCCAATTTTGTTTGTTAAAAAGAAGGATGGAACTCAGCGACTTTGTATTGACTATCAAGAGCTCAACAAGGTCACGATTCAGAATAAGTACCCACTCCCTAGATTCGATGATTTATTTGATTAGTTACAAGGAGCAACAACTTTCTTGAAGATCTATTTTCGATCTGGATATCACCAACTGTTGATTTGACCAGAGGATATTTCAAAGACTACTTTCAGGACGAGGTATGGGCATTATGAATTCTTGGTTTTGTCTTTTGGATTAACCAACGCTCCAACGGTATTTATGGACTTAATAAATAGAGTATTTAGGCCCTACTTAGACCAGTTCATTATCGTGTTCATAGATAATATTCCAATCTACTCAAAGACCGAGAACGAACATGAGAAATATGTAAAGATCGCACTACAGATCATCTGAGATAACTAACTGTATGCGAATCAGCAAGTTCGAGTTTCGGCTGAAGGAAGTCAAGTTCCTAGGAATAGTCGTAGACTCATCAAAGACAGACGCAGCTTTGGATTAGCATATACCTACCACTACAACGGAAGTCAAAAGTTTTCTTGGGTTAGCTGGATACTATCAAAGATTTGTGGAAGGATTCTCCAAGATCGCAGTACCTCTTACCGGACTAACGAAGAAGGACTTGAAGTTTGAATACGGTAACAAGCATGAACGCGCATTCAGGAATTGAAGGTGAGATTGACTATAGTGCCAGTGCTTGCGATACCTAAGAGTGGTGAATAGTTCACCATATATAGCGACGCATCACACCAAGGACATGGAAGTGTTTTGATGCAAGATGGGAATGTAATCACATACAGATCACGGCAATTGAAACCTCACGAGTTAAATTATCCGACGCATGACCTCGAGCTAGCCGCAATTGTTTTTGCACTCAAGATTTGGAGGCATTATCTTTACAGCGAGAAGTTTGATATGTTCTCAGACCACAAGAGTTTGAGATACTTGTTCTCTCAGAAGGATTTGAACATGAGGCAACAACGTTGGATGGAATTGTTAAAAGACTACGATTTCACGTTACAGTATCACCCTGGGAAAGCAAACATAGTGGCTAATGCATTGAGTCAGAAACCTATGAGGGTGACACTAGCTTCTCTTATGGTCAAAGAGTGGCAAGCATTAGAAACTTTGGCTGAATATGGTATTCATGCCTCAAATCCAAGTGAAGGACGACACTTTGGATGTCTCATAGTGCAACTAACCCTCATCAGTCGTATCCCTGAAGCAAAAAAGAAGAATAAGGGACTTTAGGAATGGTTCGCAAGTAACGTGGTAAATGAACCAGAGAATTGGAGTATTGGTTCGGACGGAGCACTCAGATGCAGAGGTAGACTTTGTGTACTAGATGAAGGTGATCTTAGAAAGGATATATTATACAAAGCTCATAAGTCGCGATTGACTATTCACCCAGGAGGTACAAAGATGTATAAGGATTTGAAGAGGAACTTCAAGTGGGAATGTATAAAAAGAGTAGTTGCAGAACACGTGTCTCAATGTCTGACATATAAGTAAGTGATGGCGGAACATCAGAAGCCTCCAGGACTTCTATAACCATTACCAGTTCCTGGATGGAAGTGGGAGCATATCACTATGGACTTCGTGGTAGGATTGCTGAGATCTTAGCAAAATCACAATGCTATTTGGGTAGTTATGGATCAACTTACCAAATCGGTGTATTTGATAGCTTATAGTATATCACACTCGGTCGAACATTTGTGCCGTATATATATACAAGAAGTCATGCGACTGTACAGTGTACCTGTATCAATAGTATCAGATTGTGATTCGAGATTCATTGCAGAGTTCTGGAAGAGTCTATAGTTAGCTTTGGGAACTTCGTTGAGCTTGAGCACAGCCTTTCATCCATAAACTGAAGGATAGACTGAACGAGTCAACCAGGTGATGGTGGACATGATACAAGCATGTGTTATTGATTTTGAGAGATCATGGGAGACGCACCAACCGCTGATAGAATTCGTATACAATAACAGCCACCATTCGAGTATAGGAATGGCACCCTTTGAGGCACTATATGGAAGACTGTGTCGATCGCCTTTGTGTTGGGCAAAGGTTAGAGACAATTAACTGCTTATACCAGAGTTAGTTTGGGAAACTAATGAGAAGATCCATATCGTAAAAGAAAGGATGCAAACGACGTAAAGTAGACACAAGAATTGCGCTAATGAATGTCGTAGAAGTTTGGAATTCTATGTTGGAGATCATGTGCTAGTTAAAGTATCTCTGGTGCAAGGAATCGTTAGATTTGGACAGAGGAGAGGAAAGCTAGCATCGCATTTCATTGGTCCATTTAAGATTCTCAAACGTGTAGGAAAAGTTACCTATAAACTCGCGTTGCCGCCTAAGATGTCGGGAGTATACAACGTGTTTCACATCAGCATGTTAAGAAAGTGGGCTCATAATCTGAGTCATGAGATCAATTTTGGTGACATCGATGTGAATGATAATGTGTCATTCCACGAACGACTAGTACGAATTCTGGATTGGGGAGTTAAGAAGCTGAGGAATAAAGATATTCTATTAGTGAAGATTCAGTGGAAGTTCCACGACGAAGGAGAAGCTTATTGGGAATTAGAGTCAGAGATGCGCGAGAAGTATCCAGAGTTGTTCAACGAAGCTTAGTTCAAATTTCAGGGACAAAATCTTTATTTGGTGGGGGTTGATGTAATACCTTGTATTTTCGTGTGTAGGAATAAAGATATTCTATTAGTGAAGATTCAGTGGAAGTTCCACGACGAAGGAGAAGCTTATTGGGAATTAGAGTCAGAGATGCGCGAGAAGTATCCAGAGTTGTTCAACGAAGCTTAGTTCAAATTTCAGGGACAAAATCTTTATTTGGTGGGGGATGATGTAATACCCTGTATTTTCATGTGTACTTTTATACCCTTTTGATTTTAATAAGATTCAGTATGCTTGTCTTTTCTTTCCTTGGAATTTCATCTCCGAGAGATCGAACCTCCTTCAATCAATTGACCAATTCTTTTCTTCAATCGATCGAGTCCGCTTAGAGCGATCGAACCACTACCGACCTAAATTATGACGTGTTCCTTTTTCTCAAGCAATTGACCTGTTCTCAATCGATCGAACCCTGATCAACCTGTTCTTAATCGATCGAACTTCTATCGATCAATCGAACATGGTATTTTCAGTGTACGTGTTTATTCCACTTGCATCCTTCCTCTCCCCTATATATATGTTTGTTCTTTGTGTGTGTTTGGGGTTGCTGAAGTTGAGAGAGAGTTAGATAGAGGGAGATATGCCATTATATATACATATACTCATATATATATATACACACACATACCCAGATATATATATACACAAATCGACCAGTAAGAAAAGAGAAGGAGAGGAGACAGAGAAGGAGAAGAGAAAGAAGAGAGAGATAACTCACCCCGAGATAACCCGCGGCCACCCCGAGCTCGCCGGCGTCACCGAACTTCACAATGAGTGTCTATACTTACTTAATAGCATAGATATGTATGTATATATGTGTTTCAGCAAGATAGAATGGACCCTGAATGTGCGTCATTAGTCCAATTCAAATTCTGGAATAATACTGCGTTCAATCGATCGAACAGTTTGAGCACTCGAACACAGCCCTTTCTCAATCGATCAAAGTAACTTCAGTTGATCGAACACATCAGAATGTTAAATGTTTAGTTGTTTTATACCAGTTGAACTGTTAACCTGCCTATTATCATATGTTGATATTGGAAAGTTGTATTGGAATAATCCACACGTGGAATAATGGATTAATGCATAAACAGTGGAACCATTCGGGTAATGTGGAGATAATACTGAGAAACTGATGTGCATAGTAGTGGGTCTATCGACCGTATAGGTCAGTATTATTTATGTTGGTGCATATGATTGCAGTCACTAAGATTGTATGATATCAGGTGTGAGATCCCCAGGGTACTATGATAGGATCAGGACTATGTGTTAGGTTTAACGTATGATAGAGTTAGACTACGTGTCGGGTTTGGGAGGTTGTGCGATGTAGGACTTCATGTCAAGGTTAATATATCCAGGCTGATGGCCGTAAAGTTTTGGGGCTGGGGTGCCTTAGTAGTAGTATATTAGGGCTGCATGATATCATATTATTACGGAGCTGAGTGCTCATGTATTATGGTATAGTTGTGTGCGGTAGTAGAGCTGAGTGCTATAGAGCTAAGTACTGTGATAGTTTAGAGCTGTGTGCTGTGGAGCTAAGGGATGTGATATTTTAGAGCTGAGTGCTGTGGACCTAAGTGCTGTAGTGTAGCGGAGCTGAGTGTTATACTATGTCAGGGCTGCGTGCCGTGTTATATTCAAGCTGCGTGCCGTATCACATTAGGACTGTTGGCTGTATTGTATCAGGGCGGATTGGCCAAAACAGTTGGATTGTGTGTCAGGATTTGATAACTTGTATGGTATTGGACTACGTGTCTAATTATGCGATAGGATGTGGGACTTCGTGTCGAGTGTCACAGACCGTAGGTATGGGACTACGTGTCTGATTAATGTGGAACCAAGAGTCTATGTTATGTGTGAGATTTGATTGAGATGACGTCCGTTGCTATATTGAGTTGGTGCATACATGTATGCGAACGATGAGATAATCCTTTTAGTGATGTTGTTGCTTTATATACTGCTTATCTATAGATACTCTGTTACTGTTATCATTCACTCGGCTTTCGTAGCTGACGGCATTTATGCCATTCGACATCCTACTGGCCAGGGTTATGAGTATACAGGAGATGTATACATGGACAGAGGCTTTGAGGATGGAGCCTACGATGATGGAGGCTACGCTGGTGCTGACTACTACGCAAGCTGAAGACTGGGAGCTATCTCGTAGTTAATTTATGTCTATGTTTTAGAGACTACTATTTTAGTTATGTTTATATCGGCGTATGTTGCCATAATGCATTGTTTACGTTTCTGTAAACACTCATGGCTTTGTAATAGTTTAGAATTACACTTTGACTTTATATATCGAACTTAGAATTTTCCAATGCGTGGCTTAATCTATTACTCTGATGGTTTAACTTTGGTTATGAACAATGTGGTGACTTTCAACTGTCATGGCCTATGGGTCCAAAAAGGAATTTATTTTCTTTATTTTGCTACTGCGGTGCGTGATAGGATTTTTGGTATCCGAGCCTAGGTTTTGTTAATCGCATTCACCAATTGTCCTATAATTCTTGTATTTTGAACCTTAAGATTCCGTGAGATTGGGGCTAACTTTAAATTTTGTGTTTTGGAGATCATCCTTATGAAGTTCTCTGTGCTATTAATGTGAAAATAGTTATAACTATTATGTTTTGTTTTGATTTACTTTCTATAACTATTTTTCTTGGGTTGACGACTAACCGAGATATGTTTGTATAGGTACCCAACCTTACTGCTCCGATGGCAGAAATTCCTACTAGGAATCGTCCCGCTCAAATTGAAGATGTCCCCCAAGTACCCCAAGTTGATGATCCAATTGGACTGGTCGAGGTCTTTGTACGTAGGATGGAACGGATCAACAATCCTAACGGGAACAATGGAAATAATCATAGACTACTTCCAATGCCAGTTGAGGATCGCATAGTAGAGCATTTTTGCCATTTTTATCCAGAGAAGTTTGACAGAATTACTGAGCTATGGCAGGCAGAATAGTGGCTCCAAGAGATGGAAGCGATCTTTGATGCCATAGGATGTAATGAGATCGAGAAGCGTCGATTGGTGACATTCTAGTTGACTTATATGGCGGCAGATTGGTGGGAATCGGAGAAAGCAACTGTAGGAGAAGATGTAGCAGGATGGATGCCCTGGATCACGTTCAAGGGGCTATATTTGGAAAATTGCTTTCCTTAAATAGAGAGGAATAAGAAGGAGAGAGATTCATTGAGCTAAGGCAAGGGAACCTTACCGTGAGGGAGCATATGGTGTAGTTCGAACGATTATCCCATTTTGCTCTGCATATGATTGATACCCTGGAGAAGAAGAACAGGCAGTATCACCAGGGCCTCCTACTGCCACTACAACGGATAACTCTAAATCACCAGGGTCAAACTATTAAGTCCATGGTAGGAATGGATGTTGGTTATGAGGATATTAATGGTCGGGAACAAGGACGTTTTTGGAATCGACCCCCACCTAGGGTAGCCAAGGACCAAGGCCTCCAATGCGGTTCCAAGGGAAGAAGCACAATTGGACTGGAAAGATGAAGCAACAACCTGCATTTTCTCAGAATTGCTATACTGTAACCCAAGCACCTCTACCACAAGGACTCCCTGCTGCTACTGGAAGCAATATCGGTGCATGTTTCGACTGTGGGACGCCAAGCCATGTGGCTAAGGATTAGCGAGCTGCCAAGCGCTGTAACCAGTTAGGCATTCGCTGTTATAGCTGTGGCAATCATGGCCACATCAGCAAGGATTATAGAGCACCCCAAAGGGTATACAACGGACCAGCTACTCAGGGCCAAGATGAACAAGTTCGTATGAATGCTATCCTCCCAGAGAATGCGGGATTTAATGAGGCTAAATAGTAGAACATGGAAGGTACATTATTCAACACTTGAGTTAAAGTTCTATTGATACTGGTGCTTCAAATTTGTTTATCGCTATCAAAATTGTTAAAATATTGGGTGTTAGTACCTCAGGCGCTTGGCATATGTGGTGTCACCTTTGGGAGTAATCGTAAGATAAGGAAAAGTGTGCAAAGACTGTGCCTTAACCCTGGAGGATAGAGTTCTTCCCGCAGACCTAATCGTTTTGTCAATGAAGGAATTTGACATCATCTTAGGTTTTGATTGGCTCACAAAGTACCATGTAAGTTGGACTGTGCAAATTAGACGATTACCTTTTCGGTACCAGGAAATTTGTCTTTTGATTTTTAGTGCAACCCCTCTAGTGATGCTTTCCTTACTAGTCGTCTAGCAGCTATTGAGAACTCAAGTACGGAACTCACTGTTACATTATAATATGAGATTTCGTGAATGTGTTTCAGAATATTTCAAGATTGCAACCTAAGCGGGAGATTGACTTCTGTATCGAGTTAGTGCCTGGCACTTTACCAAAATCAAAGGCTCCTTATCGAATGGCACCAACGGAGATATAAGAGCTAAAGAAGTAGGTTCAGGAATTAGAAGATCTCAAGTTCATTCAACCCAACATGTCGCCTTGGGGAGCGCCAGTGTTTTTTGTCAAAAACAAGGACCGAACTCAGCGACTTTATATCAACTATAGGGAGCTCAACAGGGTCACGATTAAGAATAAGTACCACTCCCTAGAATCGATGATCTGTTTGATCAGTTGCAAGGAGCGACGACTTTTTCGAAGATCGATTTACGATCTGGATATCACTAACTATTGGTTCGACCAGAGGATATTTCAAAGACTGCTTTCAGGATGAGGTACGGGCATTATGAATTCTTGGTTATGTCTTTTTGATTAACCAATGCTCTAGCGGTATTTATGGACCTAATGAACAGAGTATTTAGGCCTTACTTAGACCAGTTCATTATTGTGTTCATAGATGATATTCTAATCTACTCAAAGACTGAGAAGGAACATGAGAAACATGTAAGTATCGCACTACAGATCCTCTGAGATAACCAACTGTATGCGAAGTTCAGCAAGTACGAGTTCTGGCTGATGAAAATCAAGTTCCTAGGGCATGTCGTCTCACAGGATGGAATAGCCGTAGACTCATCAAACACAGACGCAGTTCTGGATTAGACTATACGTACCACTGTAACAGAAGTCAAAAGTTTTCTTGAGTTGGCTGGATATTATCGGAGATTTGTGGAAGGATTCTCCAAGATGGCAGCTCCTCTTATCGGACTAACGAAGAAGGACTTGAAGTTTGAATGGTGTAACAAGCATGAACGCGCATTTCAGGAATTGAAGGTGAGATTGACTATAGCGCCTATGCTTATGATACCCAAGAGGGGTGAACAATTCACCATATATAGCGACGCATCATACCAAGGACTTGGATATGTTGTGGTGCAAGATGGGATTATAATCGCATACGGATCACTATAATTGAAAACTCACGAGTTAAATTATACAACGCATGACCTCGAGTTAGCTGCAATTATTTTTGCACTCAAGATTTGGAGGCATTATTTTTACGACAAGAAGTTTGATCTATTTTCAGACATATTATATTCTTTCGATTTACAAAAGAAATATTATATTCATTCAATAAAACCCTCTTTACAGAGTTCAGCAGAAAGAAAAATAAATAAGCATAAAATCTATACATCCATTGGTCAGAGCAACTACAATGTTCCCAATACCCAATATGTAATCCTTATTACAATTATACACTTGTGGCCCACACTGCCCGCATTAAATAAAGTACAAAAAAAAAAGAGTACAACTCTAATAATAAACAACACTGCGACAATCTCTTCACCCAAACAGAAGCTCCAAAGAAAATCTCCAAATACTAAACTTGCACATACATTCGACTACGTTTCATATAGAAACGCCCCGAATGCATTACGCTCCCGGGTCAGTATATAAAATACTGGTATGAGTTAACAAAAAAATATGAAACGAGTCTTAGGGAACAACGGTGTCCCATAGACTCCCAAAAGTATTCACAAAAAAAAAAAACATGACCACCTCATATTATACAATGTCGTTGCACAGAAAATAAACAATGTCATCACGCATAATTCATGTCGGGTTAGAACAGTAGTTCCACGCACATTCAGGACAGAACGGTTGTTTCCTTCAATGTGGTGGCAGTGGCTCCAACCCCGAATAATACCAATTGAATACTTAACCATCGATCGAATATCTATGGTGAGCCAACCCTGCATAAAAGTTAGTGGGCCCACCATCCTGTAAAATATAATTATCACAGTTCTAATTATACCCATTATTACTTTCAGAATTAATGTCCATTACAATTCAAGAGTCAGTCATGCTACCATCAAACCCGTAGTTCAGTAACAGATTAAATTCATAAAATACTCGCATCAAAATCCTCCAAACATCATCCAAAACTTAACACACAGTCTGTGGAATGGGTTTTATTGAATGAATATAATATGTGGAATGGAGTTACTTAGCGAGTCTAGGTGATCCTCGGATTATGGACTAGGTGTTGGTCAGAGCTATAGGTCGCGGATTTATTTGGGTTTCGGGTTATGTGTACATATGTATTATCCAAGTGTTGCCTACATGTTATTTAATTATTTTCAATCGATTAATTGCATAACTTTTCGAGCCTATCATTATATGTTAATTTGTTAAAATCATTTGCTATATTATGAGTCGCATAGTAGTGCATGCATATTTTGTGACATGTTAGAGAAGTAGCGGGAAGTTGGAGTTTTGAACAAGCAGTGAAATTCTGGCGTGATATCGAATTATCTTCTTCAAGCTATTATTATCGGACAGTTATCTAATTTTCTTCCAACTGAATTTTTATTCTATCGGAGGATCGGGATTTCTATTATTATTTGCAAGACTTCTACTTTTTATATTTATCTTATCTGGCCATTTTTGGTGGACATTATTATTATTGGCACTCTGGATTTCTTATTATGAAGCTGTTATTATCGATTGGTATTCTACTACTACATCTCTCTTGTACATCTCCGTGTGGAAATTTTATACTTTTTTCGAGAGCATATATTGAGCCGACAGTATTCTTATGTCTACAACATCTTATGGATCTAGATGGGTATTCTTATTCTTAGTGCAAGCTTATGAAAGATTTTGAAGTTATCGGTTTGAGTGGTAAGTATTGGGTATCCCGATGAGAAGTAGTACGGGACAAGGTAAGAGGTCAACATGGGAATATAGTTAAATCTTTGATTAACTGTGATCATGTTGCATGCATAGTTCGTATTCACATGGTTTGCATCAATCTCTGTGTTTTGGAATATCTATTAACGTTTGACGATTGACTATACGAGAATAAGGTATATATGAGGGTTTCTTTGTTTGGATTAGTCGCTCGACGTACTTGGCCTCGTATGGTTGAAAGTCAAACACAATACATAGTTGTATGAAATTGCATGCTTAACTTTATTTATGACTGACTTGTGTATTTACCGTTGCTACAAATTTCGGGACGAAATTTCTTTAAGGAGGATAGAATGTAACAACCCTAATTTTCTAAGTGCTTTTAGTTATTTTTAAATTATTATTTTCAAGTATTAGACATTAACTATGTGTATGTATCTTAGTGACATCTAATAAAAATGTTGAAGTAGCATGTACGGGTCGTTAGTATGTCAGGCAGTGTGCTTAATATAGAAAATTAGTGCATAGGGTCATGGGTACCCATTGGGCTAATCATTTGTCCCTTTAGAATGCATTTTCGGGCCCATATAAAACCTTTTTGTGAGACCCTTAAACAAAAAACGGGATTTCAATATTTATTTGGGTGTGTTACATAGATATATACATTTTATAAACCCTAGGTTTAATCAGTAAAAGAAAAGAAAAGAGAGACATGAGATAGAGCAGTCAAGAGAGAGAGAGAGAGAGAAGAAGAAGAAGAAGAAGAAGAAGAAGAAGAAGAAGAAGAAAAGAGTAACACCAAATATTGTTTTGCGAAATCATCATCAACATTGAAGCCCTAAATCGGTGAGTTAACTTGTTATTTTCTTTCAATCTGGTTTGATTGAAAATTTAAATGGATAGAATATTAAATTAGTATGGTTATGAATTTATGAGATTTAGGTTTTCTTTTATAATGATTGAAGTTGTGATTGGAGATTTATAGATGAGTCTTGAATATACATTTGAGCAATTATTCAATTTCCGGGTTTGGGGTTTTCACGGATCAGATTTGAGTAGCAAATTCATAATAAATCATACGTTACAGTTTTCGTGATTCTGTTCGGGTAGGCTTGTAGGAAACGCAATTCTGGATAACTTTCGTCTAATGGTATTTTTCCCAATTCTGCACCGTTTGGGTAGAAAATGCATATTACAGTAGCAGTTTTATGAAAGTTAAAATAAGCATATTTGCTACATCATATTTTTGTGTGATTTCGTGCTCGTTAATATGAATTAATTTGTTTGCACTTAAAGAGATATGATTTCTCATGTATAGTTGAGCTTTATGACATTGTGACTGTGTGATTTTGTGTGGGTTATGTATCTGTGTGAACATGTAGCTGTTAATATGATTTTAACGGATATTTGATTAGAGATACATGAATCTCGTACAAAATTGAGTTTTGTAAAAAACGTGGATGTATGAACGTTAGAAAAGTCCTTAGAGTTTACCACTGCTCCTTATGATTTTAGGCGGTGACTTCGTGGATGACTTGTCCTTGTGTGATTAGACGGCGACTACGTGGATGACCCGTCTATTCATTTTTAAGCCTTATGCGTAGCTTGTTGGTCTATTTCATGTGTATTTAGACATTGTTTATTGACGTCAAGAACGTACGGACTAGCCTTTCGGTGTATACTCAAATCCAAGAGATATCCCTTGGGAGTTGGGACCGGAGTGGGAGTTAGTATTACGTTAGGAGACACATGGGATATATGTGTAGGCTGGACCATCGATGGGTGGCCGAGGTGGTGAATATAAGATGTAATAAATAAAGTAATTTGTGGTATTTTATTTTTACGTTTAGAAGTTTGAATAATTAATTACCTCTTGCTGTAGTAGTATCGTAGAAAGTTGTGGATGCTTATTAATTGACTTTTCTAATAATTTTTCGTGTTGTAATCGTTGTGTGTGAGCGTGAATGTGATAACCATAGACTGTGTGTTAAGTTTTGGATTATGTTTGGAGGACTTTGATGCGAGTATTTTATGAATTTATTCTGTTACTGAACTATGGATTTGATGGTAGTATGACTGACTCTTGAATTTTAATGGACATTATTTCAGAAAGTAATTATGGTTATAATTAGAACTGTGATAATTATATTTTACAGGATGGTGGGCCCACTAACTTTTATGCAGGGCTGGCTCACCATAGATATTCGAGGGGTAAGTATTCAATTAGTATTATTCGGGTTGGGAACCACTGCCACCACATTGAAGGAAATTACCGTTCTGTCCTGAATGTGCGTGGAACTACTATTCTAACACGACATGAATTATGTGTGATGACATTGTTTATTTTCTGTGCAACGATATTGTATGATATGAGGTGGCTATGTTTTTCTTTGTGAGTACTTTTGGGAGTCTATGGGACACCGTTGTTCCCTAAGACTCGTTTTATATTTTTTTGTTAACTCATACCAGTATTTTATATACTGACCCAGGTGCGTAATACATATGGGGCGTTTCTATATGAAACGTAGTCGAATGTATGTGCATGTTTAGTATTTGGAGATTTTTTTTAGAGCTTCTGTTTGGGTGAAGAGATTGTCGCAGTGTTGTTTATTATTAGAGTTGTACTTTTTTTTGTACTTTATTTTATTCCTGGCAGTGTGGGCCACAAGTGTATAATTGTAATAAGGATTATATATTGGGTATTGGGAACATTGTAGTTGCTCTGACCAATGGATGTAAAGTTTTTATACTTATTTATTTTCTTTCCGTTGAACTCTGTGAAGAGGGTTTAATTGAATGAATATAATATTTCTTTTGTAAATCGAAAGGATGTAATATTTGGAATGGATTTTTGACAACCAAATAATTAATCCAGAGCATGTATCCAGTCTAATATTTAATTTCCAAAACACAGAGAGTGACACCCTCACACAGATTAATAGATAATTACTGAAAATAGTATTTTATAATCATTAAACAAGGACATGTGATTTTGTGTTTAAAGAAAAAACTCTTTATTATTAAACTTGAATTCCCAAACATTCATTTTCATTATAAAAGAAATTAAACTACATTCCACATATTATATCATTTCGATTTACAAAAGATTCAATAAAACCCTCTTTACAGAGTTCAACGGAAAGAAAAATAAATAATCAGAAAATCTGTACATCCATTGGTCAGAGCAACTACAATGTTTCCAATGCCTAATATATAATCCTTATTACAATTATACACTTGTGGCCCACACTACCAGAAATAAAATAAAGTACAAAAAAAAAATCCAACTCTAATAATAAACAACACTGCGACAATCTCTTCACCCAAACAGAAGCTCCAAAGAAAATCTCCAAATACTAAACCTGCACATACATTCGACTACGTTTCATATAGAAGCGCCCCGAATGCATTACGCACCTGGGTCAGTATATAAAATACTGGTATGAGTTAATAAAAAAATATAAAAGGAGTCTTAGGGAACAACGGTGTCCCATAGACTCCCAAAAGTACTCACAAAGAAAAACATATCCACCTCATATCATACAATATCGTTGCACAGAAAATAAACATGTCATCACACATAATTCATGTCGGGTTAGAACAGTAGTTCCACGCACATTCACGACAGAATGGTAGTTTCCTTCAATGTGGTGGTAGTGGTTCCCAACCAGAATAATATCAATTGAATACTTACCCATCGAATATCTATGGTGAGGCTACCCTGCATAAAAGTTAGTGGGCCCACCATCCTGTAAAATATAATTATCACAGTTCTAATTATACCCATAATTACTTTCTGAATCAATCCAGTACAATTCAAGAGTCAGTCATACTACCATCAAACCCATAGTTCAGTAACAGAATAAATAAATTTATAAAATACTCGCATCAAAATCATCCAAACATAATCCAAAACTTAACACACAGTCTATGGTTATCACATTCACGCTCACACACAACGATTACAACACGGAAAATTATTAGAAAAGTCGATTACTAAGCATCCACAACCTTCTACGATATTACTACAGCAAGAGTTAATTAATTATTCAAACTTCTAAACGCAAGAATAAAACAACACAAATCATTTTCTTTTATTACACCTTATGTTCACCACCTCGGCCAACCATCCATGGTCCAGCCTACACATGTATCCCATGTGTCTCCTAACGTAGTACTAACTCCCACTCCGGTCCCAACTCCCATGGGGTATCACTGGGATTTGAGTATACACCGAAAGGCTAGTCCTTACATTCTTGACGTCAATAAACAATGTCTAAATACACATGTAATAGACCAACAAGCCAGGCATAAGGCTTAAAAATGAAGAGACGGGTCATCCACGTAGTCGCCGTCTAATCATACAAGGACGTCATCCACGAAGTCGCCGCCGCCTAAAATTATAAGGAGTAGTGGTGAACTCTAAGGATTTTCTAACATTCTTACATCCACGTTTCTCACAAAACTCAACTTTATAAAAGATTCATATATCTCAAATCAAATTTCCGTTAAAAAATCATATCAACGGCTACATGTTCACACAGATTCATAATCCACACAAAATCACACTGACACAATTTCACAAAGCTCAACTATCCATGAGAATGCATTTTTTTAGTGCAAACAAATTAATTTATATTAACGAGCACGAAATCACACAAAAATATGATATAGCAAATACGCTTATTTTAACATTCATAGAACTACTACTGTAATATGAATTTTCTGCCCAAACGGTGCAGAATTGGGAAAAATACCATTAGACGAAAGCTGTCCAAATTGCGTTTCCTACAGGTCTAGATGAACTGAATCATGAAAACTGTAACGTATGATTTATTATGAAATTTCTACTGAAATTTGATCCGTGAAAACCCAAACCCGAAAATTGAATATTTGCTCAAATGTATATTCAAGACTCATCTATAATTCTCAAATCACAACTTCAATCATTGTAGAAAAAAACCTAAATCTCATAAATCCGTAACTATACTAATTCAATAGTCTATCCATTTAAATTTCAATCAAACGAGATTGAACGAACAAAATCACGAAAACTGCAACGTATGATTTATTATGAATTTTCTACTCAAATCTGATCCGTGAAATCCCCAAACCCGAAAATTGAATAATTGCTCAAATGTATATTCAAGGCTCATCTACAAATCTCAAATCACAACTTCAATCATTGTAGAAAAAAACCTAAATCTCATAAATCCTTAACTATACTAATTCAATAGTCTATCGATTTAAGTTTCAATCAAACGAGATTGAAAGAAAATAACAAGTTAACTCACCGATTTAGGGCTTCAATGTTGATGATGATTTCGCAAAATAATATTTGGAGTTCCTCTTTTCTTCTTCTTCTTCTTCTTCTTCTTCTTCTTCTTCTTCTCTCTCTCTCTCTCTCTCTCTCTCTCTCTCTCTCTCTCTCTCTCTCTCTTGACTGCTCTATCTCATGTCTCTCTTTTATTTTCTTTTACTGATTAAACCTAGGGTTTATAAAATGTATATATCTATGTAACACACCCAAATAAATATTGAAATCCCATTTTTTGTCTAAGGGTCTCACAAAAAGGCTTTACATGGGCCCGAAAATGTATTCTAAAGTGATAAATGATTAGCCTAATGGGTACCCATGACCCTGGGCACTAAATTTCTATGTTAAGCACACTACCTGACATACTAACGACCCGTACACTCTACTTCAATATTTTTATTAGATGTCACTAAGATACATACACAGTTAATATATAATACTTGAAAATAATAAGATAAATAATTTCTAACAGCATTTAGAAAATTAGGGTTGTTACATTCTACCCTCCTTAAAGAAATTTTGTCCCAAAATTTAAAGCAAACACCAGTAACACTTGCAATAAACAAGGCTAAAGTTAAACACACAAATTTACGCATAACATTGATCAACATTTAACTCTCGACCACAAGAGATATGATACTTCGAGCGAATAATCCAAACAAGGAAATCCTCATATGTATACCTTTATCCTCGTAGAGTCAATTGCTAAATGCTAACAGATAATTAAGACATACATAAAAATGCAAAAATATGATAATAGGAACTATGCATGAAACATGTTTACCCCCACACTATTTCTTATTGGAATATCCAAATAATTAATCGTATTGATCCACCCACTAATAAATCTGAGAAATTAATACACCGGCTTGATAGATAATATAGAATCCATAAAAGTAAACCTCCTTCATGGAAATAGGAGAGAAGAATACCTCAGCAAAATACCCGATGATAATAGATCCAGCATCAGAAAACCAATAGATAATTAATAGAAGTGAGAAAACCAGAAACCAGTCGATATTAATCCAATAATAAGAAGTTCAGAATATCCAATAATAGTTAGATTAGAAATCTATTGATACTAGAACAATCCCAATACTCCGATATCCGCCCAAAGTTAATAAATAGTCTTCAACAATATGTTAAGAGGTCTTCTTGATTATAATCGTAGATGCAATATAATCAGAACTCCGCTTGAATTCCCGACAAAGATAATCATATTGTATATGTAGGCAACCAAGTAGTCGTGGCCCATTAAACAATAATTGATTAGAAGTCACACGTCGATGACAACTTCCAACTCCCCCATTACTCCACATATAAATAAAATGAATGCATTACTATGCAATGCTAAATAATATTATGCATGACTTCACACAATTCTCATGCAAATGACAAGCATTAAAAGTTAAACAAATCAAAAAACTTAAAGTACAAAACTTACACATAACATAGAAAAAGAGGTAGCGCATACTTGATCTAAATCTCAACCTAAGAAGATTCGCAGTCCTATAACTCTGACCAAACCCAATAATCCACATTCCGAGAATCACTTAGACTCGCTAAGCTAACCATAAGCTCTGATACCAAACTGTCTATTTACACCCTAAATTAGGGTTTCCCAAGGCACGTGACGGTCATGTGGACTCAGGACGTCATCATTGGACCACGTGGGCAGATGAATGGGGATAAGGCCGATGATGTAGGAAAAACTGATATTTGATCAAGCTATTGGTAAGGATGGTATGTTCCAAATGAGGGTATCGGTATCAAGACCGAGGACAGGTTGATGCGAGGTTCTCAGAGAAGTACCCTAGTTTTAACAAGTATGGCTAGTTGCAGAGTAGCCTCAACTGCAACCCTAACATTGGTATTATTTGACCGATGCCCAACTTATTGATGACTATTGAGCCCTAATATCGGCAATGACAAAACGGCTCTCATAAAAATATCGGTCTCAATAAGCAAGACCGATATCAGAAAAGAATAGGGATACACCTCGGCATTAACAGATAAGGCCGACGATCTTCTCTACGGATCCCGCAGTAGCAGGTCCATAGGATGATAAAAGCAGTCCATGGGATCAGTGAAGGTCAAAGGCAACATCGGTGTAGTAGGACCGAGAGACACAAGTAGGCTTCCTACTAAATAGAAGGCCGATTAACATCACCAGCAGAGATTAAGCTATACAGAGAGAAACACAATCGGTCATGAATTTACTCAGAAAGAATAGTTAAGTAGGAATGAGAACATGGTCTTCAGTCTTCAGAATATGCAGAGGTGGAAGAGAAAGCAGTTACGTGAAAAGAGGAACGTGGCAGAAGTGGGATCATCACACAAGTCATGGAAGTTGATCATGGGACATAGTGGGAGCGAAAATTGATGCATGCCTAGAAACCAGGGGCCACGTACCCCCACTACTCCATGATCCCCACTAACATGAGCGGTTGTGCAAATAAGTCTATAAATAGGGCATGTGGTGCAACATTGGAAAAGGGGGCTAACACACACGCCACTTCTGCTCTCAGCAGACTTTTAGTGTCTCGACATAACAATTCTTTCTTGTTCTTGAGTGATTTTTAGTAATTTGTGAGTTCTGAGTGCTCGTTTTTATTCTTTTACTTTGAATATTTGTAATCACCACTTTTTAATCAATGGAGAAGATATTGTCTATGGAGGTATTCTGAATTGTTGTATTTAGTTTCCTTTTCTGCAGTTTCCAGTTGTTAATTTCTTACTTGCATCAGAGTAGAGAAAGCCCACATTCTGTTGTTAAATAACAAATCGCTTAAATTAGAAGTCAGATTAGGTAATCACCACTACTTTGAGTCCACACGGACTCAGGCACGCCCAACACACACCACACCAGAGATTTATTGCAAACAATTTTTGGAACGCCCGGTGGGACCTCGTGTCAAATGGCCGCAAAAGAAACACGATCTAAGGGGATTTCCCAAGAGGCAGGCTCACGTGAACCTTTCTTAGACCCTATCATAGAGCCCGTCATTGAACCTATCATAGATCCGATCATCAGCTCAGTAGCAAGTTAGGCCGACATGTCTAATATGAGTAATCACTTAATGGGGATATTCAATCAACGATTGGCTGAGATGTCCATTAAGCAAGACCAAACCTTCACCCAAGTGGGTGAAATGCTCTGAGAAATGAGAAAGTGGAAGGAGCACCAAGCGGATGATCCTCCACAGCTCTCTATCCCACCAACTTCCCTTTCTCGGGTTGGGTTGGGGGCAAGCCAGAATGCTCCTTCTTCCTCCCAGACTGAAACGTATGTTACACTGCCAAGAAGGGATGGCAAAGAGATTTTAGGAGAAACTGGAAACCCAACTCGAGTAGTGGCCCAACCAAGCGTCACCATTAGGGAACCAGGCGTCGGTCTAAACGGGCAGGATTCAGACCAACTTTGGGAGAGAGTCAACCCGTTGTTCGGAGACAATATAGTCACCGAAGATGAACAAATGGGGAGTGATTGAATCAGACTAGAATATGAGGCCGACATGAGAAGGGCTAATCCAGCCCAAACGGTGAGAGTTGACCGAGAACAGATCGCCGAAGTCATTAATCAAGACTTTGGCGGCCTTCTTCGAAGGACTCAGCGCCCCATGTATAGGAGGCCGCATAGTGATTCAATTGAGAGACTGCCTCTTCCACGAGGATACAAGGTGCCCAATTTCACAATGTTCTCTGGTGAAGGAGATTAATCAATAGTGGAACATATCGGTCGTTTCTTGCTTCAAAGAGGAGAAGTGAGTCACCAAGGGGACATGCTACTAAAGCTGTTCCCCAATTCCTTGACCGAGGTAGCTTTTAGTTGGTATATCAACTTACCTCCCAATTCATTCCATACTTGGAATCAAATGGAGGAAGCGTTCCACGCCCAGTTTTATCGGACAGAGCCCGAAGTCTCTATGGCCGATTTGACGAGGTTGTATCAACTACCAAGTGAATCAGCTGAAGTGTACATTGCTAGGATCAAGCGAGCTAAGAATCCCTGCAAGGTCATATTACCCGAAGAAGAATTCGTTAATATAGCCCTTGGGGGACTCTCCTTTGAACTCCAAAAAAAGTTTGAGGGCATAGGTTATCGTGATCTCTTCGAGCTGGCAACTAGAGCAGCCCGATATGAGCGCATGCTAGAAGAAGAGCAGGAAAGAAAAAACTCATCTAAGGGAACCTATTACAGGGATCCCAACTTTGACATTCATGCTACTGAATATGAAATCAATACCGAAGTGGATGTGGCTGAAATCGTCTCAAAACGGCCATATCTATGCCAGCCATTACCTAAACCGACCGACGCACAGTTGTCCTCGGTCAAAAAACAACCTTTTGAGGCCGACAAACAATATTCATTTAATATTGCAATGTCCGACCAGATTTTTGACTTTATGATGGCCGATAGATAAATTCGGCTTCCCCACGATGTTAAGTTGCCTTCGGCCAACGAGCTGAAAGGAAAGGAGTACTGCAAATGGTATAACTCTTGGCGCCATACCACTAACAACTGCTTGGTATTCTGAAATGTTTTGCAGGACATGATTGATAAGGTAAACCTGAAGTTTGCCGAGAAGGAGAAAGAAGTGATGGGAGTCGATGGCAACCCGTTTCCAGAAATAGTGGGGGCAAACATGGTGACACCTGATTTCACCATCCTACGGAGACCAAGGGAAAAGATCGACCTCCGAGGAATCGACGTTGCCGAATCAAGCACGAAACTGAAGGATGGAAAATCAGAAACGAGACTGGCTTCTAGTATAGTGGCAGACAAGGTTAGTCCCGAGGCAAATAATGGCCCAACTTTACAATGGATGGTCGATCTGATCAATCAAGGGTTGTGTCCAAGGTGCAAGGTTGAGGTAACTAAAAATCCTGAAGCAAAGGACAAAGCGGATCGGTCATCAAGCCCGAGAAGGCCGATCCAAAGCCGCCTCACCTATCCAAATCAGGAGTACCATAGAAGGTCCGAGTTTCGGAAGCACGAGCAATATCTGAAGGAATCAAGGCAGGTGGCTAGGGATGTGAGACGGAAGACTTATCAACACCAAGACCGATCTCCACGGATGGTCGTTCCACTGCAAACAGAAGTGAACCGATGGACTAAAGTGGAGCACCCTAAATTCCCAGACCGTGCATACTTCAGTAAGACCCAGAAAAGAAGAATGCAGCGGTTGAGACAAGAAGCCCGAGATTGGGAACCCATATATATCGACTGGAGAAGAGGCGAGCGGATCAACAAAAGGACGTGATGCCGAGAATGATCTCAAGCCGTAAAGGAAAGGAAAAGATGGAGGTTGAAGACCGAGATGTAAAGCCTCTGAAGCTTGAAACATCAATTCCGGAAATGAACGAATCGGACTTGGAAATGGCCGATATCGGTTCATACTTCAAAGAATCATTGGAGAAGTTTATCCATTTTGGGAGCATTCCAAAAGACTTATCGATAAATATGGTGTACACTCTACTGATGTCTTTCGGAGCGAAACCGGACCAGGAAAGAAAAATGGAAGATGATACACATAGAGACAAGGTCCCGTCGACTCCCGTGCTTATTAACCAAGAAGTAAAAACAGAGAAACCAAGGGTATCGGTGATCAGACCAAAAACCGAGGACAAAGAAGGGAAGAAACCCGCAAAGGTAGTCTTCGAAAAACCAGCGGTGGGAATGTCACAACATCTGAAGCCGTTATACATTAACGCGGCCATTGATGGAGTGATGTATTTAAGGGTGCTAATCGATAATGGAGCAGCGGTGAACATCCTACCATCCATTATGTTGTTGAAGTTACAACGCGACGAGAAGGAATTAATCCCAACTGAGCTCACAGTTTGCGGGTTCACGGGGACACCAGCAAAGACCAAAAGAATCCTCCCGGTAGAGCTCACAGTGGGAAAGAAAACCACCATGACAGCCTTCTTCGTGGTGGACTCAGGAGCTTCATACAATGCCTTGCTTGGAAGGGATTGGATTCACATAAGTTGCTGTATTCCTTCGACTTTGCACCAATTCTTGATTTTTTGGAATGGTGATGAGGTGGAAGTAGTTTGGGCTGATCACAAGCCTTTCGTTGCCAGAGTTCATTATTCGGAAGCTGTCTTATATGAGGACGACATCGGCCCGGTTAAATTCATCGGGACAGACAAGAACGGAAGGCCGAGATCGGCCACCATGGTGAAAGATCAGAAGAATCAATTAATTCAAATGTATAAGCAACTCGAACGGCCATCAATCGTGATTACGCTGATCGACAATGACAAAGAACTTGACATACCCGACGGACCAGAGCCCATCATCAACGAAGTGTAGAAAAGCACTGGCCCTGCAGGCCAGTGTTGCCAGAGTTCAAGCTTTTCTGGCAGATAAACAAGCACAAATATCATCGGCAAACATTGCCGATATCTTAGAAAACCAATATATTCTGGAAGATTGCATCAACCTCGAAGAATTAGCCTCGGCCCCTGCAAAACTCGACGATTTGAAGGCCGAGGTACAAGCTCTCCTTGAGGTTAATTTGGGGGCAAGTGGGGAATACTAGCCCACTTTCGTAAACCAATTACTAGAGCCCGATTTCCAAGCATCGTTGATTTCTTTGCTAACAGAATTCAAAGATTGTTTCGCTTGGGATTACCATGAAATGCCGGGCCTGGCAAGGGGACTTGTGGAACATTGGTTACCGATTAAAGAGGGATGCAGGCCGTTCAAACAATTACCTAAGAGGATGTCCCCTGAGGTGATTCTAAAAGTCAAAGAGGAAATCGAGCGGCTACTGAAGGCTGGTTTTATAAGAACAACCAGGTATGTCGATTGGATTTCAAATATCGTACCTGTGGTCAAGAAAAACGGCAAAATAAGGGTCTGTATAGATTTTAGAAATCTAAACATGGCAACGCCAAAGGATGAATACCCGATGCCGATAGCCGATCAACTTATTGACGCCGCGACCAAACATAAGATTTTATCCTTTATGGATGGGCACTCGGGCTATAATCAGATATATATAGCTGAAGAGGATGTCCTAAAAACTGCTTTCAGATGTCCAAGAGCGATTGGGACATTTGAATGGGTAGTAATGCCGTTTGGATTGAAGAACGCTGAAGCAACATATCAGCGAGCTATGAACGCAATCTTTCATGATATGATAGGGAAAATCATGGAAGTGTACATCGATGATGTTGTTGTAAAATCAGCCACACAGGCGAAGCATTTGGCCGATTTGAGGCGATCCTTTGAAAGAATGAGAATCCATGGGCTAAAGATGAATCCCTTGAAGTGCGCCTTTGGAGTATCGGCTGGAAACTTCCTCGAGTTTCTAGTTCACCAAAGGGGGATTGAAATTGACAAGAACAAAGTCCAATCTATTCAATCGATGGAGGCCCCACAAAACAAAAGGAGCTACAGAGGCTGCTCGGGCAGATCAAGTTCTTGCGGAGATTCATCTCGAACTGCGCGGGTCGGACACATGTTTGGTCCCCGTTACTCTAACTTAAGGCCAAAGAAGAATTCAGATGGGAGGCTCAACATCAGCAAGCCTTTGAGGCCATCAAACGATATCTATCGGAACCACCAGTTATCATGCCCCCGAGGAAGCAAAGGCGTTAAAGCTATATTTATCGGCCTCAGACGAATCAATAGCTTGTATGCTGGCACAGGATAATGAGTGGGGAAAGGAACATGCAGTGTACTATCTAAGTAGAGTACTTACTAATGTCGAGCGTAGATATACGCCGATAGAAAAATTATGTTTAGCCTTGTACTTTGCTTCACAAAAATTAAGAGTATATATGCTCCCCGTTTTAGTTTACTTGATCTGTCAAACCGATGTCATTAAATACATGCATTCTAGACCAATAAAGCGTGGGCGTGTAGGAAAATGGGCTCTAGCAATGATGGAGTTCACATTCCAATACGTTCCACAGAGATCGGTAAAAGGCCAAGCCCTTGCCGATTTCTTGGGCGATCATCCTTGTTTGGATGTCGGCCCATAATTAAATGAATCCATTAATTCTACTCTGTTATGAACAATCTCGTTGACCCCATGAACGTTAATATTTGACTGATCCAAAAACGCTGACGGTGCTGGGGCGGGGATAATTGTGATATCTCCGAGAAAGAGAAAGACCGTTTTTTCATTCAAATTAGAATTTGAATGCTCTAGTAATCAAGCTGAGTATGAAGCATTGATCATCGGTCTTGAGATAATGGCTGAGTTAGATATATCGGCAATTCATATTATCGGTGACTCAAACCTTGTTATAAATCAGCTCAGTGGTGAGTATCGGTGCAAGAGTTGGGAATTGTTACCTTTCAACTCTATCGCTCTCCAATTGTTGCGTGAGTTTGACGATATCAGGGTACAGCATGTTGCTCGAGCTTATAATTCCGAGGCCGATAATTTAGCACAAGTCGCGTCAGGAACTAAGTTGGAAGTCACTAAGAGTGAAAAGTTGATTAGAGTGTAAAGGAGAATATTGCCATCAGTAAGACAGCGAGAGATGGCAACAAAAGCATTCTTGGTAGTCATGGACGATCAGGACTAGAGAGTCCCAATAATTAGGTGCCTCTTGTATCCAAGCGGAGAGGCACAGAGAAAAACAAAGTTGTCCTCGATCAATTATGTCCTACTTGATGGAGAATTGTTTAAGAAAAGCGTCAAGGACGATGTCTTGCTGAGATGCTTAGATAAACTCGAGGCCATGAAAATAATGGCCGAAGTACACAAAGGAATCTGTGGTGCACACCAGGCTGGTACGAAAATGAAATGGCTTCTTAGGAGAAATAATTACTATTGGCCAAGCATGCTAAAAGATTGCATTGACTATGCAAAAGGATGCCAAGCATGCCAAAAACACGGGCCAATACAGCGAGTACCTGCCACCGAGATGCAAGTAATCGTAAGGCCGTGGCCATTTCGCGGTTGGGCCATGGACCTAAATGGGAAAATTTACCCACCATCGTCGGGCCAACACTGCTTCATTGTGGTGGCTACCGATTACTTCACGAAATGGGTAGAGGCAGTGCCAGCCAAATCGGTGAATCAAGCATATGTGATCAAATTCATTAACGAACATATAATTCATCGATTTGGACTCCTAGAAACTATTACAGCAGATCAGGGATCGGTCTTCGTAGGGGATGAAGTTAAGGCATTTGCTGAAAGCCGAGGTATCAAAATTCTTAATTTGACTCCGTATTTTGCTCAAGGTAACGGACAGGCCGAATCGTCAAACAAAACGATTAAGGGTATAATAGAGAAGACGGTGGAAGGTAACCCTAGGGTATGGCATGATCAGTTATCTAAGGCGTTATGGGCATACCGTACTTCTAAAAGAGCATCCACAAACATTACTCCATTCATGCTTGATGTTGTCAGAATCAAGATATAAAAAGTATGCTTTTATTTATGCTTTACTTTTCTAAAGATTTGTAGTGTGAAAGTAAAGGTCGAATCCACAGAGATTGATTTACTACAGCGACTTAATTTTAAAACCTAAATTTAGTTAATTAAGAAAACGGATTTGATTTTAATTTGAATTAAACTAATAACAATAAAACTAAATCTAAACTATGAAAGCAATTAAAGTTGTTTTAAATAATGTTTAAGGGAACCTAGGATTGCAAATCCACCACTAGCTTCATAATAGGAATATTTATGAATTACTTTAGCTTATTACGTTGGATGAATATGGGGAATTATAGCTACAAGCCCAATTCCTCCGACAAGAAGATAATCATGGTTCAAGCACCAACATAATCCATCTTCGGGTAGCACGAATTATCCCACACTAAACTAGGGTTGTGATCTAATCCATCTAACCTAGGCATGGACTATTCGGATACTTGATAGCACGAATCAATAAAGCACTATCACATGTAAACAATCTAAACAAGCACAGCAAGAATAGATCGTTGAGCACATCACAGTCAAAATAGATCTAAGACAAGAATAAATTCTGAAAGCAATGATTTAATCAATGTAAGTACGATTTATTTATAAAAATCCTCTAAACATGTGACTGTCATCCATACATAATAAAACTAAAATAAAAGCATAAATAAAACCCTATTACTCGTCTAGGGCTTCATTGAAACCCTAGATCAATGATCTAGCCGTCCATGGAAGTGATAGATGGCAAGTAGTTGATGGAGGAGGCCATGGAAATCCTTGGTCTTATTCTTCTTCTCCTTGCTTCCCTCCCTTCAATGGCTGGAAGTATGGTTGTAGAATGTGTGTATAATAATTGTCTAATGATGTGTAACCCCTTAATTGAAGTAAAATAGGGTATATATAGATTTACAACAAGTTTTGGAAGCCTTTACAACTCGAAACGGACTGAATCTGATGTAATTTACAATCTGGACGTCATTCTGCAGTTTCGTTTGCACAGGAGTCTTCAGTATACTGAAATACGCAACTTTGGTTTTTACCCATATCGCGCGAGCGGGTCGCGCGAGCGCGACATTTTGGACTTCGCGCGCGCGGATCGCGCGAGCGATTCTGGGGTTCTCGCGCGAGCGATTCTCGGTTTTTCGCGGGCGCGGGTCGCGCGCGCGACTTGGCTTTTTCAGCTTCTTTCTTTATGCTTTTTCACCCTGTTTAGCCTGATATACTTGATTTCTTCCTAAACCTGTCATAAAATAGAAAACGAAGTAAAAATATACAAAAACAGGATAAAAAGGTACTAACAAATGCTCGTTAAGGCGTATAAATAGGATTAGTTCTCTCCCGATCACACCCCCAAACCTACATTTTGCTAGTACTCGAGCAAAACTAAAATAAAAACTAACTACTAATAAAATACTACTCCATTTTCGTATGGATCACGATTGCATTTAGCATATGCAACAAGCCTTTTAAACCCCTAGGTGTCCCTAGTCGGACGAGTGAAGTCTCGTGAGGGTTCTCATCAACAAGTTACCCACAACCATCTTTATTAACTTATTAATTTAAAAAAAAAATTATTCAAACGAAAAATAAAACAATCAATACTCCTTATTATAAAACAACGATTTGAAATAGAATAATGAACAAGAAGAAACAGAATCAAACGTTCACCTATATCATGAGAAACAATCAAGTGCATGCATCGTATAAATCAATAGAGTTTCTCATAAAATTGCACGTGTGTGATATGGTAGTCAAATGAACACGCGCCTGTCATGAACTTGGAATATAACTCGGATAACCATCTAACTATGTCTCGACTACGAATCTCACAATGTTAATTACACTCTCAAATGAAACACTCAGAAACATGTGTAATTTCTCTAGTATATGTGAGTAAAGGAAATATATTTTCAAAACGAGAATACTCACATATGACTCGAAAAAGACGCATGACACGAAAGAACAGTAGTCTCATAGATAGGATGCCAACAATCAAGAAAAATTAATTATTACCATGTTTTAATCCCCTCCCATCGTTTTCATATCCGAACCATGTTTTCTAGGATCAGATAGGACTTTTCCAAAGGTTGTAATATGGCTCAGGTAATGAGAAAGGATAGAACGGACATATTAAGTAGTTTCAGAATGGCATTGTAAGGCATGTTCGATTTCTTTCATTCTTCTTCTACAAACTTTCATCTTTTCTTTCTCTTCATTCCTTTTCATTCATTTTTCTTCTTTTCTTTCATTTTTTTTTTCTTCTCCTTTTTCTTTTCTTGCTTCTCAAATGATTATTCCTTGAATACCAAGCAACTACCCCAATAATCATCTTATTTACTTCTTCTTCTCAATCACACATCGCCTTAACACCACTAAAAGTTGATCACTCTTCCAGTGGTAAACTCCAAGTTGGCCAAATCGGAGCAAAAACAAGGATAATGGTAATCAAAGAAAGAAATGGCATTTTAACGGCTCAAAGGGCGAACTAAGAAAATTTTTATCTTTCGGTCAGTAATAAACAAAGAGGGCCTAAAATCATTTCCTATGGTTATATGGTTCTTCAACATATACGACGGAAGATTATTTGGCATGGTAACAACTATTTTAACTTGACTATCAACCAAAACAAGAATAATGAGACTAAACAACAAGTAAATGCGCTATTTTAATGAAATTCGACAAACACAAAACGTATTTATAACCCTCTAAAAAGAAAAGATAGGCTCAAAAGCTCACAGGGCTTAGTCTCCACCTTGTGTTATCTAGAAATCCGAATCATATTATAGTTCACAACCAACATGTATTCAAATGACTACGTGCAGTGCATAGGTTTATGTGCAAATCTATGATATAAAACTACAATTCAAACAATACATAACTTAAAACATTACATCATGACTTCAGCAAATGTTTAATCACATCTTCTCTTATTTACCATTCTATAACAATCATAGTTCTCTAACAAAAAGTATCAAATTAATATTGCAAAAACCGTAGGTAACATCGTTTATTTAAACACACTTATTGAAAAATTTTAAAATTTATAAAATAATGTGCATGTGTGCATACCCCCAAACCTAAACCTTTCATTGTCCCCAATGAAACAATAAAATAAAAGAAAGGAGAGTACATAAGGAAGGAACGATAGTACCTCGATCTTGACAAGCATAGAACAGGTGAACACCAAGGAATATGTCAATACAGGTCAATGTTACCTGTTAATACTAGATAAACGAAAAAAAAAAACTAACAAAAGAATATTAAAATAAATGAAATCTAAATACAAAATATAAATCGATAAACTAATCGAAGCTAAACTAAATGAAATAAACGAAAAGAAATAAACGAAAATGTATAAATATAACTAAAACAACGAACACGAACTAAACTGAACCAAATAAACAAAAACAGAAAAGAAACACCACTAAAATAGGTAGGGGGAAAGATATAGAAAACAAAAAGGAAAAACAAGAAAATGGGGAAATCGCGCGAGCGGTCCGCTCGAGCGGCCGTCGCGCGCGCGAATTCCTATTTTTTTATTTTTTATTTTTTAAATTTAATAATCGCGCCAGCGAGGAACCTCGCGCCCGCGATTTTAGGTGCGAGGAGAAGCAGAGGCACCATACAAGAAAAAGAAAGGAAAAACGTCTAAGGCACCTTCTCGCGCCAGCGGGCCGCGCGAGCGATGTCTCGCGCGAGCGGGCCGCGAGCGCGAATCCAGTTTTTTCCATTTTTTGGTTAAAATTATGTATACACTATTAAAATAAATTAATTCCAACCCCCAAACCCATACAGAAAAACTCCAAAACTGACCAAAACGACTCAAAAACATCCAAAAATCAAAGAAACAGACGAAATCAAGCTTGGGTTGCCTCCCAAAAAGCGCTATCTTTTACGTCTTTAGCTAGACCGTTCTAGCTCAAGATTTTATGGAGGTTGAAAACCAGATTTTGTACCCCTAATAATTTCAGGAAGAGCTCGGTGGTACGCAGAAACTACGTCGCTTTGAATTAATTTGATTGATGGTTTGTCATTATGTTCAAATCGATTTCTTACCTTCCGAGTAGATTCAGCATTAGGGTCCACGGGATTAGGATTCATCCACTCATCATCCTCTATATTACTCCCCGCACTTATATTTATTACGTTAGTAAGTTCAATATTCCGTTTAACCTCACATTCCGTCTCACATAGGTAATCGTCGTGTTTAGGAGGTTGATCCATAGCATTAAAAATGTTTAATTTTACGTTCATGTTCCCAAACGACACTTTCATTACCCCCGTTCTACAATTGACACGTGCGTTAGCGGTTGCTAAGAATGGACGGCCTAGAATGACAGGAGTGTGTTTCCTAGCATCTAGCACGGGTTCAGTGTCAAGGACCATGAAGTCGACAGGATAATAGCATTTATCAACCTTAACCAAGACGTCCTCGACGATTCCTCTAGGTATTTTAATAGAACGATCCGCTAATTGTATTGTAGCGGCCGTAGGTTTCAATTCACCTAGACCTAATTGTTTATAGACGTGATAAGGTATAAGATTAACACTCGCACCTAAGTCAAGGAGAGCCCTATGAATGATAGTGTCACCTATGACACATGAAATCGTAGGCGTACCTGGATCCTTATATTTCGGAGGTGAGTGTTGAAAGATCGAACTTACCTTTTCCGTGAGGAAGACCTTTTTAGGAGTATGACTACGTATTTTGCGTTTTTGAGTACAAAGGTCTTTTAGACATTTAGCATAAGCGGGAATTTGTTTTATAACATCGAGGAATGGAATATTAATTTTAACTTGTTTGAACACCTCGAGTATATCTTCCATTTTTGACCCTTTCTTAGTAAGATGTGACGGTCCCTCAACGTTCGGTGGATATGGCATTCTCGGACTATAGTTAGTTGGGACCGGTTCATTATCTTTCTTATTATGATTCACGTCCTCACCCCTCTCTTTGTTAGAGTTGATACTCATATCTTTCACATTCTCATTCTTATTAGGGGTCCCTATCACCTCCTCTCGTGTAGTCATCCTAGTTGAGACGGCGTTTACTTGTTCATTCGACCCCTTAACCTCATATTGTCCCTTAGGGTTTTGAATTGTTTGACTAGGCAACGTCCCCTCGTTTCTACGACTCACTACAGTAGCTAGTTGTCCCATTTGGGATTCAAGCTTCGCAATGGATTGTGTGTGAGAGTGCACTATTTGTGCTTGTGCCTGTACTCGTGTTTCGATTTTATTAAGGGATGCCAACACCTTTTCCTCAAAAGCATTACCCCTTGAAGGATTCACATTAGGAGGCGGGTGTTGATATTGACCTTGTTGAGATCTATAAGCGTTAGGGAAATTAGTCGCCTCATTAGGATTATTATTATTATTTTTCCACGAGAAGTTAGGATGGTTTCTCCATGGCGCGTCCGGATTATTATTAGTCGAAATATAATTATTTTGTGGGTATTGTTGAATAGAATTAATGTGTTGCTCCACGAATTCCGGAAATTGACTTGCCGATGGACATGAGAGTATAGAATGTGAAGGATCTGAACATAATGCACATACTTCATGAGCGGGTGGGGCTGTCGTTTGATTCATTGTTAAAAGTTGGTCAAGTTTTTGAGATAGTTCTTTAATTTCAATTGACTGACTCGACTCAAACTTTACCTCTCTCTTAGGTTGTGAATGATATCCCTCAGAACGGACAGACACCGCTTGGTGCATCGAATTCTCGCTCAAAGTTTCGAAAATTTTCCATGCCTCGTCGGCGCTTTTGTGTAGGAAAGTTCCCGCACAAACGGCATCGACGGTATTCCTAACCGATGGAATAAGCCCCTCGTAAAAGACCTGGACCAACTGCCACTTAGGAACCTGATGATGTGGACACGAACGTAATAATTCTTTAAATTTTTCCCACGTGTCGAAAAGTGTTTTCCCATCTTGCATTACAAAATTAGTGATAGATTTCCTTATTTGATTCGTACGCATAATAGGAAAAAACTTTTGTAAAAATGCGGTGTGTAAGGCTTCCCATGTCTTAATTGTGTTTGGCTCCAAAGATTGAAGCCAATATTTAGCTTTGTCTTTTAAAGAGAATGGAAAGAGCCGCAATTTTAATTCATCATCAGTTATATTCTGAATTTTCAAAGTAGAACATATATCTTGAAAATCTCCTAAGTGTTTATATGGATCTTCATTTAGACGGCCATGGAAAGACGGTAGTAGCGAGATCGTAGACGACTTTATCTCAAAGTGAGATGCCGTTGCCTCCGGTAATTCGATACCGGCTTGTGGCGTGTAAGTAGTAGGAATAAAATAATTTTTAAGTGGAGGAGGTGGCGGTATATTAAGATTATTCATATTAGCTCCGTCGTTTTGATTGTTATTGTTATTTCCACCGTCAGCCATTTTAATCGGTTCAATTTGAAAAGTTCGAGTTTTCCTTAACCGTTCACGGGTACTCTGAATTTCGGCCTCAAACAACGATGACGGAATCGGGGTTGATTCGTCGTCTTGCAACCTAGCTCTAGAAGCTTGGGTTGTGGACTTACTAGTTCTTAAGGTACGTTCAAGTTCAAGATCGAAAGATTTTAATTCCGGTTTATTTGAACGTGTACCAAACATAAACTAAAAGAAAATAATAAGCTAAAACAAAACTAATTCAAAAAAAAAAAAAAAAAAAAAAAAACACATAGCAATCACGCAATTAAGATAACAAGCACTCAACTAATGTGATGCATGAATATTATCCTGTAATGCAATGACCGCGTCAAGCCCAGCGCCCCGGGTTTCCTAGCTAATGCAGTGCAATTAACCCTAAACTAATGCAAATAGTGCGTCTCAGCGCCCTGACTTACAGTGGTTTAAAGCGAGTTTCAAAGGAAGCAATTTATTTTATTTTATTTTTGTTTTTATTTGCGTAAGCTCCTTTGATGTAATTAGCTACTCCACTCGGAAACGTTGGAATTTGATGACTCGAAAACTTACAAAATAAAAAAAAAAGTTAGTAACTCAAAATAAGATGAAAAATAAGAAAAAGAAAAATACTCTAATATTTACAAATTAACTAAACTAAGATTCTAAAACTAAAGCTAGTAATTTGCAATCCCCGGCAACGGCGCCAAAAATTGATGTTGTCAGAATCAAGATATAAAAAGTATGCTTTTATTTATGCTTTACTTTTCTAAAGATTTGTAGTGTGAAAGTAAAGGTCGAACCCACAGAGATTGATTTACTACAGCGACTTAATTTTAAAACCTAAATTTAGTTAATTAAGAAAACGGATTTGATTTTAATTTGAATTAAACTAATAACAATAAAACTAAATCTAAACTATGAAAGCAATTAAAGTTGTTTTAAATAATGTTTAAGGGAACCTAGGATTGCAAATCCACCACTAGCTTCATAATAGGAATATTTATGAATTACTTTAGCTTATTACGTTGGATGAATATGGGGAATTATAGCTACAAGCCCAATTCCTCCGACAAGAAGATAATCATGGTTCAAGCACCAACATAATCCATCTTCGGGTAGCACGAATTATCCCACACTAAACTAGAGTTGTGATCTAATCCATCTAACCTAGGCATGGACTATTCGGATACTTGATAGCACGAATCAATAAAGCACCATCACATGTAAACAATCTAAACAAGCACAGCAAGAATAGATCGTTGAGCACATCACAGTCAAAATAGATCTAAGACAAGAATAAATTCTGAAAGCAATGATTTAATCAATGTAAGTACGATTTATTTATAAAAATCCTCTAAACATGTGACTGTCATCCATACATAATAAAACTAAAATAAAAGCATAAATAAAACCCTATTACTCGTCTAGGGCTTCATTGAAACCCTAGATCAATGATCTAGCCGTCCATGGAAGTGATAGATGGCAAGTAGTTGATGGAGGAGGCCATGGAAATCCTTGGTCTTCTTCTTCTTCTCCTTGCTTCCCTCCCTTCAATGGCTGGAAGTATGGTTGTAGAATGTGTGTATAATAATTGTCTAATGATGTGTAACCCCTTAATTGAAGTAAAATAGGGTATATATAGATTTACAACAAGTTTTGGAAGCCTTTACAACTCGAAACGGACTGAATCTGATGTAATTTACAATCTGGACGTCATTCTGCAGTTTCGTTTGCACAGGAGTCTTCAGTATACTGAAATACGCAACTTTGGTTTTTACCCATATTGCGCGAGCGGGTCGCGCGAGCGCGACATTTTGGACTTCGCGCGCGCGGATCGCGCGAGCGATTCTGGGGTTCTCGCGCGAGCGGATCGCGCGAGCGATTCTCGGTTTTTCGCGGGCGCGGGTCGCGCGCGCGACTTGGCTTTTTCAGCTTCTTTCTTTATGCTTTTTCACCCTGTTTAGCCTGATATACTTGATTTCTTCCTAAACTTGTCATAAAATAGAAAACGAAGTAAAAATATACAAAAACAGGATAAAAAGGTACTAACAAATGCTCGTTAAGGCGTATAAATAGGATTAGTTCTCTCCCGATCAATGCTTACGTACGGTCATGACGCAATGTTGCCAATAGAAGTAACCGTCCGGTCAACGAGACGAGCATTCCAACTCGGCCTTAAATCAGCTGACTACACGGAAGCAATGATAGCCGAAGAACTTGATGACGTTCGTCTTAAAGCATTGGATTGTATCAAGGCACAGAAGAATAGAGTTACTCGAGTGTACAACAAGAGGGTTAAACACAAGTCGTTTGGCGAAGGAGACCTAGTGTGGAAAGCTGTGTTACCGCTGGGTGAAAAAGATGCCCGATATGGAAAATGGTCGGCTAAATGGGAAGGACCATTCCAGGTGATATCGGTCATTACGGCGGGTGCATATCGGTTAATGGACTTAGATGGAGAGATGCATGCAAGACCGATAAATGGAAAATATTTAAAACAATATGTACCATCCCTTTGGGAGTCAGTAAGAATAGATGAAAGAAAGATGAATGACGGAAATTTTCATTTTCATTAATGATAAAAAAAAAATATACATGGTACTAGCTGTTTATTCTTAAAGCGGCCATATAAAAAAAAATTATAAACATTTTTTCTTAGCAAATCTTAATCTAAGCTCTTCCCAAGCCCGGTCCAGGTATTCCAATTCCTTTTCCGCGGTAGCTTTGTCGGCCTCCCACCTGCTTGCAGCCGCTGCAATTCCGGTCAAAGCATCCACGTGTTCCTGCGCGGTGCGCCCAACATCGAGAATGGCCTTCTCAGAAAGTGCAAGGCCTGCATCAGTATTACTCAACTCGGCCTGAAGCTTTGCCATCTCGGCCTCGATCCTAGCCTTCTCCTGAACGAGGCGCTCCTTCATGGCCCTGGACGCTTCAAACTGTCGCTTGCAAGCACCCAGATACTCGACGCGGGCTTTACGTTCCCTGGACTTCTCTTCGATTCCAGAAATAAGCTTGGTAGCAGACCGATGATGGTTCAAATAGTCTGGCAGCCTCACTTGCAGATCCCGAAGATCGGCCCTCATTTCTTCAGATATGTCCAACCAGGAAAGCAAGAGGCCCATGGCCGAGTGAAATTCATCGAAGTCTTGGAGCTGGGAGAGTTTGCGTTGAAATGTAGTCCGAAACCACTCCTCAGCCCGTTGGTACTCAGCAGCGGAAGGACCAGCGGTAGCCTGAGCAATGACAGGTTCGGCTTGTAGGAGCTGTTCAGGATTGAGCAGAGCGAAGAAGGCTTCAACTGAGGAGACCGAGCTAAAGTCTGGGATGGGAAAAGAGCTGGAAACCTGCAAAAGGAAGTACAGTAAGCACAAAGTACAATGAAGAGGCAGATGACGCATAGTACAGAGGCAATAAATTACCTGGACCGAGGGAGAGCTGGTCGAGGAAGTCGCCGGTGGGGGTGGTGGTACAGTGAATGCCTGTGTACTTGTGCCAGTGGAGAGGCTGATGTTTTGGTATGAGAAACATCGGTGGAAGGAGGCTGATCGGGGATAGATTGCTCACGCATGATCTCAGTATCCCGAGGGGTCCCAGGATCGCTGATATCGATGGGATCATTGCGATCCGATCCAGAGGGTCTCTCATCCTCAGTAGTTCCCAAATTGTCACCAGCACCGATACTGTCAGTTGCGGGTGACAACACCTCGGCACCACCACGAAGGATGGCCTACCTGGCCTCGTCCAGCCCTCTCAACCGTTGGAGCTCGGCCATCAGCTGATCATAGGACATCTGAGGGGCTGTCTCCACAGGTGCAGCTGGGGAGGATGTTGGAGTTGGAGGTTTCAGAGGAGACTTTAGAGGTGGAGGCATCTTAGCCCGAGAAGTTGGAGGCTTCATCGTCGCCTGGCCAGTCTTCTTGGCAGCAGCACCGCCATCCCCCTAATATCAAAACAAGTATAGTTCAGCCTAAAAATTAAACATATGTAAAAGCAAAGCAAAAACGGGAAATTTGATACCTTGGCCGATTTAATGGTGGCTGTAGCAACGTTACGACGTTGACGGGTAGAAAGAGGTATATCCTCATCCGACTCGATATCGGTCGCGCCAGATGGATTCTCTCTAGGAAGAGCCTCTGAACAAGAATAGAGATAAAATCAGTTAGAGAAAGGGAAGGCTTATTGAAACAAAAGGGAAGAATACCTAAAACTGGTGCTCCAGTTTCTACAACCCGTATGGCCGATGAATGATCGACCGCGCCGAGATCATGCCATCCGGTATAAGTAACTCTCTCCCAAGGTTCCATCATTGACGAGGCCTGCTTCTCCACCATCGGAATGGAAATTGCAAAATTAGCCTCAGGCAAGGGAGGTGGACGATATTCAAAGGGCTTGAGGAACTGCTCAAAGGACATAACGGATGAATAGTCAACCGTCTGAAGGTACTTTTTGTATGCCCTTGCTGTTTTCTCCTTGTGTTCCTGCTCAAGTGCCCTCAAATGCCACTTCATATCGGACCGCATGATCTCGGGATATCTGGGGTCAAATTTGAATTGAAAGAACTTTTCGAAAGCAAGAACGGCTTGATATGGAGTTTTACCTTTGGAGGTAGTAGCTTTCCTTTTTCGACCTGCAACCTGAACCATAGAGGTGTTAGCAGAATGAGGTGGTTTCTCAGCGACAGGTGGAGAAATACGTGCAAGTATAGAAAAAATGGGCTCAGAGCGTAAACCCGACAGAACTTTGGACCACCAAGTTTCAAACTCGGTGGATGTTGAAGGAAGCTCTTCAAATGGGAAAAACTCCAATCCAGCTCTGGCCGATCTGCTGAAGGAACGGCACTTCTCGACCTTTGCCAGGTCAGAAAAAAGAGACCGTCCTGCCATTGAACGGTTGAATGTTCAAAATGGAGGAATGTGGATTAGTTGTCTTAGCCCGAATTATCGGGCCAAATTAGGGGCATTATAGTACTCCACCCCACATTTATTGTTGTGTTGGGGTAAGACAGGACTGTACAAAAGATCTTGGCCAACTAAAAAGCTGGCCCAGATTTCCTCATGACTTTCTTTCTCGGCCTCAGGAGCTTGACCCGGACCATAAAGAAGCCATTTAGGGCACCGAATACGAGGATGGAAAGGGAGAAATTGTTGGTGCGATCGGTTCCCCATAAGTTCGTAAAAGAAAGAAAAGAGATGATCAAAAGAAAGGCCCTTCGGGCCAAATCCAGCAAAATGAAAGGCGAATGCGGAAGAGTCCTCGGGAAGAGTAGTGGGAACGAAGGTATCAACCAAGCATTTTTCGGGAAAGTAGGATTACAGCCAACATTGGAGGAGCCAAAGGGCTCCTCCCGAGTTTTTGAAATTGGAAAAAATGAATTCAAGAATGCCACGGTAGAGGTGGGAAAGAATAAGAGGAGCAAGTGCAAGTTTTGTGACCGAGGCAAGAGCAAGTGCGATGTGGGTATACTCTTTAGTGATGCCGTAGGAGGCCGAGCAAAATATAAATCGGTTCAGCCAATAGATCAAGAACGCAACATGTTCTCGATCAGTGACCTCCCCTTGATCCATACAGGCCGAGATGAAAAGGACCGAAGCCAGTAATGACACGAGATCCCTTGCCCGATGGGGTCTTAGGGTATTTGAACTCAAGTGTGAACGAAAGGTCAGGAGTAATTTCCTCACCATTGGCAGGAAGACCAGTGAGGAAACAAATGTCTTGGATCGTTGGGCTCATAAGGCCGCAACGGAAGAAGAAGGCGTTGGCCGAGGTCGACCAGAAGAAGAGAGAAGAAAATAAGAGAGGTTTATCAAGGTAAAATCTCTCTCGGCTAAGCATAATGACATCATAGATGTCAAGAGCCTTCCATAGGTCCTTTTTCACCTCCGCCAATCAGTCTACCTAGGAGATCCAGTCCGGAGAAGGAATAGGCCAATTTCGCAAGGGGTTAGAAGGGGCATACTGGGAGCCCCAATCAAATTAGGGGATTGATAGAGTAGTTCTCTGTCTTCTACAACCAGAGGGAAGTAGGGATCTAAAGAAGATGGGGGAAAAGAATCAAAAGAAGGACCAAGTCCTATTGAAGAACTTGGAGGAAGAGGAGTCAATACCTGAGGGTTGATCAACCCAAGAATGGTTTCGAGGGCTTGCTTAACGGCGGTGGCATTCGTTTTCACCGCCGGCGCAGTTTCAGTAGCAGCAAGAGAAGATGAAGTAGCACCAGCAGTGTGGGAGGCACCAGTTGCAGAGGAAGAAGCCATGGAAATTTGAGAAGGAAAGAAAAAAATTTTCGACAAAATATTAAGGCAAGAAAGTAAGCATGGAAAATGACAAGGGCGAGTGGTTTATATAGAAGAAGAAAGGGGGTCATTATGATTTGGGAGCGAGTTCCCAAGAGGTATGCCTCGATTTTGGAAACGAGGCAGGAAGGACTATTGGGGGGATGCCACGTGGAGCCGTACGCCGCCAATTTCCAGTTGGTATTTAAATTTGAATTCAAAACGTCTCATCAAACTAATGGAGCCACGTTTGACACGACATTTTGGGGGCATTGTTTACACCCTAAATTAGGGTTTCCCAAGGCACGTGACGGTCATGTGGACTCAGGACGTCATCACTGGACCACGTGGGCAGATGAATGGGGATAAGGCCGATGACGTAGGAAAACCGATATCTGATCTAGCTACTGGTAAGGATGGTATGTTCCATATGAGGGTATCGGTATCAAGATCGAGGACAGGTTGATGCGAGGTTCTCAGAGAAGTACCCTAGTTTTAACAAGTATGGCTAGTTGCAGAGTAGCCTCAACTGCAGCCCTAACATTGGTAATATTTGACCGATGGCCAACTTATTTATGACTGTTGAGCCCTAATATCGGCAATGACAAAACGGCTGTCATAAAAATATCGGTCTCAATAAGCAAGACCGATATCAGAAAAGAACAGGGACACACCTCGGCATTAACAGATAAGGCCGACGATCTTTTCTACGGATCTCGCAGTAGCAGGTCCATAGGATGATAAAAGCAATCCATGGGATCAGTGAAGGTCAAAGGCAACATCGGTGTAGTAGGACCGAGAGACACAAGTAGGCTTCCTACTGAATAGAAGGCCGATTAACATTACCAGCAGAGATTAAGCTATACAGAGAGAAACACAATCGGTCATGAATTTACTCAGAAAGTACAGTTAAGCAGGAATGAGAACGTGGTCTTCAGTCTACAGAATATGCAAAGGTGGAAGAGAAAGCAGTTACGTGAAAAGAGGAACGTGGCAGAAGTGGGATCATCACACAAGTCATGGAAATTGATCCTGGGACATAGTGGGAGCATAAATTGATACATGCCTAGAAACCAGGGGCCACATACCCCACTACTCCATGATCCCCACTAACATGAGCGGTTGTGCAAATAAGTCTATAAATAGGCCATGTGGTGCAACATTGGAAAAGGGGGCTAACACACACGCCACTTCTGCTCTCAGCAGACTTTTAGTGTCTCCTCATAACTATTTTTTCTTGTTCTTGAGTGATTTTTAGTAATTTGTGAGTTCTGAGTGCTCGTTTTTATTCTTTTACTTTGAATATTTGTAATCACCACTTTTCAATCAATGGAGAAGATATTGTCTATGGAGGTATTCTGAATTGTTGTATTTAGTTTCCTTTTCTGCAGTTTCCAGTTGTTAGTTTCTTACTTGCATCAGAGTAGAGAAAGCCCACATTCTGTTGTTAAATAACAAATCGCTTAAATTAGAAGCCAGATTAGGTAATCACCACTACTTTGAGTCCACACAGACTCTGGCACGCCCAACACACACCACACCAGAGATTTATTGCAAACACTGTCACACCCCGATTTTTTGACAACCAAATAATTAATCCAGAGCATGTATCCAGTCTAATATTTAATTTCCAAAACACCGAGAGTGACACCCTCACACAGACTAATAGATAATTATTGAAAACAGTATTTTATATTCATTGAACAAGGACATGTGATTTTGTGTTTAAAGATAAAAATCTTTATTATTAAACTTGAATTCCCAAACATTCATTTTCATTATAAAAGAAATTAAACTCCATTCCACATAATACATCCTTTCGATTTACAAAAGAAATATTATATTCATTCAATAAAACCCTCTTTACAGAGTTCAGCGGAAAGAAAAATAAATAAGCATAAAATCTGTACATCCATTGGTCAGAGCAACTACAATGCTCCCAATACCCAATATAAAATCCTTATTACAATTATACACTTGTGGCCCACACTACCAGAAATAAAATAAAGTACAAAAAAAAAGTCCAACTCTAATAATAAACAACACTGCGACAATCTCTTCACCCAAACAGAAGCTCCAAAGAAAATCTCCAAATACTAAACCTGCACATACATTCGACTACGTTTCATATAGAAGCGCCCCGAATGCATTACGCACCTGGGTCAGTATATAAAATACTGGAATGAGTTAACAAAAAAATATAAAACGAGTCTTAGGGAACAACGGTGTCCCATTGACTCCCAAAAGTACTTACAAAGAAAAACATAACCACCTCATATCATACAATATCGTTGCACATAAAATAAACAATGTCATCACACATAATTCATGTCGGGTTAGAACAGTAGTTACACGCACATTCAGGACAGAACGGTAGTTTCCTTCAATGTGGTGGCAGTGGTTCCCAACCCGAATAATACCAATTGAATACTTACCCATCGGATATCTATGGTGAACCAACCCTGCATAAAAGTTAGTGGGCCCACTATCCTGTAAAATATAATTATCACAGTTCAAGTTATACCCATAATTACTTTCTGAATCAATGTCCATTACAATTCAAGAGTCAGTCATACTACCATCAGACCCATATTTCAGTAACAGAATAAATAAATTCATAAAATGCTCACATCAAAATCCTCCAAACATAATCCAAAACTTAACACACAGTCTATGGTTATCACATTCACACTCATACACAACGATTATAACATGAAAAATTATTAGAAAAGTCGATTACTAAGCATCCACAACTTTCTACGATACTACTACAGCAAGAGGTAATTAATTATTCAAACTTCTAAACGCAAGAATAAAACAACACAAATTATTTTCTTTTATTACACCTTATGTTCACCACCTCGGCCACCCATCCATGGTCCAGCCTACACATATATCCCATGTGTCTCCTAACGTAATACTAACTCCCACTCCGGTCCCAACTCCCATAGGATATCACTGGGATTTGAGTATACACCGAAAGGCTAGTCCTTACGTTCTTGACGTCAATAAACAATGTCTAAATACACATGAAATAGATCAACAAGCCGGGCATAAGGCTTAAAAATGAAGAGACAGGTCATCCACGTAGTCGCCGTCTAATCACACAAGGACGGGTCATCCACGAAGTCGCCGCCGCCTAAAATTATAAGGAGTAGTGGTGAACTCTAAGGATTTTCTAACATTCTTACATCCACATTTTCCACAAAACTCAACTTTATAAAAGATTCATATATCTCAAATCAAATTTCTATTCAAAAATCATATTAACGGCTACATGTTCACACAGATTCATAATCCACACAAAATCACACTGTCACAATTTCACAAAGCTCAACTATCCATGAGAATGCATTTTTTTAGTGCAAACAAATTAATTTATATCAACGAGCACGAAGTCACACAAAAATATGATATAGCAAATACGCTTATTTTAACATTCATAGAACTGCTACTGTAATATGAATTTTTTGCCCAAACGGTGCAGAATTGGAAAAAATACCATTTGACGAAAGTTGTCCAGAATTGCGTTTCCTACAGGCCTACTTGAACAGAATCACGAAAACTGTAACGTATGATTTATTATGAATTTTCTACTCAAATCTGATCCGTGAAAACCCCAAATCTGAAAATTGAATAATTGCTCAAATGTATATTCAAGACTCATCTATAAATCTCAATCACAACTTCAGTCATTGTAGAAAAAAACCTAAATCTCATAAATCCGTAACTATGCTAATTCAATAGTCTATCCATTTAAATTTCAATCAAACGAGATTGAAAGAAAATAATAAGTTAACTGACCGATTTAGGGCTTTAATGTTGATGATGATTTCGCAAAACAATATTTGGGGTTCCTCTTTTCTTCTTCTTCTTCTTCTTCTTCTCTCTCTCTCTCTCTCTCTCTCTCTCTCTCTCTCTCTCTCTCTCTCTTGACTCATCTATCTCATGTCTCGCTTTTATTTTCTTTTACTGATTAAACCTAGGGTTTATAAAATGTATATATCTATGTAACACACCCAAATAAATATTGAAATCCTGTTTTTTGTCTAAGGGTCTCACAAAAATGCTTTACATGGGCCCGAAAATGTATTCTAAAGCCCAATAGGTACCCATGACCCCCGGGCACTAAATTTCTATGTTAAGCACACTACCTGACATACTAACGACCCGTACACTCTACTTCAATATTTTTATTAGATGTCACTAAAATACATACACAGTTAATATCTAATACTTGAAAATAATAAGATAAATAATTTCTAAAGGCACTTAAAAAATTAGGGTTGTTACAGTGCCCCTACGGGGGGTAAATCATCTGAGGAAAAGGTGATAGTTAGAGTCAGAACTCTGCTGATCATTCCCACGAGTTCCTCCAGTGCTAGTTTGATCGAAACATCGGACTGATGTGGGGCATCCAGGACTGCCTGCCTATGATGTTTAGTAGCGATCAATAACCCCCAAATGGTGATATTAGCCTGTGTCGTCTTCATTTGTTTCAAAACCCTATCATATTCATCATTCAGTTCATGTTCTCAGCCTGTCATCTCATGTGTCTTCCTGCCTTTCTACTATTGCTTACTATTGCTCTCAATTCTGCTACTTCCCCGGTATTCCCTTCGTGCCCCATTTCAGTGTTATTTTCTCTTCTCACTAATCTTGTCGTGGGACCTCTAAACCAGATAATGCCTGAATCAGGTGCTATTTTTTCTGTGCAATTTTTTTTATGATTTTCAAAAGACTTTTTATTTTGCTGCTTTTCTTTTCTTTTACCATTATCCCCCCCCACCCCCTTTTAATCTTTATTTGATTTGTGAATACTTGGTAAAACATTCATGAATGGTTCATATGTCACATAGATGCAATGCATGTGTGTGTGTGTGCCTACTCTATATGTCAAAGAAAAGAAAATCCTAACCCTAACACATAAATCACATACAATCCTCACTCATGTCAAGTGCGCCAACTTCTCCTTTCATGTGACATCATTACCCTTTATTTTAAAATCATTTGCGAAGTATTTCTTGGATGGTTAATCTTTTAAAAACAATCCTTGAGAATTTTTTTAGAAAATGAGGATGTTAAAAATTTTTCAATAAAGATGATTGGATCAAAATTTCGCTTTTGAAATTCATTTGGAAAGCATCAAAACAATTCCCAAGATTTTGCGTTTTTCCTCTAAAGATGAGAGTGTGAAAATATACGTCAGCAAGGTTGGACTTGGAATTTTAGTCAAAATACTTTGAAAAGATGGCAAAAATCTATTTGCTTTCAAAGATGGTCTTAAAATTCTTTGGGTAGAAGGGTCACATGATTGGATTATTATCGTACTTTTCATGAATTCATATATATACAAGGTCAATGATGCTAAGCTAATAAGATATAAGAAGTCTAACCTTATAATAAAAAATCTGGCATATTCCCAAATGTCATAAGACATGAGAAGGAATTGCTAAAAGGTGATTAAAGGGTTACAAGTCTTATTTCAAACGAGCATAGTCATCACCTCAAATAATCCTTTCCTGGCATACAAAACTCCCTAACACATAATCCTAATCGAGAATTGATTCCCTAAGATTGAAAGGTTCTATAGAAGCTATCATGCAAAGGCTTGGTTTTGGTCAAATAAGGGACCTTTGACACACATCCGATAGGATGCTTCATATACCACCACATGGTACGAGATTAAGGGTGATCACACAGTCCCATGATGGCTTGACCGATTAGGTTGCCCCAAGCCTCCAAGGTCATTGTTCCATGTAATCGACTGGTGAGACATGTAAGTGCAGTGCAATAGGCATACAAAAATTACCTAACTCGATTAAAAGGATGCTTTCGAGTCTAATTCTCAAGTGAACCCAAAATTGGAATTCTAGTCTGCGAAACTAGAGATTCTGGGTTTGATGCCCAACAGAGTCACTAGATTATGGATATCGCAGGCTAACCACGCTCTTTAAACTTTTTCAAATTTAAATAGGAGTTGCCACTTAATTTTAAAGGAAAATTAAGAAAGCATTTTAAAAGCAAACTAATCTGTTGGAAACCAAAGATTTCTTGGTCTGGGGATTATGGAATGAGAGGGAAAGGAGCCCGGCAGACTAAAACACTCCCTCCCATCCTATCTCGTGATAGGCCTCTACTCAACATCCTTTCTAATTGAATTATTAATCTAATTATTCCCTCAATTAATACATAAATATGTACATTACAAAAGCATGTTGAAACGGGTACAATATTGCTAACGATAAACAACATACAAAACCATATAGATCAAATAGCAAACAAAATGGTATGAAAATAGAGAACATGGAAATTTACCCGGGATCCAGCTGCAATATAGAAACATGAAATGCATGCAAATAATATAAACCTAAAAAATGAGTCTTTAATTCATATATTCACATAAGGCAAACCCTAATCTAAGGTCTCTTGTATGAAGTCGAAAATCAATAAAATCAAGAAGTGAAATAAACTAGAAAAAAGTTGAGAAATCATACCTCAATAGTACTGCAAAAAAGGTTAGTCCACATGCTTCGAACATAAGATAATATCAAGTCCTAAAAACCATGGCAAACTACTAGCTTAAATCTAACAAACATGGAGAAAGTTGACAAAATCATGAATTCTCTTATTTATTGAAATCACAACATCTCTACAGATATACAAGTTTCAACTAGGAGCCAATGTAATGTCCATATAGAGAGGATATAATCCCAACATGATTACAAGGAACCCATGACTAGGTTTAATTAATTATGGTTTAGCACAATACAAGATAATGCCCTAATTGCTAGAATCTATGCATGAATATGAGCATGAATAAACTATAAACCATTTATAGATTTGGATCATCTAACATCTAGGCTTAAGTTCAATTAATCATAATCATAACATATTTCAAGCTTTAGGTCATGGAAAAGTCATTTGGACCATTATTTACAAAGGTTATCAAATCTGTCATAGAATTCAGGAAATTATACAGAGCAGACCAGACTTTCAAAAATTTGAAAAGCATACTTCCCATGGTTTGATATTAATGATGTTTGGACACAAGGTGCCTCTGTGAGTCTAGTTTCTAACCTAAAAAGAAAATCAAAGATCGAAAGGTTCAATCTTTACGAATTGGACTAAGACCAGACATCACTCAGAATTTAACAACTCTATGTCCACAGATTTTATATGATTTTCTAAAAATAGTACACGAATATGAATTGTTCCAATCTTTTTAGTGAATCTCATTAACACATTTAAATGTATACAAAAAATTATTTGAAATAAAAAAATGTTTGATTAAGGCTCTGATCTATTCAAACCAAAATTGAGTTACTATTCTAAAATTTTGGACAGAGAGTAACTAGTTTACAAATCCTAAGATCAAGCCATCTTAACCCCAAAATTTCATCAAAACAAAAATTACAGTGGTAGATCTCTATGTTATGAACACATTCTAATTGGTTTCAATTAATTCTAATGGATCATGATTTAATTAAAAATCTGTGATCATTGCTGGTTATTGAGTTCACTGCACCAGTATTGACATCTAAGCCATTGGAGTTAGCTCTTCTTAAGCCTTAATTCTTCTCTCAAGTTGATGATCCTTGAGGAATGTAGACTCACTTTATTTAATTTGTTTCCCATTTCAATGATCCTTGGAGACTAATTATAAACAATCCATATGAACCTCAATGGAACACGAAGAGAATTCCATGAGACTTTAAATTAGAGGACCCAAGTCATGAACCAAGGCTTGAATCCACTAATCATGTATGGATATAACTATGATAAACTTTAATTCCCATTTAAATCACAAGTTTATAGAGAATTTAAAGGATCAAATTCAAAGGAATCAAATAAGATATTGAAAATCTCATGAATCCGAAGAGAGGAGTATAAACAAAAAGAGATGGAATCAAAACTCAATTAATGTCCTAAGTTAGACTTCACTTTAGAACTTATTTAGTCTAAAATCCAAAGCTATTTAGATCCAAATCAATGAAAAACAAATGAAAATTCAATCACAATTCTAGTGGTGTGTGATGAAATGAGGTAGCAAGAGACTTTGGAAAATGTGTAAAAAATCCTAAGTAGTTCTATGAATTGTGATTGAACTTGAACTAAGAACTAAGAACTAATTAAGATTCGTGGTTACCTCCAATTATCCTCAACTGCTTTGTGGTTTGAATGTCTTCAAAGGATCTTTAAGCTCTTCGTCCAACCCTTACAAATTTTGTTTCAATTTTATTAATTCTCTCCTAGATTCTCTTAATGGTATTTTGATTATTTCAAGAAGCTGTTCATCAATCTGCCCCTTTGTAATGCGATATTCATCCCCTTATATAGGCCAATTTTTAAAGGTCATTTTAGTAAATTCGGGGGTAAAAACTCTGATCCTAAAAGCATTTTTGATGGTACAATGCGTACTATTTTAAAGTAGACTGTTGAAAAATGCAGTACTTGGCGGAGTTGTCTGCAGCACTCAGTAAAAGCCAGAACGGTAGCTACCAATTGCTGGAACGGTACTCAGGGAGTACCGCAGACAACTCGCGGAGTGTCGTCTTTTTGTGCTCCTCATTTTATTTTGATTTTTATTTCTTTTTCTTTTTCTTATTCTTATTCCTTTTCTTTCTTTTTTGCTTCAAAAACTCCTTCTATTTTCATGACATATGGTGAGTTGGTCACGACGCTCAATGATCGCCAGTGCAGTTCTCACTGAGTGCCGGCACGACAATCAGTGAGTGCCGCTACAGCATCACATGACTGCCGCAGGCCTCACCACGTGTTGTTTTATCCTTTTTCTCATATTCTTCCCTTTTTTTCCCTTCCTTTTTCCTACTTTCTCTCTTCATCATCCTTTTTGAAATTGAAGGGCCTTTTGAAGAGCTTGAATCACCTCGGGAACCCTAAATTTTTCAGACATTGTCATAATCGGTCTTGGAGGTAACAATCCTTTAAATTCGACGAATGGTCAATATTGGGGTGTCTGTAGTTTGCCACTCTTTGGCAGAGTTTGTGGAACAATGCGTGTCACGAGTGAATGTCAAAACTTGTGTGAAGACAAGGCTTTGACCAAGGTGTTGAATTTAGGTAAAAACTGAATGCGTTGCAAAAACAGTCTCACAAATGGTCCATGCCGGTCATGCTTAATGGTGAGCTGGCTATGCATTCCTACGAGAATCAGACCAGGATGTAGTTCGATGATAGGACAAACACACAAGCACAAATAGTCATACAGATGAATGCACATATCCTATCGTGATGCACATGCTTACGCAATGATGGCTGCCAATGCAATCTTATACTTCCAAACTATGTAAATGCGATGATTTGAGATCATGCTATTTTGATGTACTTAGATGCACTCCATATGCTATGCTACTTAATACTTGCGATCACTTCAACTTACTGGGTGAGCTATCTTCAGAACTTGGAGTTTCTTTTGACTAATGAGTCGGTCCTCTTCAAGACTCGTAGCCATTTTGGCTAATCAGATGATCGCAATTGACTGGATAGCGCTTCACGACTTAGTCCCCAGTGTCAACATGGGTTTGCTCTCTTGATGCAATCGACTGGGCGGCACTTTGCAACTTAGGCCCCCGCATCAACGTGGGTTTGCTCTCTTGACACAATCGACTGGGCGGCGCTTCCCGACAGGGCCGGCCCTGACTCCATGCTACCAAGCGGTTGCATTGGGCCCAGGCCATTATTGTGGGCCTACCTTTTTTTTTTCCTTCTTTTGTATTAGATGCCAAAAGCCTATTTTGTAGGCTTTTTTCTTTTCCCCCTTTTTCCAGCCTCTAGGAAAAATGCAAGGGCACTGCTTTTTTTTTTATTATTTATTTCTCTCTCTCTCTCTCTCGACTCTCAGTTCTATAGCCAGGGCAGTCTTCATCGCTTTCTCAGTGACTCAGTCTCCCTCTTTCTCCAATCTGGCAGCCGGCAGGTATGAACCCTAGCATCTTTTTTTCCTTATTCTTTCAATCGTCTCTCTCTTTTTCGATCCATTGAATCCTAGGTTTTTTTTTTCCTTATATTTTCTTATAACCTTCTTCATAATTTCTTCAAATTTCTTATATTCCTTCATAATCTTCTTTTTATTTTTATTTTTTATTTTTCCCCCCAGCTTTCTATTGATTGAAGGCTTGAAGCATCAGTCATTCATACTCAATCCGGCAGGTATGAACCCTAGCATTTTTTTCCTTATTCTCTGAATCTCACCCTTTTTCTCAATCATGAATCGTCTCTCTTTTTCTTGATTGAACCCTAGCTTTTTTTTCCCTTATATTTTCTTAAAACCATAATTTCTTCAGATTTTTTATATTTCTTCATAATCCTTTTTTTTCCTAGCTTTCTATTGATTGAAGCATCAATCATTCATACTCTTATGGATTCATGGTAATTAAATTGTAAGTATTGAATAATTAAAGTATTGAACCCTAGTGTTGTTTTCCCCTTGTATTTTCTTCTAATTTTCTTCCTAATTTCTTCAGATTTCAATAATATTGAATCTATTGATTGATGCATCAGCCACCATTCGCCGAGTACGGCAAGCATGTATGAACTATGAAGCATTTTGTGACCCTTTTTATTTTTTATTTATTTTTTTATTTTTGCTCGTGAGCAATTTTAATTTCCTATGTTAGCAATTTTATTTCTTCTTTTTGCATGTGAGCAATTGTTGTGAGCATTTTTTTCTTTGTTTATCTAGGTATGAAAACATTGAAAAGACATGAATCCAGAAATGAAAAAAGGAATAGAAAAAGGAGAGAACTTGAATTGATTGAATCTTAAAAAGGAGCTCTTCATAAGTTTTAAAAACCAATATAAATGAAGAACATAGGAACTTGAATGAGCATGAAGATGTGGCAAATGTAGAAATTGTAAATGAACACAAAGATATGGTAAATGAAGAAATTGTGAATGAACCTAAAGATACGGTAAATGAAGAAATTATAAATGAACACAAAGATGTCATAAATGAAGAAATTGTGAATGAACCTAAAAATGCGATAAGCGAAGAAAATGTGAATGAACTCGAAGATATGGTAAATGAAGAAAATGTTGAAAGCAGTCCGAACATAGATGACCCAGGAAATTGGAAAAAGATTGATCAAAGATTGAGAGATTTATTAGTTGAAAGAGGTCCTAAAAGAGATGACAACCTTGAAAATGATTCAGAAAGTAGGCATTTCTCTTATGCATATTACATTCGTCAGTTATCAAATGGTGAAAAGCATGGTAGGAAATGGCTAATCTATTCAAGTACTTTGGATAAGGTCTTTTGCTTTTGTTGTAAGTTGTTCAAACATGATGGAAACAACACTAAATTGGGCCAATTGGCAAATGAAGGAGCTTGGGACTGGAGAAATCCTAGTAGCATGCTTAAAAGACATGAAACTAGTAGAGAACACATTGCTCACATGAGGATTTAGATTGAATTGGAGACTAGATTTTGACAAAAAACAATAATTGATAAAAGTGTTGAAGAATAAATCAAGAGAGAAAGAACATTGGAGGCAAGTATTATTTAGAATAGTTGTTGTGAAAACACTTGCTAAAAATAGTTTGGCCTTCCGTGAGGACAACGAGAAGATTTATGAAGAAAATAATGGAAAATTTTTAAGTATAATTGAAATGATTGCCGAATTTGATCCAATAATGAAAGAGCACACTCGTCGAATTAAAGAGAAAGAAATTCATTATCATTATCTTAGTCACAAAATTCAAAATGAATTTAATCTTCAAATATTGGATGAGATCAAATGTGTAATCATTAAAAGGGTTAAAGAAGCAAAGTACTTTTCAGTAATTCTTGATTGTACACCGAATGCAAGCCATGAAGAGCAAATGTCCCCTATATTAAGATGTGTGAATTTCAACAACTCCAATAATTGTAGAAGAGTTCTTTTTAGGATTTTTAAAGGTGCATGACACAATGGGGCAAGGACTTTTTGGTGAACTTGTCAATGTTTTGAAAATCTTAAACTTGATATTGATGATGTAAGAGGACAAGGGTATGATAATGGTTCTAATATGAAAGGGAAAAACAAAGGTGTGCAAAAAAAGAATATTAGAGATAAATCCTAGAGCATTCTACACGCCTTGTGGTTATCATAGTCTTAATCTTGTACTTTGTGATATGGCAAACTCTTGTTCTAAAGCTTCATCTTTTTTTTTGGAGTGATGCAACAGATTCGTGTCCAATATTGCATTCTTAATTTCATGATTTTACAATTATTGGAAACAAATTATCACTTATATTGGGAGATTTAATGGATAAATTGTACTTTCGTTGTTCTTGTCATTACTCTCTTGGAGCGAATAAAGATCTCTTTTTGTAGGTTTTGTAAGCTTGGGTGAAGTGGAACCCCAGTCTTGGTAGCATTCATGAAGTTGAAAAGGGTCAAGAAAGAGAATTCAAAAAAGCGGTTCGATTCGCCCTTTAGAAGGGATCGATCCGGGTGCTCAATGGAAACTTAGTGCCTGATTCAAAAAGAGCGGATCGATCCGCCAATATGATGGGATCGATCCGCGATCTTTCTGTGGCATTCTGTGACACAACTCCCAAAATGGATCGATCCGCCTATATGAGGGGATCGATCCGCGTCTTCTCGAGAAACCAGTAACTGCCCAGATGAAAGGCAGATCGATCCGCCCCAAAGAAGGGATCGATCCGCGGTTGCGTTTTTTTTCCCTTTTTATTTACAACTTTGCCATTTTGTGTAGGTAGTATATATAGTTAGAGATAAGTTTTATTTAGGGTTAGCTTTTATTTTTCTTGTATTCCTTGGTTGTAAACTCTCCATCTCTCTAATCCCCTCATCTCTCTCCACCATTACTCCTCAACTACCTCTCATCTACTTACATTTAGTGTTAGAGAGAGAAGAGTGGGTTTGTATTGAATGCTTTGAAGCTTTTTGTTGAAGATCATTTTGGGATTTTTGTGGCATTCATTATGGGTTGCTCGAATTGGTATACTTTCTCTTCCCTTCTCTTTAATATTGTTGTCGTTATGATTATAAGTAGCTAAATCATGTAGGTTGGGGATCATAAACCCACCATTGGACCCAAGTGTGTTTTATTGTAGAACTCTCACATTTTGTAGCACTTTAAGAGTTCATGGGTATATGGTTTGATGTCTTGAGACCCCACCTCCAATGTCAAGCATTGGAAGTTGTTAAATCTCTAAACTCTAACATACCTATGTATTGCATTAGAACATCTATCTAACATGTTGGTTGACTACCACATGTTTGATAGTTTGTCACAATGGAATTTTTTACTCTAGAATGTGCTACAAGTACGAAAGCCATGTGTTGTTTGGTCCAAGGTGAGGGAATTCTCCCCACCCTCAATTTCTCCATTTACAAAACTCTCAATTTTTAATTAAACTTAGGCCTTTGCTTTGTTCAAATTTACTTCAAGTTTTCTAAACCGTCATTGTAGTATAAGTTAACACAAATTGAATCGAGTCCAAAGTCGAAAAGACTCATTTTTATTTCTTAGTTTGGGAATTTCTTCTCGCTTGATAATTGGTCTTTAAACGACCACCAATCATTGTTGCATTCCAATCCCTATGGACTCGACACCCTATTTCCATTGTACTACACTTTTAATCGGGTTAAATAAGAACTTAATTTTGACAACATCAAAATGGCACTATTGCCGGGGATTGAAATTGGAAACAACCCTAAGTCGCTTAGTTTCTAATTATCGTGCTTTTGCTTTTAATCTTGGTTGCTCTCTTGTTGATTGCCTTTGAAGGAGTAGCCTTTAAGTGAGAACCGACAACCTCTTACAATGTCAAATCTGAGCAATGCAGGCACAATCTATTACCGCATGCTCACCTTGGTTGCTTTTGGTAATATTGTTCTTCCCCTTACACTTTATAGTTTTATTGAGGACAATGCACAGTCCTAGTTGGGGGGTGTGAGAGCCTGGTTCTCTCATCGCAATTTTAGTCTCATCTGTTTCTAAAAAAAAAAAAAAAACTTGTTCCATGTTTCCAATGACTTTGGTATAGTTGGCCTACTCTAACGCAAAACGATGACGCGTGCCTCGAAGTGTTCTTTCGATTTTAGTATGTGACACTAGTGAATCCCATTAGTTCTATTACTATCTTGATTATAGCGAATTTCATGAAATTTCAAACCTTGGATTATCAAGCACGTGCATGACTACTTGTATTAGAAGGATGTTTAATGCAATTGTTATCCGGAAATCATTTAAAACATTTGTGGAGACTGTACCCTTGTAAGCTTTACATCCTTTTCTCCATTGTTGAATATACATACTTCAATTCGCTCTTTTTGAAAAACATACAGAAGTCGTAGATAATCTCATCTTCTTGTTTTGATTATTCATTAGAGAAATTCTTGTTTGCTTGTCATTGTAGTGGAGAACAAAGAATCACATTATTCGAGGAAGTGATCTTAGGATCTTTTTACCATTTCTACCCTCAACCATATATACCCTTCCTTCACTTAACCATACATCTTCCATATCCACGTTTGAATTACATTTTTGGGATTTCTGGGCATGAGATTGTGTTTGTAAGGTTGCAAAAGAGATTGAATCGTACGGTTATGAGAATACAAAAAAAAAGGAAAGAAAAGAAGCTAAAAATAAAAAAAATAAAAAAATATATATGTAAAGTAAAAAAAAAAGCTTCATAGTCAATTGTACTTCTCTTTTTGAGCATCAAAGAAATATTTGTGATGATTCATCTCTTGTGGTTATTTGTATCCATGCATTCCAATAAATCCCGAGTTTGTACCCAAACATCTCACCTCATTTTCCCTTGTCCTTCACCTAATAACTTTTTTTCCCACTTTACAACTCCCTCAAGACCCTAATTGATTCTCAATTTTTGTGATTCGGAGTTTGAGACTATCATGACAAGTATTTAGAGTTGTTTCACATCCTCTAGTGAATGGTATCCTTCATGAGATTAATATTTACTCATTTTTCACGCTTATGTTTTTCATCATTGGCATATGCGTGGCTTTGGTATTTATTTCCATTACTTTTTTTGCCCGCATGCCCCGAGTGTATTATCCATTCCGAGTGATTCATTTTTAGAGTGTAATACCGGTGAGAATTGAGTTGAAGTGCGTTTTGAACAAAATTTGGATTATGAAAGCATTGTCATCTTCTTGATAGTTGTAGTTATGCACTTCACACCACACACGCATCCAAGATTGAGCTTAATGAAGTTTATCTAATAATGGATTTACGTGTCATGTGCTAAAATCTTTTGAAAATTTTTAGGACTATGTTGAGTGTCAACGTTACATAGTGGGCAACTATCTTGAGGAAACAAAGTGTTTGTGGGTATCATTCCAAGAACCCTCCGGAGACAACCACTCCGCCTCTCCGGGTAACCTAGAGGTTTAACGGCTTGTTGCATACGCTCAATGCAATCGTGTTCCCCACAAAAACGGTTTATCCTTCTTTTTAAATAAATTGTCGTGCAAGGTTATTCTTAAACCTCTTGGTATTTAGCTTTGTTGCTAAGAGACTAGCAACATGCTAGTTGGGGGGTGTGATTCGTGTCCAATATTGCATTCTTAACTTCATGATTTTACCATTATTGGACATAGATTATCACTTATATTGGGAGATTTAAAGGATAAATTGTACGTTCATTGTTCTTGTCATTACACTCTTGGAGCAAATAAAGATCTCTTTTTATAGGTTTTATAAGCTTGGGAGAAGAGGAACCCAGCCTTGGTAGCATTCATGAAGTTGAAAAGGGTCAAGAAAGAGAATTCAGAAAAGAGGATCGATCCGCCCTTTAGAAGGGATCGATCCGCGTGCTCAATGAAAACTTAATGCCTGATTCAAAAAGAGCGGATCGATCCGCCAATATAAAGGTATCGATCCGCGATCTTCCTGTGGCATTCTGCGACACAACTCCTGAAATGGATCAATCCGCGTCTTCTCGAGAAACCAGTAATTGCCCAGATGAAAGGCGGATCGATCCATCCCAAAGAGGGGATCGATTCGCGGCTGCATTTTTTTTCCCTTTTTATTTACAACTTTGCCATTTTGTGTAGGTGATAAGTTTTATTTAGGGTTAGCTTTTATTTTTCTTGTATTCCTTGGTTGTAAACTCTCCCTCTCTCTAATCCCCTCATCTTTCTCCACCATTACTCCTCAACTACCTCTCATCTACTTACATTTAGTGTTAGAGAGAGAAGAGTGGGTTTGTATTGAATACTTTGAAGCTTTTTGTTGAAGATCATCTTAGGATTTTTGTGGCATTCATTATGGGTTGCTCTAATTGGTATACTTTCTCTTCCCTTCTCTTTAATATTGTTGTCGTTATGATTATGAGTAGCTAAATCATGTAGGTTGGGGATCATAAACCCAAGTGTGTTTTATTATAGGATTCTCACATTTTGTAGCATTTCTAGAGTTCATGGGTGTATGGTTTGATGTCTTGAGACCCCACCTCCAATGTCAAGCATTGGAAGTTGTTAAATCTCTAAACTCTAACCACATACCTATTTATTGCATTAGAACATCTATCTAACATGTTGGTTGACTACCACATGTTTGATAGTTTGTCACAATGGAATTTTCTACTCTAGAATGTGCTACAAGTATGAGAGCCATGTGTTGTTTGGTCCAAGGTGGGGGACTGCTCCCCAACCTCAATTTCTCCATTTACAAAACTCTCAATTTTTAATTAAACTTAGGCCTTAGCTTTATTCAAATTTACTTCACGTTTTCTAAACCGTCCTTGTAGTATAAGTTAACACAAGTTGAATCGAATCCAAAGTCGAAAAAGACTCAATTTTATTTCTTAGTTTGGTAATTTCTTCTCGCTTGATAATGAAAGCTTTCTAATGGTACGTAAATAGACAATTTCGGACACCAAAAAGCATTTTTATAAAAATCTGGAAAAGCAGTGCACATAATATTTGAAACAGGACATAAGGGCAACTAGGGGAGCTCAAATAGTAAATGGCGGGTCTCACAAAGGGGGTGGCAGGTCCCACCTAAGTCGCCACCTCACATGTGTCCCCTCCATCAAGCTTTAAGAGTTCCAAACCTTTCAAGAGGCTTCCCACTGCGACCAAATTTCCTGGAAACTGCATTTTGGCACCGAAATGACCATTTTAACCCTTTTCTGATCTCTAAAATCCTTGTTTTAACCACCTTTAAACTTAAAAGCTAAGTTTTCAAACCTCTATATATAGATCCCATACATCTCATATAGGATCATGTCGAATCATCTTGAAGAAGCTTTAAGTACACAATTGAATATCCTTGCAAGAGATAAGAATATACTTAGAACTTAAGAGAGATTTCTAGAGAGATGAAGTGAATTATGAATTAAAAATTTTCGAAACTAATCTCAAGATAATTAGATTAGAGAATTAGAGAATTGGAGTTCAATTACCTCCCTTAACTTCCATGGATGAGTGCTTGAAGAACTTGAAGAAGAAGACTCTTCAATTCAACTTTGATTGCATAATTGAAAATCCTCCAAGAGGTAGACATCACAATTCATCTCTAAGTCCTACTTTTGTATAGATCTATAAGACTTTGATCTAGTTTAGTTTTGTTTTATTTGTTAGAACACTCATCTTCTTCCTTTTCTGTTCTTCACACACTCACATAGCTAGATCCAAGTCTCTTTTGATTTTGTTGATATTTCTTAATTAGAGATTGATTTTCACTTTTAATTTTCAATATTGACTTCACTCTTCTATTTTAGTTTAGATCCATGCATACATGATTATATATATGTATCTATTTTGAATTCTATGATGATTTGAAAGTATGCTCTATGAGAAGGATGATTCTATGTTCATACTTTTCTCTTGATTAATTATTCCTATGACCTAGAACTCCTATTGAATTTCATCTCTAATAGGATATTTGTAAGTCCCTTTGATCTATGATCTAAAGTTCTTCATAGAACTTGAGGGCTTAATTGACTGGGAATTATGATAATCAAGTTGATCTATGAGTTTGATCTCTCTAATAAGCTTCAACCATCACCTAAGATGTTTCTCTCACATTTTAAAATGAACTAGTCAAAATCCAGCACAACAGATTAGTTTTGTCCATAAGATTTGGTCCATCAAAACCCATAGTTTGATGGATTTCAAATTTTCTAGCTACACTTTGTTGAATTAGCTTTCATTTGATCCATTTTGAGAACCCTTAGGATCCATATGCTATATTTAGAAATTATTTAGAAATCGGTTGACAGATTTTAACATAGTCTCTTTGTGCTTGAATTTCGTAAAATCTATAATAGTTATCAATGATCCGCTTTTTGGGGATGATTCCTAACTAATGTATCTATATGCTGATGTTAAATCGTGAGTATACGATCGAGTTAAGATCATTTTCTAAGCATTTGAAGTTGATACAACTATTCTGGAATTTTCTAAGTTTAACTACAATCATGATTATGTATACAAAATGGTCATACCTTGATCACTCAACAACAATTAATGAATAAAACTTGGTTTAAGAAATCATCTAGGATTAATGGATGAGTGATCAAGAGTTTATATTAACTTGATTAACATGATTCATGAATTTCTATCATGTTTTATAATCCTTTGTCAAATGATACCAAATTTCTAGAATAATAAAGTCTATTTTAAAATAGCTTTTCAGAGACCTTAAGATCATGATATGTCCATGGGATTATTTTAGTCATAAACTATAATGAAATAGCTTTCTTTTGAAACCAAATAGAGCTTGACATGATTTGTTTAAAATTAATTATGATTTTTACAAAACAGTGGATAGCCCTGACCCACTGTTCCCAAAACTCTTATTTCTTGAACTTCAAAAGTGGTAACGAGGTCCTACTTTCTGGAGAAGTTCCCTAAGACATGTATCTAACTTTTTGTAAAAGAGTTTTTAACCGAGCTTATGTTTAAGACCACTCTTGATAGGATTCATTAGAGGTTATTGAATCTGGAAATTTGATTGATGATATCTTCTCCTTGTTTATCATGCATATCATTTCTTTGTTTGTATGTTTGCAATGCTTGGGTATTCTTGGTGTCTTAGTGTAGAGAATTGAATGCCGTGAATCCGGACTTCGATTTATGAGCTTGCCTCGTCTGCATGTGGCTTAGTGCCCATGTATCGTGTACTATCTCTATCCTTTCTCTTAGAATTTTTCTAGGTTTATAACTTTGTTTTCAACTACACATTTCCTTTAGGATAGGCCCCGTTTATATGCTTATATGTTAGAGACATATTATCTACGATTATTGCATAATTGCATTGCACATTTTCTTTCTTTTGCTTTTTGTGACTCTGCTTGAGTCAACCCAATATAAGTCTTCTCGTTACCTCTTGCATATCATGACATATTTTCCTTTATTTACATGGGTCCTGGGCGGGACTAACCACTGTGAGTATACCTCTTTCTTATATTGCATGTGCATCCGACTGCTATTTGATTTAATCTCTTGAAATGATTTTCATTAGATTTTCCCTTTTGACATGTATATATTATCTAGTATGTTTGAGGAAACAACACCAATTATGAATTAAGAACAAGGATATTTGAATCAAGACCTACCGTTCCGTAGGGCGATGAAGGGATGATTTAGTCCTACTCGGGCTCCTTTCCCTCTCGTACCAAGACCCCCGAACCTAGTTTCTGGTAATGAAGGGCGAGTAACCTTATACAATTTTGGACGAGTCAAACTTGGGTTTCCTAATTCCTGATAAAAATCAGGTGGAAACTCTCTATCTTTTGGACCGCGTAAAGAAGTTCTAATTTCCCTGAAGTGTGCTCCTTGGATCTATCCCGGGACATTATCGAGGGAAACGCTAGGACCACCCCTCTCAACGTGCATGGTTCACAATCTAGCAACTCTACTGGGGATTTGAACATGAAACTAATGGTTTCTTGTTCTTCGAGGGTTTGACTTGAGCCAATGAATATCCTTGTTATTAATTCGATAATCGTGTTTTGTCTGCCAGCATTTACACTTGCATTGTTCTTTCGCCGCGACTGCTTGAGACCATTGCCTTGTGGGTGGAGGGCCCTCTTTCTTCCATTTATCAAGAGACTTTGATAGCATGAAGTCATCGTTAGCCTTGTACAGCGTACGGTATATGGAGCCTATGTGTGAACGACACACCCTCGGGGAGGTAGTCACCACACCGCTGAACTTGCTAATAGGCCCTTTATGAGACCAAAACCTGGCCTTTGCATATAGTTTCTATAGAACCCTTCAATTAGGATCTTGATTAGCACAATGTGACGAATTATTTGCGTTTGCCCATAAAGGATTATGTGGATGATGTGGACGTGTATGCGAAAGCATTATCAAACCTTGTATGGAAGATTCCTCTAGGGTAGTATGGTCTTTATCCGAACATCCAATCATTATTCGAGGACGATTTTTGAAAATTTTGAAAATACTAGCACTTCTTTGAAAAACCCAAGTCATTTGAAAATTTCAGGAATATCCCTTTTGAAAATTTGCTTTGAAATTCACTTTTACAAAATCCTTCCAAAAATTCTCTTCACAGATTTTAGAGGATTTCATGTTTCCTACTTTGGTTTTAAAAAAAAATCATGATTTCACACTTGGATGATTCAAATTTGATTTTTCCTCTCAAATTTTAGAAATTCCAATTTCGTACCTCGATTTTATAGAATCATGATTTTGCACCACAAACATTGATGGTTCAAAAGTTTTTTTGAAAAATTACAAATCTCCCTCTCAAGATTTTCATAAAAAACTCGATTTTGTAAACCTGAGCCATCAAGAATTTCAAAGATAAAAATCCTTGGATAATGATTATATTAGTAGGGTGATTAGCATACTCAAGGAATCTTATGTGTTTATGTGTTGATATGCTAGGTGTAAGTTAGATTAAGGTGCATTGCATTCAGATTAGATTGCATCTCATCTGCATTTCATACATTACACAAGCATTGCATATACGACTCACGAGTGCGATGCCTCTAATATACTTCGGAAAAGAAAAGATTCATTTTCCTCAGAATTTTTGCAAAAGATTTCTTTGATTTTAGAAAATGTTTTTAAAAAGGAAATGATTTTCCATCTCTGATTTTCCATCTTTTGTAAATATCAATCTTTGAAAATTATTTTGCAATAAGATACCTGATTATTTTGAAAATCTCTAATAAACCAAAAAAAAAAAAAAAGATAGGGACCTAAGGATTGAACTCCCTGAATTTCAGCAGAAAGAAGTAATGTTGCGGACAGATGGCTGCTCTCGATTCTCAGGCTCTTTTTTCATGGATGGATGAGGTCACTGGTATTGATTATCTACATTTAAGATATTTTGTCCTTAGTACACTTTTTTAGCTGAGAAATGTGAAATTTGGAGAAGATATTATGCATGCCGCCATTCGTTGTTGGGATCCGGAATTCCATGTATTTCGGTTCGGACATCAAGAGATCTCACCACTATTTGAAGAATTTAGTACCATTCTCGATTTCAGCCCCTACTCCGATTTGATCCTTCCCACCATTCAGGCTGGATATGTAAAGAGCCTAACATCACTCCTCAGTCGCTTCTGTTGCCCGGTCTATGATTTCTGATCAGGAGATTGATTTTTCCCGCCTATTTGCTTGCTATTGTACTACCAAGGGAGCACATTTCGATCATTCCATATCCAATGGGGTACCTTGACATTGGCTATGATTTCGCACTCCTTATTTTTTTCTTCATCTCATGTCCTCATACCAATTGCTTGTGGACTACGTTCTTGATGAAACCCTATGATATTGGTCCTAGCAGAAACTCTAATGGGTTTAGAACAGGCACATGTTGTGGGACAATACTCGTTCTGGTGCCCCTTTAGCACTGCAAACTTGGCTTCTTGAGCGACTCAGTTTATTGGTATATCCTCACGGTCTTTGCAGAATCCTTTCCTTAAATCAGAGGCAGGTACAAGGACTTTCAGCAATTCTGAAGTTTGGTTCGTTTGGCTAAGTGGTCTCATTGCCGAGGACATCCGTTTCATCTCTGCCCATTGGAATTACTGTTCAGTTACTGTTAGATTTCTAGGGCAAAGCGGGATATGGCTTCTTGGTTTACATGCTACCACTTTTTCCATCCCATACAAAGTAGCTAGGAATTATGTTTGTAGACAGGATACTTTTGAGGATGCCATTGGGGTTATAAGAGATTCAATTCTGCGATCTTGATCGATTACCGCTTTCACCACTGTATGGCATGAGCAGATTGCGACACCTTTTCCATAATTGCCACCTCCATCCAATTATTAGTTGAGTATTTTTTGGGATTCAGAGGGTGATTGAAAAGCGGAGCCAGGTTTAACAAAGACATTAAAAAGGGCATTATGGAGAGCTTAAAGGTAAATGATTGAATGATGATATTTGGAAATAGCTGCTTGTTGAAACCAAATGGATGCTTAAGAAGAATAAACAATCACAGTGGCACTCCACTCGAGATCAAGTTGAATCTATTTTAGTATATTTTATATTTTAGAGTCTTTTCTTGTTTCCAAGTTTGTCTATCGTCAAGTTGTTTTGAGTCTACATCGAGTACTATAATCCTTCTCTTTCGAAGAATGAAATGAAATCTTGATTTGCTTAAATGTGCCTAGTCTTGAATGAATGAATCTCTAAGCTAAAATTGTCATTTCTCTGATTATTATGAAAAATACATTATTGATAATTTTATGCATTGAAAAAAATCCTGAAAGGAACAAAGTTAAATTTGCGCTGATGCCAAAGAAAGCTAAGAATTGATTAGTCTTACTGTAAGAATCTTGAGATGATTTTGCTTAAGTCTTGAAAAGATATGCTTGATGGTAACACGGAACTAGGTTAATTCCCTGATCTTCCCATTTCAAAATCTTGAGCCCAGAAGAATGAGCCATTCAAACCTGTCTAACCTCCAAGCCATGAACACTTCGTCCTTGATGGTAGCCAAACATTTCAAATGAACTACTTCTCTAAAAAAAAGAGAAGAAGCTTGCTAGGATGAAAACCTGAAAGGGCGCCTAGACAAAAGTTAGAGCATAAAAAAATATTTGTATGTTGTTTTCAAGAATCTGATCCTAGCCAGTCAAAACTTTAGAGAGAAAAGAAAAGAAAGAAGAGAAGAAGTGGAAGGAGAATGAAGAAGATCAAGAAATAGGGAACATGAATTATCCCAAAACTTTGATTTACAATTTCTTTAAGTAAGCCCAAAAACTTGAAGGCCTAATCTTGCTCTGAAAACATGTATGCTGTAACAATGGCTGGCTAGTGAAAAGGTGAAAAGAATCAACCGTTAAAAGCAAAATAAAAAAATTAAAAAAAAAAGAAAAGAAAAGAAAAGAAAAAGAAAAAGGAGAGGTAGTTTAGTTTCTTTCAACGCTACCACAAGTGACCTGCTTCAGAAAATCTGTCTGATGACATGGCTTGAAAAGCCCCCCCAATTCTTGAATTCTTGCTCTTTCAAAAACTCCAACCTTCGAGGAACTATGCTTGATCTGATTCCCACTTGAGGATACGTAGGCAACCTACTCGGTTTGGTTACTACTCCTGAAATACTCAGCCACATCTCAAATACCTTCTTTCAAGACTTGGCCAAACTACTTTGGACCTGATTCCCAATTAGGAATAAGTAGGCGAGCTTCCCTGGTTCTTAGTCCCTAAACCTTACAAACCAGAGGCAAAGCTTTCAGGTTTGTCCAGAGCCTCAAAGATTTTACTACCATACTAGGGGCAAAATGCATTTGCCCAATCTTTCTTTTATCCCCGTCGACTAGGGACAAACATAGTTTGCTTGTACCCCATTTCACATTATAAGAAAAATCATGAGCCGCCAAGTATATCTTTGAAAACATTTGAAATAAATTGTCTCTTATTCTGTAAGCTAAGGCACTAATTCAAAGCACACTTCGAAAAAAAGCAAAGGGTTGATTGAGATCTATATGGAGTAATTTCAAAGCGTTACTTTATCAGCTGAGTATTATCACACTAAGATGATAAGTGCACATGAAAGCAAAGAGATACGTCAAATATGACAAATGCGCATTAAGATTAAGGAAAATTGGGTTTTTTCCTCCAAACTTCTATTTCAGTGTCAAGAGTATCATCTTCCTGTGTCAGTGTCTGTCAACCTGTGTTGTAGTCTAGTCTATCGTCGTCTAGTCTATCGTGATCTCGAGTGTGTGGGTCTGGAGTGATCTATAATCAATTGTAAAACTCGAAGAGCATCCAAAGGTGGATACGAGTAGAAGTTCCAAACACTGTTATTACATCAATTATGATCAGGAAGAAGCATCAAGTGGAAAATCATTAGAATCGAATGATTGATAGAGGTCAGAATTGAACGAGCAGAGTTGAACAATGAATTAATCTTTTTTGTTTAATATTATCATTGAATCAAGATCCGCATAAATCCCTGAAAAAGGCAACAAGCTATTAGAGTATTTGCCAAAATCATTACGCACTTGCCTCTCAGAACATTGATCAGAATTGGTGAAGTTGTCCTATCTTTGCACATTAAACCCCCCCAGAACTTTCGGTATGACCCCAGGATGGCCATCTCTTGACTTCTAAGCCTTGAAGGCACTTAAAATTGGGGAATTCATTTAGAATGATTGAATTTTATTGGTAAAAGTAGTAGAAATCTACCAGTTTTGAAGATTTTGATAAAAAAACGAAGTAAGGTTTTTGCAGCTTGGAATAAACCAGATGAATGGTGATTGGTCAAAGATGATTAAAGATTGAATGGATAAAATGTTTGTGAGCAGTAGAAGCTGAATAAAGAACACTCAGAATATCACCAAAAGACTTATGCCATCAAGAGACTTGAAAAGCAAAAAATCCCAAACTCCAAAGGATTTAAGCTTTGCTTTAAATTGCCAAGAATGCTGCCTCATCAAGAAAGTTGAATCAAACACTGCTAATCATGCTCTGTATTTGGCATACGCTTTAGCAATGTTCTCTATATACTTCAACAAGCATTCTCTGCATACCATCTGTGTCTTTGAAAATTAGCTCTGCTCTCTACAAATTGACTCCACAAATTATTTTGACCCCGGATTGGTCCAATCTTGATAGATAAGCCTTAATAGTGCTTGAAACTTGTTGAAATTGGTCTGAAGAACCCTTTGGAATTTGAATCTTGGTTGAAAACCATTTTAGAATGAAGAAAAAGTCTCCAAATGCAAAGAATCGAGGGCACCACATCTTAAAACTAGCCGAGAATTGAGGATTTGCAGTGAACTCCCGTTGTTTTGGGATTGATTATGTGTTGTCTTAGAAAATGGACATTTGAGTCTACTATCGCTCGAGAATTACATCCCAAGCAGATTTACAAAAGATGAATCAGAATACAAGATCTTCAAACCATGAGCAAGATATTTGAGAAAGGGTCAGAATAAACCCGACGTATTACAAGAATATTTGAATTGGTTGAAGCACCAATATGAGTCTCAAATTGAATTAGTAGGGCCTCCAGAGTATGAGCCTTTTTCTTACATCTCAGAAATCTCAAATATCTCCCCAAGCAGAGAACTTTCAAATATCATCAAAATCTGGAATTTGGACACCAAAAAGCATTTTTACAAAAATCTGGAAAAGCAAAGCCCCCTCCATAAAGCTTTTTGGGTTCTAAATCTTTCCAGAGGCTTCCCACTACGAGCAAATTGCCTGAAAACTGCGTTTAGGCACTAAAATGGCCATTTCAACCCTTTTTTGATCTCTAAAATCCCTATTTTAACCCTTAAACTTAAGAACTAAGTTTTCAAAACTCTATATATAGATCTCATGCATCTCATATAAGATCATGTTGAATCATCTTGAAGAAGCTTTAAGTACAGAATTGAATATCCTTGCAAGAGATAAGAATATACTTAGAATTTAAGAGAGATTTCTAGAGAGATAAAGTGAATTATGAATTAAAAATTTCCTAAACTAATCTCAAGATAATTAGATTAGAGAATTAGAGAATTGGACTTCAATTTCCTCCCTTAATTTCCATGGATGAGTGCTTGAAGAACTTGAAGATCACTTGAAGAAGAGGACTCTGCAATTCAACTTTGATTGCATAATTGAGAATCCTCCAAGAGGTAGACATCACAATTCATCTCTATTTCCTACTTTTATATAGATCTATAAGACTTGGATCTAGTTTTCTTTTGTTTTATTTGTTTGAACACTCATCTTCTTCCTTTTTTGTTCTTCACACACTCACATAGCTAGATCCAAGTGTCTTTTGATTTTGTTGATAATTCTTAATTAGACATTAATTTTCAGTTTTGATTTTCAATATTGACTTCATTCTTCTTTTTTAGTTTAGATCCATGCATACATGATTATATATATATATATATATATGTATCTATTTTAAATTCTATGATGGTTTGGAAGTATGATCTATGAGAAGGATAATTCTTCTGTTCATACTTTTCTCTTGATTATTCCTATGATCTAGAATTCCTATTGAATTTCATCTCCATTAGGATATTTGTAAGTCCATTTGATCCATGATCTAAAGTTCTTCATAGAACTTGAGAGCTAAATTGATTGGGAATTATGATAATCAAGTTGATCTATGAGTTTGATCTCTCAAATAAGCTTCATCCATCACCTAAGATGTTTCTCTCACACTTTAAAATGAACTAGTCGAAATTCAGCAAAACAGATTAGTTTTGTCCATAAGATTTGGTCCATCAAAACCAATAGTTTGATGGATTTAAAATTTTATGGATGAATTTTGATGAATTAGCTTTCATTCGATCCATTTTGAGAACCCTTAGGATCCATATGCTATTTTTAGATATTGTTGAAAAATCGGTTGACAGATTTGAACATAGTCTCTTTGTGTTTGAATTTCAAAAAATCTATAATAGTTATTGATGATCCGCTCTTTGGGGATGATTCCTAACACATGTATCGATATGCTGATGTAAAATCGTGAGCATACGATCGAGCTAAGATCATTTTCTAAGCATTTGAAGTTGCTATAACTATTTTGGAATTTTCTAAGTTTAACTACAATAATGATTATGTATACAAAATGGTCATACCTTGATCACTCAACAACAAGTAATGAATAAAACTTGGTTTAAGAAATCATCTAGGATAAATGGATGAGAGATCAAGAGCTTAGATTAACTTGATTAACATGATTCATGAATTTCTATCATGTGTTATATTCCTTTGTCAAATGATACCAAATTTCCAGAATAATAGAGTCTGTTTAAAACAACTTTTCAGAGACCCTAAGATCATGATATGTGCATGGGATTATTTTGTTCATAAACTATAATGAAATAGTTTTCTTTTGACACCAAAAGAGCTTCATGTGATATTTGTAGAATTAATTATGATTTTTAAAAGAACAGTGGACAGTCCTGATCCACTGTTCCTAAAACTCTTATTTCTTGAACTTCACAAATGATAATGAGGTCCTACATTTTGGAGAAGTTCCCTAAGACATGTATCTAACTTTTCGTAAAAGGGTTTTAACCCAACTCATGTTTAAGACCACTTTTGATAGGATTCGTTAGAGGTTGTTGAATCTGGATATTTGATTGATGGCATCTTTTCCTTGTTTATCATGCATATCATTTATTTGTTTGTATTTTTGCACTGCTTGGGTATTCCTTGGTTTCTTAGTGCAGAGAATTCAGTATCATGGATCCGGACTTCGATTTGTGAGCTTGCCTCATCTACATGTGGCTTAGTGCCCATGTATCATGTACTATCTCTATCCTTTCTCTTGGAATTTTTCTAGGTTTACAACTTTGTTTTCAATGACACATTTCCTTTAGAATAGTACCCGTTTACATGCTTATATGTTAGAGACATTTTATCTAGGATTATTGCATGATTGCATTGCACGTTTCCTTTATTTACTTTTTACGACTCTGCTTGAGTCAACCCAATGTAAGTCTTCTCGTTCCCTCTTGCATATCATGACATATTTCCTTTATTGCATCGGTCCCGGACAGGACTAACCACTGTGAGTATACCTCTTTCTTGTATTGCATGTGCATCTGACTGCTATTTGATTTAATCTTTTAAAATGATTTTCATTAGATGTTCCTTTTTGACATGTATATTATCTAGTATGTTTGAGGAAATAACACCAATTATGAATTAAGAACAAGGATATTTGAATCAAGGCCTACCGTTCGGTAGGGTGAGGAGGGGGTGCTTTAGTCCTACTTGGGCTCCTTCCCCTCTTGTACCAAGACCCCGAACCTAGTTCTAGTAATGAAGGGCGAGTAACCTTATTTAATTTTGGGCGAGTCAAACTTGGGTTTCATACTTCCTGATAAAAATTAGGTGGTGCCTCTGTCTCTAGGACCGCGTAAGGAAGTTTTAGTTTCCCTGAAGTGTGCTCCTTGGATCCGTCCCGGAACACTATTGAGGAAAATGTCAGGACCACCCCTCTCAACGTGCATGGTCCATAATGGAAGTCTAGTTTGCAATGATTTTTGTTTCATTCAAAAATAGTTCATAGATTTTGAATTATGATTAAAAAACAAAATGGTAAGGTTGACTCCAAAAAGGAGCTAACTGGAGATGCGTAGAAGGGCTATTTTGGCCAAAAATTCTCCTATGCGACTTTTGGCCAACAAGAGGGCTTGGGCCCGAGGTTTGAATTTTGCTCGATAAATGCAATTTTTGTCATTTGATGTGAAACAGTTACCCTAACTTGGGTTCTTGTCTCTAAATTGAGTTTCTAACATACATAAGTCTTCTTATAGGGTTATTCAGACATTTTTAAGTGACCATGGTGATTCACGAAGTGCTACTTTATAAACCAAAAACTTATGATTCCAGTCATCGGGTTGTTCTTGAGGCGTGGGTTCCTTACGTGAAACGGACGAAACAAAATAGCGTTTCTATAGGAAGTAGTATGCTTAGGTGTTCGATGCAAATTGAGATTGTTATCTTGTGATTATTCAAGGATCGTGACATTAGCATCCAGTTTCTTAGGTTTCAAAGGTTAGATTGGAAATGATCTAGTGTTGCAAGCCGTATCTCATCTTGTGTTGTGATTGGTCTAAATTCCATGCAACTAGTAGACCAGGTATGTTATTTAGAATTTAGGATTATGTCACTCAAGGTTTTCCGGTACTGTAGATTCATCAGTGGGTGTAGATTAAATAGATTTTGCATAGATTGAGATCATTTTTCTAGGTGATTGATCAGATGAGGCATTAGGTCGTGATCCAGGGAAGAAGACGATTACAGTGCTATTGTGATTATAGCAGGTTTCATATGGTGGAGAGGTCCTCATACTCCACTTATATGGGCACTTATCGTGAATTGTTAGATTCCAGGTATGGTAAGTATGTGGTCCAGTAAGTAATATTTTGATGTATTCCAAGAGGGCTAGTGATTGTCCTTGGGTGACTGATATTGTCACAGGGTGGAATGGTGATTTCAAAATATTTTGTTGGACTTATTTGCTATTTGGATAGTGTGACTTTGGTTCCAAATTTTGAAGGAATTTTTAATCTCTGTTGTCGGATGGTCTCCATGGGATGCAAGTTGTACATGGAGTCATAAAAATCACACACGGTGGGTTCTCAATGAAAAGAGGGAAGTGTGGTTTGTTTTTGTCGTCTAGTTTGTAGAATTGTAATCCCAAGTCCTTGGTGGAAAATTCTTGCAAGTGGGTGAATGGATTATTCATGGTTTCAAATGATGGTGAGGTGGTAATTCCTGTTGGGGAGTAAAAGGTATTGAGTCTCTACTCTGGAGTTAATGTGTATAATTAACTCGTGTGGTTGCAGATGTATTAGTTGCGGTTTGGCAAATTGGAGGTGTTGATACCATATTGATTAAGGGTGTGCACTTTGATATAGAACATGGTCAATGGTAAACAGTTGCAAAGTGGTCAAATTTGATGATGCTCCAGTTGAGGGGGTGCTGATCATGTATGATAGAATGATTGGGAAATTTTCCCACAAGTGATAGAAGGGTTGATTGTTGATATTATATCGTATGTGGGACAATCCCATTAATTTATTATTGTTGATTTGGCTAGATTCCTATTGTGAGTTAGTTTTCTTTTGTGATAGAGTTTATTTAGAGTGGATCTCTGATTTCTTGTTAGATTAGGAATGGTTGGAAACTCTATAAAAAATAATGTTGTATAGGAATTTAGAAAGTTGGGGGTCTCCCCTCATGGGGCTTCATGGTCTTGGGTGAGAGAGTGAGGGTTCTTGGATACTAAGAGTGGGTGTACAAGGGGTTTGAGGGTTGGGTTATGGGATTTAATTCAACATTTTATAGGAATTTAGGATATTGTATAGGAATTTAGGAAGTTGGGGGTCTCCCCTCATGGGGGTTCATGGTCTAGGGTGAGAGAGTGATGGTTCTTCGATACTAAGAGTGTGTGTACAAGGGGTTTGAGGGTTGGGTTATGGGATTTAATTCAACGTTTTATAGGAATTTAGGATGTTGTATTGGAATTTAGGAAGTTGGGGGTCTCCCCTCATGGGGGTTCATTGTCTAGGGTGAGAGAGTGAGGGTTCTTGGATACTAAGAGTGGGTGTACAAGGGGTTTGAGGGTTAGGTTATTGGATTAATTCAACATTTTCTTGTACCGAATTTTATTCTAAATAGCAGTGAATGGTTCTCTCAGGTGTGGATGTAGGCAATGTTTGGCCGTACCATGTAGAAATTTGTGTTTTCATTGGTCTTCTTTTAATCATTGTTGGTTGTGTTTCTTTGTGTTTAATGGGGGAATTTTGTTTCTGCATTTTTAAATTCCTAGTAGCACCACAGCCCATGGCATCCTATCAGGTCTACTTCACCTTCCATCTGACTCTGAACATCACTTACCTTTGGCAACAACTCTGGCATGATATGTCGAGAGCAATCACATATAGGAGGTGGAGGTGGGGGTGGGGGTGGGGATGGGGGGCTGCGTTCGGTGTGTGTCATACCACTCAAAATGCCCACATCCACCATTAATTACCCTAGAGGGAAAATGGAAGACAAGAAGAGATACTTGTAAGTATAGAAGTGGAATCAATGGAAGACAATTTACCCTAAAGTTCTTGCATCCCAGAAATCGTCTTTTATGGTTCATGTCCGTCCATGAGATTCTCGTACGGGTTCTCCTACCACATTGGTAGTATGTTTGACTCATCTTCCTCACAACCTAGAGCTCTCTCTCTCTCTCTCTCTCTCTCTCTCTCTCTCTCTCTCTCTTCTACTCCGTTTGTTTTCCAAGACTCTCCCTCTCTTCTGTTTAATTTTCTGCAATACTCTATGGTTTGATCATGTATGTATGGGTGTGTATATAAATGTATTAGTGTGTATGATATGTATATTTTGGTGGTAAATAAGGGCTCTTTCCCTCCAATGCCCCTAAATCAGTCACGTGCTAAGCAAATGTGGTGTTCCATTACTTATAGCAAACAGAGTGTCACAGAGGGCTCACATTGCAACTAATTAAGTACAGGGTGCAATGTGACACAAATTGAAGTACATGGGCCATTTTTGAGCCAAAAAAAAAAGATTTACATGGGCTAAAATAAAATTCGGTGCATAGTTAGAGAGTGCAAAGTCTAGTATTCCCTTTACATGTAATACATTGTGACAACCAACTACTTGGTGTTAGCTATGCAACTCTTTTTATCACCATGTTTATGGTATAGGGACATCATTCAATTAACCATAGGGTACTTGTTTTTCTTATTTTTTTCTTATGAGATGCTATGTTTTCAACACATTGGTGGGACAATCTACAGATATAATGTTGGGTTTTGTGACAAAAACTCATATGGAGACGAAGATGAAGACAAGCACAAAGCCAAAGGAGGTGAAGACCGTTCAGGTGGGTCGCCCGGGCGGACGGGGGACGAGGCAACTTGCTAGACTTTCTGAAAAGTCGCCCGCCAGAGAAGTAACCCGAGCGGGCCGCTTGAGTGGGCATGGGTAGCAGCAGCAGAAACTCTTATTTCCAATTAAGTTTAGGTTTCCTTATGAGAGTGTTACCTATTCCTATCAGGTTCTTGTAAAAGAAGAGTTTCCTATTATTATAGAACTAGGATTTAAGTTTCTCTATATATAGAACTACATCCTCGGGAGATGTAGATCCCAATTCTAGAGAGAAGAGAGAGAATCCCACACAATTGTATTTTACTAAGAGAAGAGAGAGACTCTGAAAAGAGTGAGGAAAAATAATAGAAGAGAGAGAGGTGAGGGTGGTTGTCTTGTAGAGTTTATTATCAATAGAGAGAGGTCATCTTTACCTTAATGCTTTTGCTTTCTTTTCTATGGTCTTGTTTTTGTGATTATTTTGTGATTGTCATGAAACACACAAATAGAGGTCTTGGGTAGGTATATTGGTTGATCACCAATTATGTCCCCAACATATAGTTGGATCATATTTCTAGTGGAAGCTTTTGCAGGTAATTTTACTACCACTAGGGACGGATGCAGAAATTCAAAGTTGAGGGGGATTGACAGGGGCAAAACTAGGTAGTTGCACTGATCGGTTGAGTTCACGGGGTCAGTTTATACATATTTTTGGGTATAATTTTCTATAAAGCTTGGAATTATTTTAAATCAAATTAGATTAGGTTCAGCAAAGAAGTGAGAAGAAAATTGTTGGGCCAAATATTTCAAATGAGAATTGGATAACAATTGGGTCATTTTTTGTTCAAACTCCTATTCATATGGAATCTATGACGTGACTAGTTACTATTGTCGTAGTTTCATTAACATAATTAAAATATTAACAAATTGTTAATATTTTTGAAATCCATTATATGAAAATAATCATTTAGGTAATAAAAACAGTATTCAAGTAACCAAAATAATATTTTGATTACTCAAATACAAAATTCATATTGGAGATACCCTTTATGGGTACGTATTTTATGGATGTATATATTGTTATAAAATTGAGCTGTGAATGAGGAGACAGCGTTTTAACGGTGTTTATTCAAAAGAGTCGGGAATTTTTTAGCTTTAGTTTTGAGAAAGTTTCAGAGGGGTTTTCGCCCGGTCGAGTGGGTCCAGAACTGAAAAGAGTTTAGAGAAAGTTTCAGAGAGGCTTTCAACCGGTCGGCCAGGTCAACTCGATCGGTCGAGCGGGCCCAGAACTGAAAAGTTGTGATTTTTTATGTCTCAACTTCGAATTTGAACGATGTATATCTGTTCTATTGGTTTCTAAACATGCATATGCATATATAGACATGTTCTAAGGGTGGTGGGACACAACCGTGTGTGTAGAGACATGTCTCTTACCCTATAGACACCTCTCTATATATACATATATGTTAGTTAGTTTAAAAATATAGTTTATGGAGTTTATGTCTGGATTTTTTGTCTCTTCTTCTACCGAATTTCTTGAGTCTTTCAAGAGTTTTTTATATGACCAAATTCTATAGAAGTTAATAGAGATTGTTGCCTCTATTAACTTCGATTGTAGTATCCTCAAGACAAAGATGCCATAGTCCACTTGCAGCCGTGTATAGGGCATAACTTTATTTTCGGATAGCGTATTTAATACGTGCTCGATCTTAGAAGTTCTATTTCTGTATTTCATTGTTTCTTATTCATTCTTCGAGTACCCTAAAATCCAATGATCGGAAACAAAGTTAAATATACTTGAATGATGGACGGAGAAACATCAACAACAATAGCAACCATTGTCAAGAACACCCATGCCGAGAAGCCTGAAAAGTTTAAGGGGGAAGACTTCAAAAGATGGCAAATGAAGATGCTATTTCATCTCACTACTCTCAACCTCACACACATTTTATGTGAGGCAAAAACGGTAATTCCTACAGAAAATGCCACCAAAGAACAAGAAGCCGCTTTGGAAGCATGGAATCACTCTGATTTCTTATGCCGTAATTATATCTTAATTATTGGGTTGGAGGATATTCTCTACAATGTTTACACTATCTTTGAAAGTGCAAAGGAACTTGGGAGTTGATGTTGTCAATATCAAGATATAAAAAGTATGCTTATTTATTCTTTACTTTTCAAAAGATTTGCGGTGTGGAAGTAAAGGTCGAACCCACAGAGATTGATTACTACAGCTCTTAATTTTAAAACCTAAATTTAGCTAATTAAGAAAATGGATTTGATTTTAGTTTGAATTAAACTAATAACAATAAAAATAAATCTAAACTATGAAAGCAATTAAAGTTGTTTTAAATAATGTTTAAGGGAACCTAGGATTGCAAATCCACCACTAGCTTCATAATAGGAATATTTATGAATTACTTTAGCTTATTACGTTGGATGATAATGGGAAATTGTAGCTACAAGCCCAATTCCTCCGACAAGAAGATAATCATGGTTCAAGCACCAACATAATCCATCTTCGGTTAGCACGAATTATCCCACACTAAACTAGGGTTGTGATCTAATCCGTCTAACCTAGGCATGGACTATTCGGATACTTGATAGCACAAATCAATAAAGCACCATCACATGTAAATAATCTAAACAAGCACAGCAAGAATAGATCATTGAGCACATCACAGTCAAAATAGATCTAAGACAAGAATAAACTTTGAAAGCAATGATTTAATCAATAGAAGTACGATTTATTTATAAAAATCCTCTAAACATGTGACTGTCATCCATACATAATAAAACTGAAATAAAAACATAAATAAAACCCTATTACTCGTCTAGGGCTTCATTGAAACCCTAGATCTAAGATCTAGCCGTCCATGGAAGTGATGGATGGCAAGAGGTTGATGGAGGAGGCCATGGAAACCCTTGGTCTTCTTCTTCTTCTCCTTGCTTCCCTCTCTTCAATGGCTGGAAGTATGGTTGTAGAATGTGTATGTATGGGTGTGTAACCCTTTAATTGAAGTAAAATAGAGTATATATAGATTTACAACAAGTTTTGGAAGCTTTTTCAACTCGAGACGAACTGAAACTGATATATTTTACAATCTGGACGCAATTAGGACATCTCGTTTGCACAGGAGTCTTCAGTATACTGAAATACGCAACTTTGGTTTTTACACATATCGCGCGAGCGGGTCGCGCGAGCGCGACATTTGGACCTTCGCGCGCGCGGATCGCGCGAGCGATTTCTGGATTTCCGCGCCCGCGGGTCGCGCGCGCGGCTTGGCTTTTTCAGCTTCTTTCTTTATGCTTTTTCACCCTGTTTAGCCTGGTTTAGTTGATTTCTTCCAAAACCTGTCATAAAATAGAAAACGAAGTAAATATATACAAAAACAGGATAAAAAGGTACTAACAAATGCTCGTTAAGGCGTATAAAAAGGATTAGTTCTCTCCCGATCACACCCCCAAACCTACATTTTGCTAGTCCTCGAGCAAAACTAAAATAAAAACTAACTACTAATACAATACTACTCCATTTTCGTATGGATCACGATTGCATTTGGCATATGCAACAAGCCTTTTACACCTCTAGGTGTCCCTAGTCGGACGAGTGAAGTCTCGTGAGGGTTCTCGTCAACAAGTCACCCACAACCATCTTTATTAACTTATAAATTTAAAAAAAAAAAAATTATTCAAACGAAAAACAAAACAATCAATACTCCTTATCATATAACACAATGATTTGAAATAGAATAATGAACAAGAAGAAACGTAATCAAACGTCTATCTACATCATGAAAAGCAATCCCAAGCACATGCATCGTACAAATCAATAGAATTTCTCATAAAATTGCACGTGTGTGATGTGGTAGTCAAATGAACACACGCGCATGTCATAAACTTGGAATATAACTCGGAAAACCATCAAACTATGCTTCGACTACGAATCTCACAATGTTAATTACACTCTCAAATGACACACTCAGAAACAGGTGTAATTTTTCTAATATATGTGAGTAAAGGAAATATGTTTTCAAAACGAGAAATGCTCACATATGACTCGAAAAAGACGCATGACACGAAAGAATAGTAGTCTCATAGATAGGATGCCAACAAATCAAGAAAAATTAATTATTACCATGTTTTAATCCTCCTTCCCATCGTTTACATATCCAAACCATGTTTCATAGGATCAAATAGGACTTTTCAAAGGTTGTAATGTGGCTCAGGCTATAGAAAATGATAGAAAGGATTCATTTGGTAGTTTTCAGAATGGCATTGTAAGGCATGTTCGATCTCTTTCATTCTTCTTCTACAAACTTTTCATCTTTTCTTTCTCTTCATTCCTTTTCATTCATTCATTTTTTTTTCAACCTTTCTCTTCTTTATTTTTTTCAATCCTTATCTTTTTTCTTTCCTTGCTTCTCAAATGATTATTCATTGAATACCAAGCAACTACCCCAAACACATCTTATCTTTCTTCTTCTTAATCACACATCGCCTTAACACCATTAAAAGTTGACAAATCTCTTATTGGTGAACTCCAAGTTTGTCAAGTCGGAGCAAAAACAGGATAATGGTAATTGAAGAAAAAGATGGCATTTTAATGGCTCAAAGGGCGAACTAAGGAAATTTTATCTTTTATCGGCCGGTAATAAACAAAGAAGGCCTAAAATCATGTCCTATGGTTATATGGTTCTTCAACATTTATGACGGAAGATTATTTAGCATGGTAACAAATATTTTAACTTGACTATCAACCAAAACAAAAATAATGAGACTAAACAACAAGTAAATGTGCTATTTCAATGAAATTCGACAAACACAAAATGTATTCATAACCCTCTAAAAAGAAAAGATAGGCTCAAAAGCTTACTGGGTTTAGTCTCCACCATGTGTTATCTAGAAATCCGAATCATATTATAGTTCATATCAAACATGTATTCAAGCGACTACGTGCAGTGCATAAGTTTACGTGCAAATCTATGATATAAAACTACGATTCGAACAATACATGACCTAAAACATTCATCATGACTTCAGCAAATGTTTAATCACATCTTCTCTTGTTTACCATTCTATAACAATCATAGTTACATAACAAGAATTATCAAACTGAGATTGCAAAAACGTTGGTAGTATCGTTTATTTAAACACACTTATTGAAAAATTTTGAAAATTTAGTGTAATAATGTGCATGTGTGTGCATACCCCCAAACCTAAACCTTTCATTGTCCCCAATGAAACAATAAATCGAAAGAAAGGAGAGTACGTAAGAAAGGAACGATAATACCTCGATCTTGGCAATGACAAACAGGTGAACACAAATGAATATGGCTATAAAGTTCAATGTTACCTGTTACTTCTTAACAAAAGAAAATTAAACAGACAAAATAATAAAAACAGCTAAAAGAATTATAACTAAGTTAAACGAAACTAAATAAACTATAAAACTTGAAGAAAGTACAAAAACAAAAATATAATAAACTATGTGACAGGTGTGGAGGAAAGATATAGAAGATAAAAGAAAATATCAAGAAAAAGGGAAAATCGCGCGAGCGGCCGTCGCGCGCGCGAATTCCTATTTTTTTTTTTTAGATCTAATAATCGCTCCAGCGAGGAACCTCGCGCCCGCGATTTTAGGCGCGAGGAGAAGCAGAGGCACCATACAAGAAAAAGAAAGGAAAAACGTCTAAGGCACCTTCTCGCGCCAGCGGGCCGCGTGCGCGAATCCAGTTTTTTCCATTTTTTGGTTAAAATTATGTATACACTATTAAAATAAATTAATTCCAACCCCCAAACCTGTCCAGAAAAACTCCAAAACTGACCAAAACGACTCAAAAACATCCAAAAATCAAAGAAACAGACGAAATCAAGCTTGGGTTGCCTCCCAAAAAGCGCTATCTTTTACGTCTTTAGCTAGACCGTTCTAGCTCAAGATTTTATGGAGGTTGAAAACCAGATTTTGTACCCCTAATAATTTCAGGAAGAGCTCGGTGGTACGCAGAAACTACGTCGCTTTGAATTAATTTGATTGATGGTTTGTCATTATGTTCAAATCGATTTCTTACCTTCCGAGTAGATTCAGCATTAGGGTCCACGGGATTAGGATTCATCCACTCATCATCCTCTATATTACTCCCCGCACTTATATTTATTACGTTAGTAAGTTCAATATTCCGTTTAACCTCACATTCCGTCTCACATAGGTAATCGTCATTTTTAGGAGGTTGATCCATAGCATTAAAAATGTTTAATTTTACGTTCATGTTCCCAAACGACACTTTCATTACCCCCGTTCTACAATTGACACGTGCGTTAGCGGTTGCTAGGAATGGACGGCCTAGAATGACAGGAGTGTGTTTCCTAGCATCTAGCACGGGTTCAGTGTCAAGGACCATGAAGTCGACAGGATAATAGCATTTATCAACCTTAACCAAGACGTCCTCGACGATTCCTCTAGGAATTTTAATAGAACGATCCGCTAATTGTATAGTAGCGGCCGTAGGTTTCCGTTCACCTAGTCCTAGTTGTTGATAGACGTGATAAGGTATGAGATTAACACTAGCTCCTAAGTCAAGGAGAGCCCTATGGATGATAGTGTCACCTATGACACATGAAATCGTAGGCGTACCTGGATCCTTATATTTCGGAGGTGAGTGTTGAAAAATAGAACTTACCTTTTCCGTGAGGAAGACCTTTTTAGGAGTATGACTACGTATTTTACGCTTTTGAGTACAAAGGTCTTTTAGACATTTAGAGTTGATGTTCACATCTATCACATTCTCATTCTTATTAGGGGTTTCTATCACCTCCTCTCGTGTAGTCATCCTAGTTGAGACGGCGTTTACTTGTTCATTCGACCCCTTAACCTCATATTGTCCCTTAGGGTTTTGAATTGTTTGACTAGGCAACGTCCCCTCGTTTCTACGACTCACTACAGTAGCTAGTTGTCCCATTTGGGATTCAAGCTTCGCAATGGATTGTGTGTGAGAGTGCACTATTTGTGCTTGTGCCTGTACTTGTGTTTCAATAGTCTTAAGGGACGCCAACACCTTTTCCTCAAAAGCATTACCTCTTGAAGGATTCGCATTAGGAGGCGGGTGTTGGTATTGACCTTGTTGAGATCTATAAGCGTTAGGGAAATTAGTCGCCTCATTAGGATTATTATTATTATTTTTCCACGAAAAGTTAGGATGGTTTCTCCATGGCGCATCCGGATTATTAGTAGTTGCATTATAATTATTTCGTGGGTATTGTTGAATAGAGTTAATGTGTTGCTCCACGAATTCCGGAAATTGACTTGCCGATGGACATGAGAGTATAGAATGTGAAGGATCAGAACATAATGCACAAATTTCATGAGCGGGTGAGACTGTCGTTTGATTCATTGTCATAAGTCGGTCAAGTTTTTTAGATAATTCTTGAAATTCAATAGAATGACTCGACTCATACTTCACCTCTCATTTGGGTGGAGGAAGATATCCTTCCGAACGTACCGACACCGCTTGGTGCATCGAATTCTCGCTCAAAGTTTCAAAAATTTTCCAGGCCTCGTCGGCGCTTTTATGTAGGAAAGTTCCCGCACAAACGGCATCGACGGTATTCCTAACCGATGGAATAAGCCCCTCGTAGAAGACTTGAACCAATTGCCACTTGGGAACCTGATGATGTGGACACGATCGTAATAATTCTTTAAATTTCTCCCAAGTGTCATAAAGAGTCTCCCCATCTTGCATCACAAAATTAGTTATATCTTTTCTTATCTTATTTGTACGCATAATAGGGAAAAACTTTTGTAAAAAGGCGGTGTGTAAGGCTTCCCATGTTTTTATTGTGTTTGGCTCAAGTGATTGAAGCCAATACTTCGCTTTGTCTTTTAAAGAGAATGGAAAGAGCCGCATTTTTAATTCATCATCAGTAAGATTCTGAATTTTCAAAGTAGAACATATATCTTGAAAATCTCCTAAGTGTTTATACGGATCTTCATTTAAACGGCCATGGAAAGATGGAAGTAGCGAGATGGTAGACGACTTTATCTCAAAGTGAGATGTCGTCGCCTCCGGTAATTCGATACCGGCTTGTGGCGTGTAAGTCGTCGGAATAAAATATTTTTTAAGTGGAGGAGGTGGTGGTATATTAGGATTATTCATATTAGCTCCGTCGTTTTCGTCAGCCATTTTAATCGGTTCAATTTGAAAAGTTCGAGTTTTCCTTAACCGTTCACGGGTACTTTGAATTTCGGCCTCAAACAACGACGACGGAATCGGAGTTGATTCGTCGTCTTGCAACCTAGCTCTAGAAGCTTGGGTTGTGGACTTACTAGTTCTTAAGGTACGTTCAAGTTCAAGATCGAAAGATTTTAAATCTGGTTTATTTGAACGTGTACCAAACATAAACTAAAACAAAAGAAAAGAAAATAAAAACAAAGACTAACTAAACAAAATAAACAAATAGCAAGCAATCACGCAATTAAGATAACAAGCACTCAACTACTATGATGCATGTAAATTATCCTGTAATGCAATGACCGCGTCAAGCCCAGCGCCCCGGGTTTCCTAACTAATGCAGTGCAATTCACCCTAAACTAATGCAAATAGTGCGTCACAGCGCCCTGACTTACAGTGGTTTAGAGCGAGTTTCACAAGAAGCAATTTATTTTATTTTTATTTATTTTATTTGCGTAAGCTCCTTTGATGTAATTAGCTGCTCCACTCGGAAACGTTGGAATTTGATGACTCGAAAACCTATAAGATAAAAAAAAACAAGTTAGTAAATTAAAACAAAAACGGAAAATAAGCAAAAGAAAACCTAATCTAATATTTACGAATTAACTAAACGAAGATTTTAAAACTAAAGCTAGTAATGCAATTCCCCGGCAACGGCGCCAAAAATTGATGTTGTCAATATCAAGATATAAAAAGTATGCTTATTTATTCTTTACTTTTCAAAAGATTTACAGTGTGGAAGTAAAGGTCGAACCCACAGAGATTGATTACTACAACTCTTAATTTTAAAACCTAAATTTAGCTAATTAAGAAAATGGATTTGATTTTAGTTTGAATTAAACTAATAACAATAAAAATAAATCTAAACTATGAAAGCAATTAAAGTTGTTTTAAATAATGTTTAAGGGAACCTAGGATTGCAAATCCACCACTAGCTTCATAATAGGAATATTTATGAATTACTTTAGCTTATTACGTTGGATGATAATGGGAAATTGTAGCTACAAGCCCAATTCCTCTGACAAGAAGATAATCATGGTTCAAGCACCAACATAATCCATCTTCGGTTAGCACGAATTATCCCACACTAAACTAGGGTTGTGATCTAATCCGTCTAACCTAGGCATGGACTATTCGGATACTTGATAGCACAAATCAATAAAGCACCATCACATGTAAATAATCTAAACAAGCACAGCAATAATAGATCATTGAGCACATCACAGTCAAAATAGATCTAAGACAAGAATAAACTTTGAAAGCAATGATTTAATCAATAGAAGTACGATTTATTTATAAAAATCCTCTAAACATGTGACTGTCATCCATACATAATAAAACTGAAATAAAAACATAAATAAAACCCTATTACTCGTCTAGGGCTTCATTGAAACCCTAGATCTAAGATCTAGCCGTCCATGGAAGTGATGGATGGCAAGAGGTTGATGGAGGAGGCCATGGAAACCCTTGGTCTTCTTCTTCTTCTCCTTGCTTCCCTCTCTTCAATGGCTGGAAGTATGGTTGTAGAATGTGTATGTATGGGTGTGTAACCCTTTAATTGAAGTAAAATAGAGTATATATAGATTTACAACAAGTTTTGGAAGCTTTTTCAACTCGAGACGAACTGAAACTGATATATTTTACAATCTGGACGCAATTAGGACATCTCGTTTGCACAGGAGTCTTCAGTATACTGAAATACGCAACTTTGGTTTTTACACATATCGCGCGAGCGGGTCGCGCGAACGCGACATTTGGACCTTCGCGCGCGCGGATCGCGCGAGCGAATCTGGGGATCTCGCGCGAGCGGATCGCGCGAGCAATTTCTGGATTTCCGCGCCCGCGGGTCGCGCGCGCGGCTTGGCTTTTTCAGCTTCTTTCTTTATGCTTTTTCACCCTGTTTAGCCTGGTTTAGTTGATTTCTTCCAAAATCTGTCATAAAATAGAAAACGAAGTAAACATATACAAAAACAGGATAAAAAGGTACTAACAAATGCTCGTTAAGGCGTATAAATAGGATTAGTTCTCTCCCGATCAGGAGTCCCTAGACAAGAAGTACAAAACAGAAGATGCAGTGACTAAGAAGTTCATTGTGGGAAGGTTCTTACATTTCAAAATAGTGGATTCCATTCTGGTGGTTAAGCAATTGGAAGAAATACAAGTTATCATCAACAAAATTCATGTGGAAGGAATGGCTATTAGTGAACCATTCCATGTTGCATCAATCATTGAGAAGTTACCATCGTTGTGGAAGGAATTCAAGAGCTATCTAAAATACCTGCGCAAGGAGTTGTCAATGGAAGACTTGGTAGTGCATTTAAGGATAGAGGAAGACAAGTGGAAAGGAGATAAGAGTGGGCTGCAAGGATCTATTGAGTCTAAGGTAAATCTTGTTGAAGGTGAGTCTTCAAAGGTTAAAAATTAAAGTAATACTTAGGGAACAAAAAAGGAAGTCTACATACAATAATTCCAAGGATCATAAATTCAAGAAAATCAAAGGGAATTTTTGGGTTTGTGGGATACCCGGGCATCGCGCGAGCGATTGTCGAAATAAGAAGGGTTTTAATGGAGGGAACAAAAAGCCTAACCAAGCAAACATGATGGAGACCAACGATCTTGCGGCAATAATCATGGAAACTTATGTTGTGACCAACTCAAAAGTTGGTGGATAGACACCGAGGCCACTAAGCACATTTGTTGAGATCGAAACATGTTTTCTACCTGCACAAAGGTGGAAATTGGTGAGAGGGTTTATATGGGAAATGTCGCGGCTGCAACCATTGAAGGCAAAGGGAATGTATTAATGAAGTTCACATCCGACAAAGAGATGACTCTCCTAGATGTGCTACATGTACCCGAAATTCGAAAGAATTTGATGTCGGGTCCTATGCTTAGCAAGAAAGGATTCAAGCTAGTCTTTAAATCTGATAAATTTGTATTAACTAAGGGTGGAATGTATGTAAGGAAGGGCTATATGTGTGATGGGCTCTTCAAAGTCAATTGTACTCCTAAAATTAATATTAATAAGAATGAAATAAGTTCTTCCTATATTGTTGAGTTCTGTAGTTTATGGGATTCTAGACTTGGACATGTTAATGTCAAATATATGCATAAAACGATGAATTTAGGACTATTACCAAAATTTGAAACTGATAAAACTCATAAATGTGAAATATGTGTTGAATCTAAGTTTGCTAGAAAACCATTTAAATCAATAGATAGAACAAGTGATTATTAGATTTAATTCATACGGACATATGTGATTTAAAATTAACTCCAACAAGAGGTGAAAGAAAATATTTCGTTACGTTCGTAGATGACAAAAGTATATATTGTTATGTTTATTTATTGTACTCAAAGAATGAGACCATAGATATGTTTAAGACATATAAGGCCAAGGTTGAAAATCAACTTTCAAACATAATTAAAATGGTAAGGTCGGATAGGGGAGGTGAATACGAGTGAACTCCATTGGCCGAATATTGTGCACTTAATGGCATAATTCACCAAACTACGACACCGTATACACCACAACAAATGGTGTAGCGGAGAGGAAAAATCGAACTCTCAAGGAAATGGCTAATACAATGTTAAATAGCTCGGGAGTACCACATAACTTGTGGGGGGATGCCATTTCACGGCGAATGTGATCCTAAATTGGATTCCACATAATAAGACTAACAAGTCTCCTTATAAAGTGTGGAAAGATAGAGAACCCTCCTATAAAAAGTTGAAAGTGTGGATGTGTCTAACTAAGGTACAAGTTCCGCTTCCAAAACGGTCTAGGCTTAGACCTAAAACCGTGGATTGTGTATTTATTGGATATGCTGTTAATAGCGCTACGTATCGATTCCTTATGGTTAAATCCGATAATGTAGATATTCATGTTAATACGTTTATAGAATTGGTGGATGTCGAATTCTTTGAGGACATCTTTCCTTTTAAAGAAGAAAGACAAAATTTAACTCCTAAAAGAAGTATTGAAGAGGTTTAGTCTAATCTTCATAATGAAGAAGAAATCGACGTCGATCCTAAAAAGAGCTAGAGAACTAGAAAAGCTACTTCTTTTGGACCGGATTTTATGACACTAGCTACCATGGGGGATCCTCAAACCTTTAACAAGGCTATGAGTACAACCGAAGCACCATATTGGCAAGAAGCGGTAAATAGTAAGTTGGATTCCATCATGAAAAACCATACTTGGGAATTGGTTAACTTGCCTCCAGGAAGTAAACCAATTGGTTGCAAATGGATTTTCAAGAAAAAGCTCAAGGCCGATGGTACTATTGATAAATACAAGGCTTTGGTAGCTAAAGGTTATAGACAAAAAGAGGGATTAGATTTCTTTTATACCTATTCCCCGGCCACTAGGATTCGTCCATCAAGATGGTAATCGCTATAGCCGCTATCTACAACTTAGAATTACATCAAATGGATGTAGAAACAACATTCCTTAATGGAGGTCTAGATGAAGAGATCTATATGGAACAAACGGAAGGTTTCATTGTAAAGGGATAAGAACACAAAGTGTGTCGACTTGTTAAGTCTCTTTATGGCTTGAAACAAGCACCAAAGCAATGGCATGAGAAGTTTGACCACACCATGATCGCAAAATGGTTTTAAAATCAATGAATGCGATAAGTGTGTATATATTAAAGAATTTGAAGATTCTTATGTCATCATATGTTTAAATGTTGATGACATATTGATAACCAATACCAACAAGAAGGTTATCAATGAAACTAAGAAGTTGTTAAACTCAAGCTTTGACATGATAGACATGGGTAAAGCCAATGTTATTCTTGGTGTGCAAGTGAATTAATCAACTTCCGATGGATATCATATCACACAATCACATTATGCTGAGAAAGTATTAAAGAAGTTTGGACAATTTGACTGTAAAGCGGCTTTAACGCCGTTTGATGCAAACTGCAAGTTGAGGAAAAATGTGGGGGTTGCCATATCTCAACTTGAATATTCTCAAGTTATTGAAAGTTTGATGTACGTTATGAATTGTACAAGATCGGATATTGCTTACTCGGTGGGGAGACTTACTAGATACACCAGCAATCCGGGGAAAGAACATTAACATGCTCTTATTAGACTGTTAAGGTATCTAAAACATACTATGAGCTATGGTTTGCACTACACACGGTATCCACCTATAGTAGAGGGATACTCCGATGCTAATTGGATATCGGATAGTCAAGAAACCAAGTTCACAAGTGGGTATGCATTCACTTTAGGTGGAGCTGCGATCTCTTGGAGATCAACAAAGCAAACGTGTATAGCACGTTCAACGATGGAATCAGAATTCATTACCTTGGATAAGGCGGTGAGGAGGCCGAGTGGCTTCGAAACTTCCTAGAAGATATTCCGCTGTGGCCAAAACCAGTAACGACTATAGTTGTGCATTGTGATTGCAATGCAGCATCATCCGCGGCTAAGAATGCCGTTTATAACGGCAAGTCAAGGCATATAAGGAGAAGACACAATACAATCAAGCAGTTGCTGTCTAGTGGTGTTATAACGATTGACTATGTCAAGTCCAAAGAGAATATTGTGGATCCTCTAATGAAAGGATTGTACAGAGATCAAGTTCAATATACTACCAAAGGAATGGGCATAAAGCCAATACTTTGAACATCCTGGGCAGAAACCTAACCTATTTGACTGGAGATCCCAAGATCTAGGTTCAATAGTTAAACTAGTTGGGGAAGTTCATGTTGTAAACACACATTTGTAATAAATGGCTTCATTCTTGTATATTGAATTAGTGTGTACTAAAATTGTTGAGGTTATGTTGTTACGTTTAATGATGTTGATGAATAAGTGTTAGTACTCTAAATTGATATCATCTATATGAGAAAAGAAGTGGGGTCGCTTCTATGAGAATTTCAAAGGCTTGGTTCTCTAAGAGCTCTCATGAACATAAGATCTTGTTCAGGACCAAAATGAACACAGCCGAATGAATTAAAGTGTATAATGATAAGTGGTGTGTGGTATCTAATGTTGATTTACACTAAAAGGTTGGTCGGTTCAAGACGTTAATGTACACCGCTTCACTGAGTAAGTCCATTAGGTATTCACTAAGGAAAAGTTCAAGTCCAAAAGACACTTCTCCTAACGCATCACAAGTCCGTTAATTGCTCTCATTGTTTTAATTGTCCATTGAGTTAAGTTTAAAAAACCATGTCATTCACATGTGGGGGATTGTTATAAATTTGAGGCGTGAATGAGGAGACAGCGTTTTAAAAAGCGTCAGGAATTTTTTAGCTTTAGCTTTGAGAAAGTTTCAGAGGGGCTTTCAACCGGTCGACCGGGTCAACTCGACCAGTCGAGCGGGCCCAGAACTGAAAAGAGTTTTGAGAAAGTTTCAAAGGGGTTTTGACCGGTCGACCGGGTCAACTCAACCGGTCGAGCGGGCCTAGAACTGAAAAGTTGCGATTTTTCATGTCTCAACTTCGAATTTGAATGATGTGTAACTGTTATATTGGTTTCTAAACGTGCATATGCATACATAGACATGTTCTAAAGATGTTGGGACACAACCGTTTATGTAGAGACATGTCTCTTACCCTATAGACACCTCTATATATATACATGTATGTTAGTTTAAAAATATAGTTCATGTAGTTTATGTCTGGATTTTTTGTCTCTTCTTCTACCTAGTTTCTTGAGTCTTTTGAGAGCTATTTATATACAAATTTTGCAGAAGTTAACTGAGATTGTTACGTTTATTAACTTAGATCGTAGTATCCTCAAGACAAAGACGCAACAAGTTTTTCCAGGAAAGGCAATCAAGCTCAAGACGCCACAGTCCACTTGCAACCGTGTGTGGAGCGTAACTTTGTTTTCGAACAGCGTATTTAATACATGCTCGATCGTAAAAGTTCTTTTTCTGTATTTCATTGTTTCTTATCCATTCTTCGAATACCCCAAAATCCAAACATATATCTATATAGTTCACACTCAATCTTGAGTCCCCTTTGCCTTTAGTGCATTCTCCATAGACTGGCGCATGTGTCGGAAGCAATTTTGAGAATGTAGCATTATTCTTTTCGGTACTATATATAGGTTAGTAATGAATTTCTTCATTAATTGAAGTTTCCTCATTGTGAAGTATACCACATCACTATCCATGAATGCTCCAACTCATGAGGGTGGCTTATAAGTTGGAATGGGACTTGCTCGGAAAGAACTGCCAGGTTCGGTCAAAGTCCTCCCATTATTAGTCTAGTTTTCATCGTTTATAACAATATATGATTTTGAAATACAAACCTTTAACCACATGAAAATAATGTCCCGAATCATGTTTGTTATCATTTCATGCACTTATAATGTGTTTTGCAATTCAATGTTTGTTTTGTTTTTAATTTTCTATTTTGAACCAAACTATACTGTCAAGAATGATGAATGCAATTGAGTGAAAACCATTTATTGGAATGAACATTCTAGGGAAAAAAAAAAAAACATTTGCATTGCTAGAGGTGTCAATCGGGTCGGGTTGGCCCGGCCCGGCCCGAGCCCGGCCCGATTTTTCCGGGCTAAAAGCCCGGCCCGGCCCGGCATAGGCCCGGCCCGCTAGGCCCGAGCAGTTTTGTCCGGTCCGGGGTGGACACCCTTGGTCCCGTCCACGGCCCGGCCCGGCCCGGCCCGCCCCTTTGCCCGAAACCCGGCCCGGCCCGCTAGCCCGCTAGCCCGGCCCGCTAGCCCGCATAATCTAGCCGTTGTGGCCCGGCCCGGCCCGGTAGGCCCGCCCGTGGCCATAACGGCTAGTTTGGCCCCTTTTCAAATTTTTTTCCATTTTTTACCCCTCTAACGGCTATAAAACGGCTAGTTTTGGGGGTAAAAATGTAAATGTGCTTTTTGACTTCCCAAAATACCCCTTAGCCCATTTTCTATAAATACTAAACCTCCCACAACATATTTTCTCATACAAAAATCAAAATTATCTCTCTCTATTCTCTACTTTCTCTATACTACTCCATAAACTACAAGTCTACAAGCACTTCTACTCTACAAGTTGGTGATTCAATTATCAAAGCTCTAATTTGTAAAAGCACTTCTAGTCTTCTACAACTTGAACTTACAAGCTTTCAAGTCTCAAGTTGAACTTACAAGCTCTCAAGTCTCAAGTCTTATTATAATTTATAGTTGTTCACTTCTTCTTTTACTACTATAAGTTGAGGTAAATTTATTTATTGTTTCACTTCTTGCTTTATTAGTTGCTTATTTAATTGTTAGTATTTTTAATCTTTCATATTTCTTTCCCCTCTTTTTTTTTATTTAAAAAAAAATGGCATCTCACTCAAGATCTTCCAAAACTAGGGAAGGCCCAACTTATGACTTTGAAAATTTAGATTATGGGGAAAGAAATGAGATTAATGATTTGGAATTGGAGGATGATGACGACGTTGAAATTATGGGGTCTAATCCATCTGAACCATCTCCTTCAAATCCTAATGATCCAAGTCCCACCACTGAAAGAAAATTAAAATCACCTGTTTGGTTATTTTTTAAATTAAATGACGAAAAAAATGGAGCTATTTGCAAAATATGCGGACTCAAATTTTCTTACAAAGGTGGAGGAAATAATACACTTAAAAGGCACATCATGAGCAAACATAAAGGTGCATGGGAAGCAGGTACCGCTCAAGCGGACGGCCTAGTACAATCCCAAATTTCTGCTTCTACTGGCACAAGTGTTGGAACTTTTCTTTATAATAAAAAAAAAATGAGGGAAGGCTTGGCAAAATTTGTTTGTGCATCCGATATGCCTTTTACTTTAGTTGAAGAAGAGTGCTTTACACGTTTTATTCAAACTTTTTTACAACCAGCCTACCAACCTATTACTAGAAATACTCTTAGAAGTGATATACAATCTGTTTTTCAACAAACCAAAAAAAAATTAATTGAGGATTTTTCTACTTTTAATTGTACAATTGCATGCACTTCCGATTTGTGGACTGGTTGTAATAAAACGGCATATATATGTATAACGGCGCATTTTGTAGATGAAAATTGGAATATGAATAAAAATATCATTGCTTTTCGTGCATTAGACTATCCTCATACTAGTGAAAATATATATAACTATATAATCAATGTTTTTAATGAGTATGATATTATGAAAAAAATTATAAGCATTACTTTTGACAATGCTAGTGCTAATACAAATGCTATTAATATGTTTAAAGATCTTATGCGCCCAATGTTGAATGGAAAATTATTTCATGGTCGTTGTGTATGTCATATCATTAATTTGATTATCCAAGATGGATTAACAAAAATTGATGATCACATACTTAAAATTAGAGAGGCAGTGGTCTTTTGTTGTTCAACGCCTAAGCGTCTACAAGCATTTTATGGTGTTTGTAAACAAAATCGTCTTAATCCAAAGAAATTGCAAACTGATATTAAAACTCGTTGGAATTCTACTTATCTTATGATAGATTCTTGTAAAAAGTATAGTAATATTATTACTCAATTTGTTAATTTTAATTATCCATCACTAAACTTGACTTCAAACGATTGGGATATGGCATTTGACTTTCATGGATTTTTAGAAGTATTTTACAATGCTACAAATAAACTTTCCGGTGTTTACTATTCTACTTCTTGTTTAGTTCTTATGGAATTATATAATATGGCTCATACATTTCATAGTTATAAACAAAAAAATGACATTTTTATTGATATTTGCGAGAAAATGGAAAAAAAGTTTAAAAAATATTGGTCTTACATTCCACCTGTATTTTACTTATCTGCAATCTTGGATCCTAGAATCAATTTTGATGGTGTTTGTGAAATGGTTAAACAAATATCTGAATTGATGCAAGGACCAGATGGTGAGCCTGGTCTAGAAATAACTACTTCTGAAATGGAAAATACTTTGGAATCTTTATTTCGTATTTACTATGAAAAATATACAAATAAAGAAAGTGCTACTTCTTATTCTACTTCTAATATTGAGTTAAGTTCGGGAGCGTCAGGTGGTTCTTGGGCGAGCCAGTTTCTCAGTCGAAAGAAACAAAAGGGTGTTAGTCAATCATTTGTAAGTAGCTCTAACATTCTTGCTGAATTAAATAAGTATCGAGAAACAGAGTGGGAAAGTCGATTAACCAACGAGGAAATGGTCGATTTAAATCTTTTGACATGGTGGAAAGAACATGTAAGAACTTTCCCTGTTCTTTCCATCATGGCTCGTGATCTACTAACTCCTCCGGCTTCCACAGTTGCATCGGAGTCTGCTTTTAGTGTAGGTGGAAGGGTGCTAGAGGAAAGGAGGAGCAGATTATCTCCTGATATGCTTGACTGCTTGATGTGCTTGAAGGATTGGGACCGTGCACAATATCGAACTCAAAACCGCCAAGATCCTATTCTTGAAGACTTCGCAAATTTGGAAGTTACGGAAGAAAATTGAAGAATCAAGAATTGAAGAATGAATATGAGAGTTGAAGATCATTTAGTTCCAAACAAATCAATTGTAATACTCCTGGCCCGCATGAGTATAAACTGTGAACGGCTTTTTAAAAAAAAAATCCAATTCTGTAAAATGTAATCTTTACTTTTTATTATACAAATTAATGATAAGTAATCTTTATTTTTTATTAGACTATAATTTTAAATATCAAATACTAGTAATCTCTTTAATTTTTATTGAATAATAAAAATTCTTTACTATTTTTTTTGAATGAACTTTTTTTAAACTTTTAGTAATCACTAATCATTAATGAATAAATATTTACTTTTTATTATACAAATTATTGAAATTAATGATAATAATCTTTATTTTTTATTAGACTACAATTTTTAAATATCAAATACTAGTAATCTCTTTAATTTTTATTGAATAATAAATATTCTTTACTTTTTTTTTTTGAATGAACTTTTTTTAGTAATCACTAATCAATGTAATCATTAATGAATAAATCTTTACTTTTTATTGTACAATTTATGATAAGTAATCTTTATATTTTATTAGACTATAATTTTTAAATATCAAATAATAGTAATCTCATTAATTTTTATTGAATAATAAATATTATTTACTTTTTTTTTTTTGTTAAACAAATTTTTTTTAGTAATCACTAATCATTAGTGCATAAACTAAACATATAAAAAAAAAAGAGTAAAAGTCAAAACTCCCCCAAATTCCCAAACATTAAACTTTAAAAGTTAAAACTTTTCCCCCCAAAACTCCGGCCCGGCCCGGCCCGGCCCGTTTATGGGCCCGTCCACGAGCCCGTCCATAAGCCCGTCCATGAGCCCGTCCACTAGCCCGGCCCGGCCCGGCCCGAAGCCCGGCCCTAGTGAGCCCGGGCCACCGGTCCGGGGCGGACATCCCCCCTCCCTTCCCAAGCCCGGCCCGGCCCGGCCCGATAACACGGTGAAGCCCGGCCCGGCCCGGCCCGAAGCCCGGTCAAGCCCGCTTTGACCGAGCCCGGACCGGCCCGGCCCGGCCCGTTTGACACCACTATGCATTGCTGAACTATTGACTCAATGAACCAAGTGGGACATGTTGTTTGCATGAAAAGTCCTATGAAATAAAGGGTAATTTGGAAATTTACATTCGATCATGCAAACAAATATAATGGTTCCAAATTCCTATTAGGTGAACATGCACTTACTTTTCCTCCAAGAAAAAATGAAATTGTTTCTTACTTGGACTATGCTTGATTTCTAATTGGAAACATTTGAGGCTGCATATATATGTTTACATTGTTGCTTAATTTCTAAAGACTGAACTGCATTTATTTTCAATGTCTATATATGTAAACTGTAAAGAATTTCTGTTAACCTTTATCCAGGTCCACACGCTAAAGACTTGGAGAGAGAGAAATAGATTAATACAAGTCAACAAATTCCACCACAAAGACTTTTCTATGATTGGACAAAGGAGTAATTTACTTATTACAACATGATGACTCATCAATGTGTGTTTACTTTTTAGACATGATTTCTCTACGACAATTTTAGGGGTATTGGGAACTCCCATAAGGCGATCAGGTTTAGTTCAAATTTAATTTTTAGGAGAATTTAGTTTGGAAGGCTCTTTTTTTTTTTTTTTTTTTTTTTTTTTTTTTTTTTTTTAATTTTACATACAAGTCCGGGCTCAATCATTTTGATAATTAAATTTTTTTTTTTATCCCCAATACAACAAATAGATTTTCCTCTACTACGTTTTGCAGTTTCAGCATGTACCTTTTTTTTTTTTCTCTTTACAACTGAATTTTATTTACACCTATACAAGATACTTCTCTATATAAATATAATTGTAGTGTATTTGGGGTTTTGCAAAGATGAAGGAAAAAATGTAAAAAAAAAAAAAGTTCACTCCGTGCTAAGAGAACACAATTCAATTTCGATTAATTAATTTCAGAAAAAATGCACTTAAGGTGAGAAAAAAAAAGATTGGCTCTATTACCAGATTAATAATGACTAATGTAAAGCAAAAAGTGTCGCCAAAAGTTTTAGCGATACTGTTTTTTCTTCAATGACTGAAGTATTTAGTAACATTTTTTGATTTGATATTAACCATTGCAACTCAATATCATTACCATAAAAAAAAATGTATGTGAGAACATGTATATCTATACTATACCCAAAAGCCAAAAGATCCTACTATCAATCTTGCTTTATGGTTCAAACCTCCCCTTGGATGGCTGAAAGCAAACATTGATGTTGCTATTATAGATCGTTTTACAACTCTTGCAGTCGTGTGGCGTGAAGACGTGGGCAGAACTATCCATGTGTTCACGGAAGCAAGCGAGACTCTTGACCCCCTTTCAGCGGAGGCCTTGGCAGCCTGCTTGGCTATCGCGCATTCAGTGAAGTTGGGCCTAAAATGCATGGTTTTTTAAGGTGACTCCTTACTGGCGTATACTCCCCTCTTGGACTGGACACAAAGCCCAAATTGGGCTATCGAGTCGATTATCTTGCATTGCAGAAGACTTTTGCATCTTTCTTTTGATTTTTGGCATGTGCATAAGATTCATAGATCCGCTAATTTTGTAGCTCACAATGTAGCTCATTGGGTAGCTAATTCTCGTCTTTTTGGGTCCTTCCCGGTTGAGGACATTCTTTCCCATGTTTTTGAGGAATGGAATCAAGGGGGAGTGTAACTTTTGTTGCTTTCTGTTTCTGTTTTCTTTTCTTTCAATGAAATTTCTCTCAGCAAAAAAATAAAAAAAAATTACTATACCTAAAAGCCAAGCCTAAAAAACTCCGACTTTTAGCGACGAAAAACTTCATCACTAAAAGTGTTTTCCTTGTAAAAGAACATCGCGCTGTAAGTTAACATTCCCCATAATAAGAAGAGGATCTTAATTGCACTGACCTAATACACTGGATTTTAAGCCTAAAAAACCCGCAGGTCAACGGGACGGTAGGACGGACGCGGGTAAGCAGGGTAGCCCGCAGTTTTTGTAGGTTTAAAAGCCAGTGCACTCTACCCAGTGCACTTAAAATCTTTTCCCTATATATATGTATACATATATGTATACTAGTTTTAAGACATTTGCGATGGACATGAATGATATCCTTTTATTTTGTATTTGTAATTTAAACTAAGTTTTTTGTTAAACTTATGCAAATACTGAATAAAATAAATATACTACTAATACACGATGTGTTAATTTTGTTCTAACAAAGTTGTTTTGCAAGTATGTAACATTGCTATATTATTGTACCAGCATTTGCCCGTGCTATGCACGGGTATCATTAAAATATATGTGTATTTTTTTAATCTAAATATATTACCCACAAATTTTGTTTTAAAAAAAGTTAAAAAAATATATATATGAAAAAATAGAATATATTGTGGGAGAGAGACGGTTAATGTGAGAGAAGTTAATTCAAAATTATAAGAGGTTAGGAGGGTTTTTTTTTTTTTAATAACTTTTTAAATATTATTATATTTCAAATATATATATACAATCCTATATGTTTCTATATATATACATGGTGTTGCAATACTACGTGACATCCCAATTACATGGGTTGTCATGTGGCACATATATTTGTATTTATATATATATATATATATATATATATGGATTCTAGTGAAAAACTTAAAACCTTGTTTAATTGTTTTTTTTACTTACTATAATTTTGAATATAGTACAAATTCAAAGTCAAATTAATCTGTTTTTTTTTTTTGCTTAAAAGTCAACTTAGTTAGTTGTTCTGTGTACTTTCTAATTCCTACAATACTTTTTCGACAAATTCCAACATAGAAAATAAAAAAAAAATATTCTTTTCATGAGAGTACTGATCATGAGTGTTGGAAAAGCAACAGATAATTTGGTACTGTTTTCAAATATATATTTTACTATAGGTTTCAAATGTTTAGTTTAAATAAACATTAGCACATGAATATTTTTTAGGTGAAATTGCATTTTACTCTCGTACTTTAACTCTTGTTTAAGTCATCCTCTATATTTTGACCTTTAGTTCAAAGTACATAATGGTTCTTTGATATTTTTTAAAGTACATGAGGTGACATTAACAATGGTCAAAGTATAGGAGAGTAAAATATATATATTTTTTCTTATTTTTTATATTGCTTGTTTAATTAATGTACGATATTGAAGATATAAGATAATTACTCAAATTAAGAATTTAATTTTAAAAGTAAATTGTTAATGTTCCTTTTATTTCTCTCCTAACTCCTATTAGATCATATTTTTTGGTCTCACGTTCATATTTTTTTTAAAAAAATAAGTCTATTTACATGTTTGTTATGAACTGTCATTGAAACTCACAATCTTTAGACTTCCAGTAAACTATTTGCTATTTTTTCTTTTTCTCCTTCTTAATTTAGTTATAATTTGATGTCCCTAATGACAATTTAACAGAATAACATTACAAGGGTTTTTTTTTTATTTTTTTTTTTATGACTTACTTGGATGACTCACACCACACAAATACACAATCTAAGTGGTAGAGATAGACCCGTCACGAACACACGGGGCGTTCTATACTGGAGGAGGGGAAAAACTCTCCCATTCTCCCATGGGGAGATTTGAACCCATCCCATCCCCTCAGGGCCGGCCCTGGTATATAAATTTGTAGGCCCCCGCCTAAAGCCCCTAATATTTTGGATAATTTTAAACCCCAATTTCAAACACTGAATAGTAATGTTAAGTTTAAAGGCCCCAAACACAACCTAAAAATCTTAAGATCCAAGGAAGACAACAAATTTGCGATGGACTTATCCACTTTTAGGGGCTAGTTTGGAGAAAAAAATTACTCATTAGGTGCACAAAATTGGTGTACTTAGCATTTTCCCTATTAAAAAAAACACCTTCTCAACTTTTCCAAATGTAAGATTTTTCAATATTTTTTGTCACTTTCCTCACATTTTAATTTTAGAATTGAATATTTGAAATTTATTGAGTTTACTTGCAGTTTTTTTTGAGATATCTTTGTACTAAAGCATTAAAATTCTTAGGGCAGTCCTCTTCCTAAAAAATCAATTTATGTTTCACTAAATAGACTCAAATGACTTTTAGGAACTATATTTCTGAGTTTGATAACTGGTTCATACTTATATACAGAGGGCCTCATTTTATAAGTTCGCCTAAAGTCTTCAAAACCTCAGGGTCGGCCTTACATCCCCTCCCACTAAAGAGAGATGATGTGATACCACTTGACCACCGAACCGAACCGAGCCGATTTTACCCCTGCTTCTTTTAGTTATCAATGTTACTATTTATTGAAAAAATTTGAGTTAACGTTTCATATCAATCTTCTCCCTTTTTTTAATCTCTGACTATTTATTTATTCTTTTTATTTTTTAATATAGGAGAAAGGGATGAGGTTCGAACTCTGAATATTCTATGAATTGGAAGGGACTTATTTATGTCAAGTTTTTTACCACTTAAACCATACCAACATATGCGACTGTTTATTTATTTTTTAAAGCACATTTAGTCTGTATTTCATATTTTTTTCTCTTTCTAATTTCCATTAACTCTCACTTTGAATGGTCATACTGCTATTCCGTTCAACAACAGTCTTCATTTCATATCAAACTTCATTACATTGTATGTACAAAAGTAATAATGTTAATGAAGCGACGTAGCTAATTATGAATAATTATTCGAAACCTTTTAAAATAATACTCCAATTTGTATTTGCATTTTTCTTACAGTGTTACAATTTTTTTAAAAGTATTTATGTGCTTTATTTATTGCAGTTTTGTAATATTTTGTTGATTGAAATAAAAGTTTTATAAGATGCGTATTGTACTACATAAGTTATGTATAGCTAAAAAGCTAGCTTAATTGCTTTCTGCATTCTTCTTCTTATTTTTTCCAAAACAATAACTAACTCCGAGCTCATAACATCCCATATTCTTAGTCCCACGGTGTCGTTTTAAAACATCCTTTTACTTCCATTTTCATCTTCCAACTCTGTTTCAAACTAACAAATATTTTTTAGATATTCTTTTTTAACAAATATGTATCCAATGAATTACTTTTCTTCTCTATTCTAGGCATGCATGTATTATTTTTAACATGATCTCACTTTTAGTTTGTACCTCAGTTAACCCCCTTTTATCTCCATTTTTCTATTCACAATCAGACAAGCTACTACAAAAAATTATAGTAGTTTAAACTTATAGTAGTGGCCATAAAGAATAGTTAACACCTATCTAAATCTATAACTTCTACATTAGTGCGTTCAATATTTTTTTGGCTGAAACCACCCTAGTTGATGATAACTTACAAATATAATCTAAGATACAATCTTTGTGTGTAGTATAAATAGCTTAGAAATATGTGCTTTACATGTAAAGCATATTAAATAATGAAAAGTAATTTTTAAGATTCTTTGACAAGAAATTTTATTTTTTTTAGTTTTTATTTTACGTAATTTAATTTTGTAATAGTAAACTTCATATAACAAATTTCAATTGAAGTTGAGAAAAAGCATAATGTATTGCTATGAGCTTAACTGTCCTAGTGTGTGATTACAAAATAATATTCAATAAACAATAATATAGGTAAAATCAAGAGTAGTTTTAGAGAATCTAATATCTTCACAGTCTTCCACTGCAACCACATATAATAATTATTAAGACATGTCAAGCTACATAAACGTGATTATATAAAGGATCACTTGTGAATTTGTAACTAATTTAAAATGAATCCATACTAAAATATTTCTAAAGTCTATTTTCTGAAGTACGTCATTTCCCATAAATCTGATGTAACATTTGATAAAAATGCTCAATCATGTCATATTTTAAGCTTTTCTTATTTATTTTGTATTTTTACTTTTTTAATTTGGATAGGCATAATTGATAAAGTGCACTTACATCAAATATCAGGTCGAATTATATATCAACTATAGTTCCAGAACGTTATCATTAAGTCAAGTCGTATGCATTTTTTTTCGATCATCATAAGTTCTAACTTCAATTAACCTCCTAGTAAGATTTTTACCTCGTTTTTTCTTCTAAATTACAGCTTTTATATAGTTGTACATCAGAAAGAATATTAGTTCATCTCAAAATTAAAATTGATATTCTTTATTTTACAAATGTCTTAGTGTTTGAAAATGAGCATGTACTTTAAGATTCTTTTTTACTCATGCTTTATAAACTAAGCATTGTAATATCATAATGAAGTATAACTACATTAGATATTACCGTCAAATTAATTTACTATTCTAAGGTGAATCAGAATTTTAATTTTCTAATATATTTTTTTGGTACTTTTAGTAATTATTAAAGACCACACAAGAAAATCATTTGATAAAAAAGACAGAGAATTTTCAAATTAATATGATATTATCAAATTCGACAATAACATATTAGTAAAGCAAATAATAAGAATTCAATCTAATCATAGAATACATTTAAATCAAGTTGAAATTGTATCAAAATTAATTAAGTGCCAAAAAATAATTCAAGTATTGCTCTATTGCACCATAATATGTGTTAATTAATTATTTATTTAATTATAATGTTAATAAAATAGCTTGTTAGATTTTTACTATAATTCAATAACACGTAAACCTAAAACAATTATCTATTTGAAGCTTAAGAGTCTAAAAATATTATGCTGTCTCAGTAAGGCGATGCTGATTGTATGAGAAAAGATATTTGTAGAATATTGGTCTAATAAAGAATAACTACGTTTGGTATGACTTAGGCCTTATTTGGCAAACTTATACGAAAATCCTAATTTTTTGTTTTTTGGAAAACATATGAAAACTCGTAAGTTTCACTTGTAATTGGATATTCAACATAGTTTTGGTCTCCTAGAACTCCTCTCAATATTATAGGAGCGTAGCATGAGGTATGAATCCTGACTTATGCCATATAGGGATTTTTATGTGTTAAAATGTCAAGTAGGATCTTATGGATCCGAGCAAAATTCATGTGTTAGATTATGCCCATTAATTAGGCTCGTGAATATTGTTGAAAAATATGTCTATGTGATTATGTGAGCATGCTAAGTGATTATGTGGGTCAAAGGGGAATTTTATACAATTAATTTCATGTCGGGATAAGCTTCTCAATGTTTGAGAATTTGAGTACCGATGGCTACTGTGCATGGTTACGGAACTGGCCTTGCCAGAGCAGTTGGATGCAATGGTTGAAGACTTTGGACTCATCATTGGCATCGCGGTTTAAGACTCAAACTTTCTGGTATATCGGATGAATGCGTATCTTTCTCTCTAGAGAATAATTGATGTGTTTAGGTGATATTAAAGCATGAATTGCTATATATGCATGTATTAGAATTGTGCACTCAATATATAGCTCAGCAGTGGAGATATACTACATTGCAGGCGAGAAGAAGAAAGGAATAAAGAAATGTGAGGAGTAAGGTTTGTGGGAACACCTGAGTCTAATCTCTTTCGTATATAGCTTTGTAGTTCATCCTCATGCTGTAAATAAATTGTAAGGGAAAATTATGTTTGTAATTCCAGAACACTCGTAGTATTCGAAGTGTTGTAATATATACTAAATCTATTTTGGTTATGCTTGAATCATGTCTGAACTTTTGAATTCATGTTTTGGATGCTTAACTTATCAATTTCGTACTTTGTGAATGTTCTACCATGTTTTAAATGTGTTGTAGGAGGGTTAATTCAGATTGGTTGAATGGCACTTAGGCGAAATCCAAGAAGTAAGGAAGGATCCTACCCAGGTCCCACTCGACCGGTCGAGGGGAACAATTCGACCAGTCGAAATACCCTTTGCTGGTTTACTGTTAGTTACCTCTTTCGTAAAAATTTTAAAGATTCTAATTGGTTCTTAGGGTAGCTTTGGGGTCCCTCTTAACTAAAATAATCTTGTTTTGGAATATAATTAACTTTTTGATTTTATACAGATTTTACCGACTTAAGGTGTGTTGTTTTTCAAAGGAGTTGATTACTCAATGTTTCTATTTATGTTTATTTCGCTGCTATGTTATTTAATTGAATTGGATAAGCCTCAGTGGCGTGCCACGTGTCCTATTTTTGCCCGTAGTGTGGATGGGTGTGGATACCTCGACCAAGTTTAGGGCCAAGAAAGACCAAGCCCACTTAATTGATCCCATTCAAATCTCATGCCAACAGCCACGAGTGATGTTCACCATCTTTCATTAGCATTTTTCCGATCCGACCGATTTGGATTACTCATATTTTGGATTCCATGGGACTTTTTATCCAACCCGATGCAACAACCGATGCCCAAGATCCATATCCGAGGCTACACGAGTGAGTAATCCAATAATATGCCACAAGGCTAAATCCGGATAGATCCTCACTAATAGAGTCTCTAGTTGATATGATAAAGGAAATCAAGAAAACTGAATCTTATCAAGTCCAATGGATAGAGAGTATCACCCCGTCATCACCAAAGAACTCGGTTCGGGGGTTACGGTACGAGAGATAAAGAAGATAGATCATGCTAAAACATCCCCTCTCGCCCCATCGTGAAATAGGCCTCTACTTTGCTTTCAAGGTGTTTAACTAGACATTATGTGGACCATTTCATTTACACGAATGCAGCCCTATGTTCAAGTTATAAACAACTAGTGAAAAGAAAGTCATGCAAGAAACTGTATATATATCACACAATGCATATGCTAAAACAATGATTCGGGGACTAAATGTATTACTATGCTCCCCTATGCATGTGAAAGAAAATAAAAAAGGAAGTATACGTGAAAAAAAAAACATTCAAACCCTAGAAAAATAGGAATTCTATGCACATGTACCATATAAGGAATTAAAACTGCATTTATCCATCTAATCATGCTTGTATGTGAATTAGGAAATCAGTAAATAGGAATGATGTAAGGATTTACCCGGGGTAGCACAACATTCCTTATTACAAGTTCCTAATTAATCAGGGATAAGATAATGCAAGCATTTAACCAACCATAGATACTAAGTAGATATGTTCATGTGCAACCCTTAATCAGGATATCCTACTATTTTACGTATGGATAGTGTGCATGTGTATACATGGATAAATGTATAATCATGAACTAGGTTACATATGAATAAACAATAAGAGGATATTAGGGTTTCATGGTCCCTAGTGAGATTGAAATAGTCATGGATTGGCTACCAATCTCACTAGCGGTTGTTATCCCATGATTGGAATAGAGACCACTAGGGATAGTCTATCTACAAATGGGATAGAAGGCTTACCTAGAAGAAAAGAAGTAAAGCTCTAAATAAACAAGAAAAGATATCTAAACTATGAAGATATAAACTAAGAAAACAATAAAAACAAGAATGAAAAGAAGAAGAAGAAGAAGAAGAAGAAAGCGTACCCCAAGAACTTCCCTTAGAATCTTCTCCGGCTGAGCTCCGATAGCACTGCAATCTCTAGGATCAGAACCCTAAAACTAAATTATTTAACTTTACTAAGAACTTTCTAGGAGTGCTTAGCAATCCGTCAATGGGGGTTTCCTTGAGCTCTCTAGTTCTCAGGATTTTCTGGTGCATTGGATGGAGAGGTGAAGACCTCTATTTATAGTTTGGATTTTGGCCTCTATTTTTTTTGTGTTTAAGTGATGTGGGACAGAAATACAAGCTTGAAAGGCTTGTACCTAGGTTGTTTAAGGTGTACCTGTCACGCCCCGGAACCACCTAGATGATCATAGGACACGTGGCACGCCACCAAGGCCTTACACCAATGGTTAAAGTTCCAAAATAAGTTTAAAGTAAGCTTAAACCAAAGAAGCTCAACTAACAAAGGCAAAATCTCGTCCTTGCAATCGGCCAAAAACCCTGTTTTAACAAGTAATAAATTCTCATATAATATTACCAAATCATAAGTTAAAACCAGCACTAACGATTTAAACCATTTAAAGTCAAACCAAAGTCACAAACATGAGCTCCCAAGTACAAGCAAGAGTTTTTAAATACTTTAGGAAAAGTACTAAATATAGCCATTTACAACTAACCCAATAAATAAATCTCCAAGTTCAAACGTCCCAATCTAATAACATTAGTCATAGTACCACTATGATCAAACAATCCCAACTAACAAAGTCCAACCTTATATTACAGGAGTTAAGTTACAATCCAACTAAAGTATGAAGTTTAAGTACTAGAAATATTACATAAGTCTTAAACCAACCAAAGTATGACTCGTACTACAATTCAGATTAAAACTGATTAATTACAAGTATATTGCAAGCTTTAAACTAAAAAGCAAGTAACTATTAACAAGGTTACAACAACTCCCAAAACCCATAAGCCAGCCAAGTCATATCCCAACTCACTTCCCCGATTTCTCGCCACGATCACCTACGATGGTTATTCAATAACCATTACAATATATAAGCTATATGCTTAGTGAGTAATGCTAATCATGACTATGGATAATTGACATGCTCAATTCAACACATTACAAATATGTATAGTCTCTGGCAATTACTAGCTCACTCCCACCACTACCGGCTAGCCCGCAGCTCCACTCCCCAAGCCCACGTGACCAGTCATGACCCACGCCCTCACACGTGCGGTTCCATAGGCCTTTGGCGCCCGTGGTCGTCACCACAAAGATTATCTCATGGTGGTATAGAACTAGCAATTTCCATTGACCCAAATAGGCAACTCAACATGCCCAATTAATCATTACACAGTGGTTTCACAAATAAATTGGGCCTAATTTAGACACATGAATTTTGCCCAATAATAAACTAAGTAAACTGAATTGAGCTAATTAGGCATGCTTTGGTATCACAATTGAACCCAACATGAAAATCATCCAAATATCAGAATTAACATCACTCATCTCTTGGGTTTCGCTCCTAATCCTGAAATTAAAGACCTAATAAGAACCAGGTACAAATCCTATATAAAAATTACAAGTTATGAGCTAAAACCCCAAAATGGGTCGTGGAAAAACTATCACAGAACTTAATAAAATTAGTACCAATAGATTAGACTCACCCCCAGGAGTTCGAATATGTAGCCTGTTTTAAAAACTGACGTTGTTCGGCGCGTCAATCGGTGTTGGGAAGTCACCTTCAAAACTTGTCGTAAGCTCTTGTACTCCTCTTTGCAATCTAACTAATTCTAAACCTAAATGTTGTATGAAGAGATGATTAGTCATCTCTAGGTGTCATATATATATATATATAAGTTTCCGATTTTATTATGAAACCCCCACTAGTTTGCTAGTTTTACAGTTACGCCCCTACTATTTGTTAAACTATATTAAAACTATCCCAAACCTAAATAAGTATTTGTCTACGTCTCGCATGGGTCCCATAAGTTGTCCCATATAATTATGTGAAGTTGCTAATTAGCCTACTAATTAGGCAACGTGTTCAATTCGTGCTCACAAAGGTACCCCTAATTGACCCCAAAAGTAGTCATCACCTAATAACATGATATTATCAACAATAAAATAATAAATCATTTAAGCATTAATAAACATTTAGACACATAGGGTGTTCCACATATTACTGTCCCATCTCAAGTAGCACTCATAAACATATATCCCAACTTGGGATTGCCATATTGGCCAAATTTGGATTCCCAACTGGACGCCCAAAATCAATTTAGTGGGTTAATCCCACCTCCAATGAGTGTCACATAACACATTAATTACCATTAACTCATGATTATGCATGCCAAAGCAATATAAAATATAAACTGTGGGAGCAGGTGTTATAGTACCTAGGAGGTTTTGGATGTACTTACCTCTAATTGGTTAAAGTTGTGCTAGTTCACACAAATTGGGACCAAACAGATGGCTCAGATTGCATTCTAGGGTCGAAAGCTCTATTAGCTTTCCCAAAGAGTCGCACGTCCTTCATAGGAGCCGCGCAGCCTTCCTCGAATGCTACTATGGCATTCGGCCCAAAAAGTTTTGTATTCACCCCTATGTTCCCGGAATTCGTTCTCTTACCTCAGTTATCCTTTTTGGGGTTGTGATACACAGTTGTAAAGGTATGGAAGTATAGTTTGCATTGCTTTTGGTCTCATTCAAAACAACTTGTAGATTTTGAGTTATGATAAAAAAGGTGAGGCTGACTCCAAGAAAGAGCTAACCGGAGATGCGTAGAATGGCTATTTTGGCATGAAAATTTCTCGAAGCACTTTTTGGCCAACTTAAAGGCTTGGGGTAAGCTAAATTAGGAATATTTTGTAAAGGGAGCCCTCGGGACAATACCCTGAGGTTTGTATTTTTCTCAATAATGGCAATTTTCATCATTTTGTGTGAAATAGCTATCCTAACTTGGGTTCTTGTCTCTAAATTGAGTTTCTAACGTGCCCAAGTCTTCCTAGATGTTACTTTAATGTATTTAAGAGACCCCAGTACTTCACATAGTTCTGCTTCATAAATCGACAAATCCTGATTCCAGTCATCGAGTTGTTCTTGAGGCAGGGTTTCTTATGTCGAACGAACGAACGAACTAAAATAGGGTGTCTACAATTTGCCCCTCTATGACAAATCTTTGAAAACAACGCACATCATAAGGGAATGTCAAAGCACGCATGATAACCTTTCAGTGAGCCTAAAAGACATTTGGAAGAACATCGAGAAAATCAAAACATGCTAGCAAGCACACAAAGAAAATTTCAAAAATCCTGTGGTCGCGCTCAGAAGAGCTGCCTATGTATTCCTTTTTAGGAAATCAAACCAACTGTAGTTTAATGACAATGCCACATGCAAGAAATAGTTTAAGAAAAACACAATGAATGATATGAAACTCAATCTAATGTTAACATGCAACATACTTGGGGATAGACCTGAGTTACAATTTGTGGCATAACTGGGATCCGAAACACATGAAGGGTGTCCTTAGCACGGATGATGCAATAATGGGGCATCCTAATTGCGGATGATGCAATAATGGGGTGTACGTATCGCGGATGATGCAATAATGGGGTATCCTAATTGTGGGCGATTCAACATCTCTGTGCGTAGCTCTTCGTGCAAGCTAGGTGGTGACAAGAAGTGTCTATAGAGCCACTGAAGGCAAACTATGCGCAGAAGATGCAGTAATGAGCTATTTACTATAAACATCATGAGCATTTGCAATAGCAGTGCGGGATGGCTCAGCTAGAGGGTTTTGCAACATCTCCGTGCATAGGTCTTCGCACGAGCTAGGTGGAGACAAGAATGGTCCATAGAACCACTTAAGGAGAACTATGCCCAGAAGACACATTGATGAGCCAGCTACGACCAATTTCACGAGTGTTTGCAATAGTGAATCGGGGTGCCTTAGCTAGAGGGCTTTGCAATATCTCTGTGCATAGCTCTTCGCGCGGGGTTGGTGGAAACAAGAAGGGTTCATAGAGCCACTTAAGGTGAACAATGCCTAGAAGACACAGTGATGAGCCAATTATGGCGAACATTACAAGGGGTTGGTGGAAACAAGAAGGGTTCATAGAGCCACTTAAGGCGAACAATGCCAAGAATACACAGTGATGAGCCAATTATGGCAAACATTACAAGCGTTTGGAATAGCAATGCGGATGCTTTGCATATTAGAGCCAGGCAAGGAGAACTACTATTCCAAGTGTTTGTGCATAGTAGAGCCTTGAAAGGCAAACTCCTGTTCTAATGCTAACTCTGCTGGGGAATGAATTTATTGCACAATGTGGTGTTACTCTGCTGGGGAAAAGGCACTCGTGGAGCCATACTAGGTGAACCACAAGAATCGTGCAAGATTCAAAGCTTATTCAATATGATCCATGCAATGATGCGGGAAATTCGTGCAATGCAAAACAAATGAGGCTAACTATTCTGCTGGAGATTCATATTCTTATGCAATTGTGATGGATAATACTTCATGAATATGTTCAAGTATTTTTCATTGAGAAAATCTTGTTCAAAAATATATCAAAAGGGTCAAACGAAGCAAGGGCTGGGGACCAAATGGGGCATTAAAAGAAGCAAACATATAAAAATCTAGCAATATTATGCTGAACGCCATATTAGACTTCTCTGATGACCGCGCAACCCTTGGGGAGTGCCACTATGGCCTTCGACCCTTTATATGTATTTTTTCTTCTCATTTACCTTCATTCTGAATTTTGGACTTCTCTTTCTAAAAATGCTCTCTTGCTTCTATTTTCTCTCTCTAAAATCTTTAGTTAAAAATCACTTTCATTTCATTTTCATTTTCAAAACTTTCATTTAGCACTTGGAAATCTCAATTCCTTGCTCAAATTCCATAAAACATAATTCAAAATCAAAATCTTGCACACTAAATTATACCATGTCATTTTCAAGCTCTTCTTTCCATAACGAGGATGAACATCTACTCCCTCTCAAAACCCAGGAGGGGAAACATTTCTACTAAATTTCCTCTAATAATTTTCCTCCTGAATTACTCAGATATCCAGATCATCATCTCTCATTTCATGCTAAGAAAATATTGGTAAACTTCCAACTTCAACTTAATATTTTCAACTTGTATTTTTTTTTAATGCAAGTGCAAATCTGTATGAATCTAGTGCATGATTATGAATGAATGTATGCCCTAATTATGTTCTACATCATGTTTTATTCAAAAATGGGGCAAACTTAAATTGCTACCATGCTTATTTCAAAGTGCCCTCAAAATGTGCACATCAAGTGTTCGTAAAAATGCTTAACTCACCATTTTTACTCCTTTTCATCATTCTAGGACTCAGAGAAATCTCAAGGGCCACGAATATCTCACCTATGGATATGCATGGTACAAAAAGATTCCACTGGCTATAAAGACCAACGTTGAAACTGCCAGATTCGGAGAATTTGTAAAAATGTTAAACCGGGGAACCAATGCTAGAGCTCATCTCCTAAGCTTAGTCGAGCGATGGTGGGATTCCACCAATACTTTCCATTTACCATTTGGGAAATGACCATGACCCCAAAGGATTTTAGTGCAATCATGAGTCTCTGAGTCTGAGGAAAGGTTCTTATTGTCAATCCCAATATAACTCAAGAGCGGGTTATTGAGATTATGGGGATATACACACCAAAAATAATGAGTGGAGCCATTGTACACACATGGTTTCGCAAGGAATTCAAACGGCATAATCGATTCACAATGGACCAACTCATACAGCAGGATAAGATTCATCTCTCCATTCTCGAATGTATGTCGAAAATATCAGAGATTTGAAAATGGGATTGGGGTGGTACCAGCTTAGCTATTCTCTATTCTCATATGGGAGAGATTTCTAGGATAGACTCCTCATTGGTAGGTAGATTCTGGCAGGCTTGGGAGGTAGCTACTTCATTTATTTCTTCTTCATTGCAAATTCCCCCTCTATATTATTTTCTTCTAATGGTTCTCCTTTTTTTGTTCTCTTTCTTTCCTTCTTGTAAGTGTTGGAGCTATGAGTACTTTGGGATGCCAGCCCCCACACCTATAAATTCCTATGAAACCACCTTTCCATGAGCACTAAAGTGGCAAAAAGAAAATGTGGGAATGTGGGAGCAAAAATTGGGGCTCACAGCTTTAGCAAATGCAAGGATTTCTTCTCGAACCTTATGGAAGATACAGTAATTGGGATTCTTGGGCCAGGTTTGACCCCTCCATCATGGCATTCCTTGGGACTTTGATTAGTTTACCTCAAAATCGGTTCTTAATCTTTGGACCATATGCTTCTGCGTGCTATCTGGGAGAACAAGTTATACGGAAAACTGGCTTCAGGACCACTTCGTTATTCCGGGCAATCCTCCAACTACTATGCTGACATTAGATGACCTTATGAGTAATGCCTTTACCGGAGCTATTGCTAGGGATATTGCAGCAGATTGGTTATGGCCAAGAGAGGATTATAATGGATTCAGGATATCATTCTTGATGCCAAACTTTCCTTTGACGGGATCTCTTAAGGTAAATCCTAAATAGACTTTTTTTTTTCTTTTCCTTCCTCTTTTCTCTTTTGCTTTCTATCCTTTACTGGCTTGTTCCTGACATGGTGGCCCTTCCATGGGGGATGCTGGGAGCTCAAGTACTTGTTTTCATGGGAAACGGATCTGGTGTTAACGATGACACTCCTTTCGGGTCTTCCTACCTTATCTTCCTCCAATTGATTAAATGGTGCCTTCCCTTGACGAGAATGATGGTGAGTTCCCTGTTCGTACTCCCAAGTCACTTCCTCAAGACTTTTAATCTATTTTTCCTGACGTGGATTCGGTACCTAGGTGATACATCGAGGAGAATAGGCGACTGGTGGCTAGTATGAGATCCTACATTCGTCAGCTCAAAATCAAGGTAACCACGTACCTTGCCCCATGTTTATGAGTTATTTACCTCTAATTTCTTCTCTTTTTCCTCTTTCTCCTTTAACAACTCAAGGCAGCAACCAGCTCTCTTCAGACATGTACTACCCTTCGATTCTCGGGAGGCAAGCCTAGTGAGCTAAGCATTTTTAAGTACTTATGTGCTTAAGAAATAGAAAATATGTATGCATGCACTCTCTTTCTTCCCTTTTTCTTAAAAATGGTTTTCTCATTTATTTTAGCATGCCAATCTACTGGCTAGTGAACTTTGTGCGGCAAGGCTGGAGTTCACACAAGGGTCATCATCTTACCGTGCTAGCACTAGAATAGCACCAAAGCCTAGGAGACATTCCACCTCTCACAGAGCAATCATTGAAGAGGATGACGATACATAGTCAGATCCAGCACTTCCAAGGAGATCCTATCAAGCTCGGAAGAGTCTGTATGCACCCTTCGGGGAACTTTATGACACTTATGAAGTCTTTTATTGTCACGACCCATCTCGCTACGAGTGAAAATAGGACACGTAGCATGCCACTAAGGTTTATCTAATTTAATTAAATATTATAGCAGCAACAAAGAAACATAAAGAAACTCTTTAAACCCAGGTTCATTTGAAAACATTGAACTACGAGTTTGTAAAATCATATAATTTTAAGCAAAACAAAGTTTTCCCATTTAAACACTTGAAAGAAATAATCCATTTTGGAAACAACAATCCAGTCGACTGCTCGGAACACCAGTTGACTGCTTTGGATATGCAAAGAGCATGAAAATCTCAGTAATCCAGTCTAGTCAACTGGACCATGTCTGGTCGTTTGTATTTTCAAGTGCGGGTATCAATTTTTAGTCGACTAGATCTCCTCCAGTCAACTGTACTAGATCCTCCAGATACTACTCTTATGAAACAACATCCAGTTGACTGTACAGAGGAATGCAGTTGACTATTTTTTGAATTTGGGGGAAAATTGTTTGCCGAAACACTGAATCCAGTCGACTATTTTCCCAATTTTAGAACATTCTGCAAAAATTCCATTTCTAAGGTTATCCAATCTCATTCAGGGACTAACTACACATACCAAACTCATTCCAATATGGTCCTAATTGTATTACAACATCTCCAAAATATAATTACAAGAATTTTACTACATGTTACAACACTACAAATCCATTATGAGGTTTCAAGTTAGGGATACAATTCTATCTTCTAAAACCTCTTATTACATCAAATTGGAATGAAAAAAAAAATATAAACAAGAGATGATCTCGGCATCCCTTTGGCCTTACTCTTGACGCTTCTTCTTTCCTTTCTTCTTCTCAGCTATAAGCTAAGTGTATAATTCTAATAAATGCATATATGGAAATTCATGCTCTAAACATCTCAAATGTGCAATTCTAACAGTGCTAAGATCAACGGAGACACTGTCTTTCAATCACATGACCAAGAAAAGCAATGTCAGGTAGCCAAATTCACATTTCTTCAATATTACAAAGAGTTGCTTCTTTCGTAATCTCTGAAGTATAAGTTTCAAATGTTTATTGTGTTCTACCTTACTCGACGAATAGACAAGACTGTCATCTATGAACATGGTCACAAAGTCATCTAAGTAGTCCTTGAAGACTCGGTTCATAAGGTCCATGAATGCGGCTGGTGCATTGGTAACCCCAAATGGCATCACTAGAAACTCATAGTGTTCATAACCTGATATGAAAGTTGTTGTAGACACCCTATTTTGTCAGCTATCAGATTTAGGAGACCTATAGATTGGTGGTTCACAAAGATCGAAAAGACTCAAGAAGGACTCTTGGAAGTTAGTTCTATCTCTCAAAAAGCTCAGAATGACCAAGATACCCCTAAAGCCCAAAAACTCTCAGATTTGGACCGAAAGCTCTGGAAACATGCTACGTCATAAAAGTACTAAAAATGAGTTTTGAAGCAAAATCAGATGAAATTGTCAGCTCCTGGAGACCCCCGAAAGTCCCAAAAGTTCTCGGAAAGTCCCCGTTGACCGGTTTGACCTAGGTTTGACCAGTTTTGACCAGGGTTTGACCAAAATCATCCAAATTCGCCGGAAAGCACCAAGATCATTCTAGATCATGTGAAAAGTTCTCAAATGAGTTTAAAAAGAAAATCGGACAAAAACGTCAGCTCATGTGAGCTCCCAGAGGTTCCCAGATCTTCCTATAAATCCCAAGTTTGATCGATTTGACCAAAAAGTTGACTTTGAAATCGGAGCACCGTATCATTTTTTTAAAAAATTTCATGAATACTAGAGGTCAATAGCTTTCCAATAGTATATCGCATGTAATTCATGGATTTAAAACGAATTTATTATGAATTTTTGAAGGTGAAAAAGGCGATCAAATCGGCTTTTATCGCAAATACCACAAAACTTTTCAAAGTGACTGTAGACACCCCGATTTTGACCTAATGCAAAATTTAGGGGAGTACTACCTCTAAGATCTGATGATGACAAATGCCTAACTAATCTAGGACTTCCAAATATGATTCAAGCTCTTCCGAAGGCTCTTTCAATTCAAGACAAAAAAAAAGAAGAAAAAGAGAGGAAAAAGGAAAATAGGAGAAAATGGCACATGGTGAGGGTTGCGGTAGTCACGGGCTGCCGTTGCGGCACTCTGTGGAGTGCTGGACGACATTTAGTGAATGCCGCAAATTTCACCAAAATGCCGTGAAAAATAGGATTTCCATAGAAAGCGGCAGTCCCTGGAGTTGTCCGCGGCATTCTCTGAATGCCGGCGCGGCAATCACTTAATGTCGTTGCGGCATTCATCAAGTGTCGTTCCGGCACTCAACAAGTGCCGCTTCCATCTCTAGTGAGTGCCGCATTTTTGTGACTACCAGCTATGAAATAGTACGCTTGTACCGTTAAAAGGATATCCGAATTAGGGTTTCTTTCTGTGAATTTACTGGAATATCCCATTACAAGGGATCTTTTTCTTTGAACATGGAATTTGGAATGTTGGGATCCCTATATTGATTCTCCTTAAAAATTTTCTAAATTAAGAAGAGTGGTAGAGATAGTTAGTATGATTAGGGGGAAAGAGCAAGAAGAAGAGATTGCTTAGTCTTTGAAAAGCCTTGAAGCAATCAAGGATTTGAGGATAATTAGAGGTAAAACTCTAGTTTTTTTCCTTTGGTTTCATTATTTAAGGTTCAATCACAATATGTAGATTCTTAGGATTCTTAACACATTTTCAAAATCTTTCTTCCCACCTCATTTCATCACACACCACACATATTGTGATTGAACTTTCATTTCATAGGTTTGGATCAAAATAGCCTTAGGTTTAAAAGCTTAAGTAAATCTTGAAGTTGATCTAGATATTATTTGAACTTATTTTCCTTTTCTTATTTTATTTTTTGATTTTGTCTATTCATTGGGATTCATAAGACTTCCAATGTTTTACTTGAATCCTTGTGCTTAGAATCCCTTAATATTCTTATAAACTCATGATTTATGAGAGGGTTAAGGTTGGCATTAGTATATTGAGTCAATGAGTCTAAACTTTTACCTATAGTTTGAACTCATATTCTTGAGATTTTATGAAGTTTTCTCATACTTCATCAAAATCCATAAGTATAAGAGTCCTTAGTCTTCAATGACCACTAAATGGTAGGAGAAGTAGTTTAAGTTTAAGCCTATCTCCATGGTTTAGATTCTTTGTCTTAGGATTTTACGAAGTTCCTTCATACTTCATTAAAATCCACAAGTTCAAATGTCCTTAGTCTCCAATGACCATCAAATGGTAGGAAAAGTAGTTTTGGTTTAAGCCCAACTTCATGGTTTAGTAGTTGGGGTTAACAAGCAAAGTTGAACTTGGCAAATGGTGCAATGAATTCAATGACCATATTTGATCAAAGATTTTTAGTTAAACATCGAACCGTTGGGACTGAATGAAACCAACGGGAAAGTGTTCATAACTCAAAGTTTTACCACTGTAATCTTTGTTTTAACAAGATTCCATGGTGAAAATGGTTTGATCATGAGTTTTTGGGAAGCAACAACAATATGACCAAAGTTTTAGAACAGCAACACCCTTTTGAAATGAGTAAATCAGAACCTTTATCAAACATTTTTTACCCCAACTAATTTTTGATATGAAGTTTGATGTGTTAATAAGGTCCCCTAAAACGATCTAAGTGTTTCTGAGTTTTTTACTATTTTTAGAAAATCATACAAAAACTCTGGACAGAGAGTTATGAAGTCCTAAGTGACATCTAGTATTTGTTTAATTCCCAGAGATCTAACGGTTGAAACCTTGATTTTCTTTTTGGATGAAAAACTAGACTCACAGAGGCATCTTGTGTCCATAAATCATCAAGATCAAACCATATAAACCATGCCTTTTATTTCATTGAAGTTCTGATCTGCTCTCAGAAATTTTCAGAATCCTATCACAATTTTGGCCAATCTTGTGAATAATGGCTTAAATGATATTTTCTTGAGTTAGGGTTCAAACCATGCTTTGATATTAATTGTTTAGACTTGAATTCAAAGGTCAAATGATCCAAATTAATGAGTACTTCATAACTTACTCTTATCCATGTACATATTCATCCATGTGGCTTGATGTTTATAATTAAGGTTCGATTGCTTTTGATTTAATTGCATTTGATAGATTTATGATAGAAGCCTAGGATTATCATCTAACTTTATATCTTGTGTATCATGTGGACTAATCCTTGTTTTGTAGCGCCAAAGAGGTATGATCTCTTGACTCTCCCTTAGTTGAAATATTACTTAAATTTTATCAATTTTTCAACCTCATATGCGACACGTTAGAATTAAAACTTGCCTTATGTGTATATATGATTCGAGACTCTTTCATTAGGATTTCAACTTATGTATGCATTGCACGTTTAAATATTCGCGGTTTGGCCCCGGGTAAGTTCTCTAGCTCTCTATTTTGCATATCATATTGCTTGCTAATTGAACTACTTGGTTTTGAATGACATTTTGTCATTAGCAATTTTACACCATTTCAACATGCTTGTGTAATGTATATTTATATCTATATATTAGTTGAGGGCATGCTTAGATTAATAGTTTGATTAAAAGGATGTTGAGTAGAGGCCTATCCCGAGATAGGATGAGAGAGGGTGTTTTAGTCTGTCCGACTCCTTCCTCTTTCATTCCATAATCCCCGGACCTAGTTAATCTTTGGTTTCGCAAAAGATCGGTTTGCTTTTAAAATGGTTTCTTAATTTTCCTTTTAAAAATTAAGTGGCGACTCATCATTTTTTAATTTGAATTTAAAGAAAATGTTTTAAACAAAAGCTGTGGGTAAGAAAAATTGTAATATCCACAATCTGGCGACTCTGCTAGGGATCGAATCTAGAATCTTTGGTTTTGCATACCAGAATTTTTTATTTTGGTTTCACTCGAGGATTATACTTGAAAGCATCATTCTAATCAAATTAATTAATCTTTGTTTGCCTGTTGCACTTCACTTGCATGTCCAGCCAGTCGATTGCACAAAACTATGACCTTGGAGGCTCGGGCAGGTCGGTCAAGTTAACATGGGACTGTGTGATCACCCTTGATCTCGTACCATGATTTGGTATATGAAGCATCCTATCGGATATGTGTTAAAGGTCCCTTATTTGACCAAAACTCAGCCTTTACATGGTAGCTTCCATAGAACCTTTTAATCTTAGGGAATCAATTCTTGAATAGGATTATGTGTTAGGAAGTTTTGTACTCCCGAAAGGGATTATTTGAGTTAATGACGATGCTTACTTGATATAGGATGTGTGACCTCCTAATCACCTTTTTAGCAATTCCTCTTTATGTCCCATGACATTTGAGAAAATGCGGGATTTTGATTATAAGATTACATCTCTTATATCATGTTTAGCTAAGTATTATTGACCTTGTATGTATCCGAATCCATAAAAAGTACGGTGATAATCCAATCATATGATCCTTTTTTACCCGAAGAACTTTAAATCCATCTTTGAAAGAAAACGGATTTTTGCCATCCTTGTTCCAAAATTTTCAATAAAAAAGATCTTTTAAGTTCACTTTTTGTCTAAAGCTCCAAGCTAATCATGGTTAAAATATACTCTTAGGAATGGTTCTTGGAGAAATGCTTTCAAATGAATTTCAAAACAAAATTGTCATCTTTGTTCTCAAAAGAATTCCCAAAGAATTGTTTCCAAAAGATCTAAAAGATACTTTCCAAATGATTTTCAAGAAATTTTGAAAATAACCAATCCTTGAAGGGGTAATAAGGATCACGATGAGAGGAGAAATTGGCGCATTTGACATGGGTGAGGATTTTATATGCTTATGTGTCTATTTGCTAGGATTAGAATTTTCCTTTCTTTTGCATATAGAGTAGGCAAATATGCACACATGCATTGCATCCGTGTGACATATGAACCATTTCATCTCACCAAAAGTCTTGCAAAAACATATATAATAAGAGATTTTAATAAAAAATAAAGAAAATTGAAAGTCTTTTGAAAAACATTATTCTTTTGTAGGGTAAAAATAGCATTCAGTTCGGGCACGATTTGGTTTAGAGGTCCCACTGCAAGGTTAGTAAGGAGAGGACAAGATAGTGAAATGATGGATGAAAGGAATGATGGGGAGATAGCAGAGTTAAGGACACTAGAAGAACAACAAGTAGAACAGATGAGGCGACAGGCTAAGAATATGAACCGAATGATGGTCATGATAGAAGCAATAGCACGCCCGCCACCAGTCGTGAATCCACCAAATAACGACCCGCCAGTTAGGGAAGAAGGTTGGTATGATGAACCAGAAATACCAAGGGCCGATGCCCCCAGAGTAGAAAGAGAAATGGTGGAAAGGAAAAATGAGAGGATAATGACTGAAAAGATAGAGAAGCTGGAAAGGGTAATACGCAAGGCTCAGGGGGTCGATACTTACCTGATGGAGCTGGAAGTTCTGTATGATGGGGTTCGTGAAACACTACCTGTCGGTTTTAAAATGCTAGTTTTTGTTAAGTTTGATGGGATAGGAAATCCTCGCAGTCATGTGAGAATGTGTATCGGGGCTTTCCAACTGAGTGGGCTGAGCACTGCCATGATGGCTGTCTTATTTCAGTAGACTTTAACTAGAGCCGCCTTATCCTGGTACCTCACTCTTGAACCAAGCAAAACCCGGGTTTGGGAAGAAGTGATCAAAGATTCGTGGCACAGTATGAGTACAACCAAGACTTGGATGTCACAGTTTGGGATTTGGAGACCACCAGGTAACGAAACAAGGAGTCATTTGCTGAGTATCTAAGTAGGTTAAGGGGTAAAGCAACTAAGATGGTGCAAAGGCCATCCGAGAAAGATCAGATCCGAATGTTGATGAAGAACCTTCAATCTGTCTACCAAGAGAAAATGAGATTCCAATCAATCAACACCTTTGATGAGGTTTTTGATGTAGGAACAAGGATAGAGGATGTGATCCAAGAAGGGGTAATCAAGAAGGAGGAACAACTGAATCGATATAGGAGGCCAAATTATGGGTCGAATGGGGGACATTCGGGGGGTCACTCTGGCCCCACCGATGTCAATGCACTAAGCGGGCCGGAGAGGAAATTCGACATAACACCAAGGAGAGGAGGAGACAAACAGCCAATGAAGTTTTTAGATTTGGGGGTGTCACTGTCAACCGCCCTTGACAAGCTGATAGCGAAGGGGCACCTTCGTCCGTTGGAGCCTCTACCTTTACCAAGTCCACTTCCACTAACCTTCTGAGAATATCTCTATTGTATGTTTCACCAACAGAAGGGTAATTTTACTGATCGGTACACAAGGCTAAGGCACGAAATCTTGGACCTCATTGATAACAAGGTGATATCCGAACCCCCTGTCAAAACTCCTAATGTTACTAGAAATCCGCTGCCAAGTCATCGTGCTATACCGCCACTGCAAGGCCTTTACTTCTTGGGGATAGAAGGAACGATCTTTGATCCATCTAGGCTGATCACTAAAGTTGGGACACCAAGGAAGCCTTATCAGATGCCAGAAGATTCGACGATCTGTACTCTGGGGGATCAATTCAGAATATGTGGAAAGGGAACGACAAAGCAATTAGATTGGTGGAACTAAGAAACTAGCAACACCGATGTGGCTCAGGTGGAAGATGATCTATGGTACGAGATCGATGGAGAAGGAGCAGAAGAAGAAAGCTTGAAAGTTGTTTCCGAAATTGACAATCTGTGGGCAAAAGAAGAAGTCAGTCATCTAACCCGGTCAGGGAGACACTTCAAACCACATGAACTGGAGGAGGATCACCCAGGGAGAAAATTGGATAAAGGGAAAGGGAAAATGAATGAAGAAGAGGAAGAAGATAGGGTTTTGAAGAAAATGAAGAAAACTCAGGCTAACATCACCATCTGGGGTTTATTGATCGCTTCTAAACGTCACAGGCAGGTGGTCCTGGATGCTTTGAACCAATTTGATGTTTCTATCGATACAGCACCAGAAGACCTCGTAGGAATGATCAGTAGGATTCTGACACTAGCTATTACCTTCTCATTAGATGACCTACTTTCGGGAGGGCCTGTTCACAACAAACTGCTATATGTCACTGTTGAATGCCTGGGAAACACTATGCCCGCTTGTCTTGTTGACAATGGGTTCGCTCTAAACATATGTCCATTCTGAATAGCTAAGCGCATGGGTTTGGATGAATCAACATTCATACCATCTGAGCAGAGGGTGAGAGTGGGGATAATTCTCCTTCATCTCGCTGTCGGGCCTATGGAAAAGGAAGCCAAATTTTAGGTAATTGACATTCCTGCTTCTTTCAATTTGCTACTAGGGAGACCATAGTTAGACAATTTAGGTGCCATACCGTCCAAAGCTCATCAGAAAGTCAAATGTGTCTGGAAAAGCAAGGTCTGTGATATTCTCGGGGACAGTTGGGTCCGTCCTTCTAAAACATCATCAAGTACACCGATTCTAGAGGTACAATTTCAAGAAGAGGAGACATGTCTGGGAGGGTTCGAGTTCATTAACATGTTGGAGGGAGAAAAGCCGAGAGAGTTCCTACTGCTATACTTTGATCAGTACGCGAGTCCGCTGGTCGTCGGGATTATGAAAAAGATGGGTTTCTTCCCAGATATGGGATTGGGTAAGTATCATCAAGGCCTACCAGAATTTCCAAGGATCCTCATTCAAATTCACACTCATGGTCTGGGTTATTAACCATCAAAGAAAGAGCTGAGAGAAAAGAAGAAAGCAGCCAACGCACCGTTGGCCCTGTATCAGAAAACGCTAAATGGATACTTTGTGAAGGAGGGAGAGGATTTCCCCTTGTGTGGCTTTCCAGAACCATGGGTGGATCTGAAAGATAATTGTTTGAAGCCAGGGTTTAAGATCTTCTTCACCCACGAATCAAGATCCATATCTACAGGTGATCCGGAAGTCAGCTACTGCTAATGATTGGATTGGTGTACTGGATGGCTTAGTCATGAAGAACCTGTTGGGCGAGGAAAGCACAAAATTCGAGGGAACAGGCCAAGAAGGGGTCGTGGAAGACAAGGCTGGAAAAGAGCATGATGAGGGTCGGGTACAGGAGGAAGAACCGAAAAAAGAAGAGATGGAAAGGATTACCAAGGCAGAGGATCCGGAGGAATGCTTCATCACCGATCTAGAAGGAAAAAGCATGAAAGAGTGGGTCTTTGAGGTCTAGTGATGAGTATCCCCTATACCCAGAGTCTGTAATGGCTCAAATGAGGCATCTTTCAATTTCCATGTCTGTTGTAATTACTCCAAAGAAATTCAATGAAAGTATGACTAATTCTGCCTACTCGAATGCGCTTAATTAATGTGATGAATGCGATGATCATAAAATACCAAATGAATTGCAAAAATTAATCGAAAAAGAAAAAGAATCTGGATGTAAGATCATTAAGAACACTCTAACGATCAATCTAGGAAATGAAGATAATCCTCAAAATGTTTTTATTGGCTCTACACTTGGCAAAGAAGAAAGCAAATAATTAATCAATCTATTAAATGAATTCAAAGATGTTTTCGCATGGTCTTACAGCGATATGCCAGGTGTCGATCCAGAAATAGTCAAACACCACATCCCCCTCTTCCCCAATTCAAAACCTGTAAAACGAAAATTGAGGCGAATGAGGCCTGAATGGGCACTCAAAGTTAAAAAGAGGAAGTTGAAAAGCAATTAATAGCCGGATTCTTAATGGTCACCGAGTATCCAGAATGGATCACCAATATAGTACATGTACTGAAAAAGGACGATCGTGTTAGGGTCTATGTCTACTTCTGGGAACTGAACAAAGCCAGCCCTAAAGACGATGTTCCTTTACCCCACATTGATGTGTTAGTGGACAATACAGCGGGACATGAACTCCTATCTTTTATGGATGGATTCTCAGGGTATAACCAGATTCTAATGGCAACCGAAGATAGGGAGAAAACCACTTTCATCACACCATGGGGCATATACTGCTATACGGTGATGCCGTTTGGGCTCAAGAATGCGGGCACAACTTACCAATGGGCCGCTACAACATTGTTGCACGATATGATCCATAAAGAGGTAGAAGTGCATGTGGATGATATGATTGTGAAATCTAAAGAGAGGAAAGGACACTTGGATGCATTGAGAAAGTTCTTCGAATGGTTAAGAGAATTTAGAATGAGGCTGAACCCTCAGAAGTGTACCTTTGGAGTCACTACCACAAAGTTGTTAGGGTTTCTCATCACTCAGAGAGGGATAGAGGTACACCGGACCAAAATAAAGGCTATAATCGAAATGAAACCGCCTAAGAATAAGAAGAGGTGCACCGTTTCATCTCAAAACTCACGCAAACTTGTGAACCTTTGTTTAAGCTGCTTAGAAAAGGAGAGAAGTTTTAGTGGGATACCCTTTGCCAACAAGCCTTCGATAAGATCAAAACCTACCTCCAAAACCCACCTGTCCTATCACCACCCTCACTCGAAAGGCCTTATTGTTATACCTTTCTGTGTCCAAAGATTCGATGGGGTGTATGCTAGCCCAAGAAGGAAAAGAGGGACATGCAGAAAGAGCCATTTATTACTTGAGCAAAAGGATGACTGGATATAAGTTAAAATATTTGCCTTTAGAAAAAGCCTATTGGGTTTTGGTCTGGTGCACCCGTCGCCTTAGGCACTACATGTTAGCCCTCCCTATAACCCTGATATCGCGAATGGACCCACTCAAATACCTGTTTAAAAACCCGTGTTGACCAGTAGGATTTTTAGGTGGACCATGATGCTAGCTGAGTTCGATATCAAGTATGTTACCACCAAATCTGTGAAAGGAAGACCTGTCGCTTAATACTTGGCTGACCTTGCAATAGATTCAGAAGAAAAGGGTGAGCTTTGATTTTTAGATGAAGGAGTGATGGAGATAGAGGAGAATTTATGGAAAATGTACTTTGACGGAGCGGCTAATCAGTTTGGCTATGGGGTCGGAGTCATCCTCGTGGCACCAGATGGAACTCTTACACCGTTAGCTATAAAGCTCAGGTACTACTCAACCAATAACACGACGGAGTACGAAGCATGTATAGTCATAATAGAAGCCGCACTAACCCTGAAAGTTAAAAGAATTGATGTCTTCGGGGACTCCAACTTGATCATATCCCAAGTACGAGGGGAATGGAGAGTGAAGCATGATAAGTTGAGACCCAACCATGACTACCTAGAGAGCTTAAAGTTGCAGTTCGAGAAAATATCATTCTATTACCTCCCCCGCGAAGAGAACCAATTGGCAGATTCTCTAGCGACCTTAGCCTCGATGATACAAATCCCCTCGGGAGTCACCATGATCCCATTATCCAGAGAGATAATGAATCAACCCTCATTTGAGATGATCCCAGCTCTAGAAAATGAAGATGAAGTACCATGGTACATAGATGTCTGGAATTTCATTAAGGAGGGAGAATACATCGAAGGAACCTAACTAAAAGACATAAAAGCAATTCAAAGATTCTCTACACAGTTCGTGATCTATGCAGATAAACTATGGAAGAAGTCATACACCGGGTATAATTTGGAATGCCTATACGGAAGAAAGACTAAAAGAATGATGGAGGAAATACATGAAGAAGTGTGTGGGCCCCACATGGATCCGACAGGGGTATTACTGGATAACCCTAGATAGAGATTGCTGTGAATATGGTAAGAGATGCCATAAGTGCCAGGTCCATGCAAACCTGATGCATACCCTGCCATCCCAACTCTATAGCATGACCATGCCTTGACCATTTACCGTCTGGGGTATTGATATTATCGGTGAGATTGTTCCGAAGACCTCCAATGGACACCTATACATAATTGTAGCCATCGACTACTTTACTAAATGGGTGGAAGCTGCGTCATATGCAACTTTAAAAGCTTAAGATGTGGTGAGCTTCAAAGAAAAGAACATAATTTGCAGATACAGGGTCCTAAATGAGTTCATTTCTGATCACGACAATCATTTCCAAGGAGAAGTCATCCCACTCTTAGAAAAGTACAAAATCACCCATAACCAGTCATCTCCATATAGACCGCAAACGAATGGGGCAGTAGAGGCATCAAATAAGAATGTCAAAGCGATCTTGGAGAAAACAACAGACACATATAAGGATTGGCATGAGAAGCTGCCATTTGTACTATTAGGGTACCGAACCTCTGTAAGAACTTCCACAAGAGCCACGCCTTATTGTTTGGTTTACGGAATGGAAGATAACCTTTTAGTCGAGGTGGAGATACCCTCTCTAAGAGTTTTGGCTGAATGTGAAGTAATTGAGTTAGAATGGACACGGGGGAGGTATGAGGAATTGATGTTGCTTGATGAGAAGAGGTTAGCTACAATAAACCATACTCGGGGATATCAAAAGAGGATAGCTCGTGCTTTCAACAAAAAGTCCGCCCAAGGAAGCTTGCTGAGGGCAACCTTGTCCTCAAAGAACTGAAAGTGCCTGTTTATGACCCCAGAGGAAAATTCAAACCCAACTGGGTCGAGCCATACATCATTAAGACTCTCCTCTTTGGAGGAGCGGCCTATCTTATGGACCTAGACGGGGTTTAATTTAAACAACCAATTAGCCTCGATTGCCTCAAGAAATATTTTGCTTAAAACCCCTTCTTTCAAAACATCCTACATAGATGAACTACGCTTAACCTGATTCCCGCTAGGGGATATGTAGGCAACCTGCTCGATTTGGTCACTAATAATTGCCTAAATGTCACTTCCCGTCAAGCCTTAAACTGAATTACTGCAGACCTAAAACTCATTCGGGGATAACTAGGTGGGCTCTCGAAAGCCTTCGGTCCATGAAAATCTAAAAAGAAAAATACCTGTGCTAAACTAGGGGCAAACTTGTATTTGATCGGAACCAATTCAAAGCCCTAAAACCAGGGGCAAACTTCGTTTTCTATCCGAAGAACCCAGATATTTACTTTAAACCCGTCTCTGGATCTCCTAGCTATTAAAATAAGTGCTATAAAAGAATAAACAAAAATTCATGGTATAGAATGATTAAAACTTTAGGCAAGACTCAAAGCAAAGTAAAGAGCCAAGAAAAGACATTAAAAGGAAAATATTCATAGCTTAAAAGATTAATCGGAAGAGCGAACACTTTGATTAAATATGTCAGAATGTTTCCTTAGAACACTCTTTAAGAAGAGAAATAAGAAAAATCACATTCAAAAGCGTAAAAGGATAGGCAAGACTCGTCTAAAATTTTACAAAATAAAGCTCTGTCTTGTTGTTTTACTTTCATTCATGTATGTCTATAAAGTCTGTCCCTGAATCAGAGTTTGGATCTGAAGAAGGTTCCCAGTAGTAGGCACAATCGAAGCAGGGACCCTCTGGAAAGGAGCTGACACTCTATCATGCCAAGCCATAATGAAAGCCTTCACAGTGGAAGGGCACATGATCGAACCCCTCGTGAAATCAGTAGTAATAGGCTCAGTAATATCCTGGAGAAGCCCGTACTGACGAACCAACCGGCCAGGAATATAGAAAGTGGTAGCATGCAAGCCAGGCAGCCAAATACCAGATCGCCCAGGAAGACATACGGCGACGAAAAGGTAAGACCACTATGGGCAGATCCAACAAATATCACCAGCAGAAAGGCCTCGAAGCCAACCAAGCCAAGCATCGGCAGAATGGAATAGGCGGTGAACTTCCATATGGTCATAGGGAAGTGACCCGCGAAGGTGTGAAGGATGTATGAAGAGATCAAGGCATTCCATGAGCCAAACCTGTAAAACGAAGGGTGCCTTTGATGATAACATAGCCTGATTGTGTGGGCACTGTCCAAACTAATCAAGGTTTCACCAAGGAATAGCATAACAGCACTATTCATCTCCCACGCACCATAAGCAATGGGAATGAGAACATCAGAAGATGATTGAAAGAGGAAGTAAAAAGCATGGCTATATATAAAGCACTACGGCGAATGACTTGATACGCACCATCGTAGGTTTCAAGACAGAAGAAAGTCGTTCAAAGTTCATTTGTCGATCTTGAACAAAAGAGCCTACTAGGTTTCGAGATGTGTGAAGGAGAGCAGTGAGGTCCTGAACATACCCGGCCTGCACTAGAGGAACTATCGGACCCACAGAAGGATCAGTGTACAGAATGACTCTAAACTCTTCAAATAAGGGGCAGATCTCCTAGGAGCCAAATCAAAAGACGTGGAGAGAGGGATCCCAACACTGAATGACAGCTTGAAGCAAACCTTCGTTTAGAATCATCCGTTAGAAAGAGAAGAGATCATTTAGTCTGAAATACTCAAAGTTGAGCCTGTCAATGCCAGAGAGAGTATCCATCCATGGGAAGAGAATTTGTGAACTAATAGGGGCCATTTGAGAAGGAAGGAGATGAAAATGGGAAGAGTGTTCTATGGAGTTTTGGGGTAAAGGGGGGGGGGGGGTATAAATAGGAGAGAATCTGCCCCTACCTACCCGTGGCACATGATAAAGTGCGGCGGCACTCATCACAATGTTGCACGACAGTCAGCAATTGCCGTACGGTAGTCACGGACTACCGCTACAGCACTCGCCGAGTGTCGCGGAGGACTAATTGAGTGCCGCGTAGAGTTTTATTTTGGCTAGAGCTTGTTTGTAATGTTTTCAGCCCACCTGCAAACAAAAAATGAATAAAAATAATTAAAACGTGCGTATCATGCATCACGTGCAACAAGACCAAGCTATGGTCACATTCATCCATTCATTCATTCATTCATATAAAAGGGTAATAGAAGTGATAGCATTCGCAGAAGTCATAATGATAAAAGCACTGGACCAAGCCAAGATTGCAACCAAAAAAAAAAAGAGAAGAAAAAAGCAGTAAAAGATAAAATGCAGGGCCAAGCCATGGCCACAGTTGTGAATAAAGAAAGTATGCGGGAAATAAAGTGATGCAGATACCTATCCTATCATGGCTATCCGAAAGCCGTCAGCAAAAAATATATATGTGTATGTGATACAGTCATGCAAGTATGTGAATCCTCCCCAAAATACGCGTCCGAGGGGTTCCTCCTCCAACTCAGTCCCGCTCGCTCCTCCTCTACCCCTGCCTCTGCATCCACCTCAGCCTCCATTGCTACATCCACCTCGTCCAGCACTGCTACCCCAAGGGGCATCGCTAAAGCTAATGTCGAACTACTGATGTTGTTGCTAAAGCTCTCCTACCTGTCGGGCCAAAGCCCCATTTTGTTCCTCCTGTACGGAGAAAACAGATCGAATTACCAAGTTGTATTTAAAAGTTAAAGTTCTAAAAATGAGTATAAGTAAAAAAAAAAGGGAGCATTTGTTTTTACCAGGGCTCTTAAATGAGCCTCAGCAGCTGCTCGCGCCCCGTCAGCCTAAGTTAAGGGAAGAAAGATTATAATGCTAGAATGAGAATGCAAAATTTAAACCAAAAGGCAAGTTTTAGAGATTACCCTCCACTCTCGGCCATAGATCCACTCTCTCACGCTATGAGCATAGAGCAGGCCCTCCTCTATATAGTCCCGCGGGACATGGTCGTACTTGAGTAGAATGATGGGAGCACCCGCCTGAAATCTGGGGATCGTAGTCATGGTTTGCTCGCCATAGGAAACTATCCTAAGGCTCCAATCCCAAGGCAGTAGAGCTGGAGCTCGAGCTGTAGTGGGAATGGGCTACGAAGAAGAAAAAGTGAATCTAGTGAGAAGGTGTACATGCATAATTAAGAACTAAAAGAAAAATTAAAAAATTAGAAGGCACTTAGCCTAGTCACTTCGATCAGAGGGAAGTTCGGCATCAACTTGGCAGCCCGAAAAGCTGCATATCCATCTGGAGGCTCCACGAAGTCCTGAATAGAGAACCCAGCTAAGGCAACCATGAGTGCGGAGCTCTAGAGGATCCCCGTAGCCCTCATAGATGCGGGTGGAGGACACGGCACGAAGAATGACTCAGCCGCCAGTGACTGCCTGGTCACCCTCTCCTCGAGATACCACTCCCGAGCATCTGGGCTGTCCAATAAAATCCTCTATAGGTTATACCCAGCTAACTGCTGTATCCCCTAGGGAGCGTCGGGAAGCACGTCGAGCCAGGGCTGCCATCGAACATGTTGCTATCATAGATTCATCAAAAAATTCCTGAACGAGACAAAGTCGTGAGACCCAATTTTCCTCCCAACCCGCTCTTTCTCCTACTTCAATCCCTGGGGCATAATGAGAGCGTCCGTCGGCCGTGTATCGGGCAACATCATGTGTAGATATTTATGGGACTAAATCTGTAAGAAAAAAGAAAAATCATAAGTTTCGGGATTCATAATTAAGAAACTGAAAGGAAGTGCAAGGTTTAAATAAGAATTAGTAAAAAGTAGAAGTATACCTCTCACGCCCTCTGGAAGTCGCCGGTGGAGGCTGGCCAATTTTGGGAAATGTACCCCATGTGCTTGTACAGGATGGCTAATCCTGCACCAACCCAGTCATATTGATAGATCTCTCCCATGTGCTCCAGGGACCCCACCATTGCCACAGAAATCTGATCCCCCTTGGTACTCAGCAGGGAGCACCCCAGCATATACATGATAAAGCCCCGGGCCATCTGCTCATCTGAAAAAGCTGGCCTTTGAACATATCTATAACCACTTGGCTGTGACCAAAGGCTCCTCTAGGATGACTCCTAAAAGCGGCTCAACCCGGTCCCACTCCGTCACCGTGTCCAGGTAGCGGAGGCACTCCCCCCCGAAGGAGATCCTAGTGATCATGGAAAAATCAAGCGAGGTCATCGACATCTCCCCAAAATCAAAGTGGAAGGTGTTAGTGGTGTCCCACCACCTCTCAGAAAGTCCAAGTTTTGCAAATTAAAATAATTTTGAGTCTGTTCGACACTAAGTTTTGAAAATTGAATGGATTTGAGTCGATTTGAATTTAAATTTGAGTCTATTTGACTCTTGATTTCGAAATAAAATTATTAAAGGGATTTGGGTCTGCTCGACTCTCGAATAATCTAAATATGTGTAATACCTGTAATTTCTCTAAGTGCAATAATACGAGTTTTATGAATTTATATATCTGGTCTATTATTATATTATTATTTTATTTGTGTGACTGTATCAGTGTAATATAATAACTAATTAAACTATAATCACTGCACCGACTCGACCATAATTAAAATTAACTTAGTCCCGTAACAGGACCCGGACGTTAAAAACAACACCCGTTTGCACGTAAATTAAGACCGGCCCGTATATCGAGAAACTTATACACGCAAAATGAGGTAGTGGCACAAAACCCAAGGTGGGCCCCACATGGCCGACCACATGGCAAGCCCCATGCATCATCCCCTACACTTGTCATCCTCTCCCATGACATTTGTCCACTACAAGGACATGTGTCCTAGCTTGCACACATGCAAGGTGACACATAGTACATGTAAGACTCTTTATATACATGCATGCACACATACATTATATCTTTTAGACACTTACAATCTGCACTTAGAAAGAAAGAGATGGGAGATAAGAGATACATGGAGATGGAGAAGAAGAACTAGGAAGAAGTCTCCACCATTGAAGTTGAGTTCAAACTTCCTAAGCTCAAATCCAAAGCCCAAGCTCAATTTCAAGTTTAAGTGAGTATTCTAACTCACTTTAGAACCTATATAGTATGTAGTAATGTTTATTAAGTGCTTGATTTTGATAGTTTGAGAGATCCATGCCATGCAAGATAAATTTTCAAATCTGGGAAGCAGAAACTTCCAGCCGAATGTTGTTTAGTAAAACAAACATTTCGAGCAGTTCAAAAATAGGAATGAGGCTAGGGTTTTTTGTGGAGAAAGCTAACTCATTTATCTACAAATAACTCTTGTATATCTTAGTCTGAAAATCACTTCTTCATAGGTGAAATGTACATACAACAAAGTACTTCAAATCTGAGAAACAGAAACCTCCAGCAGATGTAGTCTAGTAAAATGAGTGTTTTAAGCAGCTCCGAAATCTGAATTAAGCTAGGTTTTTTTTGTGAAGAAAGCTAACTCATTTATCTACAAATAACTCTTCTATAGCCTGGTCTAAAAATGAATCCTTGATAGGTGAAATGCACATGCAACGCAGTACTATAAATGTGGGACAGAGCAGTCCAAAAATACAGAAATGTCTAAGTAAAATAAATATTTTGAGCAGCTCAAAAAGGTAATTGAAGCTAGATTTTTTTAACATGAAGCTAATCCAATTATCTACAATGTTCTAGTTTTGAGTTTGATCTACAAATCAATTTATCATGCCCAAATAAATCATATCAATTCAGTTGACATAGTAAAATCAATTCCTGGCAGATTGTATAACTACTTGTATGATGTGTTTATTAATGATGCTTGCTTACCGGTACCTGTGTGATTATGGATATCTTGTGCTATGGTAGTGCTATCGAGTAGATGAGTATGTTAGGGGCTTCATCTTTATATTATTGGTATTAAATCCACGAGCTACACGCTAGGTTTTCGTTGTTATGAATATAGTGTGATGACCATAGAGAGTTCATACCCAAACTATAAGTATGTTGTACGACATGATTATGGCGTTGATAGTGATTGGATAAGTTTCCATTGTAAGTATATTATGACATAAAATAGGATGACGGATGTATAAACGTAACTTCGAAAGTATATTCGGAAGTCCTTTAATGAACTAAATTCTGAAATGAGTGACGAATGCGCGGTCGGGAAAAAGTAAGGGTCGGTTGTGCTATGTTAGAAGTAGATTATGATAAGGATAATTGTCGGATAGGTAATCTGGGCAGCGGATATCAGGATAGTAAGAAAAAGGGATGTGTTGTTGAGTTGTGACGCGGTGATTCTTTGAGTAAAGACTCCTTTCGGTTCTTCGTGACGAAATGGTTGTTCTTGTACTCCGTAACGCTTTCGGTTCTTCGTGACGAAGCGGTGATTCTTTGAGTAAAGACTCCTTTCAGTTCTTCGTGACGAAATGGATGTTCTTGTACTCCGTAACGCTTTCGGTTCTTCGTGATGAAGCGGTGATTCTTTAAGTAAAGACTCCTTTCGGTTCTTCGTGACGAAATGGATGTTCTTGTACTCCGTAACGCTTTCGGTTCTTCGTGACGAAATGGTTGTTCTTGTACTTTGTAACGCTTTCGGTTCTTCGTGATGAAGCGGTGATTCTTTGAGTAAAGACTCCTTTCGGTTCTTCGTGACGAAATGGATGTTCTTGTACTCTGTAACGCTTTCGGTTCTTCGTGACGAAGCGGTGATTCTTTGAGTAAAGACTCCTTTCGGTTCTTCGTGATGAAATGGATGTTCTTGTACTCCGTAACGCTTTCGGTTCTTCGTGACGAAGCGGTGATTCTTTGAGTAAAGACTCCTTTCAGTTCTTCGTGACGAAATGGATGTCCTTATACTCCGTAACGCTTTCGGTTCTTTGTGACGAAGCGGTGATTCCTTGAGTAAAGACTCCTTTCGGTTTTTCATGACGAAATGGATGTTCTTGCACTCCTTAACACTTCGGTTCTTCGTGACGAAGTTGTTGATGAAAGATCATTTGGTTGATGAAAGATGTTTTTGGTTGATGCAAGATGCTTTGGTTGATGAAAGACGTTTTGGTTGATGAAAGATGGTTTGGTTAGCAAGAGATACTTTGGGTTTGTAAATGACGTCGGATGTTAGAAATGAATGGTAGTGGCATTAAGAATGTCTAGATGGGTCTCCTGAATGGTTTGTATTCCTATCGAATACGTAGTCGGGTACGCTGTTAGTATAATTCGACGGTGAGAACGTAAAGATCCTAAAAGACATGTTGAAAGGTAGTAAATGTACTCCTATTGTGTTTTACTATATACGTTCCATTTGATTTAGATTACTCACTCAACTTTCATAAGTTGACGACGTTCATGTTGCTGGACATTCCCATGTCCAGCTTATCCAGGTAACGAGTACACGGGTTATGAAGCTACGCAAGAAGGAAACGTTGAAGAAGATTATACTGAAGATGACTATGGTTATGCTAGTTAGAGAGGAGACTAGTAGTTATCCCCTGTGAATGTTTTTGATTATAACCAGAAGACTTAGCATATATTTCGTAATAGTTTTGTAAGGCCAAGAGCCATAAGATTCTGATGTATTTATAATGATGTATTAACTAGCTAAGTACTTTGACTTCTCATTGTATTATATTCCAGTAAGTAAATGATGGTATTATCCTTTTATTATATCGTTTAGTTATTGTTATTTTGGTCATGGACAATTCGGCACTGCAACCAGTCACGCGCCTCAGGGTCCAAGATGAAAATTTTAAAAATTTTCCATATTTTGGCTATGCCGGGGCGTGACAATATGATTAACTTCTCTTTTTGGGAATATAACAGATTTATATTCTCGATCCTCGCAAGAGATTTGCGTAGGCCCCGCTTTTGGGAATATGACAGATTTATATTCTCGGTCCTCACAACAGATTTGCGTAGGCCCTGCTTTTGGGAATATAACAGATTTATATTCTCGGCCCTCGCAATAGATTAGCATAGGCCCCGCTTTTGAGAATACAAGGGAATTATATTCTCGGCCCTCGCAACAGATTTGCATAGGCCTCGCTTTTGGAAATATAAGAGATTTATATTCTCGACCCTCACAATAGATTTGTGTAGGCCACGCTTTTTAGGAATATAACGGATTTCTATTCTCGGCCCTCGCAATAGATTTGCGTAGGCCCCGCTTTTGGGATTTCCTTCGAATTACCGCATCATACATCATACCTCATGTAATAAGTGCATGACATAGAGCAAACACATCCGACGAGGCCGAAGGGCTGCAGATTATTTTGAGAAGACATATGAAAGAGCAAACCCGTGTTGGCACCGGGGCTTAAGTCGCGAAGCGCCACCCAGTCATGTCAGGTTTGTTCATCCAACCGAGATGGCCACACACCTTAGAGAGGATCGACCCGTTAGTTACGAAACTTTGAACTTTGAAAATAAATCGACTTTGAATTTGAGTAACCACGTGCATTGAGTAGCACAGGGCATGAATAGCATCTAGCTACATCGAGGTGGCACGATTTCAAAATCACATCATTTGCAGAGCATGTAATTGCATCAACAGTCATCATTGCATGAGCGCGTGCATCACGACAGGATAGGTGCATTTATCTGTATGGCTACATGCGTTCGTCTGTGTTTGTCCCTGGCCCGAACTACGTCTCGGTTTGATTCCTGAAAGGATACGTAGGCAGCTCACCGTTGAGCACGACCAACATGAACCATTTGCACGAGCGTTTTTTTTGCAACGCATTTTGTTTTTACCTAAGTTCAATAGCCCGATCAAAGGCTTGTCTTCACACAGGCTTTGACATTGGCTTATGACACGCGTTGCTTCGCAAGCTCAGCCAAAGAGGGGCAAACTGTAGACACCCCAATTTTGACCGAACTATTAAACTTAGGGGAGTATTACCTCTAAGATCCGATGACGACAACGTCCGACTAATCTAGGGCTTCCAAAGGTGATTCAAGCTCTTCAAAAGACTCGTCAATCCAAACAAAATGAAAGAAAGATTTAAAAGATAAGGGCAAAGAGAAAAAAAGGAAAACGGCACATGGTGCATTTCTGCGGCACTCTCACGTTGCCGGTGTGGCACTCTCTGACTGCCGTACAACATTCAGTAAGTGCCGCAATGGTAGCTAGTGACTGCCGCCAATTTTCTTCAAAAAGACATACGAAATCAGTGTATTTGCCCCTAAAATGACTAAAATACCCTTTTAAATTTGCATATATAAAGAGGATGAATATCCCATTATAAGAGGATGAGCTTTTTGAATCTCCCAACCTTATGTTGATTCTCCTTCTCTTAAACCTCTAGATAATTCTCTAAATATACTTAAGATTTGCTTTTGTAGTTTGAAAAAAGTAGTTTGTGTGTGAGATAGAGTTGAAGAGCTTGATTAACTTGTGAAATTCCTCCAAATCACCAAGTTGAGGATATTTAGAGGTAGACTCTAAACTAAATCATCCTTTAAATACTTGTTAATTTAGCTAATGTTTTAATGTTGAGTCTCTACTTTTGGTTGTGTTCATCTCTTGGGATTTATGAGACTTTCAATGTCCCATTCGAATCCTTTGATTTGACATCTCTTGGTCTTCTTATAAGTTCATAGTTTATAAGATGATTAGGATTGACAATGAGCATTTCGGTTGACAAGTACAAACCCATCCCCATGGTTTGATTTTGTTATTCCAGGACTTCATGGAGTGTCTCCATACTTCATTGAAGTCTATCAATTATGAGAGTCATTAGTCTCCCATGACCATCAAATGGTAGGAGGATTAGTTTAATTAAGGCCAAGCTTAATGCTTTGTAGTTAAAATTAGTAAATGAAAGATGAACTAGACAAAAGATCCAGTGAGTTTATTGACCACTTTTCATCAAAGATTTTTAGTTAACCATCGAACCGTTAGAACTGAATGAAACCAACGAGAAAGTGTCTATAACTCAAAATTCTACCACTTTAATTTATATTTTAGTAAGATTCTATGATAAAGAGTGGTTTGGTCATGGGTTTTGGGAAACAATAACAATCTGTCCAAAGTTTCAGAACAGCAATACCCTTTTGAAATGATTAAATCTGAACCCTAATCGAGTGTTGATGACCCGAAATAATTTTTCTATGAAGTTTAATGTGTTAATAAGACCCCCTAAAACGATTAGAGCCTTTTATAATGTTTTACTATTTTTAGAAAATCATACAAAATTTCTGGACAGAGAGTTGGAAATTCCTGAGTGATGTCTAGTATTTTTTTGATTCCTAGAGATCTAACCGTTGGAACTTTGATTTTCTTTTTGGATTAGAAACTAAACTCACAAAGGAACTTTGTGACCAAAAACAATTGAGATCAAAACACTGGATGTATTCTTTTTAAATTCTTAAAGTCCAAGTCTGCTCTCTGGAATTTTTAGAATGTTGTGACAGATTTGGTAAACTTTGCAAATAATGGCTCAAATGGTATTTTCACGAGTTAAGGTTTAAACCATGTTTCAATAATGACTAGTAATGCTTGAATTCAAAGTTTAGATGATCTAAATCAATGAATATTTCATAATTTATTCTTGTTCATGTATACATTCATCCATGTGGCTCGATGCTTGTAATTAGGATTCGTTGCTTTAGATTTAACTATATTTGATAGATTTAAGCTAAAGGCCTAGGATTGTCATCTAAATTTATATCTTGTATATTATGTGGACTGACCTTTGTTTTGTAGCGCCAATGAGGTATGATCTCTCAACTCTCCCTTAGTTTAACTATTCCTTAATTTCATTGATTTTTCGACCTCATGTGCAACACATTAGAATTAAAACTTGCCTTATGTGTATATGTGATTAGAGACCTTTTCATTAAGATTTCAACTTTTGTATGCATTGCACGTTTAAATATTCACGGCTGGACCCCAGGTAAGTTCTCTAGTTTTCTATTTTGCATATCATATTGCTTGTTATATGAACTACTTGGTTTTGAATGATATTTTGTCTTTAGCAATTTTACACCATTTCGACATGCTTGTGTAACATATATTTATATCTATGTATTAGTTGAGGGCAATGTTAGATTAATAGTTTGATTAAAAGGATGTTGAGTAGAGGCCTATCGCAAGATAGGATGAGAAAGAGTGTTTTAGTCTGTCGGATTCCTTCCTCTCTTATTCTATAATCCCTGGATGTCACGCCCCGGAGCAGCATAAATAGGGAAAAATAAATTTCCTTTATGGGTCCATAGGGAATGACGGGTGAATAACCGCATTGTCATCTAATCAAACCAACAAACACCACGATAGGGAGGATGCTATTCATAGAACATAACTTATTAACATAATCAGAGGCTACAGCGGAAACTATAAAAGGTTTGGAAGCAACAGATGCCCAAGTACCAATTATAAAAGTCTACCAAATCTATTACAACAGCTGGCTTAGAGTCTGAAGCCTATACCAACAACATCAGTAGTACAAAAGATAAAAACTAACTATTACAAGCAGCACGTCTTCTCATCCAAGCCTTCAGTTCCAAGACCGGCAGAACATCAGTCTCTCGTCCTCAAGTCCTGCGAAGCTCTAGACATTGGAATGTCCAGGGCATAAACGCCATCAACTTCGAATACAAAGCTGAGTGAGTACATTAAACAACACTCCTCACCGCTATTGTTCTGCATCTTAAAATGCGGTTAATCTCTTATCGATGATGTCACTCACGAACATAGCAGAGGTCTCATTAAACTATGCATGAACTCAACGATAACAGGAATCATATTAAATGAAAACAACAATAACGATCATGGAATAAATATCTCAACACGTATTCACCAAATCCATGCATGTAACCCATGCAACCACCCATGCATATACCTTTACGTCGGGACGCTGAATCCACGACTGAACATTAATCTCATCATATACGTACTCACATTCATATTTTTATCCATCTCCGTATCCATACGTAGATACCATAATACCAATCGGAATCACCCGACTAGGCAGTAGGTCCTACAATCCCTTGATAGGGTTACCGGTCGTCTACACGGTACCACCTATCTGTAAACGATGGAAGCGGCACAACGGACGTCTTCTACGCTGTGTATATTCTCACTGGTCGTCTACACGGTGAGTATATATTAGGGCACTAGCCGGACGTAATCGTCAACAGTATACTGAACCTCTTCAACAGTAAATACGCATCACTGGATGTCTTCAACAGCGAGAGGCGCACTAGGAACTCTAACCATCCCACGTCCACCCGACTCGTCAGCCGTTGACCCCATGGATCCAAAGTACACATATCTCATATCCCACATAAATCACATATCCCATTTCTCATCAGCTCCTCTTACCTCTTCTCTTCACTATCCCATGCATGCTGACACATGTTGTGAAATGCTCATATACTAAGTACAGGAAATGCCACATGCTCTGTATTCAATATATCTACTTATTAATTCGCTATTAACATGCTGTCGTGTTCCGTTCTACTATTCAGTTTGACAATAACATATGGCAGTTACTTAACCATTAGAGCATCTTATATCGATAGGTAATAATAAACAGTTCATCTTGTAACATTAACATAAATATCATCTAAGGCTAACGTAGTATCATGTTGACTAAGCACATATCCAATATCACGTATGGTACAACCATTAACAGCTTGGGTACATTACAATCAGCTCATAACATATAACAATAGATAAACAACATTCTGCTCTTACCCAATCGATTAGCCAAAATGGCAATCGATTGGAAAAGATGTCAATCGATTGGAAAATTATTCAATCGATTGGAAATAATGTCAATCGATTGAACTTAATGGCAATCGATTGATATACCAATCGATTGGATCCCATGGCAATCGATTGGAAAATATCCAATCGATTGGACTCTGTCTTCTTCCACAAAACTGCTGGGTTTTATTATAAAAACGTTGGGGGTCCTCTTCTCTTTATAAACATTATTAAACACATACAAACATCTCAAAAACACCTCCTTGAGTGAGTTAATGAAACTCACCTTATCCCGGCGTTCCGCTGACAGCGTCCCGAGCTCCGCGGCGACGGCTATGGTGGATTCTCTCTCTCTCTTTCTTCTCTGCCCTTCTCTTCTTCTCTCTATGCTCCTTTTCTCTTCATTCTTCTTCTTCTTCTCCTTCTCCTTCTTCTTCTCTAACCCGAGAGTGTGTGTGTATATATATATATGAGAGTATGTATCTCTCTCTCTCCTAAACACACACACAAGCAAACATATATATGTATAAGGGAGAGGGTATATATAGGGAGGGGAAAATAATCACAACCACACAAAACCAACGAGGTGGCCAACTCCAGCTACTCTCAATCGATTGGTACCAGGTGCCAATCGATTGGGGTTAGATCTGCAGGATACCAATCGATTGGTAAAACATTCAATAGATTGACATGTCAATCGATTGGGATTCATATCAATCGATTGGACACACAACCTCACCAAAGGCTAAGAAAGGTACTAGGGATCTATATATATACCTGAAAATATAGGGTCTTACATCATCCACCACTTATCAAAAGATTTCGTCCTCGAAATCTGAAGCAGTAGCCCCTATTACCAAAAAGGAAATCCATCTCGCAAGACAGACTCTAAATGCTCACGTTCTCGTTTTACATAAACGATTACATCAGCGGCCAACAGGTTAAAGTTCTAGACACGCGATATGAAAACATCAACGATCTATGAGTACTAGGGTGACAGCTACTAATCCCCGGGTTTAGATACATGAAATTCGTATGTCGAACTTCGGGAAAAGGTTCTAGGTAGCACAATCAAATCATCTTACAACATCTGAAACAGCTAGTCTCTAAACACATGAGGTTCCTCCCTCAGGTCAAACTCTACGGTGTAAGGGTTCTATTGATCATGTGTTCTAATCTTATCTAAGTCGTAGAAGAGCGTTGTCGTCTACTCCTGTCTTCAAAGGTACTTCATACTGTGCTGACGATGCTCTGTATTATACCATCTGTTGGCTATCTCCCATCTCTAGACTTTTTGTCATGATCGTTGGCGTCCTCATTCGGTCTCTTGTTGCATACGACATCCTTGTTAACTCCCGTGTTATTGTCGTCGTCCCTCAGGATATTGACTTGAAAGCATTTGTGACTCTAATATCATAACTAGTGATTTAAACTTCCTCATGTATCTCCAAATTCCCACGTACTATTGACATAATCATCTCTCGAGGTCGTACCATCCGTTGAATACTCTTTCTTCTTCCACGTACTAATTAAACAAGTTAGACAATGTTGTATACTGATTTTGTGAGTCGATCTACTGTATAACATTTCGAAAGGATAAAAGCAACAGGAACTCGGTGTCAAAAAGCAATCTTCCGTGGTACTCGAAATTCTGGTATCGTCTCTGTGTCACTAGTATCCTTTCTTATAGACTTGAAATCTTCTAGTTTGTCGTTTCTTGTCAAGTCTACGTCTCAAGAAAATTGAGATTCCTCATCTCTAGTCTCTATCCAACTTACCAACGGTCGGCTTAGTCTTTCGATAAGGAGGCAATTGATGTCAGATAGGGATGTAATTGATGTCTTATGGGGATGCAATAGATGTTATATTTATACTTGGATAACTACTGTCGATCAGTGTCAAACGAATTGTTTAGGTATCTACAATCTATAGTGTAGACTAATCCTCTCACAATCAAATCAAACGAATGCCAAAGTTCTTGCAATATCAGGATCGTATATAATGCAAAATGTAGGTGCTGAGTATTGTACCTTATGTCTATCGTCCTTGTCTAAGTCAAGACCAATTATTTGTATGGTGAGTCTGCCCTCGTGATACTTGTCGCGATGGAACATTGTGTTGCATCTCCAGTTCTAGACAAAACTTACTGACATGACCAATTTTACCGCAGTTAAAGCATCGTATTCCTTGTCTTTTAGATTTCCTTGATACTCTGCATTCTTGGGAATGGTGCCCTGCTACTCCACAATTGTAGCAGATATCTCGTTTTCTGTGCTGCATCGGAGTCGCCACTAGTTTTGATTCTTTCTTATCGGTCTCAAATCTCTTACGCTTCTGGCGGTTGCTTATGTAACTTCTCTCTGTATTTCCTTGTTGGACTTGGTTAGCTGTCAACACAACCTGACTGTCTCTTCCTCTCTGATCTGTTATGAAAAACTGATCGTTCTCTGAAAATGCTTGATCAAAGTGTTGTCCTTCACAAATCTGAGTGTCGTCTTCCAGTTTCGTTGCCATTTCTACCAAAGCTTCGAAAGATTGATCTAAATGTCCTATAGTCATATGACGAATATGTGGAACGAGTCCCTGATGATATCTTTTGATCTTTCTTCTTGGGGTATCGATCATATACGGCGCAAATCGTGATAGCCTCTCGAATTGAGTTGTATATTCTGGCACTGTAAAACTACCTTGGACTAGTTGTATGAACTCCATCTCCCTTTTGTTCTTCTCGGATTCTGGAAAGTACTTCTCTAAAAATCGGGTCTTGAATGATTCCCAAGTCATCCTTCCTACAACTTCTTCACCTATCGTAGCTTTCACTGCGTCCCACCAATCTGCTGCTGAGAATGTCAGTTGAAATACTGCCAAATGTCTTTTCTCAATGTCAGAACATTCAAGTGTCTCAAATATCAATTCTATTGGACGAATCCATTGCTCAGCTTGCCGTGCTCCCGTTAATCCGGTAAAAGTCTCTGGTTGAAGAGCACGAAATTCCTTTAGCAGCTTGACTCTTGTCTGACGTACTGGTGATTCATTGTCGATGACGTGATCCGCACGATTGATAACTTGTTCCATGCGACGGATGAAAACTCCGACCATTCCTGTTGGATCTATCTCAGGAGGTACTAATTCAGGTACTCCATTCAGCTGGCCCGGATTTCCTTGAGTCGTCCTAACTATAGCGAGTACTGGTAGTGTTCGATGTCGCTACCTAAAATGAAAATCTATTCGGTCAGATGCATTCTATCTTACAGCTCAAGCAAGAACAAAACATGTGGTAACCAATATATTGTACCACTATATAGTACGATCACATTAAGCAATACGGATACCTCACATAAATAATAATAACCACAAGGTCAGTCTATCTACCAAGTGTACTCCAATATATCTATGCTCAAGACACGGGTTACGAAACTATAGGTTCTACACGTAACATCAAATCTAAACATTCTATTTCCATTCCCAGGTTCCAGACTATGAGTATTGTTCAACTAAAATGTGAGAACACTAAACTAACATGTGGCTCAAGGTAACAGGATAATCTCATCCTAAACCTCTTTCTATTTCTAGATCATACCGACTGTCCGAGATTGCTTCGGGATTTGTCAGTGTCTAAAATCCAACGGCTCTATATATAGGATCTCCACCACCACAACTAATTCTCAACGCCTTGTTCTCCGTGAACTCAGCTATCAACAGTTCTAACGATTCTTATCGGCTCTAGCAGTTAGTACCTGTTAACGAAACATTCTCAAATAGATTCTTCTAACTTCTCGTCTATATGACAAGATTCCAGTTCTATCTCATCTCAACTAATCCTCGTGCTATTGACATTAACTTAGAACTCGGGTTCCAATAACAAAAGACAAGCGGTTAACAACTAAAACCTAGGCTCTGATACCAAAAATCCTGTCACGCCCCGGAGCAGCATAAATAGGGAAAAATAAATTTCCTTTATGGGTCCATAGGGAATGACGGGTGAATAACCGCATTGTCATCTAATCAAACCAACAAACACCACGATAGGGAGGATGCTATTCATAGAACATAACTTATTAACATAATCAGAGGCTACAGCGGAAACTATAAAAGGTTTGGAAGCAACAGATGCCCAAGTACCAATTATAAAAGTCTACCAAATCTATTACAACAGCTGGCTTAGAGTCTGAAGCCTATACCAACAACATCAGTAGTACAAAAGATAAAAACTAACTATTATAAGCAGCACATCTTCTTATCCAAGCCTTCAGCTCCAAGACCGGCAGAACATCAGTCTCTCGTCCTCAAGTCCTGCGAAGCTCTAGACATTGGAATGTCCAGGGCATAAACGCCATCAGCTTCGAATACAAAGCTGAGTGAGTACATTAAACAACACTCCTCACCGCTATTGTTCAGCATCTTAAAATGCGGTTAATCTCTTATCGATGACGTCACTCACGGACATAGCAGAGGTCTCATTAAACTATGCATGAACTCAACGATAACAGGAATCATATTAAATGAAAACAGCAATAACGATCAGGGAATAAATATCTCAACACGTATTCACCAAATCCATGCATGTAACCCATGCAACCACCCATGCATATACCTTTACGTCGGGACGCTGAATCCACGACTGAACATTAATCTCATCATATACGTACTCACATTCATATTTTTATCCATCTCCGTATCCATACGTAGATACCATAATACCAATCGGAATCACCCGACTAGGCAGTAGGTCCTACAATCCCTTGATAGGGTTACCGGTCGTCTACACGGTACCACCTATCTGTAAACGATGGAAGCGGCACAACGGACGTCTTCTACGCTGTATATATTCTCACTGGTCGTCTACACGGTGAGTATATATTAGGGCACTAGCCGGACGTAATCGTCAACGGTATACTGGACGTCTTCAACAGTACATACGCATCACTGGACGTCTTCAACAGCGAGAGGCGCACTAGGAACTCTAACCGTCCCACGTCCACCCGACTCGTCAGCCGTTGACCCCATGGATCCAAAGTACACATATCTCATATCCCACATAAATCACATATCTCATTTCTCATCAGCTCCTCTTACCTCTTCTCTTCACTATCCCATGCATGCTGACACATGTTGTGAAATGCTCATATACTAAGTACAGGAAATGCCACATGCTCTGTATTCAATATATCTACTTATTAATTCGCTATTAACATGCTGTCGTGTTCCGTTCTACTATTCAGTTTGACAATAACATATGGCAGTTACTTAACCATTAGAGCATCTTATATCGATAGGTAATAATAAACAGTTCATCTTGTAACATTAACATAAATATCATCTAAGGCTAACGTAGTATCATGTTGACTAAGCACATATCCAACATCACGTATGGTACAACCATTAACAGCTTGGGTACATTACAATCAGCTCATAATATATAACAATAGATAAACAACATTCTGCTCTTACCCAATCGATTGGCCAAAATGGCAATCGATTGGAAAAGATGTCAATCGATTGGGAAATTATTTAATCGATTGGAAATAATGTCAATCGATTGAACTTAATGGCAATCGATTGATATACCAATCGATTGGATCCCATGGCAATCGATTGGAAAATATCCAATCGAGTGGATCCAATGCCAATCGATTGGACTCTGTCTTCGTCCACAAAACTGCTGGGTTTTATTATAAAAATGTTGGGGTCCTCTTCTCTTTATAAACATTATCTAACACATACAAACATCTCAAAAACACCTCCTTGAGTGAGTTAATGAAACTCACCTTATCCCGGCGTTCCGTTGACAGCGTCCCGAGCTCCGCGGCGGCGGCTATGGTGGATTCTCTCTCTCTCTTTCTTCTCTGCCTTTCTCTTCTTCTCTCTGTGCTCCTCTTCTCTTCATTCTTCTTCTTCTTCTCCTTCTCCTTCTTCTTCTCTAACCCGAGAGTGTGTGTGTATATATATATAATATATATGTGTGTGTATATATATATATGAGAGTATGTATCTCTCTCTCTCCCAAACACACACACAAGCAAACATATATATGTATAAGGGAGAGGGTATATATAGGGAGGGGAAAATAATCACAACCACTCAAAACCAACGAGGTGGCCAACTCCAGCTACTCTCAATCGATTGGTACCAGGTGCCAATCGATTGGGGTTAGGTCGGCAGGATACCAATCGATTAGTAAAACATTCAATCGATTAACATGTCAATCGATTGGGATTCATATCAATCGATTGGACACACAACCTCACCAAAGGCTAAGAAAGGTACTAGGGATCTATATATATACCTGAAAATATAGGGTATTACACTGGACCTAGTTAATCTCTGGTTTAAAAAAAAGACCGATTTTCCTTTAAAAATGTTTTCTTAACTTTCCTTTTAAAAATTCAATGGCGACTCATCATTTTTGAATTTGGATTTGAAAAGGTTTTTTAAAAAAAGCTGTGGGTAAGTAAAATTGCGATATCCATACCCTTTTCTTTGGGTTGGGAGCAACTCTTGAAAAGAATCAGTGATTAAACTCTGCCCTGAATCCTTCCCAAGCTATCGGTGTCCCTTGATCCAACACATTAACCCCCTACTTTTGTGCTTCGCCCTTGAGCACGTCACTTGTATTCTCAATTTTTGGTGTATCCGTCATTGGAAGAGATATGAAGATCCTCTCTATGTCCATTACCCAGTGCTCTACTAGTGTTGTATCTGATTCCCAAAAAAACTCCATCGGTTTCTTTCTTTAAAATTTTTCTGCACTAATCATCCACCACTGATCTTGGGCGCAAGTATAATAGCTGCTGGTGATGCCTCAAATGGAGGTGACAGAGATAGTCGTTCAGCTATTGTTCATACCAAACTCCCAATCATATCTAACAACTGGTCTAGACGTGTATGTGGTGATTGATCTTGGTCACCGTCCACAATCCTGTCAATCTCAATGCATAAATGATATGCTTGTATGACAATAAATGTGATCATGTATGTATAACAACATACCATATGTATCAAACATCTCTACTATGTTGATGCATTCTAGAGTATACACCATACCACTCAACACTGCACTCGATGTCAATCGCTCCCGTCACGACCCATCCTACTACGGGCAGAAATAGGACACATGGCATGCCACCAAGGCTCATCAAATTTAATTTAAATCACATAAATTTGAGCAAACAAAGTTTTCCATTTAAACACTGGAAAGAAACAACCCATTATGGAAACAGCAATCTAGTTGACTACTAAGAACCCCAGTCGACTGCTTTGGATATGCAGAGAGCGACCGATCGACTGTATTTTCAAGTGAGGGTATAAATTTCCAGCCAATTAGAAATCCTCAAGTGGACTGTAACTCCTGCAGTTGACTATACTGGATATTCCAGAAACTCCTCTTTTGAAACATCTAGTCGACTGTATGGAGCAATGTGGTTGACAATTTTTTGAATCTAGGTGAACATATTTTTCCTAAATAATGAATCTAGTCGATTGTACTCTCAAGCCAGTCGACTTTTTTCCCAATTTCAAAACATTCTGCCAAAATTCCATTTCTAAGGTTATCCAATCTCATTCAGGAACTAACTATACATACCAAACTCATTCCAACATGGTCCTAACTGTACTACCACATCTCCAAAATAAAATTACACGAGTATTACTACATGTTACAACACTACAAATCCATTCCAAGGTTTCAAGTTAAGGATACAATTATATGTTCTAAAACCTCTAATCACATAATATGGATTGGAAAACAAAAATGTAAACAAGAGATGAACTTAGCATCCCATCGGCCTCACTTTTCTCACTTTTCCTTTTCTTTCTCCTTCTCACCTGCATTGGGGTAATTCTCCACTACTCAGCTATATGATGAGTGTACGATTCTAACCAATGCATATATGACAATTCATGCTCTAAACATCTAAATATATAGAGAGAGATATGTATTCATTCATTAATGAAACCAATTAATGTTGTGGAAGGCCTTCTCCTTACCACACATCCAGTGCCCTGGCTGGACCTTTTTCCAAACCATGCACAATAGCCGTCGATCTAAATTCTCAAACATCGAGAAGCTTACCCTGGTATAAAATTGTATAACCTACCCTTTGACCCACATAACACATAGCATGCTCACCTAATCATCCACACATGCTTTTCTTATGCATTCGCAAGTAAAATTTAACGGGCCTAAATTAACACACGAGTTTTGCCCGGATCACAACTTCATACATGATATTCAAAGCATCCAAAATTTCCTATATAACCTAGGTTAGGAATTTATACATTAAGCTACGATTCTATAACTTCAAGGGAAGTACTAGGAGTCTGATTCTACGCTAAAGCTCTAATTATAAGTGAACCTTACAAGTTTTCATATATTTTTCCCAATTTTCCAAAATTTGGATTTTTATAAAAATTCACTTAACAAGATCTAATAAGTATCAAAACGAAGCTCTTACATCGAGGAATTCAAAAATCTAATTTTGGTTGAAAACTAATGGACGAACGGTCGTTGCTTGGCGTCATGAAGATCAAAGCACCGCACCCAAAATCCCCCTTTTAGCTCTTAAGTTTGGTTTAGGATGTTTTGACAAATATCTCCACCTCATTCTATATATAGACACAAGTCTAAAAAAATTATGCTTAACTCCACACGAGTTCTCAAAGCTTCCCATTATTCCCCAAAACATCTTAAATGTCTAAGTTATCGAATCATGAGTGAAAAACCCTAAATCATAAAAGTTTTAATCTAAGTTCCATTTGGGTTCATAATTACGTTCTGAGAACTATTTTCTTGGAATTTCTAGATAAAAAACCTTTTATGCAACGTGTCGTATTCGTTTCCTGTAACATTCAAAATGATCTTAAGCAAGATCAAAACTATCAATAAGTATGCTGCACATGCATAATCACCATTTACAAATACCAGATAAAGTCAAATAACATTTAATGCACATAAATGTTATTACTCATGCCAATTCCTCTTTGTTTATTGGATTATTGTGTCCTCACTTGACACCTTCCATTGACCCATGCTCAACCACTTTCACAATTATTAATCAACGTTAATAATTCACACGATTTAGTTATTTGTTTGAAAATCAAAGTATTTTTGGGATGGGTGTGACATTTATGTATGAGACTGTATGGATTTGATTCACTCCATGGCTCTTTAACCTACTTAAGAACACTTTTCAAAAAGGAAGACAACATATTTGGCTTGATCTGGGATCCAAAATCCAAAGATAACGTAACCAGAAGCAAGTGAAAACAAGAGACAACTGTAGAAGGCCATAGTAGCACTCAAAAAGGTGCAGCCCTTGGGAGTGTTCAGCGAATGTCACTATGGCCTTCGGACCATTTTTGCAAATTTTGACAGTTTTGGAAGTTTTTGACTCCTATACATCTTTAAACTTCCTAACATGCCCCAAAACCGACCTATGACCTTATTTAAACTCTAAAAACTCCCAAAACTCTTCCATAATCTTTAAAAAAAAAACTCTTTTTGAATGGAAACCACAATGATGTGTGCTCTCTTTCCATGGATGGATGCATTCAATGGCTTAGATTAGGTCTACTTCCAACATTACGGTTTGGATAGTCTCTTCTATCTTCGTCAAGTAAGGCTTAGTAAGGACTTCATAGTGGCTGCAATCTCTTGTTGAGATTCTAAATATAATTTGTTCAAATTCAATTATGAAGAACTGTGCCCAATCTTCGAAGAAATTTCAACTATGCTTGGTTACAAGCACAAATCTGAGCCTGCGCTTCCCTCTCATTACTGTCGGTATACTTCCTTTCTCTCAACCTTGAACGGGCCACCGCTTCCTGAATGTAATGAACTCATAATAGGGAATCATGTTATGCTACTTCCTCTAATCAGTCTCTTCTCTTCAGATGATCCAACTATTGTCCATGAACATAAACAGGGTATTCTTGCTTTGTGTATGATGGCTCTTTGCTTATTCTATGATGGAACTACTACTGCAGATGTGTAACTTATCACCATAGCTATGGATGTAGGCAAGGAAAAGAATCCCATGATGATGTGCCTGGCTAAAACATTAACCACTCTAGATAACGCTTTTGCAGGTTCTTTGGAAAATTTCTGTGGATCCTTGATAGTGCTGCAAGTATGGCTATTCAAACAAATAAGACTCATGAGCACTCCTAAGAATCCTTCCACGTATGCTTCTCTCTACCATGCTTGGCCAATTCATTGCCCCTATGAAGATTTACAGGACTGGATCATCTGGCTCAATGGTCATTTCCACGAAGGTATCAAATAGAATATTTAATGGTGGGACATTGACTCTTCTTCCTTTATTTTAGGCTCAATTTCTGGTGTTACCCTTCCCAGTCCTCACATGTGGTCATTTTGCCTTCCCAGTTGGGTCCTTCGTCAGTTCAATCACCCTCAAGATGTACCAATGCATTATGGGATTCCTGCGAAAGGTGTACATAAGGCTTCGGATATGCCCCGCTTCAAGAAACACTGTGAAGAACGTCGATTCATAGATCACAACAAGGGAGCTTCATAACTTACCCCATCTAAATATGTGATCAAAGCCATATAGAATGAGATGAAGTAATATAGGAAGTGTCAAAAAAACTCCGACTCTGCTCTAAACTCTTAGTCTTTGAATAGCATAGTCTTTCTCTCCTATTTTTAGGATTATTAACTTTTCTTTATAGTGAATAAAACTTAATCAATAAAATCATTAGTTCTAATAATTCTCCTTATTTAGTCTACTTTCGATTGTTCACTTCCTTTTTGTTATCCCCTTCTTATTATGCTTAACTTATTGATTAAAGATTGTTCTATTTTAGTCTTTTGAATGCATGCTTGAATCTTTTCCGTAAAATCTACATGAACGTTAGGTTCAAAAATTGGGCTAGCCCTTTTAAAAAAAGGGTTAGGCTTCAAGGCGGGGTTGCCCCTAGTAGAGGGGCACACAAGGAAAATCAAAAGTGGAAGGGCTTGCCCTTAGTGTAACAAATGAATGGGAATAGCTCAAAGACTTTGACCGAACCTATTCCCAGGCTACCTACACATCCCTTAACGGGAATCAGGTCCATTTACGTAGTTCGGGTAAGATGAGCATGGGTGGGCTAAGCGTAGTACTTCTTGAGGCGATCAAGATTAATAGGCTCTTTGAATTAAATGTCGTCCAAGTTTGTTAGCTAGGCTGCTCCCCCATTGAGGATGGTCTTAACTAGGTAGGGTCCGACCCAATTAGGCTTAAACTTCCCCCTTGGATCGAAATTAGCACTCTAATTTCTTTCGAGACCAAGTCACCCTCAGCAATCTTCGTTAGGTGAACATTCTTGTTATAGGCCCTAGCTATTCTATGTTGGTATTCCTGGACATGGTTCAATGCCTCCAATCTCTTCTCATCTGTCCATGCTAGCTCTTCATACCTCTCTCTCAACCACTGGGACTTTTTCACTTCGCATTCGGCCATTACCCTTCGGGATGGTATCTCAAGCTCTATCGGTAAGACCGACTCTATTCCATATACCAACGAATATAGTGTGGCTCTAGTGGATGTCCACACGGATGTTCTGTAAACCCACATTGCGAATTGTAGATTTTTCTACCAGTCCTTGTATGCATCCGCCATCTTTTGTGGTATCCTTTTCACATTCTTATTCACGGTTTCTACTACCTTATTGGTCTGCGACCTATAGGGTGATGACTTATGGTGGTTAATCTTATATTCTTCTAGTAGTGCTAGTACCTCAGCTTTAAAGTACGACCCACTATTGAATATCATCTCATGAGGAATACGATACCTACAGATGATGTTATGCTTAATGAACCTGACTACGTCCTTAGCTTCTAACTTAGTATAGGATGTTGTTTCTACCCATTTCTTGAAATAATCAACAACCACTACAGTGTATATATTCCCATTTGAAGACTTTCGTGTTACCTCCCCAATTATATCAATTCCCCAAATTAAGAAATGCTAGAGTGTAGTGAGACTATAGAATTTTGACGGTGCGGTGTGCATGAGGTTTGCATGGATTTTACAATGGTGACATCTCGTCACATCCTTATAATAGTCATGCTCTATGGTTGACCAGTAATACCCTTATCTCACTATATTCTTTGTTAGCATATGGCCATTTATGTAGGGACCACAAACCACACATGAATCTTTTCCATAATCTTTTCAGCTTTACACAATTCTCCTCTATGTATGATAAACTAGCAAACAACCTCCTTATCGCTCTCTTGTCTTTTTTCATGGCTCCCTCGGGGTACTTCTGTTTGCTTATGAATTTCCAAATATCACTATACCAAGGTAGCTCTCCTTCACTCTCAAGGTTGGCAATAGTGTAACAGTGTGAACGCTTCTCTCTCATTTCTATAACTAGGGGTTTCATTGCTACTCCTATAGGTATCTTTATCATTGAAGCTAGGGTGGCTAAGGCAGTAGGAACTTGGTTCTCATCTCAACATAGGTAAAAGAAGGTGATGTCCTCGAATCTCACTTGAAAACTTCCCAAGAATTTCATGATAAGGCTTCAATCTCTCCTCTTGTAGCCACCCGATTTTGTCAACTATCAGATTTAGGAGACCCATAGCTTAGTGGTTCACAATGATTGAAAAATACTCAAAAAGGACTCTTGGAAGTTAGTTCTACCTCTCAAAATACTCAAAAAGTAGTACAAATGACCAAAATGCCCTTGAAAGCCCAAACACTCCCAGATTTGGACCAAAAGTTTTGGAAACACGCTACATCATAAGTAATATTATAAAACAAGTTTTAAAGCAAAATTGAATGAAATCGTCAGCTCCCAGATCCTCCAGAAGTCCTAGAAGTTCCTGAAATGTCTCTGTTGCCCGGTTTGACCAAGTTTGACTAGGGTTTGACCAAAATCATTCGAATTCACACATAAATTATGAGATCACCCTAGATTAGGTGAAAAGTACTAAAATAAGTTTTAAAAGAAAATCGGATGAAAATGTTAGCTCCTGGGAGCTCCCAGAGGTTCCTAGAACTTTCTAGAGGTCCTTGGTTTGACCGACTTGACTTAAAAGTTGACTCGAAGACCGGAGCACCGTATCACTTTTCAAAATATTTTCATAGATACTAGAGGTTAATAGCTTTCCAATGGTATATAATTTCTAGATTTAAATGGATTTATTATGAATTTCTGAAGGTGAAAAAGGCGATCAAATCGGCAAATTTTTTTGCGAATGTCGCAAAACTTTTCAAAGCGACCCAATTCTGAACTAAATTTTTATTTATGTAAAGTGGACTCCATTTCCTTTCTAATGGTATATCATAAGCTCAATTTAGAGTTTGTACGCATTTTCTGTGAATTTTGGACGAAATAGGGCCTTTTCGCAAATTCTGGAACCTCTGGGGGCCTAAACGAAATAATTTGGGCATCTCAGGAGAAGTATCGCCACGGCACTAGCCCATTGCTGTCGCGGCACTCTCTTCCAGAGCTGTCCATTTTTGTAATTTGTTTTGAGGGTCCAAATTGAATAATTGAAAGCTAAAACGACGTAGTTTCTTGTTCACAGATGTTTGGGACCAATGGAGCACTTTTAAATCCCAAACTCCCCCCATACTGGCCTATATAAACCCCCTTGACTCCTCATTTTGGGGGCTGCAATTGAAAAGCTTAGAAAGTTGTTGAGGTAGAGATAAGGTTAGAGAAGAGAAAGAGAGCTTTCTCCCACTGATTTTTTTTTTTTTTTATAGAAAAGTGAGTTTTTTGTTTGTTTTCTCTTGATTACTTCTCTTATACCTCACATTTATCACATCCAACCACCATTCTTGAGCATTCATGAGTTAGGAAGCTACTTCCATGTCCAAATGTCATCCTATATGAGTGAAACACCAAGCTAGAAGTATAATATCTCAATGATCATCATCTATTGATTGCTATTTGCTTGCTTGTTTATATATGTTCATCTCTTCTTAACTTATTTCTTTTTTATTTTCTTTGTTTACTTACTTGCTTATCATCATCTAGATGATGACATTATGTTTGAGGTGACTGAATCCTTATGGATAGTAAAGCTTGACCTCAAAAATCTGTTTGATAGATGATGATTCTAACTTCAATACTTCCCAAGTATTCTTGAAATTATGTTCAAAATAAAACAAAGTCTTGCCAAAGATTTTGGAAGTTCTTGAGGTGAGTTTGATTCTGATATTCTAAGTGGTTATAATCTCCATTTAGTGCTGGAAATGTACTCCCAAAACCTCCCTCTTAAACCCCTCATTTTGATTTTAAGAAGTAAAACATTTCTTTTCTCAAAATCTTCAAAACAGTGAGTTATTCAACTTTAAAATGTCATTCTGAGTTCAATACTCAATGGATGATTTCAAAGCCATTTGGAAAGTATTTCTTACTCATTAGGGAATGTCCCTGAGTTTTGGTTTAATTTAAAAACACTTAGAAGAGTTCCATTTTGACCCAAACATTCCTTCCAGACATTCTGTTTTCTCTGTCACAACAACTTATTTGACTTGTTTTCCAGAACACTTTTACAAAAAGAGTGGTGCCAACTTATTTTTTCCTTGAACTTCAGTGTTGCAGGGAACGTTCTGTGTAAAATGGGCCTCCAAATTTTTGTTTTTATTTTCTAAGATTTTTCTACATTTCAGTCAAAAGTACGGATTTGTTTATGAGTAACCTCACTTTTTTATATGATTCTCCCATTCTGTAACTTCAATCTTGATTTGTCTTTTTGATATATGCTCTAGACACAGTAAGGATGATCGCCATACAAAGTAATGAATTAAAATATTCCTAACCTCACTTTTCCATTTTTTTCAAAATCAGCTCACTGTTCTGTCCATTATTCACAGCAAACAATTTTCAACTTTAATTATTTGATTGGATGTTCACATGCATTCTAAATTAGCTCATACATTAAGAGGTTATTCATAGAACTTTTGTACATATCCTACAATGACATTCTTCATTCATTCATTCATGCATATTTTAGACTTCTAAATCACTTTAGAAAATCCACGAACACAAACACACTACTACTTTGCACATTCTAGGATCATACATTACATCCATGCAAGATTTAGAGTTTTTGTGACTACTGATCTAAGAAGATTATAAGGAACGAAATTAATACACGTTCATGCTCCCCCTCGATCAAATCTTCCTTTCTCATTCGTCCTGGGGATTGAGAGGTATTCTTTTCTCAGTAATCAACATTCATGATACTAGTTTGCTAAGCATATCCCATTTTCTTTGATTATTTGTTTTCAAGAACAATTCATGACCCCTTTAGATTAGGAAAACTTTATTATTTGATATGTGATTAGATGATTTTTTCAACGTTTGTTTTGTGTGATATTCACTTTACATTGTGTGATACTTGGCTTAGATCTTATGAATGATATCTCTTTTGATCTTCCATTTCAAGATTCTTATGTGATGAAATATACTTATCATAGCATTAATTATCGAATTAAACATAGTATAAGATGATTATTTCGATGCTAATTGAGGCCCGTCGAGAGACGAGGCAATTTGAGGGTGTTTTATTCGTGACAAAGGCTCCTTCTCTCTCGTACCAAAACACTGAGCCAAGTTCTTTGGTTATGAAGGGCCAGTGCCCTTTATCCATTTCTGTGAGTCAAATTGGGTTTCATGGTTCCCTAATGACCAAAGAGACTTTATATCTATTTTCATAGACTTTTTTTCTTTTAAATATTTCAAAGAAAAATCAATTATGAAATCCCAGGAAAGGGGGTGGACCCCAGAGGCCGCATGTCCACAATCTGGCGACTCTGGTGGGGATATTTTATTAAAAAAAAACGAAAGAATGAAAAGGTTTGACTCATAAGAAACATCCTTAAAACCATCATTTTACTGTGTTTGGTTCACTGCATTGCACTCCTACATTCCCCCCCCCCCCCTCCCGACTGTGTCTGAAATGCAGCGCTGAAATTGTTCAGGTCTTTGATGTGACAGGGCACAAGTCACCGTTGATATTGTACCTTCTAAGGTATATCAAAAAGAGTAAAAACTTCAAACTGTCTCTTTGACGATATATTGGAACTCTCGTCAACGGACCCTCTTTGACTAAACTCAGCCTTTGCATACAGATTCCTGTAGAACCTTTCATAGGACTGTTGATTTATCTTTATAGATAGGACAATGTGATATAACTATTGTATGCTGTAACGGGATTACCTGCGCGTTGTAGCTGCTTATGTGGCATAAGACAGAACCTCTTTCTTATGATTCTCAAGACAATCACTCACATGTGATCACATTGAGTTGACCTGCCTAGGCACTATGATAAGGATGTCTACTCCATGTTCATAAAGATATACCCCGCAGACCTTGTTTGTTGGGCCAATGACATAGGAGTATGAACCTTTCAAGGAATGTTTGGGTCCAAATGGACCCCTTTCAAGTGTTTCCCAGTCAAACAAAAAATCATGGGTGTACTCCAACAAGTTAGGAAGACTTTCCTAGCGGTCTTGTATTTATATATTGAGTATTGAACTCAGAATAATTCTTTAAAGTTAAGTACCTCACTGTTTTGAAGATTTTTTTTGAGAAAACAAAGATTATTCCTAGGAATCCAAATATTAGGGGTTTTAGAAGGGCTTTGAAATAGGGTTTTTGAAAGTATATTTTCAACATCAAATGGAGATTATAACCTCTTGGAATATCAACATCAAACTCAAGTCAAGAACTTCCAAGATTGTTGGAGAGATTTATTTTCATTTGAGCATAAGTTCAAGAATACTTTGGAAGTAATAAAGTTGGAATCATCATCTATCAAACATGTTTTTTAGGTCAATAGCTACTATCCATAAGGATTCACTCACCTCAAACACCATGTCATCATCTTGGTGATGATGAACTAGTAAGTAAATAAAGAAAAATTAAGAAGAAATGAGGTTAGGAGAGATGAACATTTATATAAACAAGCAAATAATTACAATCAATAGATGATAATCAATGTGATTTTGGGACTTGTAGCTTGGTGTTTCACTCATAGATATTGACATTTGGACATGAAAGTAGCTTCCTAACTCAAGATTGCTCAAGAATGGTGATTGGGGAGGATTCGAATTTGAAGTATAAGAGAAGTGATGGAAGAAAAACAAAATTAAAACTCACTTTCTTATGGAAAATCAGTGGGAGAAGCTCCCTTTCTCTCTTCTAAACCTATCTCTATCTCTCTTTCACTCTACAATTTTCTCAAGCTTTGCACTTGGTCCCCACCCCAAAATGAAAAGCAAAGAGGGGTTTATATAGGCCAATTTGGGGTGATTTTGGAATTTAGAAAGTGTTCCCATTGGTCCCAAACATCTGTAAACAAGAAACCACGTCGTTTTGACTTTCAATTATTCAATTTAGCCCCCCAAAATAAATTACAAAAATGGATGCTGCGGGGGTTGAGTGCCGCCGCGGCACTGCTCCTCAGATGCCCAAAAATTTACGTTTAGGCCCCCAGAGGTTTCGGTATTCACAAAAGGCCCTATTTCGTCCAAAATTCACAGAAAATGTGCATGAACTCCAAATTGAGCTTGTGATATACCGTTGGAAAGGTAATGGAGTCTACATTCCATAAAAATAGTTTAGAGTCAGGTCACTTTGAAAAGTTTTGCGGTACATGCGATAAAAGCCGATTTGATCGTATTTTCACCTTCAGAAATTCATAGTAAATTCATTTTGAATTCAGAAATTATGTGCGATATACCGTTGAAAAGCTATTGACCTCTAGTATCCATCAAAAATATTTGAAAAATGACATGGCGCTCTTATTTCAAAGTCAACTTTTAGGGCAAATCGGTCAATCCTAGAATCTCTAAGAAATTCTAGGAACCTCTGGGAGCTCCCAGGAGCTGACGTTTTCATCTAATTTTCTTTTAAAACTCATTTTAGTACTTTTCTTATGATCTAGAATGGTCCTGGAACTTTTTGGCGATTTTGGATAATTTCGGTCAAACCCTGGTCAAACCGGTCCATGGGGACTTTTCGGGAACTTTCGAGACTTCCGGGGGTCTCTGGGAGCTGACGATTTCATCTGATTTTGCTTCAAATCTCATTTTATTACTTTTCTTTTGACGTAGTATGTTTCCAGAACTTTTGGTCCAAATCTAGGAGTGTTTGGGCTTTCAGTGGCATTTTGGTCATTCTTAGCATTTTGAGAGATGAAACTAACTTTCAGGAGTCCTTTTTTAGTCTTTTTCAATCATCGTGAACCACCAAGCTATGAGTCTCCTAAATCTGACAGCCAACAAAATGGGGTGTCTACAATTTACCCCTCTTTGGCATGACCTTGCGAGGCAACGCATGTCGCAAGCGACTGCCAAAGCTATGAAGAGATAGGTCTTTTTGGAGGCTATAAATTTAGGATAAAAGCGCTGTGTAGAATGCAAACATGATTTTTAGGTTAATGCTAGTCGTGCTCCGTGTGAGTTGCCTACGTATCCCAAAGGGAATCAGACCAGGACGTATTTCGAGGGGGACAAGGGACAAAGCATTCATGCAAATGTACCATTTAGAACAGGCGGATGCTATGCTATGACATGTCATGCATGGAAGTGATATGAGTTGTGTCTTGAGTCCTATCATGTCTAGTGTTCTGATCCTAGTATGAGCTGGTGCTGTGGTGTACCACTCCGAGTGGACTTGTGTCGTGCCTATGTTGTGTTCTAAACTGCTTGTGGTCCTAGTACATGTGTTTTGTGTATTCGCCACTCTCAGTGGGCTTGGTGATCTAAGCTTCGCTACGACTAATAGACTTATAAGGGATCTCGACCTAGAGGTCTTACCCAAGGAAGATCGTGGTGCTCAAAGTGATATTGTGGTGCTCAAAAGAATGCTTGTGGTGTGTTTGCCACTCCTAGTGGGCTTTGTGATTTGTGTGTGCCGTGACCGATGGGCTATGTGTCATGTTATACCCAATTTGTTGTGCTGGGTGAAGTGACCCTCTTGACTCGACTCGTGCTCCTCTTAATCGTGATACTATGGACTCGGTGACTCTCAGATTCTCATTGGTGCTTCTCAAATTTCAATGATGATCCTCAATTCTCAACGGCGCTTATGATGTTCCTAAAATCTTTGATAGTGCTTCTCAATGCTTCTTGATTCTCAACGGTGTTCTTTAAATCTTAACAACACTCCTCAAATCTTTAATGATGCTCCTCGACTCTTCAATGATGCTTTTTAACTCTTTCGATGCTCCTCAACACATGTGATTCTCCTTCAACAATACATCTCAACTCTTCGGATGTTCCTCGATGATCCAACAATGCATCTCAACTCTCCTAATGTTCCTCGATGCTCCGATAATGCTTCTCAAATCTTTTGATGTTACTCGATGCTCCTCTAATGCTTCTTAACTCTTCTAATGTTCCTCAATGCTCTAACAATGCATCTCAACTCTCCTGATGTTCCATGATGTTCCAACAATGCTTCTCAACTATCCAATGTTCCTCGATGCTCTGATAATGCTTTTTAACTCTCCTGATGTTCCTTAATACCCTAATAATGCTTCTCAACTCTCCTGATATTCCTCGATGCTCCAAAAATGCTTCTTAACTCTCCTGATGTTCCTCGATGCTTCACTAATCTCTGGACTCTACAACATCCTCACAAAATATATCATCAGCAAACCTGGACTCTGAGCCCAAAACACCTCAACAACATATCTTATCAATACATCTGGACTCTGAGCCTAAAAATAATACATCTCATCGACACACCTCATCAACACATCTAGACTCTGATTAGATCAGCAATAACTTCTTGGTAGTGGTGATATTTCCTCCAATCAGCCGCCTTAAAAAACAACTATCGGTTGTAGTTTGCAACCACTTACGAGTTTATGCCACTCGTACTTGGGACACTATTCGTGTTGAGACCTTGACTGGTGTAGTAATGATGTTTCATACTTCTGCTTGTATTCACATTTTTTATAATTGTGAATCACCTTAAACCATACATTTGAGACCATTAGGATGAATGGACTTAACAGGAATGATGATGTCAAGTAAAGTTGGATTAGTTTGTATGAAACCTCGATCTCTGACACACTATCGATCAGTTACTACTGACTCAAACAAAGAAAGATTGACTCAGACATGAAATTCTCAAATTGCCATGATCCAATGTGCCTTCATCATGAATGATGTACCGCTCATCTTTCATGTTCACTCCTCATCTTAATATGATAGCACTTTGCTGATAAATCTGGTTTTTAAAAATTCATCCCCTATTGATCTAATCAATTCTCTACTTCTCCTAGGAAGTGCTTTGAATTAGTGCCTTAGCTTTTAGAATAAAAGATGCTCTATTTCAAAATTTTCAAAATAACTTGGTGACTTGAAAACGCGCCCTTGGTATTAAGGGATCGTGTTAGGAACACAAAGGTTGCCCTTAGTTTGAGGTGTAGGAAGTGGAATCCATAGGCAAACGAAGTGGGTGACTGAAGTCTGCCCCTATTTTGGACAATGGTTTATTGGAGGTTTTGGGCAAACGAGGTAGGCGACCAAAGTTTTCCCCTTGTATGAAGGGTAGATAGTAAAATTAAGCAAACGAGGCAGGTAGCTGAAGTTTGCCCCTAGTGTGGAAGGTGATTTTCTGGCTTGAGGCAAGGACCGTGACTTTAATCTCTCAAATGCTCATAACTTTTGCCTAGGCACCAATGAGGTGAACTAGTGAGCTCTTTTCTCTCTTTTGTTATTGCTCACTCTGGATTTAGTTCTAAATTTTGTCTAGGCGTCCTTTCAGATTTTTAACCTAGCGAGCTATCCTTTTTTTTTAAAGTCTGCCTATGTACCCCCGAGTGGGGAACAGGTCCAGCGTAGTTCGGGCCAAGGCTTTGAAAGAAGGGGGGGTTGATTATGATGGTGTCGACCGAACCGATGCGATTACATACGTATGCCCGAGTGGGAATCAGGTCGAGCGTAGTTCAACCCAAAATGGTTTGAAAAGGTTGAGGTATATGGGTTTTTCAAACCAATCATCAAATTAGTTCAGACTTGAGCCACTTGTGGTAGCTTTGAATAAGAGGATTCAGTTCCTATCTCCCTTTATCGTTTTTTTTTTTTTTGCTTTGAAGATTGATCCTTTTTACTTTCACCTATGCAGTCAATTTTTCTTTTCACATAGTTGATTCTTGTGCAATCTTTCAATCGCAATCTCAGAATCCATAATGTGCATGTCAGCTCCTAGAATTTGTTTATGGTCATTCTGAGCCTTTTGAAATATGATCTAAGCACGTTTTCATGATGTACCTTGAAGTGTACAATTCTCTGTATCTCCAACTTTCCTTCATTTTCTCCATCATTTTGACTGTCTAGGGTCAGATCTTGGAAATCAATACCTTTTAGCTCTAACTTTTGCCTAGGTGCCCTTTCGGGTTTTCAACCTAGCGAGCATTTATCTTTTTTTTTTGTTTTTTGTTTTTTTTTGAAGGGGAGATGAAAGTCATTGAAATGTTTGGCTACCAAGTCCAAACATATTCGCATGGCTATCAATTGGGTTGGGCCCAAGGCTTTGAAATGGTGGAAAAGGGTGTTGGGCAAGCCCCAAATCAGTTCTAAGTATGTCTTTTCGAGATTTGAGTAAAAGCATCTTTAAATTCTTAAAGTACGACTATTCAATTCTTGGCTCTCCTTCGGGGTCAGCGCGAAATTAACTTTGACCTTTTCAGGATTCTTTTTTTTTTTATGCAAAAAAAAATATTTAGCAGAGAAATATCCATGGTAATTTGAAAAGTGACATTTTCAGTTCAATGATTCATGAATTTATGACTAGATACATCAGATTAAGCAAAATGAGATTCCATTCCATCAAAAGAGAAGGATTACATTACTCGACACAGACCCATAACAACTCGATGACAGACAGACTCAACTATAAGACCAAACTTGAAATAGACTCAAAACATAGAACAGACTCGACATGGTCTCAAATGGAGTGTCACGGTGACTTGCTTATTCTTTTTATTATACTTTTTTTAGCAGAGGTTCCAGACACCATCACTTTACTGCGCAGCTTCAATAATCTTTGGCCTCAACGAAGGGGATCATTTGAATGGATAGGCCAGGGGCTTAAGTTCAATGGAGCTAACATTTTGGGTGACATGGGGTTGGATGGGTGGGTGGCTCGATAATTCTTCTGTCAATGAGGTCTTGGATATCATGGAGGACGTATGCACCGGTCTGTGTCATG